>JBBDGP010000147.1:11750000-12350000 GCA_037952835.1 Lithobates septentrionalis | reverse complement strand
TACCTGGATAAGTGTTTGACACCATTGCTATTAAACACTAAATCATTTATAAGAGATACTACTGATTTTTTGTCAAAAATTCAAGATATAAACTTGTCATCAGATTCCATCCTGATATCATGGGACGTCTCTAGCTTATTTACTATCATTCCACATGATTTAGGAATAGAGGCATGTCAGCGATTGTTAATCCAATCAGGCATCTATAAAACCGAACAGATTTCATTTCTGCTTGACCTTTTGAAAATTACTCTTGAAGAGAACTATTTTCTTTTCAGGGATACTCATTTCTTGCAACTGAATGGAGCAGCGATGGGTTCAAATGTTGCACCCCCATATGCGAACGCATTTATGAATATGATAGAGACGTCCTTTATTTATGTCAATGATTTATTTTTAAAACATTGCCAATGTTGGTACAGATTTGTGGACGATATTTTCGCTATATGGGATGGCAACATGGAAAGCCTATACTTATTTGATAAATACATTAACTATTTAGTACCTGGATTAAAGTTCAACATTGAAATTGGTAAAAATGAGATTTCCTTTCTTGATACTCTTCTTAAATTGAACAATGGGCAGATTACTACCGACTTATATGTGAAACCCACAGATCGTAACCAATTGCTACACTTTAATAGCTTTCACCCCCCAAACGTTTTTTCATCCATCCCAAAAAGTCAGATGATGAGGGTGCAGCGGATCGTGAGTGACCCGCTGTGCCGTGATCAGAGACTTAATGAAATAAAAAACAAACTTATTAGTAGAAGATACCCGCAAGCTTTAGTTAATATCGATCATCCTAATACGGATAGTAATCGATCACCCCGAAAAGAAAACAAGAGAATCCCCTTTATTATGCAGTATCATCCTTTCTCCAACAAAATTAACCAAATTATCAAAAGACATTGGAATCTTTTAAGATCCAGTTACCCCATGGTACAGGAATTCTGGAATCCACCCATGTCCTCCTATAGAAAAGGTAGAACGATACGAGATCGATTGATTAAATCTGATCAACCTGTGGCTGCAGCAGCCAAACTAACCTTTCTGGGACCTAAAAATCTGGGATCGTATCCCTGCTTGTCATGCATACAATGTAACTCTATGATTAAAGGTAAATACTTTACACAACCACATAGGGGTTTCAACATCCCCATACGGGGTTACTACACATGCCAATCTTCATATGTAATTTATGCCATAAAGTGCCCGTGCGGTTTAGTTTATGTAGGGGAGACTACACAAAAAATCAAAGATAGGATAGCAAGACACAAATACTCAATACGAGATAAATTAACCCAATTACCACTGGCGAGACACTTTTTAGAATTTGGCCACAATGTATCACAACTAAAGTATATGGTCCTAGAAGGTATTGGAAAAAAATAGGAGAGGGGGCAACCGTGAATTGATACTAAGAAAAAGAGAAGTATACTGGATACATTTTTTGAATACAATTGCTCCATATGGCTTAAATGTTGATTTGGATCTTTATTTATTTGTTTAACTGTTGGAATAAGCATATGAAAGTAGCCAGATAAAATAACTCCATGATGGGGATATCTTTTTTGTTTTTTCTTTTTTGTTTTTGTATTTACTCATGAATGCAACATTTCCCTGCGTTTTTATAGGTATTCCAAATATTCTATAATGCGAGTGAAGAGAATGAGAGATTTGACACCTGTTGCTTATCCTTGCTCTAATGGCATGTTATAGATAAATATATGCATATATAGATGTTAAATGGTATGCGATTTGAACTAATTAGCCATATTGATTCCATATGTGAAGTACTTCACTTAACCTGTATTTAAATGAATGATTGGATTGAAACCCTCAGATGTGCTTCAATGGATCTTAGGAAGGGCGTAAGCTGACTAGCCCGAGACGTAATCCATCCATCCATCCATATCTGAATCCACTTGTGTCTGAAACTGTGTAGGCATTTCGTGCCTGTGATTTTGGATTATACTTGCTTTGTAAATCCCTATTGAACAAATTGTGAAATAAAGCAAAGAAAATTTTTAAGTGCAGCAACCTCTTGGACTCTTTTTCTATATACAAGGTCAGTGGGAAGACCTGATTGCTGGCACTAAATCGTAAGCAGAGTGCGGTTCTCCTCCACAAGTGAATATATATATATATATATATATATATATATATATATATATATATATATATATATATATATATATATATATATATATATATATATATATATATACATACAGTGGCTTGCAAAAGTATTCGGCCCCCTTGAACTTTTCAACCTTTTGCCACATTTCAGGCTTCAAACATAAAGATATAAAATTTTAATTTTTTGTGAAGAATCACCAACAAGTGGGACACAATTGTGAAGTGGAACGAAATCTATTGGATTTTTGAAACTTTTTTAACTAATAAAAAAATGAAAAGTGGGGCGTGCAAAATTATTCGGCCCCCTTGCGTTAATACTTTGTAGAGCCACCTTTTGCTGCGATTACAGCTGCAAGTCGCTTGGGGTAGGTCTCTATCAGTTTTGCACATTGAGAGACTGAAATTCTTGCCCATTCTTCCTTGCAAAACAGCTCGAGCTCAGTGAGGTTGGATGGAGAGCGTTTGTGAACAGCAGTTTTCAGCTCTTTCCACAGATTCTCGATTGGATTCAGGTCTGGACTTTGACTTGGCCATTCTAACACCTGGATACGTTTATTTGTGAACCATTCCTTTGTAGATTTTGCTGTATGTTTGGGATCATTGTCTTGTTGGAAGATAAATCTCCATCCCAGTTTCAGGTCTTTTGCAGACTCCAACAGGTTTTCATCCAGAATGGTCCTGAATTTGGCTGCATCCATCTTCCCCTCAATTTTAACCATCTTCCCTGTCCCTGCTGTAGAAAAGCAGGCCCAAACCATGATGCTGCCACCACCATGTTTGACGGTGGGGATGGTGTGTTGAGTGTGATGAGCTGTGTTGCTTTTACGCCAAACATATCGTTTTGCATTGTGGCCAAAAAGTTCGATTTTGGTTTCATCGGACCAGAGCACCTTCTTCCACATGTTTGGTGTGTCTCCCAGGTGGCATGTGGCAAACTTTAGACGAGAATTTTCATGGATATCTTTGAGAAATGGCTTTCTTCTTGCCACTCTTCCATAAAGGCCAGATTTGTGCAGTGTACGACTGATTGTTGTCCTATGGACAGACTCTCCCACCTCAGCTGTAGTTCTCTGCAGTTCATCCAGAGTGATCATGGGCCTCTTAGCTGCATCTCTGATCAGTTTTCTCCTTGTCTGAGCTGAAAGTTTAGAGGGACAGCCAGGTCTTGGTAGATTTGCAGTGGTCTGATACTCCTTCCATTTCAAAATGATCGCTTGCACAGTGCTCCTTGGGTTGTTTAAAGCTTGGGAAATCTTTTTGTATCCAAATCCGGCTTTAAACTTCTCCACAACAGTATTACGGACCTGCCTGGTGTGTTCCTTGGTCTTCATGATGCTCTCTGCGCTTTCAACAGAACCCTGAGACTATCACAGAGCAGGTGCATTTATACAGAGACTTGATTACACACAGGTGGATTCTATTTATCACCATCAGTCATTTAGGACAACATTGGATCATTCAGAGATCCTCGCTGAACTTCTGGAGTGAGTTTTCTGCACTGAAAGTAAAGGGGCCGAATAATTTTGCACGCACCACTTTTCAGTTTTTTAATTGCTAAAAAAGTTTAAAATATCCAATAGATTTCGTTCCACTTCACATTGTGAAATGTGGCAAAAGTTTGAAAAGTTCAAGGGGGGCGAATACTTTCGCAAGCCACTGTGTATGTATATATGTATATATATATATATATATATATATATATATATATATATATATATATATATATATATATATACACACACATCCTACGTGTTTTTCTGATCCTATTAGTCCTATTAGCTACAGTATTTACAGTTACTCTAGTGCGTCCTCTGCACAGTGTGCACCTTAAGCTACCTGAAGAAAATTGGTGGTGTTTTTCTGATCCTATTAGTATAGCAGGCAGCTGCAGTATTTACAAGTTAGTGTAGTGCATCCTCTGCACAGTGTGCACCTAAAGCTACCTGAAGAAAATTAGTGGTGTTCTTCTGATCCTATTAGTACAGTACCACAGGCAGCTGCAGTATTTAAAAATTAGTGTAGTGCGTCCTCTGCACAGTGTGCACCTAAAGCTACCTGAAGAAAATTGGTGGTGTTCTTCTAATCCTATTAGTATCGCAGGCAGCTGTAGTATTTACAAGTTAGTGTAGTGCGTCCTCTGCACAGTGTGCACCTAAAGCTACATGAAGAAAATTGGTGGTGTTCTTCTGATCCTATTAGTACAGTACCGCAGGCAGCTGCAGTATATACAAGTTAGTGTAGTGCGTCCTCTGCACAATGTGCACCTAAAGCTACCTGAAGAAAATTGGTGGTGTTCTTCTGATCCTATTAGTATCGCAGGCAGCTGTAGTATTTACAAATTAGTGTGTGCGTCCTCTGCACAGTGTGCACCTAAAGCCACCTGAAGAAAATTGGTGGTGTTCTTCTGATCCTATTAGTACAGTACTGCAGTATTTACAAATGAGTGTATTGCGTCCTCTGCACAGTGTGCACCTAAAGCTACCTGAAGAAAATTGGTGGTGTTCTTCTGATCCTATTAGTACCGCAGGCAGCTGTAGTATTTACAAGTTATGCCGCGTACACACGAGCGGACATTACGGCGGACTTTGCCCGGCGGACTGGATTTCGTCGGACAATTCGATGTGTGTGGGCTCCAGCGGACTTTGTTTTCTCAAAAGTTCGACGGAATTAGATTTGAAACTTGTTTTAAATTTATCCGTTGAAATCGAGTCCGGTCGAAAAGTCCGCCGTCTGTATGCTAGTTCGACGGACAAAAAGCCACGCTAGGGCAGCTATTGGCTACTGGCTATGAACTTCCTTGTTTTAGTCCGGTCGTACGTCATCACGTACGAATTCGACGGACTTTGGTGGATTGTGTGTAGGCAAGTCCGTTCATTCACAAAGTCCGTCGGAAAGTACGTCGAAAAGTCCGCCGGGCAAAGTCCGCCGTAATGTCCGCTCGTGTGTACGCGGCATTAGTGTAGTGCGTCCTCTGCACAGTGTGCACCTAAAGCTACCTGAAGACAATTGCTGTTGTTCTGCTCCTATTAATACCACAGACAGGCAGCTACAGTATTTACAGTTAGTGTACTGTGTCCTCTGCACAGTGTGCACCTAAAGCTACCTGAATAAAATTGGTGGTTTTCTTCTGATCCTTTTAATACCACAGACAGGCAGCTACAGTATTTACAGTTAGTGTACTGTGTCCTCTGCACAGTGCGCACCTAAAGCTACCTGAAGACAATTGCTGGTGTTCTCATACTAATAATACTACAGGCAGTTGATTCTGCTAGCTGCAGTATCAGTATACATCCCAGCTTTGTGCAGCTACATCTCACTGCAGGCCATTAGTATGTCTGGAAGGCCAACAAGGAGAGGCAGACAGTCACAAGCCAATAAAAGAGGGCAAGCAGGCTCTATGTCTAGAGGCAACAGTGCTGGTCATGGAGACGGTGCATCCTCATCAGCATGTGGCCGTGGGACACACTTGTCCTTTTTTTCGGCAACTGGCCGTGTTGAGCCACAACATGCGGAAGACTTGGTAGAGTGGATGACCAAGCCGTCCTCATCCTCCTCATCCTCTCTCACCCAGGCTCAGGGTACTTTGTCCTCCTGAGGCAGTGGTTCTCAACTCCTGTCCTCAGGACCCACTAACAGGCCAGGTTTGCAGGATAACTGAAATGCATCACAGGTGATATCATTTGCTGCTCAGTGATCGCAGTATTTTAGTCTGCATCTCCCCAAGGTAATACTTAAATTCTGGCCTGTTAGTGGGTCCCGAGGACCGGAGTTGAGAACCACTCTCCTGAGGAGTCCCCCAAACTGTTTGACCAAAGTATTGGGTACATGCTCCAGGAGAATACCCAGCGTTTTGAAGGTTCCAATGATGGTACCCAGCTAGAGGAAGGCAGTAAGGTGAGCCCAGAGAGAGGGGGTGCCCAAGAAGGACAGCAATCTGGCAGTCATGTTCCCCCAGCTGCAGCATACTGCCAGCTTTGCTCCAGTGATGAGGAGGGAGGGGATGATGAGGTCACTGACTCCATGTGGGTGCCTGATAGGAGAGAGGAGGAGGAGGAGGCACATCACCAACGAGGCAGGATGCTATCCAGGGGCTAGCTTAAGGGCAGCACACCGACTGCATCACACCGCAGAGCTCCACATGTGCAGGGTGCTGCTGTCTCTGCATGTTATTCCAAAAGTTCTTTGGTGTGGGCCTTTTTTGAGATGAGTGCATCAGATCCCACCGCTGCTATTTGCAACATATGTCTCAAGCGTATCTCGCGTGGCCAAAACATCACCCGCTTGGGGACCACATGCTTGACCAGACATATGTCGACCTGCCATGCAGTTTGTTGGCAAGTGCACCTAAAAGACCCACACTAAAGAACAAAGAGAACCTCTCCTTGACTCTGCCCCCTTCCGTGAGTTTGTGGAATGTGCGGTTCCTCAGTGGCAGGTTCCCAAACGCCACTTTTTCTCACGGAAGGCGATTCCGTCTCTCTACCGGCATGTGGAAGGCAATGTCTTGGCCTCGCTGGACAGGGCGGTCAGCGTTAAGGTGCATATTACCGCTGACTCATGGTCCAGCAGGCATGGACAGGGACATTACCTATCTTTCACCGCGCACTGGGTGACTCTTCTGGCAGCTGGGAAGGATGCAGGACAGGGTGCAGTAGTGTTGGAGGTTGTTCCGCCACCACCAAAATACTACTAGTGGTGATTCTGCCACACCTCTCTCCTCTACCCCCTCCTCTTCTTCTTCCTCCATGGCCTCTTCCTGTGCTGATTTGTCTTCGGAACCAGCGGTGCTCTATAGGCGTTCAAGGGGCTGCGCAAGCATGCAGGCAAAAAGATACCATGCGATGCTTGAGCTGGTGTGCTTGGGGGACAGGAGCCACACTGGGGCAGAGATTCTGTCAGCTCTGCAGGGCCAGGTTCACAGGTTGGTTGACGCCACCTTAAGGCAGGTATGGTGGTTTGCGACAATGGCACCAACCTCCTCTCCGCCCTCTGACAGGGACAACTGACCCATGTGCCCTGTTTGGCTCACGTCCTTAACTTGATGGTGCAGCGGTTCTTGGGCAGGTACCCGGGCTTACAGGATGTCCTGAGGCAGGCCAGGAAAGTCTGTGTGCATTTCCGCAGGTCATATAATGCCAGTGTTCAGCTGGCTGACCTCCAAAAGGAATTTAACCTGCCCAAGAACAGCCTAATCTGTGACATGCCCACCAGGTGGAATTCAACGTTGGCCATGCTGCAGCGGCTGCACAAGCAGCAGAGAGCCATCAATGAGTACCTGTGCGACTATGGCACCAGCACAGGGTCAGGGGAGCTTGTTTTTTTCCCCACGCCAGTGGGCCATGATCAGGGATGCATGCACTGTCCTGTCACCATTTGAGGAGGCCACGATAATGGTGAGCAGTGACAGTGCATGCATCAGTGACACTGTCCCCCTTGTCCGCCTGTTGGAGCACATGCTACGTGGAATAACGGACAGGGCACTTCAGGCAGAACAGAGGCAGGAAGAGGAGGACTTCCTTAGCTCTCAAGGCCCCCTTTATCCAGACAGTGTTCCTGCGTGCCCGCCGATCACACAGGAAGAGGACAAGGAGGAGGAGGAAGAGGAGGATTGTGTCAGCATGGAGGTTGAGCCTGGCACTCAGCATCAGCCTTTAAAGGATCATTTACAGTCCCAAGAAACCCATGGACTCGTACATGGCTGGGAGGAGGTGGCTGCGGATCATGTCGTCCTTAGTGACCCAGAGGACTCGGAACTGAATGCCTCAGCAAACCTATGCTGCATGGCCTCCCTGTTCCTGCAAAGCCTGCGGAAGGATCCTCGTATTCGTGGTATCAAAGAGAGGGATCAATACTGGCTGGCAAACCACCTTGATCCACGTTACAAGGGTAAGGTTGTGGACCTTATCTTACCATCGCAGAGGATGAAACATCTTCGGGAGGTCTTGCAGAAAGGTCTGTGCAACGTGTTCCCAGAGACTGGGAGGTTACAAACTCCTGTTCCTGGACAACGTGTTGCTGAGGCTTCGGTCAGTCAAAGAAGGAGCGGTGGAGAAGGTGGCCGTCTGACCAATGCGTTCAGACAATTTTTTAGTCCGCAGCCCCAAGGTATGATCGGTTCGAGCAACCATCGCCAGCGTCTGTTTTACATGGTGCAGGAATACCTAGGGGCTAGATCTGACTTGGACACCTTTCCCACCGAAAATCCTCTGGGTTACTGGGTCTTGAGGATGGATCACTGGCCAGAGCTTGCACAGTATGCTATTGAGCTACTGGCCTGTCCAGCGTTCTTTCGGAACGCACATTCAGTGCTGCTGGAGGCTTTGTAACCGATCACAGGGTGCGCCTGTCCACCGACTCGGTCGATCGACTGACCTTCATAAAAATGAATCAGTCTTGGATCACCACCAGCTACCAAGCAACTGATGCTGATGTAACCGAATAATTTTTTTTGAAATGTCAGATCCCTTCAAGACTGCCTATGCTGATGCTGAGTGACTATCCTGTTATGCTGAGTGACTATCCTCTTCCTCCTCAATGATCATTCTGATACCTTGTAAGAATATTTTTGGTTCTGGGCTCCACCACCAGTAGGCTCAGGCCCAATTTTTCAGCCCCAGTTTAACAGAAGCGTGTAATTACAATTTTTGATGCAATACTTTGCAGCAGGGCTCGTTCCTGTGCTCCAACTAGAGTATCTGTGAGGGGTTGCAGTATTGTGGCACCAGTGAATAAGGCCCAATTTTTCTGCCCCTGTTCAACAGGGACATGTAATTACAATTCTTGATCTAATATTTCACAGCAGGGCCCGTTTCTGCGCCCACCAAGAGTAAGTGTGAGGACTTACAGTGTTGTGGCACCAGCACCACCACCAAAGGCCCAATTTTTCTGACCCTGTTCAACAGGGGCATGTAATTACAATTCTTGATCTAATATTTCACAGCAGGGCCCATTCCTGCGCCCACCAAGAGTAACTTTGTGGGCTTACAGTGTTGTGGCAACACCAAAACAAATGTCCCAGGGGTGATAACCCTTCCCTATGTTTTGCAAAAAGCTTAAAAATAGATTTTTTGGCTACACTTTAAAAATGTACCAGTTCAAAATTACAGATTCTACTTAACATCAAACCTACAGTCCCTGTCTTGTTTGCACCGCCTGTACACTGCTGTTCAGAGTATATAGGGCCTGGGGGCCGCACGCCTTTCCTTTTTTTAATTTGGGTGCGGGGTTCCCCTAATATCCATACAAGACCCAAAGGGCCTGGTAATGGACTGGGGGGGTACACATGCTGTTTGTCTCACTTATTTTCATCCATATTGCCGGGACCCGACATTACATTAAAGCCGCAAGCAGTTTTAAATGACTTTTATTCCTTTAAAAATGTCATTTTGTGCAGGGACTGTTCTAAGCACGGGAAACACGCACCACTTTACAGGCATACTATAGACACCCCCCAGGTACGATATTTAAAGGAATATTTCACTTTTTTTTTTCACTTTAAGCATCATTAAAATCACTGCTCCCGAATAAACGGCCGTTTTTATAACTTTTTTTGCATTGATACATGTCCCCTGGGGCAGGACCCGGGTCCCCAAAACCTTTTTAGGACAATACCATGCAAATTAGCCTTTAAATTTAGCACTTTTGATTTCAAACGTTCGAGTCCCATAGACTTCAATGGGGTTGTAAAGTTTGCGCTAAAGTTCACGCAAATTTTCGGTCCGTTCGCAGGTTCTGGTGCGGACTGAGCCAGGGGGGGTGTTCGGCTCATCCCTAGGCAAGGATTTGGAATTCCCTGCCACAGGCGGTGGTCTCAGCGGGGAGCATCGATAGTTTCAAGAAACTATTAGATAAGCACTTGAACGACCACAACATACAGGGATATACAAGGTAATACTGACATATAATCACACACAAGGGTTGGACTTGATGGACTTGTGTGTTTTTTTGACCTCACCTACTATGCAACTCATAACTTGAGTGCTTTGGAGACATCTGATCAGACCACCAAGCCATTGTGCCAGTTACGCTGAGACCTGCATAATATTGTAGTATGATTAAAGAATGATCATAAATAATTACTTCTGTATAGTCACCTTAATAAAAAAATATAACATGAAAAAAATAACATACAGATATGCAACTGTAAAATGTTCAATACATGTAACTTTACAGAAGAGCAGACATTACTCTGCAATACTCGTTCATAACTGCATTTGTTAGCAAAAGAAGAAAACAAAAAAGGAATACTAATTGCAATATACATCAATAGATGCACATGAGGTAGAGCACATCTCACATAAAAATGTTTTTTTCACATACATAGATTATGGTTGCAGTGCAGTGCTATGACACAGCTTGGTAGCAATTGGCACTTGCAGATCCGCGGAATGGCTGATTAGCGCTGATTCCGAATTTACTAAGGCACGTTTGCCGATAACGCGATTTTTCATTTGCACGTTCGCCTAGTTGAACTCTTAGCGCCCATTTCAGGAAATTATTGCATGTAGAGCACCCAGTACTTCCCGGGAATCTTAGTAAATTACCCCCTATGAGTCTACAATATTGAAATTTTTCACAATATTCTAGTTTTCTTAGATACTGAATTTTGGGTTTTCACTAGCTGTAAGCCATAATCAAAGTTAAAAGAAAGAAATGCTGGTAGTTTTAGCTGAACACTGTTCAGAGGACGCACTACACTAACTTATAGCTTTAGCTGAACACTGTGCATAGGTCGCACTACACTAACTTGTAGTTTTAGCTGAACACTGTGAGGAGGACGCATTACACTAACTTGTAGCTTTAGCTGAACACTGTGCAGAGGTCGCACTACACTAACTTGTAGTTTTAGCTGAACACTGTTCAGAGGACGCACTACACTAACTTGTAGCTTTAGCTGAACACTGTGCATAGGTCACACTACACTAACTTGTAGTTTTAGCTGAACACTGTGAGGAGGACGCATTACACTAACTTGTAGCTTTAGCTGAACACTGTGCAGAGGTCCTACTTTACTAACTTGTAGATTTAGCTGAACACTGTGGAGGACGTACTACACCAACTTGTAGCTTTAGCTGAACACTATGAGGAGGACGCACTACCCTAACTTGTAGCTTTAGCTGAACACTGTGCAGAGGTCCCACTAAACTAACTTGTAGCTTTAACTGAACACTGTAAGGAGGACGCACTACACTAACTGTAAATAGTCTAGCTGCCTGACTGTGGTACTAATAGGATCAAAAGAACACCAGCAATTTTCTTCAGGTAGCTGTAAATACTGTAACAAGACAAGCCTGCCTGTCAGTAGGAAGATAACAGGAACGGATCTAGCTAAACTGAATACAGTTTTATATATATATATATATATATATATATATATATATATATATATATAAAACACCTGGGATGCATATATATACACAATACACTGTAAGTGCAGCTAACTCACTGACTGTCCTGCCTAATCTAGCTAACTCAAATGAAATGACACTGTCTCTCTGTCCAAGCACGCTGGAACACACTACACAGAGCCGCCGTGCAGGCGGCCTTATATAGTGTGGGGCGTGTTCTAAACCCCCTAAGCCATAATTGGCCAAAGCCACCCTGGCTTTGGCCAATTACAGCTCTCTCTACTGACGGCGCTGTGATTGGCCAAGCATGCGGGTCATAGTGCATGCTTGGCCAATCATCAGCCAGCAATGCACTGCGATGCCGCAGTGAATTATGGGCCGTGACGCGCCACACGAATTTGGCGCGAACGGCCCATAAAGTTCGCAATTCGGCGAACGATCGAACAGCCGATGTTCGAGTCGAACATGGGTTCGACTCGAACACGAAGCTCATCCCTACTCTGGAGAGATATCGGAGCTGGCAATTAGCTGACAGCTGAGCGGCCAGCTCAGAGAAGAAAGGGCTGAACTCAGCCCTGACAGTATCCACCTTTAATCTCCCCCACTGCGTATTCTGTGAACCTAAAAACTGGCTGCATCAACTGCAAAACTGTCGTCTCTGCACTTTCTTCTCCACAAATAAGCTACTCTCAACAAAATGTAATTCAATTTACAAGTCCAAACACGAAAAAAAATGATGTGCTGGATTCAGATTTTCTAAGGGTCACTGGGCACACTGGCTCCAGTTTGGGAGTGCTCCACCCTCAGGAACATGGAAAGGACCCAGAGTTGAGAATCCACACACATACAATCCAATACAAACCTTGAAGAGTCCAAGGTAATTTAATAAAAAAAAGGTATAGAAAAATAAAGCCAACACGTTCCAGGGGCCAAACACATTCCCCTTTATCAGGGCCTAAGAATTTTAAATATACCTGATTGGACTCGTAAACAGATACCAAGTAAATTGGCAATGTAATCTACTGCTTGAAATAGTATAAAGGAGGACATACGGCGCACCAGGGTTAGAGACTGTAGTAAAGGGCCCTAAAACACCAGCATGCTTATTAAACTGGGAAAAACTGTTTTCCATGGCTGACTGGAGAGACTTCAATTATCAAGCCTGAATCTACCCGCATGTGTTGATAGTAGTGGTTTACAGCAGTGGAAATAATTATGTTTTTGGAATGAAAGGTTTTCTTTCACAATACATATTCTTAATAAGTGAACTTGCCTGTTCCCATTATTATTTTATCTTTACATCTATTTCTATATTTCTGACACAGAGAAGGATCATTAACCAAATCTAATAGTAAAAATACAGTTATGCTTGGAAGGATAAGCACACTTGTAAAAGCTAGACCAGTGAACTAACTTACGCAAATCAACTGATGTAGTATCTTTTTCCTTGTGTTTTGTCTCCTATAGAGCTGTATCAGGGCAATTAAGACTGGACCACTAATGTGATATAAATAAGGCCAAGAAAAAATACAAGGAAAAATTCCAAGCCTACTTACCGACCAGCCCGCGGACAACCGAATCAACTTGTCTAAAACCTCGTACACACGGTACGATTGTTGGCCACACGAGCGTCTGATTTTTTTTTAAAAGGGCGTGTGCCAGGATCTTGTCTTGCATACTAACGGTACACAATTGTCGTGCCACAAACACGAATGTAGTGATGTACTACGAGGAATTTCGGCTCTTGAGCGCCACCCTTTGGGCCCCTTCTGCTAATTGCGTGGTTAGTGAGCATTGATTCCGATCATGCGTGTTTGTACTTTTGAGTGACGAATTTGTGTACTGACCATACGAAAATCTGACGTCAAGCCGTTATCCGCCGAAAATTTAAAAGCCTGTCATCCAACATTTGTTGACCGAAAATTGGACAACAAATGTCAAAAGGAGCGTACTAACGGTAAGATTTTAGGACAAAAGTCTGTCAACAGACAATCCCCTGCCAACAATCGTACCATGTGTAGGAGGCTTTACAGTATGCGTTAAAAACAGGGGTTTAGTCTGCACACATTTGCAAATACATGCGTAAGCCACAGGCCACGTCAAGGAACCCTGGTATCTGTAGTTCCCATTACTGACTGATGAGTGGAAGCACATGCATTCTGATGAGTAGGTGGAGGGCAGATAGACTGAAGGGAGCCCACTCCTTCTTAAAAGGTACAGGTGCGCACTGAGCACCGAGCAAATCGCACAATGGCTGCAAAGGTGTCAGTGCATTGCCTGACCAATATACAGTGGGGACGGAAAGTATTCAGACCCCCCTTAAATTTTTGACTCTTTGTTATATTGCAGCCATTTGCTAAAATCATTTAAGTTCATTTTTTTTCCTCATTAATGTACACACAGCACCCCATATTGACAGAAAAACACAGAATTTGACAGAAGAACAGACCCTTTGCTGTGACAGTCATATATTTAACTCAGGTGCTGTCCATTTCTTCTGACCATCCTTGAGATGGTTCTACACCTTCATTTGAGTTCAGATGTGTTTGATTATACTGATTGGACTTGATTAGGAAAGCCACACACCTGTCTATATAAAACCTTACAGCTAACAGTGCATGTCAAAGCAAATGAGAATCATGAGGTCAAAGGAACTGCCTGAAGAGCTCAGAGACAGAATTGTGGCAAAGCACAGATCTGGCCGAGGTTACAAAAAAAATTTCTGCTGCACTTAAGGTTCCTAAGAGCACAGTGGCCTCCAAAATCCTTAATTGGAAGACGTTTGGGATGACCAGAACCTTTCCTAGAGCTGGCCGTCCGGCCAAACTGAGCTATCGGGGAGAACAGCTTTGGTGAGAGAGGTAAAGAAGAACCCAAAGATCACTGTGGCTGAGCTCCAGAGATGCAGTCAGGAGATGGGAGAAAGTTGTAGAAAGTCAACCATCACTGCAGCCCTCCACTAGTCGGGGCTTTATGGCAGAGTGGCCTAACGGAAGCCTTTCCTTAGTGCAAGACACATGAAAGCCTGCATGGAGTTTGCTAAAAAACACCTGAAGGACTCCAAGATGGTGAGAAATAAGATTCTCTGGTCTGATGAGACCAAGATATAACATTTTGACCTTAATTCTAAGCGGTATGTGTGGAGAAAACCAGGCACTGCTTATCACCTGTCCAATACAGTCCCAACAGTGAAGCATGGTGGTGGCAGCATCATACTGTGGGGGTGTTTTTCAGCTGCAGGGACAGGACGACTGGTTGCAATCGAGGGAAAGATGAATGCGGCCAAGTACAGGGATATCCTGGATGAAAACCTTCTCCAGAGTGCTCAGAACCTCAAACTGGGCCGAAGGTTTACCTTCCAACAAGACAATGACCCTCAGCACACAGCTAAAATAACGAAGGAGTGGCTTCACAACTCAGCCAGAGCCCTGACTTAAACCCAATTGAGCATTTCTGGAGAGACCTAAAAATGTCTGTCCACCAACGTTTACCATCCAACCTGACAGAACTGGAGAGGATCTGCAAGGGGGAATGGCAGGGGATCCCCAAATCGAGGTGTGAAAAACTTGTTGCATCTTTCCCACAAAGACTCATGGCTGTATTAGATCAAAAGGGTGCTTCTACTAAATACTGAGCAAAAGGGTCTGAATACTTAGGACCACGTGATATTTCAGTTTTTCTCTTTTAATAAATCTGCAAAAATGTTAACAATTCTGTGTTTTTCTGTCAATATGGGGTGCTGTGTGTACATTAATGAGGAAAAAAATGAAATTAAACGATTTTAGCAAATGGCTGCAATATAACAAAGAGTGAAAAATTTAAGGGGGTCTGAATACATTCCGTCCCCACTGTAACATTGTTGCAAAAAAGGGGTCCACTACCCCCACCTATGACTGGCCTTTACAGTAAGCAGCATTGGAGGGCAAATAGATATAAACAAGGCCAAGGATAAATCCAAGGAAAAGATCCAAGCCTACTTACTGACCAGCCCGTTGACAACTGAATCAACCTAACAGTATGCGTTAGAAAATAGGATTTTTAAAACAGCTTAGCTGTAAAATCCTTTTCTTGGAGTACATCATAGGACACAGAGCCTTATTTACTTAGTGGGTTATAGCTACCCTTCAGGTGTTGACACTGGCACACTGAATACAGGAAGTTGACTTCCCTATATAACCCCTCCTCCTTCCAGGAGTACCTCAGTTTTTGTAGCCAAGCAATATAAGCAATATACTTACACCCCATAAAAAAAGAGGGACGAGACCCCTGTGTCCTATGATGTACTCCAAGAAAAGGATTTTACAGGTAAGCTGTTTTAACATTCCTATTTTCTGTATCATACATCATAGGACACAGAGCCTTAAGTATTTACTTAGTGGGACGTCCCATAGCAATGCTACTTGAGGGGAGGGAGACACAACCCGTAGGGCACCCCCAGACCTTGAGGACTTATACTGCTGCCTGCAGCACATTGCGCCCAAAGGCGATATCCTAATTCCTTCTTACATCCACTTGGTAAAATTTTGTGAATCCATGGACCGAAGACCAAGTTGCGGCCTTGCAGATCTGAACAAAGGAGGCCTGGTGACGCAGTGCCCAATAAGCACTAACTGCTCTGGTAGAGTGCACCTTAACTTGAATAGGGGAATCTTATCCCTTAAATCATAAGTTTGAATTATAACTTGCAGAATCCACTTAGCAACAGTGGATTTCGACGCTGCCTGTCCTTTTTTAGGACCTGCTGGCAGAATAAATAAGACATCAGTCTTACGAACCTGAGCAGTTTTCTTTAAATAGATTTTCACTGCTCTCACTACATCAAGACAATGTAGTGACTTTTCTTCCCTTGAACGTGGTTTTGGGAAAAACGATAACAGGACAATATCTTCAGTCAGATGAAAGCCTGAAACCACTTTTGGCAAAAAGCTTGGACGAGGGCGTAACACCACTCTGTCCTCATGAATAATCAAATATGGCTCTTTACAAGAAAGAGCAGCCAATTCTGAAACCCTCCTTGCTGAGTATATAGCAATCACAAATATCAGCTTCCTAGTCAAAAGGACTAAGGGAACATGCTGTAATGGTTCAAATGACGGTTTTTTAACACTGACAAAACTAAATTCAAGTCCCAAGGGGTTAAAGGTGATTTAACTGGTGAATTAATCCGCATCACCCCTTGCATAAGAGAGACTTGGCCCTTAATGGTACTTAGGGCCAACTTAATTTCCATGCCCAATTGTAGAAAGGCAAGATTTCTGCCTATTATATATCTCCGAGGGTGCCAACCCTTGGATTCACACCAGGAAATGTAAGCTTTCCAAACTCTATAAATATACAGCTCTGGAAACTGATTTCCTTGCATTGCTTAAAGTTGAGATAACTGACCTGGAAAGCCCACGCTTCCTCAGAATGTGGGTTTCAATAGCCAAGCCGTTAAATTTAGCATTCGTGGGGGGTGGTCTGGACATGGCCAAGTAGAGACGTGCTTACACAGAGCTCCCGGCCACCTTCCACCTATCCTGGCACAAATTGATCTCTCGACACAGAATTCTCTCAGGTAAGAAGCGGACTTGCAGGTAGAATAAAAAGAGAACCAGCCCGGCCAGCAATACCCCAGCCGCAGGGGATATTCAGAGACTCTTTGGAAGATGACGGTCCAGCTCTCTGGACCTCGTGGCTCACACTCACCAATTCCAGACCTCATGGTGGATCCTGTGTCTCCAGAGGGATCCCAGTGCCCGGTGCTATACCCCAGCTCCCCTGCGGCTCCGTCTACGGACCCGGGGAACACATCACATCTGCCGCTTATTTACAGAGCCGATGGCCATCCTGCAGACTCTCCCGACGAAAGCAGATATCGAGGCCCTAGTGGGGAGAATAGAAGCCGCTCACAAAAGAGAGATCCGGGCAGTCAAACAGGAGGTACAATCCCTGAATACACGCTTAGCAACAGGAGAATCATCTCTAGCAACCCTGGAGCAGAGAGTCATGACCCTGGAATCCCAGCAAAGAGACCAGGCTGTTTCAGCGGTGGAGCTCCAGCTGCGCATGGAGGAAATGGAGGACCGGAGCCGAAGGAACAACCTGAGGTTTCGGGGCCTGCCGGAGGCCACAGGCTCAGCGGACTTACTTGCCACGGTCACTGATATCTTTAAGAGGGTGGCGGGCGAACATCTACCGGAACAGATATAGGTGGATCGGGTCCATAGAGCCCTGGGCCCTCGATCGACAGACCCATCCAGGCCACGCGACGTGATGCATCACTACATTCACAAAGAAGCCATAGCCCGCAGGGTCTGGGAATCTGGCGAGCTGGAGTTCGATGGTGCAACTGTGAAACTCCTGCCTGATATCTCCAGATCAAAGCTGCACCGAAGCGCCCTCCTGAAACCACTCCTGGACTTGGCCAGGAGATGCAACGCGACCTATCGCTGGGGTTTCCCTCTGTCAGTTACCTTCCACAAGGATCAGAAGTCGTTCCTTCTGAGATCACTGGAGGTTCTGCCTGCCCTCTTTGACTTCCTCGGAGCGGATCCGATGGTCATTCCCAACTGGCTGGACTATCTTCCTCGTGCTCCAGGGCGCCTGAGCACAACGAGAGCTCATGCTCCACAACCACAAAGGCCACAAAGGAATGGGCGCCGGCCCCGCACTCTATCCCAGGAAGGGAACCGGGAAGCGTGAGTAGCTTCGTCTGCCCCTTACACACCACTACTCTGACACTTGTGGTCCTGTTTGCCTGTTTTTTTTTTGGGGGGAAGCGGGTCCTTGAAACAGTCTTCAGAGTTCTTTTGGGGGAGGTCCGGGTGGCAAGAGGGGACCAATATGCGTTATGTTTAAACAGTGGGATTTGACATTGTTGATATATGTGTACCCCCTTCACTCTTACATCTCGCTAGGGGGCTGGGGGCTTGTCTCTTCCCGTCAACCCCTGAGCTATGCATCTTAGCACTCTAACTTATAAGCATTGTATTTTTACTGGAGCAGGAGTGGGGGTTAGTTTATCACGTTACCAAAGTTAATGGGATGCTCATTTATCGCTCTGCGCCACCAGAATGTTACCTGTGGCCTTGGTGTGATGAGTTGAGCATCCGGTTGGTTCTCACTCTGAATAAATGTTTGTAAATGTTTAACTGGATTTCTACCAGTTCATTTAGTTCTATTTTGTTATCTTTGTTTCTATTGCACTGCCGGGGTGGGTGGGAGACCCGGGTCCTCGTCTACCGGTTATTGACCACCCATACCCCACGTAGGCCATTGTATGCATCCAGTGTTCCGGTTCTGTATACACTTCAAGTCTTAAAACTTGACCGTTTAGTTTAAATTCCCAGTGGTGACAGATCGGTTGGACTTTCCCAGCCTCTGTCCCTACATTTCTTCCCTTTTCCTCACTCCTATCCCTCCTCATCCTTTCTATACTTTCCCTTTTTCACAACCTCTGTAGGGTTCTTGTCTGTCTACCTCTCCTCTCACAAGTCATGGCGGTAGACTCCATTAAAGTGACCTCCCTTAATGCTAAGGGATTGAATACCCCTGAAAAGAGACGCATGCTGCTACACAACCTTAAAAAATCGCACGCTGATATGGCCTTCATACAGGAGACACACTTTAAAACTGATAAACTCCCTTTGCTCCAAAATAGGTCCTTCTCCCGAGTATATCACTCTACTAACCCCACTTCTAAATCTAGGGGGGTGTCCATATTGATCTCCAGCAGACTGCCGTGGCAATGCCAGGAGGTGTCAGCTGACCCAGAGGGACACTTTTTGTTCCTTAAAGGGCTAATTGGTGAGATCCAACTCACACTAGCAACACTATATGCTCCTAACGAACACCAGGACAGATTTCTTAGACATATACTAGACAAGCTGATGGAATATAAGGAAGGCCAACTAATCCTAGGGGGAGACTTCAATGTTCCACTGATCCCCTCAATAGACACTTCATCTGTTAGCTCCTCTTTTCCCCCCACACACAGCAAACGGATAGCACAAGCCCTTCATATTGCCCAGCTGACTGATGTGTGGTGCCTCCAACACTCAGGAGAGAGGGATTATACCTTCTATTCATCCCCACATAAGGTTTATTCCAGGATTGACCTCTTTCTGATGCCCCACGACCAACTACACCTAGTGAGCTCTACATCAATAGGTCAGATCACATGGTCAGACCACGCTCCCATCTCTCTTACATACATCCTCACCGAGAGACCCTCGTCCAGATCCCTTTTTTGGCGTCTGAACGAGAGCCTTTTACAAATACTTGAGGTACTAGCAGATGTGACAAGGGAGTTGGATCTCTACTTTTGAGAGAACGACACGCAGGATTGTGATCCCGGAATATTGTGGGTGGCCCACAAATGTGTTCTCCGAGGGATCCTTATTAAACATGGGGCAAATATCAAAAAGAAAAAAAACGAACAACTTACCAGCCTACTTTCCACCTTGGCCTCTGTAGAAGCACAACACAAACACTCCCCCACACAGGACCTTGAGACGAAGTTTAGGACATTGCGCACACAAATTACAGACTTGTTACAGTACAAAGCCAAGGCAGCCCTGCAATTTTGTCGCAAGATATCCTATGAATCAGGAGACAAATGTGGGAAAATGCTGGCTAGGTCAGTCAAAGAAATCAAATCCGCATCTTATATCTCACAGATTACCGGCCCTGACGGTCAGAAAGCCACCACCTTGACGCAAATCTCAAAGGGATTTGGCGACTTCTACTCAGACTTATATAACCTTCCTAGCTCCTCCTCCAACCAGGCGAATATAGACAAATATATCTCAGAAAAATGAGGGGAATAACTGCGCTACAGTGAAATACATGAACAATAACAATTATAGCCGCGTTTCATCTATGTAACACAAACACAGTGAAATTAAATAAGAAAAAAAGGGGGGTTGAATCGCGCTAAAACAGATTGGTGATCATACACATCATCACCAAACCAAATATTTAGAACTAAGTGAAGAGTTCCCCTTTAGTGTATACATAGTATACAAAACACGTCAAATGAATAATCAATCCAAAAATAAAATGTTCAAAGTGATAATAAAAAGTCCATGTATAAAAAATAAATCACCCAAGTGATATGAAAGTATCTTAAAAAAGTTCCAAAAAACATAAATTCTTGCTGTGAGAAGAAAAAAGCGTGCTTGCTCCACCACCGTGAAATCAGACTGGCCGCTTACCAGAAACTCTTGATCTCCCGTTACAGAGGATCAGAGAAAGCTGTTTGTTAATACTGCTTCGAACCATGACCAATGGATCCGAGACCTTATACCGAGATGGGACATCAAAGACTGCAGGGTCAGGCTAAAGATGTTCATGCTGACAGGTACTCAGACATCAGCCCACAGCATTGCAGATACGGTCATAGAAGGAAAAAAAGGCTCCATATAGTGTAAAATCATTGACTTTATTGTATAAGTAAAAAGTTAAACTCACATGTTAGTAGACAATAGTAGGCATGTAGTGTAGTCTGGAGCGCCGGCCGGAAGCTCACAGACAGCCCGTCCTACTGGAAACAACAGCAGCAATGGGAGGTGACAAGAACACGTCGCTCTGCCCTACGCAGCGTTTTGTGATAGAGTCACATCATCCAGGGGCACGGGCGGCGCGTCTCGTCACCTCCCCTTATAGTACTAAGAGCCTGACCAAGCCTTGCTTTGAGTTCCACTCCATCGGCAGACTTGCACAAAAAAATTGAAAAATCCCAAATGCTGATTGGTGCCTCACTAAACCAAGCCTCACTGTGAATGCCGAATCATCAGCGAGCCTACCCAGGTCAGCTAATCCCAAACACTGAGTGGTGTCAGGTGCGCAAGTGTGTGCACAATCACTGGAGAAAGAATTAATCATGAATTGCGATAAACCGCTGGCTGGAAGGGGGTATGAGGTCAGGTATCTGGGAACCATAGAACTCATATGGAGATAGGTACCCCAAAAAAAACAATAAAATGTCAACAAATTACTAAAATTGTCAAGTCAACCAGTGCGATCCGTGTCACAGACAGGACATAAATTGACTTGGGCATAAGGGGACATTCTAAAGATAAAATAAACAAAGGCCATCCGGTGGCCATGTTAAAAATTGCAAAAAGATATATAAATGAAAATAGAAATAGAAAATGGAAATAAACTATAGGTAATAGAGCTGTGTATCCTTACGAACACACAGAAGTCATACCTATATTGTATAAATGAAATAAAGGCAAAAAAGCCTCAAAATAATCCTAAACAAATAGGTCCTATCTAGCAGCATGGTCTGTGTCACAGACAGGAACCGGCTTATAAAAGACATAAGGAGACATGTCAATGAAAAGCACGGTGGCCACCTAGTGGCCGTGTTCAAAATGGCACAGCACTATAGAGCCATGTCAGAAAACTAATCCCAATGGATATATTGAATCAAATGGAACCAATAAACCTAATTGTGACTGTAATAGGACCATAGCCCCACAAATTCGTCTTGAGGAAAATATTGATAGAAAACATTCCAAGAATAGATCCCAAAAGACAAATAAACAATATTTAATAATATTGATATTTTTAAATGGATCCTTATTATTCGTTTTTTATTAAGGAAAAATCGGATGGGCCATAGAAAGGATCTCGATCTCATATGGAGATAGGTACCCCAAAAAAGCAATAAAATGTCAACAAATTACTAAAATTGTCAAGTCAACCAGTGCGATCCATGTCACAGACAGGACATGAATTGACTTGAGCATAAGGGGACATTCTAAAGATAAAATAAACAAAGGCCACCCGGTGGCCATGTTAAAAATTGCAAAAAGATATATAAATGAAAATAGAAAATAGAAATAAAATAAACTATAGGTAATAGAGCTGTGTGTCCTTACGAACACACAGAAGTCATACCTATATTGTATAAATAAAAGCAAAAAAGCCTCAAAATAATCCTAAACAAATAGGTCCCATCTAGCAGCATGGTCTGTGTCACAGACAGGAACCGGCTTATAAAAGACATAAGGAGATATGTCAATGAAAAGCACGGTGGCCACCTAGTGGTCGTGTTCAAAATGGCACAGCACTATAGAGCCATGTCAGAAAACTAATCCCAATGGATATATTGAATCAAATGGAACCAATAAACCTAATCATGACTGTAATAGGACCATAGCCCCACAAATTCGTCTTGAGGAAAATATTGATAGAAAACATTCCAAGAATAGATCCCAAAAGACAAAAAAACAATATTTAATAATAATATTGATATTTTTTAATGAATCCTTATTATTAGTTTTTTATTAAGGAAAAATCGGATGGGCCATAGAAAGATAATAAAGGACGGTATGTTTACCCCGCCACCTCATTCATGGGGCTATGTAGGTGGTCTAGATGGATGGGAAGTCAAAGCATAAGCCTTCAAAAAATTCACCAAGGGCACAGTTTGAACATCGAAATACAATACCATCTCTCAAACGCAGCTCATCCAAGTACCTAGAAATTGGGCGGCATACTTCATGTATATTGGTTAATGGCAAAAAATTGTATCCCTCCTTAGGAATTATTAATAAAGGCATTTACGTCCACGTCGACATTCGTGCCGTGTGGTACATGGCTTTTGAGCCTGTGGATACAGGACATCTCACTCTTAGAGATCTCCCTGACCAACAGGCTACCCCGCCAATGTGGTTTGTACTTATCAATACCCACAAACAGGGTATTGGAGGGGTCCCTGTTATGTACCTGGTCGTAGTGTCTGGACACAGGGTGCTTGTCATAGCCTCTCTTAATATTCCCTATATGTTCGTTTAGACGAACCCGCAATGCCCTTTTGGTCCTCCCCACATACTGAAGCCCACAGGGGCACTGTAAGAGATAGACCACCCCTACCGAGGTGCATGTAATAAAGGGTTTGATATCATATGATCTTAAAGTGCTAGTAGATGTAAACTGGGTAATCCGCCTAGCCCTATTGGCGTTTACAGAGCAAACTTGGCATCTTCCACATTTATAATAGCCATAAAGTTTTGGAGAAAGTTGCGATTCTCACATGGAGGATCTTGGACAGAGGGAGCTACCTTACTCCCAAGGGAGGCCACCCCCCTAAAGACCACTCTAGGTCTAACTGGTAAGATTGAGCTCAAAACTCTGTCACTACCCAGCAGATGCCAATGTTTCTGTATCAATTGTTTAATATCCCGATGCTGTACCGAATAGGTGGTAATAAACGGCACAGCATCTGATACAGTAGCATTATGTCGGGGTACATCAGACAATAGAAAGAGTCTGTCTCTGTCTCGTGCCGTTTTCACGGCCAGAGACAAAGATGCACGGCCATATCCTTCTCAATGAACCTACCCATAAGAATGGATGCTTGTTCATCAAAGGTAGTAATGTCTGAGCAATTACGTCTGAGACGTAAAAATTGTCCCTGGGGGATAGCTCTGAGCCAAGGCTCGTGGTGACAACTATCCCCTGGGATGTAAGAGTTCCTGTCGGTCACCTTGAAGTGAGTTGATGTCACAAAATGGTCCTCCACTATCTGGATTTTCAGATCCAGAAAGTGGATAGTGTCACGACTGGCCTCAAAATTGAACCTAATACCCCTGTTATTATCGTTTAGAGATGTCATGAAGTTCTGTAGCTCCGATTCACAACCATCCCACAGGAGGAGGACGTTGTCAATGTATCTGGCCCACAGGAGCACCTCCGATCTCCTGGGTGCATCAACGACGTCCTCCTCCCACTTGGCCATGAAAAGGTTGGCCAAGCTCGGAGCATATTTTGCCCCCATGGCCACACCCCGATCTTGGTGGTAAAACTGGTTCTCAAGCCAAAAATAATTATGGCTAGCGGCATAATGCAAAAGTTCCATGATGAAATTAATTTTTTACAGGAGGTAAGCCAGAGTCACGGGTGAGAAACAGCTCCACCGCTTGGAAACCCAGGTGGTGAGGGATAATAGTGTACAATGAAGACACATCGGCCGTCACCATCCAAAGTCCCTCCTTAGGGGAAATGTTGGAAAGCAAATTAATCACATGTTTGGTATCCTTGATAAATGAAGGTATCCTAGAGACCAAAGGTTGCAAAAAATGATCGATATATTTGCCCACCCGGGACATGATAGAATCTATCCCACTCACAATGGGACGTCCCGGGGGGCAAACAGGATCCTTATGGACCTTCGGGAGGTAGTAAATGACCGGAGTGTGAGGTGCACTGGGAACCAGAAATCGTCTTTCCTTGTCATTTAATATACCTCTCCGGAAACCAACCTCTACGATAGATTCAAGCTCCTTTTTATATCTGACCAGAGGGTCTCTTTGAAAAACCGTGTAAGTCTCGGTGTCATCAACCAACCGATGGATTTCCCTCTGATAGTCACAACGATCTAGGATTACAATCCCCCCACCCTTGTCAGCTGGTCTAATGACAAGGGATTTGTTGTGACAAAGGGATTCCAAATTCAACTTGTAGATCCTTATGCAAATTTGCCTTCTTGACCCTGATCTGCTCAAGGTCGTGGAGGACAACATCCCTAAATACCCGAATGGCTGGAGCCACGGGGCCAGGAGGATTGAAAAGAGAGGCATTAGAGAGGTTGGAATGTTGGTATTCTCCTCTCATTATCTAACCCTATGAATGGGGTGGGTAATGTAACACATAACGTTTAATGTGCAACTTTCGAGTGAATTTGTGTACATCCATAAAGGTTTGAAACTTGCTCAAGCTCCTAGGTGGAGCAAATCTCAAACATTTATCCAACAGTCTCTTCTCGGGATCAGTTAGAGTTTGTTTAGATAAATTGAAAATGCCAGTTCCTAGGTCCTTTTTCTTTTTGGATGCCTGGACCCGCCTCCCCCCTCTGACTCCTCTTTTCATTCTACGGGGCGTTTGGTTGTCCGTGAATCCCTGGGAAAACCCCAATTTTGATTGTTTCTGCCATCGGAGGGACCAGGGTATTGTGGTGGACCAGAATAGGTACAATCCAGTCGGGAATCTACAGGATAATGAGTACTCTGGTTCCTCATAGGGTATATCTGTCTGTAACCATCGGTATCCAGGTCGGACAGAGGATAGAACCGATTTTGCAACGGGACCGAATTTGCATAACCATTAGAAGAGGGACCATAAGGGAGCTGGTTGGGTCTCATATTGTAATTAAGAGGGTTAGGACTCCATGATGCGTTTCCCCAATTAGTGGGGGGATATCATATGGTTGTGCATGATGACCAGGGTTTGAATCCCCATAGTAATCATATCTAGAATTCCCCGGTAGTCCCCTAGAGGGAGTACCCCCAGGGCCATGATTCAATCTATCTTTATGACCTTTAGATTTTTTCCCCATGGCCTTAGGACGGACATCCCTCCTGGGTGTGTGCTGAGTCGCTTGTCTCTCCTGAGGTAGAACAGGCGTAGCACTAGGAGGAACAGGATCTTGTGATTGTGTGTCCATCCTCCTGTTTTCTTCCTCAAGTGAGGCAAGTTTTTTTTTGCCAGACAAACACAAACCCAGACTGGTAGTCTTGCTTGTCTCTGGTATATTTCTTTCTCTTTTTGTTCCCTATCTTCCTTCTCCAATATTTTTAAGAGACCCTTGGAGTGTTCCTTATATTCTTCACTATTAATATGAGGGGCTAGTTGGTCCTTAAGAGTCTTGATCTCCCCATCCAGACGAAAGAGTTTATCTCTCTTTCTCTGAATGAGGAAACGTAGAAGGCCAATTCCTGAGTCATTGAAATGTTTGAACCAACCCTCCAAGTCTGGGTCACCCTTGTGAGGGGGGACCTCCCATCGCAGACTTCTCGGGACCATGGCCTCCCTGATGTCCGTTTCAAGGAAGGCAATGTCCCATTGGGTATGTGTCTCCGATGTTGTCAGATTTTTCAGTCTCATAAAGAGACCACTAATTCCGGAGTCTAAAGATAATGGGGTGGAATAAAACCTGGGTAGGCTCGCTGATGATTCGGCATTCACAGTGAGGCTTGGGTTAGTGAGGCACCAATCAGCATTTGGGATTTTTCAATTTTTTGTGCAAGTCTGCCGATGGAGTGGAACTCAAAGCGAGGCTTGGTCAGGCTCTTAGTACTATAAGGGGAGGTGACGAGACGCGCCGCCCGTGCCCCTGGATGATGTGACTCTATCACGAAACGCTGCGTAGGGCAGAGCGACGTGTTCTCGTCACCTCCCATTGCTGCTGTTGTTTCCAGTAGGACAGGCTGTCTGTGAGCTTCCGGCCGGCGCTCCAGACTACACTACATGCCTACTATTGTCTACTAACATGTGAGTTTAACTTTTTACTTATCCAATAAAGTCAATGATTTTACACTATATGGAGCCTTTTTTTCCTTCTATGACCGTATCTGCAATGCTGTGGGCTGATGTCTGAGTACCTGTCAGTGTGAACATCTTTAGCCTGACCCTGCAGTCTTTGATGTCCCATCTCGGTATAAGGTCTCGGATCCATTGGTCGTGGTTCGAAGCAGTATTAACAAACAGCTTTCTCTGATTCTCTGTAACGGGGGATCATGAGTTTCTGGTAAGCGGCCAGTCTGATTTCACGGTGGTGGAGCAAGCACGCTTTTTTCTTCTCACAGCAAGAATTTATGTTTTTTGGAACTTTTTTAAGATACTTTCATATCACTTGGGTGATTTATTTTTTATACATGGACTTTTTATTATCACTTTGAACATTTTATTTTTGGATTGATTATTCATTTGACATGTGTTTTGTATACTATGTATACACTAAAGGGGAACTCTTCACTTAGTTCTAAATATTTGGTTTGGTGATGATGTGTATGATCACCAATCTGTTTTAGCGCGATTCAACCCCCCTTTTTTTCTTATTTAATTTCACTGTGTTTGTGTTACATAGATGACATCAGGGAGGCCATGGTCCCGAGAAGTCTGCGATGGGAGGTCCCCCCTCAGAAGGGTGACCCAGACTTGGAGGGTTGGTTCAAACATTTCAATGACTCAGGAATTGGCCTTCTACGTTTCCTCATTCAGAGAAAGGGAGATAAACTCTTTCGTCTGGATGGGGAGATCAAGACTCTTAAGGACCAACTAGCCCCTCATATTAATAGTGAAGAATATAAGGAACACTCCAAGGGTCTCTTAAAAATATTGGAGAAGGAAGATAGGGATCAAAAACCCAAAAAAAGAAAGAAATATACCAGAGACAAGCAAGATTACCAGTCTGGGTTTGTGTTTATCTGGCAAAAAAAACTTGCATCACTTGAGGAAGAAAACAGGAGGATGGACACACAATCACAAGATCCTGTTCCTCCTAGTGCTACGCCTGTTCTACCTCAGGAGAGACAAGCGACTCAGCACACACCCAGGAGGGATGTCCGTCCTAAGGCCATGGGGAAAAAATCTAAAGGTCATAAAGATAGATTGAATCATGGCTCTGGGGGTACTCCCTCTAGGGGACTACCAGGGAATTCTAGATATGATTACTATGGGGATTCAAACCCTGGTCATCATGCACAACTATATGATATCCCCCCCACTAATTAGGGAAACTCATCATGGAGTCCTAACCCTCTTAATTACAATATGAGACCCAACCAGCTCCCTTATGGTCCCTCTTCTAATGGTTATGCAAATTCGGTCCCGTTGCAAAATCGGTCCTATCCTCTGTCCGACCTGGATACCCCCAGACACCGAAGAACTAATACCGATGGTTACAGACAGAATTACCCTATGAGGAACCAGAGTACTCATTATCCTGTAGATTCCTGACGGGATTGTACCTATTCTGGTCCACCGCAATACCCTGGTCCCTCCGATGGCAGAAACAATCAAAATTGGGGTTTTCCCAGGGATTCACGGACAACCAAACGCCCCGTAGAACGAAAAGAGGAGTCAGGGGGGAACCGGGTCCAGGCATCCAAAAAGAAAAAGGACCTAGGAACTGGCATTTTCAATTTATCTAAACAAACTCTAACTGATCCCGAGAAGAGACTGTTGGATAAAGGTTTGAGATTTGCTCCACCTAGGAGCTTGAGCAAGTTTCAAACCTTTATGGATGTGCACAAATTCACTCGAAAGTTGCACATTAAACGTTATATGTTATCTAACCCTATGAATGGGGTGGGTAATGTAATGAGAGGAGAATACCAACATTCCAACCTCTCTAATGCCTCTCTGGCCCCGTGGCTCCGGCCATTCGGGTATTTAGGGATGTTGTCCTCCGTGACCTTGAGCAGATCAGGGTCAAGAAGGCAAATTTGCATAAGGATCTACAAGTTGGATTGGAATCCCTTTGTCACAACATATCCCTTGTCATTAGACCAGCTGACAAGGGTGGGGGGATTGTAATCCTAGATCGTTGTGACTATCAGAGGGAAATGCATCGGTTGGTTGATGACACCGAGACTTACACGGTTTTACAAAGAGACCCTCTGGTCAGATATAAAAAGGAGCTTGAATCTATCATAGAGGTTGGTTTCCGGAGAGGTATATTAAATAAGGAAAGACGATTTCTGGTTCCCAGTGCACCTCGCACTCCGGTCATTTACTACCTCCCGAAGGTCCATAAGGATCCTGTTTGCCCCCCGGGACGTCCCATTGTGAGTGGGATAGATTCTATCACGTCCCGGGTGGGCAAATATATCGACCATTTTTTGCAACCTTTGGTCTCTAGGATACCTTCATTTATCAAGGACACCAAACATGTGATTAATTTGCTTTCCAACATTTCCCCTAAGGAGGGACTTTGGATGGTGACGGCCGATGTGTCTTCATTGTACACTATTATCCCTCACTGGGTTTCCAAGCGGGGGAGCTGTTTCTCACCCGTGACTCTGGCTTACCTCCTGTACAAATTAATTTCATCATGGAACTTTTGCATTATGCCGCTAGCCATAATTATTTTTGGCTTGAGGACCAGTTTTACCACCAAGATCGGGGTGTGGCCATGGGGGCAAAATATGCTCCGAGCTTGGCCAACCTTTTCATGGCCAAGTGGGAGGAGGACGTCATTGATGCACCCAGGAGAACGGAGGTGCTCCTGTGGGCCAGATACATTGGCGACGTCCTCCTTCTGTGGGATGGTTGTGAATCGGAGCTACAGAACTTCATGACATCTCTAAACGATAATAACAGGGGTATTAGGTTCAATTTTGAGGCCAGTCGTGACACTATCCACTTTATGGATCTGAAGATCCAGATAGTGGAGGACCATTTTGTGACATCAACTCACTTCAAGGTGACCGACAGGAACTCTTACATCCCGGTGGATAGTTGTCACCACAAGCCTTGGCTCAGAGCTATCCCCCAGGGCCAATTTTTTACGTCTCAGACGTAATTGCTCAGACATTACTACCTTTGATGAACAAGCATCCATTCTTATGGATAGGTTCATCGAGAAGGGATATGGCCGTGCATTTTTGTCTCTGGCCGTGAAAACGGCACGAGACAGAGACAGACTCTCACTATTGTCTGATGTACCCCGACATAATGCTACTGTATCAGATGCTGTGCCGTTTATTACCACCTATTCGGTACAGCATCGGGATATTAAACAATTGATACAGAAACATTGGCATCTGCTGGGTAGTGACAGAGTTTTGCGCTCAATCTTACCAGTTAGACCTAGAGTGGTCTTTAGGGGGGTGGCCTCCCTTGGGAGTAAGGTAGCTCCCTCTGTCCAAGATCCTCCATGTGAGAATCGGAACTTTCTCCAAAACCTTACTGGCTATTATAAATGTGGAAGATGCCAAGTTTAAATGTACAAGTTATGCGCTGTGCTTGGGTGACCCCAAAAACAAAAATTAATAACCAACTTTGTGCTTACTAGTGCGATAATATTAAATACAAATAATATGAATGTTGAATAAATAAACAAGGTGTGAAAAAACAAGTGCTTGTTACACCATAAATTAGTGCTTATTAGTGCTTTTTACACCATACATAGTGTCTTAATCAACATAAAAAGTGTGCTTAGTGCTCAATACACAGCAACCTACTTTTCTTAAATGAAAAAAAAAAAAAAAAAATGTTCTCTTTGGCACTCTCAATAGTGTGTGCAAATAATGTCCAGCAGTGATAATAAAACAATGCGTGCAGGTGGGGTTCAGCTGTGACAACAATCCAACATCATGCCAAAGATATCCTGAGTGCTGCAAAACATGCTCCTGTGCTCCTTCGTGACCCCCTTAAGCTAATGTGCTCACCTCAGAGCGTGTGACTCAGCTTCTACCCTGAGTCCAAAATTGCTTTGGAGCCACCCCTGGGCTCAGTGTCTGCTCCACTCCTCCAGCTGGAAACAATGTGGCTCCATACATAGAATGAAAAGGAAACTATATAGTGTAATATAGTCAAAATACTTTTATTAAAAGAAAACGCTCCCCACACTGGGGTACTCACATGGCACTGGTGCGTCAGTGCACCATACCATAACGGCTTTCTATGCAAAATCAGTGGAAGTTTGGTGCGGTATGCTGTGCTGAGACAGCGCTAGTGTAAAGTCTGTGTCAGTCTCTCCGTCCTGGCCCCTCCCCTACGCGTCTTCGACACAGGGATCACGTGTCATCAGGGGGATATCCCCCTGAGCCCAGGGGTGGCTGAGACTGAGCCCAGGGGTGGCTCAAAAGCAATTTTGGACTCAGGGTAGAAGCTGAGTCACACGCTCTGAGGTGAGCACATTAGCTTAAGGGGGTCACGAAGGAGCACAGGAGCATGTTTTGCAGCACTCAGGATATCTTCGGCATGATGTTGGATTGTTGTCACAGCTGAACACCACCTGCACGCATTGTTTTATTATCACTGCTGGACATTATTTGCACACACTATTGAGAGTGCCAAAGAGAACATTTTTTTTTTTTTTTTCATTTAAGAAAAGTAGGTTACTGTGTATTGAGCACTAAGCACACTTTTTATGTTGATTAAGACACTATGTATGGTGTAAAAAGCACTAATAAGCACTAATTTATGGTGTAACAAGCACTTGTTTTTTCACACCTTGTTTATTTATTCAACATTCATATTATTTGTATTTAATATTATCGCACTAGTAAGCACAAAGTTGGTTATTAATTTTTGTTTTTGGGGTCACCCAAGCGCAGCGCATAACTTGTAAATGTATCCTATGCACGTTATATGAAGCGTGATTAGCGCATGCAGCTGGAGGTAACACAAGCAAGGCATAAGATCATTGTGGCTCACAGAATTTTTCCAATTTGAAGATGCCAAGTTTGCTCTCTAACCACTTCAGCCCCGGAAGAATTTACCCCCTTCCTGACCAGAGCACTTTTTACAATTTGGCACTTCGTTGCTTTAACTGCTAATTGCGCGGTCATGCAATGCTGTACCCAAACGAAATTTGCGTCCTTTTCTTCCCACAAATAGAGCTTTCTTTTGATGGTATTTGATCACCTCTGCCATTTTTATTTTTTGCGCTATAAACGGAAAAAGACCGAAAATTTTGAAAAAAATGATATTTTCTACTTTTTGTTATAAAAAAAATCCAATAAACTCAATTTTAGTCATACATTTAGGCCAAGATGTATTCGGCCACATGTCTTTGGTAAAAAAAATGTCAATAAGCGTATATTTATTGGTTTGCGCAAAAGTTATAGCGTCTTCAAACTAGGGTACATTTTCTGGAATTTACACAGCTTTTAGTTTATGACTGCCTATGTCATTTCATGAGGTGCTAAAATGGCAGGGCAGTACAAACCCCCCCCCCCCCCAAATGACCCCATTTTGGAAAGTAGACACCCCAAGGAAATTGCTGAGGCGCATGTTGAACCCATTGAATATTTATTTTTTTTGGCCCAAGTGATTGAATAATGACAAAAAAAAAAAAAAAAAAATTACAAAAAGTTGTCACTAAATGATATATTGCTCACACAGGCCATGGGCATATGTGGAATTGTACCCCAAAATACATTCAGCTGCTTCTTTTGAGTATGGGGATACCACATGTGTGGGGCTTTTTGGGAGCCTAGCCGCGTACGGGGCCCCGAAAACCAAGCACCGCCTTCAGGATTTCAAAGGGCCTAAATTTTTAATTTCACTCCTCACTACCTATCACAGTTTTGAAGGCCATAAAATGCCAAGATTGCACAAAACCCCCCAAAATGACCACATTTTGGAAAGTAGACACCCCAAGCTATTTGCTGAGAGGCATGGTGAGTATTTTGCAGCTCTCATTTGTTTTTGAAAATGAAGAAAGACAAGAAAAACGTATTTTTTTTTTCTTTTTTCAATTTTCAAAAGTTTGTGACAAAAAGTGAGGTCTGCAAAATACTCACTATACCTCTCAGCAAATAGCTTTGGGTGTCTATTTTCCAAAATGGGGTCATTTGGGGGTGGTTTGTGCCATCTGGGCATTCCACGGCCTCCGAAACTGTGATAGGCAGTGAAGACTGAAATCAAAAATTTACGCCCTTAGAAAGCCTGAAGGCGATGCTTGGTTTTCGGGGTCCCGTACGTGGCTAGGCTCCCAAAAAGTCTCACACATGTGGTATCTCCGTACTCAGGAGAAGCAACAGAATGTATTTTGGGGTGTAATTTCACATATCCCCATGGCATGTTTGAGCAATATATCATTTAGTGACAACTTTGTGCAAAAAAAAAAAAAAATTGTCTTTTTCCCGCAACTTGTGTCACAATATAAAATATTCCATGGACTCGACATGCCTCTCAGCAAATAGCTTGGGGTGTCTACTTTTCAAAATGGGGTCATTTGGGGGGTTTTGAACTGTCCTGGCATTTTATGCACAACATTTAGAAGCTTATGTCACACATCACCCACTCTTCTAACCACTTGAAGACAAAGCCCTTTCTGACACTTTTTGTTTACATGAAAAAATTATTTTTTTTTGCAAGAAAATTACTTTGAACCCCCAAACATTATATATTTTTTTAAAGCAAATGCCCTACAGATTAAAATGGTGGGTGTTTCATTTTTTTTTTTCACACAGTAGTTGCGCAGCGATTTTTCAAACGCATTTTTTTGGGAAAAAACACACTTTTTTAAATTTTAATGCACTAAAACACACTATATTCCCCAAATGTTTGATGAAATAAAAAAGATGATCTTAGGCCGAGTACATGGATACCAAACATGACATGCTTTAAAATTGCGCACAAACGTGCAGTGGGGACAAACTAAATACATTTTTAAAAGCCTTTAAAAGCCTTTACAGGTTACCACTTTAGATTTACAGAGGAGGTCTACTGCTAAAATTACTGCCCTCGATCTGACCTTCGCGGTGATACCTCACATGCATGGTGCAATTGCTGTGTACATTTGACGCCAGACCGACGCTTGCGTTCGCCTTTGTGCGAGAGCAGGGGGGGACAGGGGTGTTTTTTTTTTTTTGTAAAAAAATGTAAATATCCCCTATGATAGCAATAGGTAGTGACAGGTACTCTTTTTTGAAAAAATTGGGGTCTATTAGACCCTAGATCTCTCCTCTGCCCTCAAAGCATCTGACCACACCAAGATCGGTGTGATAAAATGCTTTCCCAATTTCCCAATGGCGCTGTCTACATCCGGCGAAATCTAAGTCATGAAATGCTCGTAGCTTCCGGTTTCTTAGGCCATAGAGATGTTTGGAGCCATTCTGGTCTCTGATTAGCTCTATGGTCAGCTGGCTGAATCACCGGCTGCATTCTCAGGTTCCCTGTTGGGACAGGAGAGCCAGAGAAAAACATAGAAGACGGTGGGGGTGGGGGGGCATTCCCTCCCACTGCTTGTAAAAGCAGTCTAGAGGCTAATTAGCCGCTAGGATTGCTTTTACATGAAAGCCGACCGCTGGCTGAAAAGAATGATACCAAGATGATACCTAAACCTGCAGGCATCATTCTGGTATAACCACTCAAAGTCCAGCAACATACCAGTACGTTGCTGGTCCTTGTTGGGCATACATTGTAAACTTTTTTTTCATGCAGCCTGTGGGCTGAACGAAAAAAAAATATTGATCGGTGGGTATGCCCACCATTAGAATACCTCCCTTCATCCACCCACTTCTAATGATGGGCATACATGCACCGTTTATATATGCCGAAGCATGGGGGCATCCTCCCGCAAAAGGCAGGAGCAAATTGCTCCTCCACCCACTGCTGCCCCCACGCTTCGGCATATATGCTGAAGTATGTAACTGTGGTGGTGAAATCACCTCCGACAGCGCTGGAGTCACGGCTTTATGTATCGTGGGAGCAAACGCTGTTGCTGTCAAGATAAATAAATCCGCACTGCAACTGAATGGCGTACCTGCTAAGCAAATGATGGTTAACAAAAAACAAAGTAACATTACAGTATAACAGTAATACTTACCATACCTGCAAAGCAAAATACAAAAAAAAACATAGTAAAAAATAAAACATTTAACGCAACCTGTACCTACCTAAAATATATATATGCCGAAGCATGGGGGCATCCTCCCGCAAAAGGCAGGAGCAAATCGCTCCTCCACCCACTACTGCCCCCACGCTTCGGCATATATGCTGAAGTATGTAACTGTGGTGGTGAAATCACCTCCGACAGCGCTGGAGTCACGGCTTTATGTATCGTGGGAGCAAACACTGTTGCTGTCAAGATAAATAAATCCGCTCTGCAGCTGAATGGCGTACCTGAAAACAAAAAAGTGGTTAACAATAAAAAAACAAAGTATAAAAAAATTGCATACCTATAAAGCAAACATGATAAAAAAACATAACAATAAAACATTGCAGTATAGAATGCAGAACAATAGAGAGAGAATAGAGAGAGAACAATAAAACAACAACTATTTTTGGTTTTTTTATTTTATATATTTTTTTGTGTTTTTTTCTTTTTTTTTACTTTTTTTTGTTTTTTGTTTTTTTTACACTTTTTTTTGTAACTTTAACTTTTTTAACTGGTACCAGGTTTGGGTCTCTCAAAATGCGACAGCATCTTGGGAGACCCTGTGAAAGTGTGTCCTAGTCTGTGCAGTGCTGTACCCTACGCTAATACTCCGCTAGTGTATGGTAGCGTTCAAAACATTCACCAATGCAAAGACCAGGACTGCCAGGACAGAGGGGACAATAATACCGGGTGTCACGCCTAAATCCGCGCTTGCTGCAGACACGACATCTTTTTTGGGGGGTTCGTTGGGTAGGGGTACTCGGGAGGGCATAAAGAAAATGCCTCTCATGCAGTCGGCTTACTGCATTTGGTTGGGGAAGGTGAGGTAGAGCACCGTCTGGAAACAGAAGGGCTCTGACGATCTCTTCCTGGAATTTAAGGAAGGATCCAGTCCGTCCTGAAGCTCTGTATAGCACATGAGCGTTCAGCAAAGCCAATTGAAATAAATAAACAGACACTTTTTTGTACCAGCGTCTGGCCTTACGGGCAATTAGGTACGGCGCCAACAACTGGTCGTTGAGGTCCACCCCTCCCATATTAAGGTTGTATTCGTGGACACAGAGGGGTTTCTCCACAACACCAGTTGCCGTAGGAATTTGGACCGTCGTGTCTGCATGAAGGGAGGTAAGAACGAAAACATTCTTATTGTCCCTCCACTTCATAGCGAGCAAGTTATTACACTTCAAGCAGGCTCTCTCCCCCAGCCTAAGACGGGAATCTACAAGCCGCTGGGGAAAGCCCCTGCGATTAGATCGCACGGTGCCACATGCTCCAATCTGATGATCAAACAAGTGACTAAAAAGTGGCACGCTCGTGTAATAATTGTCCACGTACAAGTGGTACCCCTTTCCGAATAAGGGTGACACCAAGTCCCACACTATCTTGCCAGCGCTTCCTATGTAGTCAGGGCAGTTTGTCGGCTCTACGTGACTATCTCTTCCCTCGTAAACCATAAAACTACATGTATAGCCTGTGGCCCTGTCACAGAGCTTATACATCTTGACCCCGTATCTGGCACGCTTGCTGGGAAGGTACTGTTTGAATGACAAGCGGCCAGAAAACTTAATCAGGGACTCATCAACGCAGACAACTTGATGGGGGGTAAACAAGTCTGCAAAACGTTGGTTGAAGTGGTTTACGAGGGGCCGAATTTTGTAGAGCCGATCGTATGCAGGGTCTCCACGAGGACGACAGAGTTCATTGTCGTTGAAGTGCATGAACCGCAAAATCTGCTCGTATCGTGCCCTGGCCATGGAAGCAGAGAACAAGGGCGAATGGTAAATTGGGTCAGTGGACCAATATGACCGCAACTCACTCTTTTTATTCAAGCCCATGAGGAGGGAAAGGCCCAGAAAGATCTTAAATTCGGAAACCGTAATTGGTTTCCAATCTCTGGCAAGGGTGGACTGGGGAATAGTGGCGATGTGTTGACCAGCGTACAAATTGCTTTGGTCCACAATAGATCTATAGAGATCTTCGGTGAAAAACAGCGAATAAAAATCCAGTGGCATAAAGTCAACTGTTTCCACCTGAATTCCGGGTTGGCCAGTGAAAGGGGGAAGTACGGGTGCTGCAGAAGTGGTAGGTTCCCAATTCGGATTGGCGAATGCAGCAGGAAGGGCACTATGGGCACGACGGGCCTGTGTTCGTCTTCTTGGTGGCAGCGGGACACTACTAGTGCTTGCCACCTCGCCAGCTTGAACTGCACTTATGGGACTCGCCACGTCACCACGTGATACTGCAGTGCTGGATGTACGACCAGGGTGTACTAGGCCGCTGGTGCTTGCCAGTTCACCAGAAGGAATAGCGGCGCTAGTACTTCTCTGCTCCATACGAGAGCCCTGCGGTTCTTGCACTTCAAGGACAGAAGAAGAAGTTCGGGGTCTGGTGCGCCTGACCTTAGCAGGGACCACAACTCTGTCGTCAGAGCCATCTGTCATGGAGCCGCTGTCCTCTACAGGATCGTATTCTGAGCCTGAATCTGACAGATGAGTGACTTCCTCTTCACTATCTGTCATGCTCAGAAACGTGTAGGCCTCTTCACTAGTGTACCTTCGATTTGCCATTTTGGGCTCTAAATTTAGGGGTACACTAGTGAGACTCACAGGCAAAAAAGCTCCTGACTGTCAGCGACTGTATCAAAACGCTACCAAAAAACTGTTAGCGATCGCAGGGATCAGGCCTGACTCTGCGAACGCTGCAGTTATGTGTGCTTAGTGTTTTGTAAGTGTCAGTTATCGATCGATACTGCACTTGGGTGGGGTGGGCTGGGCTGGGCCGAGGAGCAAAACGCAGGTGCTAGCAGGTATCTGGGCTGATCCCGCTAACACTGCGGTTTTTTGGGGGACCCTAAATTGCTGGGGAGTATAGATCTTATCGGATCAGATATCGATCCGTTCAGATACTATAGCACTAAGGGAGGTGTATGCTGCGTGCGTAGGTGTTAGCGGTACTGGCGTTAACCTGACGCTGCCTGGGGCGACGCAGACCTTATCTGATCCTAAAAACGTAACTTCTATCACCGCCGGGCAATTAGGGGGTTAAACCTTTATAAGGTAATAAACGGCGGGTGCCCTAAAACTATAATAAACTATAATAAACGATAATAAACTGTAATAAACTACAAAAAACAAACTAGCTAACCAGCGTCACCCGTAACACTTATACGGTGATCGCTGGTGAAAGGGTTAACTAGGGGACAATCAAGGGGTTAAAACCTTTAGCAGGTAGTATATGGGGGTCCCTGTCGCTATAAAACACTCACAGCGAACCTATATACTTACCTCCCTAACTAGCGTCACCTGTGTCACTAATGCAGCGATCAGAAAAACGATCGCTTAGCGACACTGGCGACGGGGGGTGATCACGGGGTTAACCTTTATTAGGGGGGGTTAGGGGGGTACCCTGGACCTAAAGGGGGGTACCCTAGACCTAAAGGGGTCTAACCTAACTGCCCTAACACTTATAACTGTCGCAAACTGACACCAATGCAAAAAAAAAAAAACTGCTATTGGTATCAGAGTGACAGGGGGTACAGGGGATTGATCGGGGGGTGATCGGGGTGTGAAGGGGGGTGAAAAGTGTGCCTGCGTGTTCTACTGGAAGTGTAGTGTTGGTGCACTTACTTGGATGTCTTCTCTCCTCTGCGCCGGGACGAAAAGACCGGCTCCAGGAGAGATGACATCACTTCCTCTCCCTCTGTTTACATTACAGAGGGAGAGGAAGCATTTGATTCGCTGGGAGCGATCGGGAGGGGGTGGCCATCAATGGATGGCCTCCCCCTGACCTTTCATCGCCCGCGAACAAGAGCCGACCGCCTATGGCACCGGGGGGGGTCCGATCGGACCCCCCGCCCGCGGGAAGGCATCATGTATCAGGTACGTGATTTTGCCTGCCCGTGCCATTCTGCTCACGTATATAGGCGTGAGGCAGTCGGCAAGTGGCTAAACGCCAATAGAGCTAGGCGAATTACCCAGTTTACATCTACTAGCACTTTAAGATCATATGATATCAAACCCTTTATTACATGTACCTCGGTAGGGGTGGTCTTTCTCTTACAGTGCCCCTGTGGGCTTCAGTATGTGGGGAGGACCAAAAGGGCATTGCGGGTTCGTCTAAACGAACATATAGGGAATATTAAGAGAGGCTATGACAAGCACCCTGTGTCCAGACACTACGACCAGCTACATAACAGGGACCCCTCCAAAACCCTGTTTGTGGGTATTGATAAGTACAAACCACATTGGCGGGGTAGCCTGTTGGTCAGGGAGATCTCCAAGAGTGAGATGTCCTGGATCCACAGGCTCAAAAGCTATGTACCACACGGCATGAATGTCGACGTGGACGTAAATGCCTTTATTAATAATTCCTAAGGAGGCATACAATTTTTTGCCATTAACCAATATACATGAAGTATGCAGCCCAATTTCTAGGTACTTGGATGAGCTGCGTTTGAGAGATGGTATTGTATTTCGATGTTCAAACTGTGCCCTTGGTGAATTTTTTGAAGGCCTATGCTTTGACTTCCCATCCATCTAGACCACCTACATAGCCCCATGAATGAGGTGGCGGGGTAAACATACCGTCCTTTATTATCTATGGCCCATCCGAATTTTCCTTAATAAAAAACTACCGTATATACTCGAGTATAAGTCGAATTTTTCAGCTCATTTTTTTGTGCTGAAAGTGCCCCCCCTCGTCTTATACTTGAGTCAAGCACTTTTCTGCAGCAAAAAATTCATTTTCCGAACCGACTTTGGGGCCCCGTATCTCAGGGCCCCTTGGTGCTAGGAACCCCAGTTTGATGTGCAAACCCAGTGGAACTGGTACCATAACATATCCAAAGCTGGTGTTCCTAGTACCAAGTGGCCCTGAGATACGGGGCCCCAAATCCGGTTCAGAAAATGTCATTCTCTGCTGCAGAAAAGTGCTTGACATTTTCTGAACTGATTTTTGAGGCCCTGTATCTAGGGGCCACTTGGTGCTAGAAACCCCAGCTTTGGAAATTTTATGGTACCAGTTCCAAAGCTGAAGTTCCTAGCTCTAAGTGGTCCCGAGATACGGGGCCCCAAAATCGGTTCGGAAAATGTCATTCTCTGCTGCAGAAAAGTGCTTGACATTTTCTGAACCAACTTTGGAGCCCCATATCTCAGGGTCCCTTGGTGTTAGGAACCCCATCTTTTGAAATTTTATGGTGCTAGTTCCACTGGGTTTGCACACCAAATTTGGGGTGAAATTTGGCAAAAATGGGAAGAGTTTCGGTCATCGCAAGAAATATCAGAATTTATATAAGGAAGGAGGAAGGGAAAGGGAAAAGAATTTTTTTTTTTTTTTTTGTATGTATGAGAAGATATGGATGGGGAGGAGGGGGAGGGTAAGGGCGAGTAGGAAGGGGGGGTTCAATGTTGAATTATGCAGATGTTTAAAGCCTGTTAAGTAAAAAATTCTTATGTATTAGGAGTAAGAAAAACATGCTGTATAATGTTATGGTTAAATGGAATGGTATGATATTTGTGATTGTTTTAAATGAAGTGGAAAACTTAATAAAATGAGATTGAAAACAAATTTGGGGTTCTTAGCACTAAGTAGCCCTGAGATACGGGGCCCCAAATTTGGTCAACTGTGTCCATCTGCAGCAATGTCATTTCAGGACCCTTTGGTTTCAGAGACCCCAAATTTTGGCTGCAGCTAGGGAGCATCTAGGAACCCTTAACTACTGAGTTTGAAGTTCAGGGGACCTATGGCTGCAAGTGAGGCATGCAAATGGGCACAGTGATGCTGCAAATGGGCATTGTTGACCCTCTTTTCCACTTACAGTAGCTGTGCATTTCTCACCCTCGTCTTATACTCGGGTCAATAAGTTTTTCCCATTTTTTTTGTGGTAAATTAGGGCCTCGACTTATACTCGGAACGACTTATACTCGAGTATATACGGTAATAAGGATTCATTTAACCACTTCATATCCGGGCCATTTCTGACACTTCGCTCCTACATGTCAAAAATCATCATTTTTTTGCTATAAAATTACATAGAACCCCCAAACATTATATATGTTTTTTTAGCAGAGACCCTACAGAATACAATGGCGGTCATTGCAACTTTTTATCTTGCACGGTATTTGCGCAGCAATTTTTCAAACGCGTTTTTTTTGGAAAAAAAACAGTTTCATGCTTAAAAAAAAAACAAAACAGCAAAGTTAGCCAAATTTTTTTGCATTGTGTGAAAGATGAAGTTACGCCGAGTAAATAGATACCTAACATGTCACGCTTCAAAATTGCACACGCTCGTGGAATGGCGCCAAGCTTTGGTACTTAAAAATGCCCATAGGCGACGCTTTAAAATTTTTTACTGGTTACATGTTTTGAGTTACAGAGGAGGTCTAGGGCCAAAATTATTGCTCTCGCTCTAACGTTCGCGGCGATACCTCACATGTGTGGTTTGAACACTGTTTTCATATGTGGGCGGGACTTACGTATGCGTTCGCTTCTGCGTGCGAGCTCACGGGGACAGGGGCGCTTTAAAAATTTTTTTTTTTTTTTTTATTGTTAATTTTACTTAAATTTTTTTATTTTGACACTTTAACCACTTGCCGACCGCCTCACGCCTATATACGTGAGCAGAGCGGCACGGGCAGGCAAAATCACGTACCTGAAACGTGATTGCCTTCCCGCGGGTGGGGGGTCCGATCGGACCCCCCCCCGGTGCCAGCTGCGGTCGGCATTTGGTTGGGAGCGATGAGAGACGAGGGGGAGACCATCCGATCGTGGCCCCCCCCTCGCGATCGCTCCCAGCCACTGACAAACATCCCCTGCCTCTGTATAGTACACAGAGGCAGAGGATGTGATGTCATCTCTCCTCGGCTGTCAGTTTCCGTTCCAGCGCCGAGGAGAGATGACATGTAAGTAAGTGCACAACACAAACACACACAGTAGAACATGCCAGGCATACATTACACCCCCGATCCCCCCCCGATCGCCCCCCGATCCCCCCCCAATCACCCCCCCCCCTGTCACAAACTGACACCAAGCAGGTTTTTTTTTTTTTTTTTTTTTTTTTTTCCTGATTACTGCATAGTGTCAGTTTGTGACAGTTAGCAGTGTTAGGACAGTTACTGTAACCCCCCTGTAGGTCTAGGGTACCCCCCTTACCCCCCCTAATAAAGTTTTAACCCCTTGATCACCCCCCCTCACCAGTGTCGCTAAGCGATCATTTTTCTGATCGCTGTATTAGTGTCGCTGGTGACGCTAGTTAGGGACGTAAATATTTAGGTTCGCCGTCAGTGTTTTATAGCGACAGGGACCCCCATATACTATCTAATAAATGTTTTAACCCCTTGATTGCCCCCTAGTTAACCCTTTCACCACTGATCACCGTATAACCGTTACGGGTGACGCTGGTTAGTTCGTTTATTTTTTATAGTGTCAGGGCACCCGCCGTTTATTACCGAATAAAGGTTTAGCCCCCTAATCGCCCGGCGGTGATATGCGTCGCCCCAGGCAGCGTCAGATTAGCGCCAGTACCCCCCCTAATAAAGTTTTAACCCCTTGATCACCCCCTGTCGCCAGTGTCGCTAAGCGATCATTTTTCTGATCGCTGTATTAGTGTCACTGGTGACGCTAGTTAGGGACGTAAATATTTAGGTTCGCCGTCAGTGTTTTATAGCGACAGGGACCCCCATATACTATCTAATAAATGTTTTAACCCCTTGATTGCCCCCTAGTTAACCCTTTCACCACTGATCACCGTATAACTGTTACGGGTGACGCTGGTTAGTTAGTTTATTTTTTATAGTGTCAGGGCACCCGCCGTTTATTACCGAATAAAGGTTTAGCCCCCTGATCGCCCGGCGGTGATATGCGTTGCCCCAGGCAGCGTCAGATTAGCGCCAGTACCGCGAACACCCACGCACGCACCGTACACGCACCATACACCTCCCTTAGTGGTATAGTATCTGATCGGATCAATATCTGATCCGATCAGATCTATACTAGCGTCCCCAGCAGTTTAGGGTTCCCAAAAACGCAGTGTTAGCGGGATCAGCCCAGATACCTGCTAGCACCTGCGTTTTGCCCCTCCGCCCAGGCGAGCCCAGCCCACCCAAGTGCAGTATCGATCGATCACTGTCACTTACAAAACACTAAACGCATAACTGCAGCGTTCGCAGAGTCAGGCCTGATCCCTGCGATCGCTAACAGTTTTTTGGTAGCATTTTGGTGAACTGGCAAGCACCAGCCCCAGGCAGCGTCAGATTAGCGCCAGTACCGCTAACACCCACGCACGCAGCATACGCCTCCCTTAGTGGTATAGTATCTGAACAGATCAATATCTGATCCGATCAGATCTATACTAGCGTCCCCAGCAGTTTAGGGTTCCCAAAAACGCAGTGTTAGCGGGATCAGCCCAGATACCTGCTAGCACCTGCATTTTGCCCCTCCGCCCGGCCCGGCCCAGCCCACCCAAGTGCAGTATCGATCGATCACTGTCACTTACAAAACTCTAAACGCATAACTGCAGCGTTCGCAGAGTCAGGCCTGATCCCTGTGATCGCTAACAGTTTTTTTTGTAGCGTTTTGGTGAACTGGCAAGCACCAGAGGCCTAGTACACCCCGGTCGTAGTCAAACCAGCACTGCAGTAACACTTGGTGACGTGGCGAGTCCCATAAGTGCAGTTCAAGCTGGTGAGGTGGCAAGCACAAGTAGTGTCCCGCTGCCACCAAAAAGACAAACACAGGCCCGTCATGCCCATAGTGCCCTTCCTGCTGCATTCGCCAATCCTAATTGGGAACCCACCGCTTCTGCAGCGCCCGTACTTCCCCCATTCACATCCCCAACCAAATGCAGTCGGCTGCATGAGAGGCATTTTCTTTATGTCCTCCCGAGTACCCCTACCCAGCGAACCCCCCAAAAAATATGTTGTGTCTGCAGCAAGCGCGGATATAGCCGTGACACCCGCTATTATTGTCCCTCCTGTCCTGACAATCCTGGTCTTTGCATTGGTGAATGTTTTGAACGCTACCATGCACTAGTTGAGTATTAGCGTAGGGTACAACATTGCACAGACTAGGCACACTTTCACAGGGTCTCCCAAGATGCCATCGCATTTTGAGAGACCCGAACCTGGAACCGGTTACAGTTATTATAGTTAGTTACAAAAAAAAGTGTAAAAAAAAAAAAACACAAACAAAAATATAAAATAAAAATAGTTGTCGTTTTATTGTTCTCTCTCTCTCTATTCTCTCTCTATTGTTCTGCTCTTTTTTACTGTATTCTATTCTGCAATGTTTTATTGTTATTGTTATTGTTATTGTTATTATGTTTTATCATGTTTGCTTTTCAGGTATGCAATTTTTTATACCTTACCGTTTACTGTGCTTTATTGTTAACCATTTTTTTGTCTTCAGGTATGCCATTCACGACTTTGAGTGGTTATACCAGAATGATGCCTGCAGGTTTAGGTATCATCTTGGTATCATTCTTTTCAGCCAGCGGTCGGCTTTCATGTAAAAGCAATCCTAGTGGCTAATTAGCCTCTAGACTGCTTTTACAAGCAGTGGGAGGGAATGCCCCCCCCCCCCAACATCTTCCGTGTTTTTCTCTGGCTCTCCTGTCTCAACAGGGAACCTGAAAATGCAGCCGGTGATTCAGCCAGCTGACCATAGAGCTGATCAGAGACCAGAGTGGCTCCAAACATCTCTATGACCTAAGAAACCGGAAGCTACGAGCATTTTATGACGTAGATTTCGCCGGATGTAAACAGCGCCATTGGGAAATTGGGAAAGCATTTTATCACACCGATCTTGGTGTGATCAGATGCTTTGAGGGCAGAGGAGAAATCTAGGGTCTAATAGACCCCAATTTTTGCAAAAAAGAGTACCTGTCACTACCTATTGCTATCATAGGGGATATTTACATTCCCTGAGATAACAATAAAAATGATTTAAAAAAAAAAAAAAATGAAAGGAACAGTTTAAAAATAAGATAAAAAAATAATAATAATAAAGAAAAAAAAAAAAAAAAAAAAAAAAGCACCCCTGTCCCCCCTGCTCTCGCGCTAAGGTGAACGCAAGCGTTGGTCTGGCGTCAAATGTAAACAGCAATTGCACCATGCATGTGAGGTATCGCCGCGAAGGTCAGATCGAGGGCAGTAATTTTAGCAGTAGACCTCCTCTGTAAATCTAAAGTGGTAACCTGTAAAGGCTTTTAAAGGCTTTTAAAAATGTATTTAGTTTGTCGCCACTGCACGTTTGTGCGCAATTTTAAAGCATGTCATGTTTGGTATCTATGTACTCGGCCTAAGATCATCTTTTTTATCTCATCAAACATTTGGGCAATATAGTGTGTTTTAGTGCATTAAAATGTAAAAAAGTGTGTTTTTTCCCCAAAAAATGCGTTTGAAAAATCGCTGCGCAAATACTGTGTGAAAAAAAAAATGAAACACCCACCATTTTAATCTGTAGGGCATTTGCTTTAAAAAAAATATATAATGTTTGGGGGTTCAAAGTAATTTTCTTGCAAAAAAAAATAATTTTTTTATGTAAACAATAAGTGTCAGAAAGGGCTTTGTCTTCAAGTGGTTAGAAGAGTGGGTGATGTGTGACATAAGCTTCTAGATGTTGTGCATAAAATGCCAGGACAGTTCAAACCCCCCCCAAATGACCCCATTTTGGAAAGTAGACACCCCAAGCTATTTGCTGAGAGTCATGTTGAGTCCATGGAATAATTTATATTGTGACACAAGTTGCGGGAAAGAGACAATTTTTTATTTTTTTTATTTTTTTTTGCGCAAAGTTGTCACTAAATGATATATTGCTCAAACATGCCATGGGAATATGTGAAATTACACCCCAAAATACATTCTGCTGCTTCTCCTGAGTACGGGGATACCACATGTGTGAGACTTTTTGGGAGCCTAGCCGCGTACGGGACCCCGAAAACCAAGCACCGCCTTCAGGCTTTCTAAGGCCGTAAATTTTTGATTTCACTCTTCACCGCCTATCACAGTTTCGGGGGCCATGGAATGCCCAGGTGGCAAAAAAAAACCCCAAATGACCCCATTTTGGAAAGTAGACACCCCAAGCTATTTGATGAGAGGTATAGTGAGTATTTTGCAGACCTCACTTTTTGTCACAAAGTTTTGAAAATTGAAAAAAGAAAAAAAAAATTTTTTTTTCTCGTCTTTCTTTATTTTCAAAAACAAATGAGAGCTGCAAAATACTCACCATGCCTCTCAGCAAATAGCTTGGGGTGTCTACTTTCCAAAATGGGGTCATTTGGGGGGGGTTTGTGCCACCTGGGCATTCCATGGCCTCCGAAACTGTGATAGGCAGTGAGGAGTAAAATCAAAAATGTACGCCCTTAGAAATCCTGAAGGCAGTGCTTGGTTTTCGGGGTCCCGTACGCGGCTAGGCTCCTAAAAAGTCCCACACATGTGGTATCCCCGTACTCAGGAGAAGCAGCTAAATGTATTTTGGGGTGCAATTCCACATATGCCCATGGCCTGTGTGAGCAATATATCATTTAGTGACAACTTTGTGCAAAAAAAAAAAAAAAAAAAAAAAAATTGTCACTTTCCCGCAACTTGTGTCAAAATATAAAACATTCCATGGACTCAACATGCCTCAAAGCAAATAGCTTGGGGTGTCTACTTTCCAAAATGGGGTCATTTGGGGGGGGTTTATGTCATCTGGGCATTTTATGGCCTTCAAAACCGTGATAGGTAGTGAGGAGTAAAATCAAAAATGTACGCCCTTAGAAATCCTGAAGGCGGTGCTTGGTTTTCGGGGCCCCGTACGCGGCTAGGCTCCCAAAAAGTCCCACACATGTGGTATCCCCGTACTCAGGAGAAGCAGCTAAATGTATTTTGGGGTGCAATTCCACATATGCCCATGGCCTGTGTGAGCAATATATCATTTAGTGACAACTTTTTGTAATTTTTTTTTTTTTTTTTTTTTTTTGTCATTATTCAATCACTTGGGACAAAAAAAATGAATATTCAATGGGCTCAACATGCCTCTCAGCAAATTCCTTGGGGTGTCTACTTTCCAAAATGGGGTCATTTGTGGGGGTTTTGTACTGCCCTGCCATTTTAGCACCTCAAGAATCGACATAGGCAGTCATAAATTAAAGGCTGTGTAAATTCCAGAAAATGTACCCTAGTTTGTAGACGCTATAACTTTTGCGCAAACCAATAAATATACACTTATTGACATTTTTTTTACCAAAGACATGTGGCCGAATACATTTTGGCCTAAATGTATGACTAAAATTGAGTTTATTGGATTTTTTTTAGAACAAAAAGTAGAAAATATCATTTTTTTTCAAAATTTTCGGTCTTTTTCCGTGTATAGCGCAAAAAATAAAAACGGCAGAGGTGATCAAATACCATCAAAAGAAAGCTCTATTTGTGGGAAGAAAAGGACGCAAATTTCGTTTGGGTACAGCATTGCATGACCGCGCAATTAGCAGTTAAAGCGACGCAGTGCCGAATTGTAAAAAGTGCTCTGGTCAGGAAGGGGGTAAATCCTTCCGGGGCTGAAGTGGTTAAAAAAATATTTTTTTTTTTGATCACTTTTATTTCTATTACAAGGAATGTAAACATCCCTTGTAATAGGAATATGACACGATCAGTCCTCTTTACAGTGAGATATGGGGTCAATAAGACCCCACATCTCACCTCTAGGCTGGGAAGCCTAAAATAAAAAAATAAAATAAAACGATCGCCGCTTCACAACCGAAGCGGCGCCGTTTTTTTGAATGCAGAGGCCGGGCGTGACGTCATAACATCGCGCCCGGCCTCCGAACGATCATAGAGACTCCGGCGACCATCTGGTCCGCCGGAAATCTCTATGGTGAACATCCGGCGCCGGCGGATCCGCTATCCGACTCACCGATCGCTGAGGTGAGTCGGTAGTAGCACCGGAGGGCGGCGGGAGGGGGGGGGTGTCCCCTCCCGCCGCCCGTAAGAACGATCAAGCGGCGGAACAGCCGCTATGATCGTTCTTATGGTGTACGGAATCGCCGGCTGAAAATGCCGGTATCTGAATGATGTCTGTAGCCTCAGACATCATTCAGATATAAGCCCTGAAAGTGGAGGCCGTCATATGACGGCCTCCGGATGTCAAGTGGTTAAAAATATCAATATTATTATTAAATATTGTTTATTTGTCTTTTGGGATCTATTCTTGGAATGTTTTCTATCAATATTTTCCTCAAGACGAATTTGTGGGGCTATGGTCCTATTACAGTCATGATTAGGTTTATTGGTTCCATTTGATTCAATATATCCATTGGGATTAGTTTTCTGACATGGCGCTATAGTGCTGTGCCATTTTGAACATGGCCACTAGGTGGCCACCGTGCTTTTCATTGACATGTCTCCTTATGTCTTTAATAAGCCAGTTCCTGTCTGTGACACGGACCATGCTGCTAGATGGGACCTATTTGTTTAGGATTATTTTGAGGCTTTTTTGCTTTTATTTATACAATATAGGTATGACTTCTGTGTGTTCGTAAGGACACACAGCTCTATTACCTATAGTTTATTTTATTTCTATTTTCATTTATATATCTTTTTGCAATTTTTAACATGGCCACCGGATGGCCTTTGTTTATTTTATCTTTAGAATGTCCCCTTATCCTCAAGTCAATTTATGTCCTGTCTGTGACATGGATCGCACTGGTTGACTTGACAATTTTAGTAATTTGTTGACATTTTATTGTTTTTTTTGGGGTACCTATCTCCATATGAGTTCTATGGTTCCCAGATACCTGACCTCATACCCCCTTCCAGCCAGCGGTTTATTGCAATTCATGATTAATTCTTTCTCCAGTGATTGTGCACACACTTGCGCACCTGACACCACTCAGTGTTTGGGATTAGCTGACCTGGGTAGGCTCGCTGATGATTTGGCATTCATAGTGAGGCTTGGTTTAGTGAGGCACCAATCAGCATTTTGGATTTTTCAATTTTTTGTGCAAGTCTGCCGATGGAGTGGAACTCAAAGCGAGGCTTGGTCAGGCTCTTAGTACTATAAGGGGAGGTGACGAGACGCGCCGCCCGTGCCCCTGGATGATGTGGCTCTATCACGAAACGCTGCGTAGGGCAGAGCGACGTGTTCTCGTCACCTCCCATTGCTGCTGTTGTTTCCAGTAGGACGGGCTGTCTGTGAGCTTCTGGCCGGCGCTCCAGACTACACTACATGCCTACTATTGTCTACTAACATGCGAGTTTAACTTTTTACTTATCCAATAACGTCAATGATTTTACACTATATGGAGCCTTTTTTTCCTTCTATGACAGTATCTACAATGCTGTGGGCTGATGTCTGAGTACCTGTCAGTGTGAACAGCTTTAGCCTGACCCTGCAGTCTTTGATGTCCCATCTCGGTATAAGGTCTCGGATCCATTGGTCGTGGTTCGAAGCAGTATTAACAAACAGCTTTCTCTGATTCTCTGTAACGGGGGATCATGAGTTTCTGGTAAGCGGCCAGTCTGATTTCACGGTGGTGGAGCAAGCACGCTTTTTTCTTCTCACAGCAAGAATTTATGTTTTTTGGAACTTTTTTAAGATACTTTCATATCACTTGGGTGATTTATTTTTTATACATTGACTTTATTATCACTTTGAACATTTTATTTTTGGATTGATTATTCATTTGACATGTGTTTTGTATACTATGTATACTCTAAAGGGGAACTCTTCACTTAGTTCTAAATATTTGGTTTGGTGATGATGTGTATGATCACCAATCTGTTTTAGCGCGATTCAACCCCCCTTTTTTTTTCTTAAATATATCTCAGACTCCCAGCTTCCATCACTTCCGATAGAAACCCAGGTAATACTTGATGAACCGATAACTTTAGAAGAACTACAAATGGCAGTGAACTCTATGAAGGTGGGTAAAGCCCCAGGCCCAGACGGATACACCGCCCAATATTATAAGACCTTCCTCCCATCTTTAGGCCCACATTTGGTGGCATTTTTCAATGCTCTGAGAGCAGATACCAACTTTCCTAGTGATACCCTGAGAGCCCAGGCTCATGCGGAAGCTACAGGCCCATCTCCTTTTTAAATACGGACCTAAAGCTGTTCTCGAAAATAATAGCTACTAGACTGGCACAACATCTCCAAACCCAAATACATCTTGACCAGGTCGGGTTCATACCCACTAGAGAGGCGAGAGACAATACCATTAAGGTACTCAACCATCTTCAAGTAGCAAACGCCAATAAGATCCCCTGTGTATTCGTGAGTACTGATGCCGAAAAGGCTTTTGATAGGGTGAACTGGAACTACATGTTCTCCATCACATTGGTTTAGGGGATAAGATGCTGAGATGGATAAGCAACATTTACTCAAATCCTTCAGCTCAAGTAAAAGCGAATAGTGTGCTCTCGAGCTCATTTCCTATTAGAAATGGAACAAGACAGGGGTGTCCATTATCCCCCCTTCTTTTTGCCCTCTCCCAAGAACTGTTTCTTTGCACTATCAGATTAAATCCAGATATAGCAGGGCTTCAAGTGGGCGGCTCTCACTGCAAAACATCAGCGTACGCTGACGACCTACTATTTTCTCTAACAAAACCTAGGATCTCTTTACCAAACCTCCTTCGAGAATTTAGAGTATACGGGGCAATCTCCCATCTAAAGATAAACTTTTCTAAGTCCAAAGCGATGGGTATTGCAGTCCCCCCTCACACCTTATTTGAACTGCAAACCAACTTTTGTTTTAAGTGTACTGACACAGCCCTAAAATACCTAGGTGCGAAGATCCTTAATGATATATTACGTACGTTTGACCTTAACCCCCCCCCCTATTGACCAAGACCCGCATCCTACTAGAGAAGTGGCACACAGGTTTCCATTCCTGGTTCGGAAGGTATAACCTCCTTAAAATGAGCATACTACCCAAATTCATTTACCTCACCCAAGCCCTACCTATCCATATCCCACCCTCCTTTTTCAAACAGGTACAGTCCCTCTTCACCAGATTTGTATGGGCACACAAAAAACCCCGTCTACGACACTCACAGATGATGCTCCCCAAACACTATGGAGGATTAGCACTACCTGACATACGACAATACTATTTAGCCTCCCATCTGGGGCGAATACTCGACTAGAGGAGAAATAAGACATCCAAACTTTGGGTACAAATTGAACAGTCCCAAACTTACATACCATTAAAAGGCGCGCTCTGGTGTTATGGTGATCTACCCCCTGGACTGAAGTCACACCCACTAATGGGTACTACTTTGAGGCATAGCCATCAAATTGCCATCCACACATCCCTCACGTCAAAAGACTCAACACTGTTCCCAATACTTGGCCACCCAAACTTTGAACCGTGCTTACACCGTGCGGAATACACCACTCTCAGAGAGTCTGACAGCGACCACGCAGCCAAATTTATCACTGATGGGAAATGCCCATCCATCTCAGATCTGACTAACCCGACAGGAGCCTACCATCTCCCTTTCTGGAAAGCAGTACAACTACACCACTTCCTCCACTCCCTCTCTAGACCCCAAGACTTTGCGCGACAGCAAACTTCATTTGAGGATCTTTGCTCAGGTACTGATCCGTTAGCCCATATATTATCCCAAACATACTCACTGTTAATCTCTCCAAAAGAACAACCACATTTGCCCTGTCTGACCAGATGGGAAAGAGACCTAAATTGTACGTTTTCAGCAACACAAAGGCAACGTATCATGACTCTTGCCCTCAAATCCTCAATTTGCACTAAAATGCAAGAAACTAATTTTAAGTTGGTCATCCGCTGGTACCTGACTCCCTCCAGACTACAGAGATGCTTTCCCTCCGCCTCGAGCCAGTGCTGGTGCTGTGCTGAGGAGGGAACTCTGATCCATATCTTCTGGTCGTGTCCTAGGCTGAATGATTTCTGGGCGGAGGTCCAGCGTATCACACAGAAGTTTACAGAATATGTCATCCCCGACGATGCCGCATTTTTTCTTCTACACCTTTCTATGATCCCCATCAGCACATATAAATAGTCACTTATACGTAATTTGCTCAATGCAGCAAAGGCGCGTATCCCCCTCCGTTGGAAACACCTACCCCCAGCCATTGCACTTTGGCTGCGGAGAGAGGAAGGAAAAGAAAATGGAGGATCTGATCCTCACTGCACAACATAAACAAGAGACCCATAAGAAGACCTGGGACATATGGAATGTCTTTATATATTCTGATAAAGAGTGAAAATTAGTAAAGAACCCAAAAGGGTTAACGCTGCGCTAGAAAAATATATGTTGAAAAGTAAATTGTAAAAGCCGCCAGCACTAAAAGTCTAATACTAAACTCCAATACATCAGAAAACAAAAATAAGTGCAGCGCTAAAACTTAATATGAAAATAACACAAATCATACTAAAAATATCTGAAGAGTGATTAACCCACCAAAAATAAATGAAAAAGAAACAAGTCTCCCATAGAGAACTAAAACAAATATCTCACCATATATAAGAAGTGAAAAATAAAAATATTGAATCCAGATTACAAAAGTGAATCAAGTCCCAATGACAAGCAATACAAAACTCAAAAGTCCATAAACAAGGTGAATTGAAGACCAATGTGCATATATTCAGAGGGAATGTGAAACAGGTGAGTCCAACATCCAGAGTAATTCACACCCAAGTGAGATATGAGGCTCCTTACCAGCTCGAGGTGACCACCATGACAGTGGTCTCACCAGGCATTTGGGAAATTATCAGGTCACCCACAAACCTATGCCGATATTCACAGTTGAAAACGTAATATTGCTTTGTTTTTCTTTGTTCAAAAAATGTATTTTTTCCTCTTGCAATGTGCCTTTAAAGAGGTTGTACACCCAGATAGAAGATCATACAGGCATGGATTCCATAAATCCTGGATACACACGGCTCGGATCCTCTGGTTGTCTTCACTGATTCCCAACAGATGTCTCTCCGATGCACAATAGGAAAATGGACTCCAGATTGTTTTTTCGAGTTCCTTTGTGTCTGTAACTCTCTGGAGCTGCCGCACAAGTTCAGTTGATAGATGGAAGCACACACACCCTGGAAAGCTGGTCTGTGTATCAGCCTTGAGCTACTATACGCTTACCTTCACACCAACAGCATCAAGAAACTGCAATATGACAATCACCTGTAGCTTCCTAGGCATTTGTGTATCCAAAGGCAAATGTGAAGATCTTCAGTTATCTGCATAACCAGATAACTGAAGATCTTTAAATTTGCCTTTGGATACACAAATGCCTAGGAAGCTACAGGTGATTGTCATATTGCGGTTTCTTGATGCTGTTGGTGTGAAGGTAAGCGTATAGTAGCTCAAGGCTGATACACAGACCAGCTTTCCAGGGTGTGTGTGCTTCCATCTATCAACTGAACTTGTGCGGCAGCTCCAGAGAGTTACAGACACAAAGGAACTCGAAAAAACAATCTGGAGCCCATTTGCCTATTGCGCATCGGAGAGACATCTGTTGGGAATCAGTGAAGACAACCAGAGGATCCGAGCCGTGTGTATCCAGGATTTATGGAATCCATGCCTGTATGATCTTCTATCTGGGTTTACAACCTCTTTAAAGGCACATTGCAAGAGGAAAAAATAAATTTTTGAACAAAGAAAAACAAAGCAATACTACGTTTTCAACTGTGAATATCGGCATTGGTTTGTGGGTGACCTGATAATTTCCCAAATGCCTGGTGAGACCACGGTCATGGTGGTCACCTCGAGCTGGTAAGGAGCCTCATATCTCACTTGGGTGTGAATTACTCTGGATGTTGGACTCACCTGTTTCACATTCCCTCTGAATATATGCACATTGGTCTTCAATTCACCTTGTTTATGGACTTTTGAGTTTTGTATTGCTTGTCATTGGGACTTGATTCACTTTTGTAATCTGGATTCAATATTTTTATTTTTCACTTCTTATATATGGTGAGATATTTGTTTTAGTTCTCTATGGGAGACTTGTTTCGTTTTCATTTATTTTTGGTGGGTTAACCACTCTTCAGATATTTTTAGTATGATATGTTTTATTTTCATATTACGTTTTAGCGCTGCACTTATTTTTGTTTTCTGATATTCTGATAAAGGACAGCACTTGCTGGGGTCATAGCCCACTCCTATTTTTCTCGAAAATCCACAGAACTCGGTTGCCGCCATGTCTTCTCTTCTTCTTTCTAACCCCCCCCCCACACCTCCCTCTCCCCCTAACATACTCCTTACACCCCTACCTGTCCCCGCCTCAATAAAGCTCTCGTTTCCCCCTTCTTTTGTAAGATGGGAAAGGTAGGGGGGGAGAGCCCCGACACTAAGATACCCAAGTGGGCTTTGATCTACGTGAGTGTGACCCCTGTCGGAGTTAATCACTGGGCACTGTTTTACAGATTAGCATATGGAATGCTAACTACTCCAAATGTATTTACCCTTTGCATAATCTGTGTTGCCATGGTAATTTACACACTCATGATTGTTATGTGGGGTTCTCGCCCCGGTTTGGTGTTGAATAAAATTCATATTTGAAAAAAATAAAATTTAGCGTTCGTAAAGTAGGGTGGAATATGGGCCCCTGAGATAGCAGGTCTGACCTTAGTGGGAGAGGCCAAGGACCATCCACTGCCATCTTTACGATCTCTGGGTACCATGACCTTCTGGGCCATGCTGGTGCTACCAGAATTACCGACTTTCTTTCCAGCTTGATCCTGCAAAGAAGTCGAGGCAGCAACTGAATCGGGGGGAAAAGTGTAGATCAGTGAAAACTGATCCCACGGAGTTACCAGCTCATCTGTTCCATGTGGGAGTGGATCCCTTGTTCTGGACACAAAGTTGACTAACTTCATGTTGAATCTGGACGCTAGAAGATCTATGTACGGAGTCCCCCATCTTTGGCAAACAGCCCAAAACACTTCAGGGTGAAGAGACCATTCCCCTGGGAATAACTACTGGTGACTTAGATAGTCCGCCTGCCAATTTCTACTCCCAGAATAAAAACTGCCGATAGGGATGGGACATTCTTTCTGCCCAAGTTAGGATATGGTTCACCTCTCTCTAAGCTGAGAGACTCTTGGTGCCCCCTTGGGGATTGATATAGGCCACAGCTGTGGCATACTGTCAGGGGATTAAATTGACCAGACCGTGTGGACTGCACAGAGGAAACCAGAAACGCATGTAAGTGAAAAAATAATGGTGTTTATTAAATAAGTGACAAGTAAAAGGAATATAAACAGTGCAAAACCAACCACAGACCCACAAACAACAAATAGTATATACAAGTAATGGAGATACCGGAATCGTAAACAAAGCCAGGCCAAGGTCATACACAGGGAGGTCAGCAGATGGGTAAGGACGGGAAACCAGCAGGACAGGGAGAGGATGGATGGATAGGCTGCAGGGCAGGGATCCAAGGGAATCAGGAGGGACAAAAACAGGATGGGCTAGGGATAGGGATCGGATCAGATCAGGACAGGACAGAAACAGGTTCACGGTCAGGATAGAGGCAGCAAGGTCAGGGCGCAGGGAGAAAGATACCAAGGCAAGCCTGTGAGGGCTTGCCGGGTATTTATAAGGTTGTAGTAATTGACCTCATGTTACAGCTGAGCGCAGAGGATGCTGTTTGCTCCACACTGCCGGAGTGCACCCGCTGGTGGACACCGGTACTACGGCCCAAGGATGCAACAGTACCACCAGCAGGAGAGAACTCTTACTACAGGTCCCAGGTGTTGGAAGACACCCGCTGGTTGACACTGGTACTGCGATCCAAGAGACCGATAGCGCCACCAACGGGTAAACCCTCTCATGACAGTACCCCCCCTCAAAGGAGCGGCCTCTGGACGCTCCAACAAGATGAAATTGTCCAAAGTTCATGGCCTTAAACTGAACAACAGATGAGGGCACATCAGGCTGGGCATAGGGTACATCAAACTGGACAGTGGGTACATCCGAGAAGACAGCAGGCACGGGCACTTCGAGCTGGGCAGCAGGCACGGGCACTTCGAGCTGGGCAGCAGGCACGGGCACATCAGGCTGGGCAGCAGGCGCTTCAAGCTGGGCAGCAGGCGCTTCAAGCTGGGCAGCAGGCACTTCAAGCTGGGCAGCAGGCACTTCAAGCTGGGCAGCAGGCACTTCAAGCTGGGCAGCAGGCACTTCAAGCTGGGCAGCAGGCACTTCAAGCTGGGCAGCAGGCACTTCAAGCTGGGCAGCAGGCACTTCGAGCTGGGCAGCGGGCACTTCGAGCTGGGCAGCGGGCACTTCGAGCTGGGCAGCAGGCACTTCGAGCTGGGCAGCAGGCACTTCGAGCTGGGCAGCAGGCACGGGCACTTCGAGCTGGGCAGCAGGCACGGGCACTTCGAGCTGGGCAGCAGGCACGGGCACTTCGAGCTGGGCAGCAGGCACGGGCACTTCGAGCTGGGCAGCAGGCACGGGCACTTCGAGCTGGGCAGCAGGCACGGGCACTTCGAGCTGGGCAGCAGGCACGGGCACTTCGAGCTGGGCAGCAGGCACGGGCACTTCGAGCTGGGCAGCAGGCACGGGCACTTCGAGCTGGGCAGCAGGCACGGGCACTTCGAGCTGGGCAGCAGGCACATCAGGCTGGGCAGCAGGCATGGGCACTTCAAGCTGGGCAGCAGGCACTTCGAGCTGGGCAGCAGGCACATCAGGCTGGGCAGCAGGCATGGGCACTTCAGGCTGGGCAGCAGGCACATCAGGCTGGGTAGCAGGCACGGGCACTTCGAGCTGGGCAGCAGGCACATCAGGCTGGGCAGCAGGCACGGGCACTTCGAGCTGGGCAGCAGGCACACCACGCTGGGCAGCAGGCACACCAGGCTGGGCAGCAGGCATGGGCACTTCGAGCTGGGCAGCAGGCACGGGCACTTCAGGCTGGGCTGCAGGCACATCAGTCGGGGAAGCTGGCACATCAGTCTGGGAAGCTGTCAATGAGACATCAGGCTGGAAAGCGGGCACATCCGACTGGGAAGCTGGCACATCAGGCTGGGAAGCTGGCACATCAGGCTGGGAAGCTGGCATCGAGACATCAGGCTGGAAGGCAAACTTCGACACATCAGGCTGGAAGGCAAACTTCGAGACATCAGGCTGGAAGGCAAACTTCGAGGCATCAGGCTGGAAGGCAGGCACTGAGACATCAGACTGGGAAGCTGGCAAATCAGACTGGGAAGCTGGCACATCAGACTGGAAGGCAGGCATCGAGACATCGGGCTGGAAGGCAAGCTTCGAGACATCGGGCTGGAAGGCAAGCTTCGAGACATCGGGCTGGAAGGCAAGCTTCGAGACATCGGGCTGGAAGGCAAGCTTCGAGGCATCAGGCTGGAAGGCAGGCACTGAGACATCAGACTGGGAAGCTGGCACATCAGACTGGGAAGCTGGCACATCAGACTGGGAAGCTGGCACATCAGACTGGGAAGCTGGCACATCAGACTGGGAAGCTGGCACATCAGACTGGGGAGCTAGCACATCAGGCTGGAAGGCAGGCACATCAGGCTGGAAGGCAGGCATCGAGACATCAGGTGGAAGGGCAGACACCGAGACATCAGGCTGAAAGGCAAATTTCGAGACATCAGGCTGAAAGGCAGGCATGAAGACAGACTGAAAAGCGGGCACCGAGACTTCAGGCTAGAAGGCAGACATCAGGACATCAGACTGGAAAGCAGGCACATTAGACTGGAAAGTGGGTACATCAGACTGGAAGGCGAGCACATCAGACTGGAAGGCGAGCACATCAGACTGGAAGGCAAAGACATCAAGCTGAAAGGCAGGCACCGAGACATCCGGCTGGAAGGCAGGCATCGAGACATCCGGTTGGAAGGCGGACACCGAGACATCAGGCTGGAAGGTAGACATCAGGACATCAGACTGGGAGGCAGGCACATCAGAATGGATCTGCGCCTGGTGACACACATTTATGCTACATCAGAATGGATAGCAGGCACATCAGACTGAAAAGCGGGCACCGGGACTTCGGGCTGGAAGGCAGGCATCAGGACAGACTGGACAGTGGGCACATCAGACTGGACAGGGGGCACATCAGACTGGGAGGCAAAGACATCAAGCTGGGAGGCAGGCGCCGAGACATCCGGCTGGAAAGCAGGCATCAAGACATCAGACTGAGAAGCTGGCACAGACTGAAAAGCGGCCACCGAGACTTCAGGCTGGAAGGCAGGCATCAGGACATCAGACTGGAAAGCAGGCACATTAGACTGAAAGGCGGGCACATCAGACTGGAAGGCAGAGACATCAAGCTGGAAGGCAGGCACCGAGACATCCGGCTGGAAGGCAAGCATCGAGACATCCGGCTGGAAGGCGGGCACCGAGACATCCGGCTGGAAGGTAGACATCAGACTGGTAGGCAGGCACATCAGACTGGATAGCAGGCACATCAGAATGGAAAGCGGGCACCGAAACTTCAGGTTGGATAGCAGGCAGAGGTTTGGCAGGTTTAGGTGGGTCATCAAGTTTAACTGGCATGAACGCAGGCTGGAACAGGTTGGTTGGTGTGGAGTCAGGTTGGGTTACTGGCAGGATGGTGTGGGTCGGGAAGAACTTTCGTTTCTTTTTTGGTTTAGCCACTGCAGCTTTGTACGTAGGTGCAGGGTCGTAAGAAAAGAAAGTAGCTGGGCAGAAGGAAGACCAAGGAACAGTGGCTGGAGGAGGGTTTTGTGGGATTGTTACAGGTGGAGGAGAAGAGACAGGTGGATTGAAGGCAGGATAGGTGCTACACTTGGAGACTGGGTAATAGTATTTGGTAGGGGGCTGAGTAAACTGGTCTGTAGCTGAGGTTACCATAGGCAACGGGGAGATAGGTTCTTGGGAAGGCAGGTGATTAATGGCAGGGCTGGAATATTGTGGCTTAGCTAAATACAGGAGATCTGACCATGCCTGCAGTACAGGCTGAACAAGCGCTGATTCACACACAGCCTGACTAACCAAGGATTGCACAGACTGGATGCAATTAGACAACACCTGCTGTGAACAAGAGGAATAACGTTCCATGAAATAGGCTGGATCATTTTCTAATAACCATATCAGGGATTCAACTTGGCCATAATTGAAGGGGGGAGAAAAATCGTCACTTCCTTTGGGAATACATGACAAGGCTGGTTTTGCACATAACTGGATCAGGGGCTGAACATCTTCAAATGACATATACCCCTGATCCACTAGGGAATGAGCTGATCGGATAGTTTCCATCAGCTGGTCACTAGTCCGCCCTTTTAAAATCTGGCCACAATATTCACCATCCTCTTCTGCTAGCAGAGAATAATAAATTATTTCATTGAAATTCATATTAGCAGACCTAACAAACCAGGATGGTTTCTCAATGCAGCCACGTCTGGTCAGGGATGGCCTTGGTATACTGTCAGGGGATTAAATTGACCAGACCGTGTGGACTGCACAGAGGAAACCAGAAACGCATGCAAGTGAAAAAATAATGGTGTTTATTAAATAAGTGACAAGTAAGAGGAATATAAACAGTGCAAAACCAACCACAGACCCACAAACAACAAATAGTATATACAAGTAATGGAGATACTGGAATCGTAAACAAAGCCAGGGAGGTCAGCAGATGGGTAAGGACGGGAAACCAGCAGGACAGGGAGAGGATGGATGGATAGGCTGCAGGGCAGGGATCCAAGGGAATCAGGAGGGACAAAAACAGTATGGGCTAGGGATAGGGATCGGATCGGATCAGATCAGGACAGGACAGAAACAGGTTCACGGTCAGGATACAGGCAGCAAGGTCAGGGCGCAGGGAGAAAGATACCAAGGCAAGCCTGTGAGGGCTTGCCGGGTATTTATAAGGCTGTAGTAATTGACCTCATGTTACAGCTGTGCGCAGAGAGTGCTGTTTGCTCCACACTGCCGGAGTGCACCCGCTGGTGGACACCGGTACAATGGCCCAAGGATGCAACAGTGTCACCAGCAGGAGAGACCTCTTACTACAGGTCCCAGGTGTTGGTAAACCCTCATGACACATTGTCGGACTGGACAATTCTTTAACCTGGAGATCCAGGTTTTCAGAGCCAGATACACTGCCCGAATCTCTAGGATGTTGATGGGCAGGGTTCTTTCGAGTTTTGACCACTGTTCCTGGACAGTCGTCTCTTCTAGTACCGCTCCCCAGCCTGAGAGGCTGGCATCTGTCGTTACTACTTTCCAGATTATTGGTCTGAAGGATTTCCCCTTCAGCAAATTCTGGCTTCGTAACCAACTAAGGCTTTGAGACACTCTTGGGGACAGCCGCACTGGCAAGTCCAAAGCTTGGATCGTCTTGTTCCAAGCAGAGAGGATTCTGTTTTGCAACAGTCTTGAATGGAACTGGGCATAGGGGACTGCTTCGAATGAAGCTACCATCTTTCCTAACAACCTCATGCAAAGGCGAATTGAAGGATTTGCTTTTGACCTGACCATCCGTACCAGCTCTTGTATGAAGCTGATCTTTGCTGGAGGCAAGAACCCCCTTTTCTGGACTGTATCTATGATCAGGCCTAAGTAATCCAGCCTTCTTACTGGTTTTAAGGAAGACTTCTCTATGTTGAGGATCCAACCGAGACTTACCAGGTATCTGGTTGTAATGCGTACGCTTTGCCTTAAGCGAGTCACTGATTGGTCTATTAACAATAGATCGTCTAGGTACGCCAACACTGTTATGCCCTGTGCCCTCAACCTGGCTAGAGATGGGGCCAGTATTTTTGTGAATACTCATGGTGCTCTGGCTAGCCCGAAGGGTAAAGCCGCGAACTGAAAGTGCAGTTGTTCCACTTCGAAAAGCAGAAACCTTTGGTGAGTGGGAAATATAGGGACATGCAGATATGCGTTCCTGATGTCGATGGACACCAGAAGTTCTCCACATTGTAGGATGGAGACCTTATCGACTCCATTTGAAATGAGTGAATTTTTAGGAACCGATTTAGATTTTTTAAATCCAGAATGGGCCTGACATCTCCATTCGGTTTCGGTACCATAAACAGGTTTGAATAGAAACCTAAACCTTCTTCTGTGGGGATGTGTATGATTACCCCTTGAATCAATAATCGGTCTAATGCTAGAAACAGGGATTGTCTTTTCCCTGGATCCTTGGGAACGTTTGATCTCAGAAAGTGAGATGATGGAAACTCCCGAAACTCTAGTTTGTATCCTAGAGTTACTGTGGAGAGAGCCCAATTGTCCTGAGTTTCCCTCTGCCAGACTTCTGCGAAATGCAGAAGTCTACCCCCCCACCTTGTAGAGGGGAGACGCCTCTTCATGAAGAGGTCTTAGTATTCTGCTTTGTAGTCTTGCGGCTCCAGGTCTTCCTTTGAGCCTGGGCCTGACCCTGCGATTTTCCTCTGGAATCTGACGGTGGAAGCCATTGCCACTGCCTGGAGGTGGATGCGCTTGGCGCAGGAGAGATAGTCCATTTAAATGAAGGACGTTTATACTTTCTTTTGACTGGCAAAAGAGTACTTTTTCCACTGGAAATTGTCTGGATGTATTTATCCAAATTATCGCCAAATAGTCGCTCCCCATGAAATGAGAAACTAGACCGTATGTTTTTGCAGGGTGCTTCAGCAGACGAACCCTTTAGCCAAAGGGTCCTACGCATGTGTACTAGCACAAGCACAAGCACTAGCGAGACGCCTGGTGAATAGAATCCTTTATAGCATCTATGGCAAAACATAATGCTTTTGTTATTGGTAAATCGGCCAACTCACTGGCCTGTTGTGCAGGGAGCTCGTTAAGGGCCTCTGTGAACTGGTCTTTTAAGGACTGACAGATGCCTATAGCTGCAATTGCAGGCTGAGAAACAGTACCTGCTAAAGAAAAAGAGGATTTTAACAGGAATTCTTTTTATCTGTTGGATCATTTAGCATTTGTGCATTGTCCACTGGACAAGTTAAACTTTTATTCACACTGGAAATCGCAGCATCTACTGCTGGAACTTTTAATTTTTTGGTGAATTTTTCCTCCATAGGATAGAGAACTGAGATTCTCTTTGGAGGGAGAAAATGCTTATCCGGATGATCCCATTTGGTATAAATAAGCTTATCTAGTAATGTGTGGACTCGAAACGCATGCACTGGTTGTGAAGGTTTCAAGGAACCCAAAGAACAAACCAGACTTTCAGCTGACTCTGTTAGGGGTAGCATGAAAGTGGAGCGATCCATGTCCGTAAGGATTTGTACCTCAGATTGTGAAGCTGAAACTTCAACTGTTGTTTCCTCCACAGAGGAGTAATCGGTTTGTTTTTCCCGATTGTTTGAGGGTAATACCTCATCCTGTCCCCACTGTTCCCTGGTAAGGGGTTTGGAGTGGGAGAGAGGGTTCTAGCACGCTTCTTATTCCCTTTAATGGAGGATGCGATTAAAGCCGCTAATCTTCCTTCTAAGCCCTGCAGGGCAGAGGAAAATGCATCTTCAGTCACGTATACAGGGGCTGAAGTGTGAGAAGCAGTTGCACCACCAATTGCTTCCAATGATTCACCCTGGCTTGCCATGTCAGGTATCTCCAGAGAGGATGACAATGTGGAGACATGTCTGGAGTTCCCAGCGCCTGGGGGTGGTTTTGGTGCTTTAGTAGTAAGCCTTGAAGCCATAGTGCAAAGCACAAAAAGCAAAGGTACTCTAAGAACTGTTCTATTTACTTGAACAATAGTAGGAAAAACAGTGGTAGCATAGAATGATCTAATGCTAAACAATAAGTTTTTTCCTGTACTGCAAATGCCTGTGTAAACCCCTCACGTGCACCAGCGCTTCTGTGTCCTGTGGCAGCCTTGCTTCAGCTGCTGATAGACACTGTCTGTTTCCCAGAGTATCAGCTTTAAGCTTTTTCAGGGGTGAGCCCGATTGTCTACAGACCCTTTCCTGTGCTTTAGCAAAAGTCACCTCAGAGGGGAGGGGGGGGAAGGGGATTTACACAGCCTTTTTATCAGCTTTTCAGATTTATGCTTGTTTAAACATAACACGTATCCCTATGCACTCAGTTTCCCCATTTAGGGGGAGAGGAGACCCCCCCCCATCCAGCTGCTGAGACACATGCTGTATTAGCACAGATTTAAACAGGGTCTATACACTATTACTCCCTCTAGAGGAGTTTAAGGCATTTTACAATATAATTGAAAAAAAAGTCATAGGTGGACTTTGCAGTTCCTATGCTTTCCTCTTACCTTGTTCTTGCTGCAGGATACTGCTGTAAACAGACAGATCCAAACTTCACCCATCACGGCAGGCAGCGTGTTTAAACCTTCAAAAACTGGGGCCCTTTTAATAGGTGTTCCACTCATTTGGACCATGTATAGCACCCCTCAGGACAGCTTTAGGTAATGTAGCAAGACCAAAAAGGGTCCTGGTTCCTAGGGTCCAGCCCTAAAAGAGGAGCGTTACAGGCAAAACCTTGTTCTTCTATGCAAGGCCCGGGTACCATCCTGGAGCCGCAGTGGCGGGATGGATCCGGTTGTGGAGGCTTTTTAAATCCAGCTTGGATCCCTCCTGGGAGTTCCGCAGAGCACATCTTCACTCGTGCCAACACCTTTAGACACTGACGAAAAAAACCGAGGTACTCCTGAAAGGAGGAGGGGTTATATAGTCAAGTTCCTGTATTGGGTGTGCCAGTGTAAACACCTGAAGGTAGCTATAACCCACTAAGTAAATACTTAAGGCTCTGTGTCTTATGATGTACGATAAAGAAACAGGGGTTTAGTCTGCACACATTTGCAAATACATGCGTAAGCTACAGGCCACGCCAAGGCACCCTGGTATCTGTAGTTCCTATCACTGACTGATGAGTGACTCCACAGTGGAAGCACATGTATTCTATCCGCAGGCTGGTCAGTAAGCAAGCTTGGCATTGTTTATATCTATTTGCCCTCCAATGCTGCTTACTGTAATGGCCAGTCATAGGAAGGGGTAGTGGACCCCTCTTTTGCAATAATGTTATATTGATCAGGCAACGTACTGACACCTTTGCAGCCATTGTGCCATTTGCTGGGTGCTTAGTGTGCACCTGTACCTTTAAGAAGTTGTGGTCCATCTGCCCTCCCCCTACTCATCAGAATGCATGTGCTTCCACTGTGGAGTCACTCATCAGTCACTGATAGGAACTACAAATACCAGGGTGCCTTTTTGGACCACTAATGTGAGCAGCAAGTCACTGACTTGAAACATGCATGTTCAAAGCGCATGCCTGTTCCAGCACAGTCACCCCATGCATTGATGCAAGCATAAGCATGAACTAAGAATGCGTGCTTTCAAAAACAACTCTACAATAGCAGTTCCCATACATATGTTCTGACAGATTCTCTCAGCTCATGTTAAGGAAGAGCAGAGTACAAACATATGTAAAGGGATTCCAGGGTTAAATTCTTTCATACCAGACCAGTAGATATTCCCTGTATGACTTCCCACCCCCTTGCAATACTTCCAGATGAACCTTGCAGTCCTCCAGATGTTGCTAGGGGTTTTTTGACTGACCATAAATGTAACCACTAATGTTTTTCCTCTAATTTTCTACCATGTAAATGGTCTCCCATCCTACTAACCTAAAAGCAATTTGCATTGGAAATGTAAGAGACATGACCATCTAAATACGAGCTAAAATTCGGCTGACCACCAATAAAAGAAAGGGGGGCATCTTCCCTGATCACTAATGTGAAGGGACAAAACATTTTCACTACCTGCTTTTCTTTCTTGGTTATATAAGGGTGTAGAACTGATCTGCCTTAGATTTCATATACAATATCTCACAGAAGTGAGTACATCCCTCACATTTTTGTAAATATTTTATTATATCTTTTCTTTTTTTACAAATTTTTTATTTATTTAGTCAAAGGGAAGGGTCCATGGACACTTGGGACAGTACAGATATATGTTCAACATGAACCGTACAATGAAGAATATAACATCATTAAACAAGAAATGATTAAGTGGTATTGTACATACATTGTCTGGCATAGAGAACCATGTATTCCTCCCCCTTCATTTTATTTGAAAATAAATCAAACCTGTCCCTGTGTAAAGCACAGAGCAAGAACAGAAAGAACAGACAGGAAGGAAAATAGGAAGTTGGAATATAGAATAAAAGGAGAAGCAAGATAGGCTAGGAAGGAGAAGGGTGGGGGGGGGGGGGGGGGGTAGGGGGGGTAGGGATGGAGGATAATGTGACGTCACGAGTTTTTGTGTCTATATTACGTAGAAAGAAATACGTAGATGACTTATGTAACACCAACAGGACACTGTATTAGACATTGGGGGTCTATCTTCCAATTTGCTTAATCTCCCTCTGCATCTGGGGTCCCAAAGAAGTCTTTGCCTTCCTCCGAGTAGACAAACATGTTCCAAAGTGACCATGTTTTTGAGTATTTCTCCTGTTGGTTACGAGCTGACAGGATAAGATCTTCAAATTTATTGATTTCCTGAACTTTTCTGAGCCACATTCTAATTGTCGGAGGTTGTGAGGATTTCCACTTAAGCGGAATGCAAGCTTTGGCGGCATCAAGAAAATGGCGAATAATTGATTTTTTATAAGTTTTTGCCGAAACCTCTGACATATGAAGGAGGTAAAAGGCCGGGTCGTCTGGTATTTGCCGGTCTGTGAATTTCTGCATAATATTTTTGACTCCCAACCAGAATTGTTTTATATCGGGGCAGTCCCAAAACACATGGAGTAATGTACCTCGTTCCTCCTGGCATCTCCAGCATCTATCTGAGGACGTCGGGAATATTCTACTTAATTTTTCAGGTGTTTTGTACCACCTGGTCAGGATTTTGAAGTTAGTTTCTTGTGTTTTCGTACATATGGAAGATTTGTATGTAAATTGAATAATACGTTGCTTCTGTTTTGAGCTGAAGGTATAATTTAAGTCTCTTTCCCAGTCCGCGATGTGTTTTAGTGAATAGGTGTCTGGGGGAGTGATCAGAAGGTTGTACATGCACGACAGTGTGTGTGGTAAAGTCCCTTCTGTTGAACAGATTTCTTCCAATGTTGTGAGGGGTTGGTCAAAGCTTTGTGGTGGGGGGAGGGATCTGAAGAAGTGAGTAATCTGGAAGGCGTTAAAAAATTTTAATTGGAAAGGACCCGTAGGGTTCATGAGTTCTTGTAAGCTGGGCCATTTTTTTGTATCAGGAAGTGAGAGGCCTGGGTAAAGCCTGACGCCATTAATTGTTTAAATTGATCCTCCTGAAATCCCAGGGTAAAGTCAGGGTTCCCCAAGATCGGGAAGAGTGGCGAGTTTGTGGATGAAATAGATCCCTTTTTAATCAGGAGGGCACATACTTTCAGCGTGTGTCCAATAACAGGGTGGAATTTTATATCTTTAGGTAGGGTGTCGTAGCACCAAGGAGCCCTAGTCAGAGGAATAGGGCTCTGACTCTGCTCAATCTGAGTCCATAATTTGAGGGGACTGTGTCTGTTCCAGTCCACCAGTCTTCCAAGATGACCTGCTTGGTAGTACTTGCGAACATCCGGAACTGCTAGACCTCCATACTGCTTTGGCAACGAAAGTTGTGATCTCTTCAAGCGGGGGTGTTTGTGGGCCCAAATAAATTCAAAGAACAATTGTCGTATATGTCGGAAGAAGGTGGCAGGGATATGTATGGGAAGAGCCTGTATGAGATATGTGAATTTTGGCAGAATGCTCATTTTTAATATATTGCAGCGGCCGAACCAGGAATGTAAGCCCGACGACCATTTTTGTAAGAGAGCACGTACCCTAGAGAGAAGAGGTGGGAAATTCAGGTCGAATATCTTTGATATGTGTGTTGGGATAATAGTACCCAGATATGTCAGAGCCGTGTTGTTCCATTTCAGTTTAAAATTTGTCTGGACTTGTGTCTTGAGAGACTGTGAGAGGTTAATACCCATCGCCTCTGATTTTTGAAAATTAATTTTGAGGTTAGAAAGGGTGCCATATATTTTGATTTCTCTAAGGAGGTTTGGAAGGGATATCACAGGGTTGGTAAGGGAGAATAACATGTCGTCTGCGTAGGCCGAAATTTTATGTTGAGAATTTCCAACTGATATACCACTAATGTCTGGGTTCCTGCGAACTGTACAAAGAAAGGGCTCCAGTGACAGGGCGAAAAGGAGGGGAGAGAGCGGGCACCCCTGTCTTGTCCCATTTGATATGTGAAAAGGATCTGATAAGACTCCATTCGGTCTGACCTGGGCTGTGGGTTTACAGTATATCGATGAGATCCGTTGAATCATTTGATCTCCAAATCCGACATACTGGAGTACTGCGAACATAAATTTCCAATTTCCAATTCACCCTGTCAAAGGCCTTCTCCGCGTCCGTGCCCAAAAATACACTAGGAATTTGGGATTTATTTATTATATGTAGTAAATTAAGCACTTTGGTGGTATTATCCCTAGCCTCTCTACTGGGAACAAATCCCACTTGATCTAAGTGGATCAAGTGAGGTAAGTGTTGTTGAATTCTGTTTTGTGAATAATTTGAGATCTGAGTTGAGCAATGATATCGGTCTATAGTTCCCGCAGGAGGAAGGGTCTTTCCCTTCCTTTGGAATCACTGCAATGTGGGCTTGCAGCGACTCCACCGCAAAGGGAGATGTGGGACCTACCGTATTAAATAATTTCACCATGTATGGGCTTAGCGATGATATAAAGGTTTTATAGTACAATATGGTCAGTCCATCTGGGCCCGGAGCTTTCCCTGGTTTGGATGAAGCTATTGCCCCTTGTATTTCTTCGCTTGTAATCGGGTCATCTAAGGCTTCCCTGGCAGATTCGGGCAATTTAGACATCTGAGAGGTCAGGTAGTCTTGTATGGCCTCTTGCTGTGGGGGGGGCTCCAGGAATGTTGTAAAGAGTAGAGTAAAATTTTTGAAATTCACTAGCAATGTCATGAGGTTTAGAAATTTTAGTTCCGTGCGGAGAAGATATGTAAGGTATGTAAGTTGCCAGTCTTTGGTCTCTTAGGGATCGTGCTAGTAGTTTGCCGCATTTGTTACCCGATTCGTATGACATTTTCCTACATATCTGAATCGATGCTTTGGCTTTAAATTGTAAAAGGTCGTTAATTTGCGATCTGCAGGTAAGTAATTCTGTCTCTATGGGCGGAGATGGGGATTGTTTATGAGTTATTTCTAATCGTCGGAGGTCGTCTAGCAGTGAGTTAAGTTGTTGGGTCCGTTGTTTTTTAATTCTTGAGCCGTGTTTAATGAGTATTCCCCTTATGACTGCTTTGTGAGCTTCCCACACAATGCCGGGGGTACAGTCTGCTGTGTCATTTGTTTGGAAATAATACTGAAGCTCTCTGGTTATCTCTGCTAATACTTCGGTGTCATGTAAGAGGCTTTCGTTCAGCCTCCAAGATTTTGTTTTTGAAGTAAGAGAATCAGTGAGAGCATAGGAGAGGGAGATTGGCGCGTGGTCAGACCACGTGATAGAACCTATTGTGGAGGTCCTGACAGAGTGAAGTTGTGAGTGTGGTATAAGGAAGTAGTCAATTCGGGAGTACACCTTGTGTGGGGTTGAGTAGAAGGTGTAATCTCTTTCTGTGGGGTGCAAAATACGCCAAACATCCACTAGTTGCGCTTTATGTAGGGTCTGATCTATGCGTTTACGGGAGCCAGGAGGAACGGTCGAAACTTTCGAGGACGAGTCTTCCGTGGGAATCATGGGAATATTTAAATCACCTCCTAATATCATCTGGCCTTCAGAAAAGTTCAGCAAATTTTCGATAGTTTTCTCAAGAAAGGCATCTTGGTGGGAATTAGGAGCGTATAGGTTAGCCAGGGTCACCTTCACCTCCCCAATCTTGCCTTTTAAAAATAGGAAACGACCTGCTGGGTCTGCTATTGAATCTAGGCAGGTCCAAGGGACTCGACTGGAGAATAAAATAGATACCCCTTTTGATTTGCTTTCCGGATTTGTAGCATGATAAGCTAAGGGGAACGAGCGGTTCTTAAGTACTGGTAACTTGTCTTCTCTAAAATGGGTTTCCTGTAAAAGGGCGATGTCTGCTTTATGTTGGTGTAAGTCATGTAGCAGCATGCGCCTCTTTTCTGGGATGTTTAGGCCTTTGGTGTTCAAAGATATCACATTAATTACCTCCATTGTGGTGGAGAGGGGGGGGGATAAGGGTGGAGGAGGGGGGTAAGTGGAAGAGAGGATTGAGTTTAAAAGAGAGGATAGGTTAGTGGTTAAGATAGAGGAGGAGTAGAGAGAGGAGAAAGATAAAACAGTAGTTAGAGCACCCTATGGAGGGTTTTTACACTCCAAACTAATGAAGAGGCACTTTAAGTGCTGAGACGCTCCCCAGAACGAATCTGGGTAACGAGCGAAAACCTAAGCGGGTTTGTGGAAAGGAGCAGCCAGTGAGGTGCTCACTGACCATCCCTCTCCGCCCCAAGTGTGAGGTGTTTGTGAGAGACTGATGTGGTGACGGCAAGTAGTCTGCAGTAGGCATGTAAAGAACTAACAGACATAGATTAACAGAAAGCAATATAAAATAAAATACAACCTATTTAGAGCGATATGTGCCCCATGTTCTATAAAAATAAAATGTATTGCTCCGACACAGCGTAAGTATGAAACCAAACAAATATAACATTCATACCATGAACTACCCCTTATCTCACTGAAGAACATCTGAAGGCGTTAACTCTAAGCCTGTTCTCTGTTATTAATCATGAAGGGAAGGAAAGCAAGAGCTCTAGCAAGGGGGGATTGCCTAATCTGCCCTTTTTACACAAGACTCTTGACCATGTACATTTTACCCAGCTTACACGACGGACCAGGAGGGTTTACCTTGTAAAATAAAGTGAAACAATTGCTGTAAGAGTAAAAATAAAAAAAAATAAAAATTGAAAAAACGTCCGCTGACAGGCAGCCCTCCCTTTCGCTTCACCTACGGAACCTTTCTAGTGTTCGTCAGGGAAATTTTCTCAGATAATGTAGCAGTCTCTGGGAAAAGCGTCCAGCAACATAAGTAAGGTGCATACCGATCTGTATATGCAATGATATAGAATAGTTAAGTCTTACCACAGAGACTTGAGTGTCAGAGATTTTCCCAGGAATGACCGTGTTGTTCCGTATTAGACCCCGGGCGGAGCAGCACCAGTGTTCTGCCATGTCAGCTTAGGTCGAGACTTCGTCATAACCAACAGAACAGGGTTATCAACAGTAGATCGATAAGAACGGTGAGCGGAGAGTTAAGGTTCCCGGCCGACGCGGTTTGTTCCTTCCTCTTTCCATGGAGGGGGGGGTAAAACATTTTAACAGTTGAGCCGTAGTCATACCTCCGGGAGTAGGGGTGAAAGAGCTTTAGCTGTGTACGGATGTCCTCTCAGGGCAACACTTTGTTAGGAAGATCATGACTCCCGCGATCCCTCAGCAGAGGGTGATCGATTCCTCCTCCTGGATCGCTGTCGGCGGGGGGGTTGGTTGGGAGGATGAGCGGAAGATCCTGAACGACCTGTGTTACGAGGAAGGATGATCAGCCAGTTTGGGACCTGAATCGGTTCCACTCCCAGAAAAACAAAACAGGCTGGTAGATCTGCAGGAGAACGCAAGGTAAAGGAGGTAGCAGATTTGCGGAATATAACCGCCAAGGGGAATCCCCAGCGGTACGTGCAGTTCTGTGTTCTGGCAAGGTCTAATATTGGTCTCAGCATGGCCCTTCTCTGCAACGTGGCTCTTGAGAGATCAGGTAGAATTTTAATTGCTGCGCCATCAAATTCTACTGCTCCGTGTTCCCAGGCCTTCCGCAGTATAAGTTCCTTTTGATTGTAGTGATGTACTCTACAAAGAACATCTCTTGGTCTGTCTGGGTCTTGTGATTTAGGCCCTAATGTTCTGTGCACTCTATCCAGCTCTAGGGAAGGTGGGGAATCTCCCAGAACTTCCTGAAAGATGGCATTCACAGTCGCCTCCAGGTCCTCCGCTCCGGTAGCTTCTGGAAGGCCCCGCAGCCTGAGGTTGTTGCATCGGCTGCGGTCCTCCAAATCTTCTAAATGAAGCTGGAGGTCTATGGCCGTATTCGACTGGGAGGCCTGTGAGCGTTCTAGGGTGTCAATCCGGTGTGTGATGGATGAAATCATAGCTTCTCCAGAGTCCACACGGTTCGTGAGAGCATGCAGGTCCTCTCTCACTTCCTGGATGTCTCTGCTGTGTGCCTCTTCAATGCGGAGGATGAGGGCTTCTATGTCTGACTTAGTCGGGAGTGCCTGCAGGATCTCTCGGATGTCGTCTGGCATTCCACTCGGCTGGAGAGGCATGCTGGCCATGTTGGCAGAGCAAGCTCTCTGTGTTTCTCGGGGACAGTCTGTGGAAGCGGATGAGGTGAAAGAGCACGGAGAGTCCGGTATAGTAATTCCAGGTGAACGCGGTGCACGTGGCGCGGCTAGTATGGCGCCTGGGGATACTCTCTGAGATCCGCGGAAATATCTTTGAATTCCGTTTCGTGGTGTAGAGGAATAGTTGCCTCCTGCTGCCGATCTTGTTCGGTAATGTCTAGGGGTTATCATGCCTCTCTGTTGATCAGATATTGCCGTCAGTTTAGCGGGGCAGATCGGGGTGGCCAGGAGCTCTCTTCAAACGCGTCCTCACTCGGCCATTGCTAAGCCACGCCCCCTTATTATATCTTTTCATGTGAACTTACTTTTGTTGCCAGCGGTTTAGACATTGATGGCTGTGTGTTGAGTTATTTTGAGGGAATAGCAAGTTTAAACTGTTCTACAAGCTGTACACTCACGAATTTACATTGTAGCAAAGTGTAATTTCTTTAGTGTTGTCACATGAAAAGATTTAAGAAAATTTTACCAAAATGTGGGGGGTGTACTCACTTTTGTGAGATACTGTATATTACGTGCACCAGATGTTTTGTTTATGGATAATATCTACACAGCTTACTGATCATACTATGCACTGTGAGCTGAAGATTTAATTTTTAAAGCAGCGGTTCCCTGAGATCTCACATTTTTTCAAAGGTTCCTTTGTGTTAAAAAGTTAAAGAAAGACTGTTCCAAACACTTTATTGTAGGCATGCGCAATATATAAATAATAACTGGGTGTCTGGTATTGACTCAACATGATATAATATAATACAAGTATACCTATTTCTTATACTTTTAGTATAACTACACTTAACACCTTCCCATCAATCTGCTATAGGCCGGGGTGGGCCTTTCGACCTTCTGAGTGGACATCATATGATGCCCTCTCTGAAGGCACCGTGCAGCTGACACAGCTGATGACTGATCTGGTCGGTTCCAGTATCGTGATTGCTGTGACTAATCACAGCAGATCACATGACAATTGTAAACAATGCATGGCTTCCTTTCATGCCATCCATTGTATAGAATTGTGTTGCTAGCTGTTATTGGCCACTGTGATCACATGGTAAAGACAGGGGTCATCACAGCCCATGTGTACCATGTGATTAGGCCAATCACAGCTAATCCCAACAAGACACACTGAATGAATCAGTTCATTCAGTAAAAATGGTTGCTTATACCAACGAAATGCAAAAAAAAAAAAAAAAAAAGATCCTGATCACTTCCCCAGAGTAGTACAGTGTAACACTGTATTGCTCTGGTTACAGTGTGTGTTAAAAAAAAAAAAAAGTAAGAAAAAAAAATTGAACTAAATTAAACTTTGTTTTACATACCCTCACCAGTCAGTGACCCTGATCACCGCCACACCAGTTATAGGATATTGCTATGCTGTACTGGTGACCGTATGCAACAAAAAAAATAATTGTGAAAAATTTTTCTTTTTACATTTCTTCATTTTCCAAAAAATTGTGACAAACAAATGACATTTTCAAAAAAAACAAAAAAACCTTGGCATGCCTCTTATTAAATACCTTGGACTTTCGACTTTCCAAAAAGGGGTTATTTGTACTGTCCTGGCTTTTTCAAGCCTCAAAAAAAATCAGATAGACTGTCAGTACATCAGGATTGATTGATTTTTTCAGATATATACCACAGTTCGTACAGACTAAATAAAACACAGATTTGGGTTATTTTCACCAAGGAAATGTAGCAGAATACATGTTGACCTAAATTTATGAAGAATTTATTTGCAAAATTTTATAACAAACGAAGAAAAGCTTTTTTTTTTTTTACTTTTTCATTTTTTTTAATTTATTTAGCAAACAATAAAAAACTCAGTGGTGATTAAATGCACTAAATGAAAGCCCCATTTGTGTGAAGAAAATAACAATTTCTTATGGGTACAGTGTTGCATGACGGCGCAATTGTCAAAGTGTGACAGTGCTGAAAATTGGCCTGGACAGGAAGAGGCTAAAAGTGCCCGGTATTGAAGTGGTTAAATGATTTTCAGACATGATGTAGTAAAATGTAAAATTTCCAATGCAGCTTGCTTTTAAACCCCCTTTTTACCAGTGGGCTTTGCATTGTGGTTTGTGTGTTTTTTTTTAATACATACATACTACTGTTAATGTTATAAAGTCCTTCAAAGGGAATATCTGTTTTAGCCTACATTTGCTAAAATCCTCCCTTCTTGAGCCTAGGTTCACATTGGTACGATTTGGCATGCTATTTGACATGTCAAATCGCATGCTGAATCGGCGGCTATTGTCGGCAATGGCGCCGTCTGAATCAGTCTGGCGCCAACTTTGAGGCGCTGCACCGATTCCCAAAAAAAGTTCCTTTTGACGACTTCAGGGGCGATTTGTATAGATATCTGTGCTGAAACCTGCACAGATGTCTGTCAAATCGCCCTCGAAGTCAGACTGCATTGCCGGGTTGAAATAGTGCAAGTTCAGCTAATCTCGCATGATTTGTATCCCGCAGCAATGTGAATCTAGGCTAAGAGATTAGTTGCTCTTCCAACCCTCTGTTCCAGTGATGCACTGATTAATGCGACCTCAGTGCAGTAACCAGGTGGTTGCCTAGCTAACAAATGAAGCAAGCAGACACTGGTTATTTTAGGGACTAGACATTTACTATCTGTGTTTGCTTACAAAACGGTTTCGTACTATTTTTCCCCATTTAAGGCTAGGTCCACATCTGTTCCCACTGCAGATCTGCACTACAACCACCTGCACAGAAAATGGCGCTGGATGGGTACAGGTGCCAATGAGTCTAACAGCACGCCATATGCCAGGGATATGCAATTAGTGGACCTCCAGCTGTTGCAGAACTACAAGCCCCATGCGGCATAGCAAGACTCACAGCCACAAGCATGATACCCAGAGGCAGAGGCATGATGGGACTTGTAGTTTTGCAAGAGCTGTACCCTGGGACTGCTAATTGCATACCCCTGCCATATGCACTGGAAATTGCACTGTACTAGGAACCGCACTGCACTTGCAGGTCCTGTGTGGGTTGAGATTCCAAAAATGGTGCAGGGACCTATTTTCCTGCATTTCAGGAGGCACGGCAGCCCTTTCAAATGAATTGGCTGCCGTGCCCGAGCAAAACACGGCATGCAGAGCTGCTATGGGGGGGGGGGGGGGACCTAGACTCAATTTTGTTAGGGGGTGTGTATAGAATAAAAAGAATTGATTGACTGGCATTTTAAATACCCATTTATTTTCATTGTTTAGAAAGAAGCTGGAGTGGAATGTAAGAAATACTTTTATCTAAGTCACTTCATTGTCATATCCCTTCTACCCACCCACACCATTTTGAACCCATAAGCAATATATACAGCAGATGATATATATCATTTTTTTACATTTTGGACTTTTAGGATGTATTATCTATATTCAAGTTTCCAGATGGGAGGGACCTTTTCAGGGAGAGCTGTTCCTTTGCAGGAATATTTTTTGTTTATACTAACAATCTCCTTTATGTAGTTGGAGTGATCACGGTTAAACAAATGCGCTAAAATTTTAACTACATAGTAGAAGTAGTATAGATGCAGTTCTGAATGTTGTTCCCTTTAGTGTAAATCTGGGTCACAGTTCACAGATAAGAAAGGGGTGCTATTGTTATTTTTCAATGAGCCTCTCCATTTGAGGATTGATGAAGGAGAATCCATGAAACGCAGTCTGGTCCATTGAATCAATAAGGTTTTTATCACTGTAGGAGAGTCGTGGCTTTTCACTGAGGAACTCACGGTCAAAGTTGGTGTAATCACTAGGGGATTTCTAGGGAAAGAAAAAAGCAAAAGTGGGAATGATGTAAATGTACCCTGGGTTATAACACTCATTTGCACAACACACAATCCTATGGACCACATACAGTTTATACATCAGACAGCATTATAGGTTCTTCTACTTTACAAAAATGTTACAGCTTTTCTGACCTTTTTTCTCTTCTTTTTTTTAGGTTCCAGACCTTGCATTAGGTTTCCTGTACCTGAAAGGTGGCTGAAATCTGGCATCATGGCAGAGGCATTTGTATCCAAAGGTCCTTATATATGCTCCTATATATGTGAGAGGCTGAACTTAGTCTATCAAGCACTAACATTAATGGGACGGAAGTTTAACATCTGTCTATGTTGTGTCTGCTGTACAAAAGCCAATGCATTGGCCAGAAACAGCTGTGAAATTTTTGATTTAGCTGGAGAACCAACACATTAATTGTGGCAAAAAGACAAAACATTTTTTACTTACCATAAAATCCTTTTATTTTAATACAATGTACATTGAGGGACACAGGATGAAGTATTCAGATACACTGGGTTACATAATTGGCAAGGTTTAATAAAGACACCAGTCTATCCAGTTCAACCTGTGTGGGTGTTTGTGTGTTTATGTCAATATCATTTTGCATTACCCTGTATATTGAGCTCCTTAAGAAGCTTATGTATGTTTTTTGAAATTATGGACATCCCCCCACCAACTGTGAAAGGGAGTTCCACATCCTTATCGCTATGACATTAAAGAACCCCTTACACAGGTTAAAGTTAAACCGCTTCTGAGTGGCCCAGTGTTCCCTTAAGCAACCAGAGATTGAATAGTTTTCTTCCTGAGTTAGAATCAGCATTGAGAGTTTGTACATTGCTATCATATCCCCTCTTAAGTAGCTCTTCTCCATGGAGAAAACGTTTAATGATTGTAGTTTTTCCTCATAACTTAGGTCCTCCAGTCCCCTTATTAGCTTTGTTGCCCTTCTCTGGACTCACTCCAATAGACAGTTCCAGCACATCTTTTCTGAGAACTAGTGACCAGAAATGGACGGCATACTCAAGATGTGGCTGGACCAGACTTTTGTAAAGTGGTAGAATTATAGTCTTATCTCTTGAATAAGAAACCCCTTTTAATGGATGCTAATAAACTGATAGCTTTGCTTGCTGCTGCAGCTTGGCATTGCATGCTTATTCTGAGCCTGTGATCTACTAGAACCCCCAGATCTTTTTCCATCCTGAATTCCCCCAAAAGTTCCCACCCTAGTGAGTAACTTGAGTGCATATTTTTGGCCCCCAAGGGCATTACTATACATTTTTCAACATTAACCCTTTCATAACTAAGCCTATTTTTGACATTTGGTGTTTACAAGTTAAAATCCATATTTTTGGCTGGAAAATTACTTAGAGCCCCCAAACATTATAGCAGAGAATCTGGAGAATAAAATGGCGATTGTTGCAATATTTTATGTCACACGGTATTTGTGCAGCGGTGTTTTAAACACAACTTTTTAGGAAAAGGGACACTTTCATGAATTAAAAAAAAAAAACAAACAGTAAAGTTAGCCCAATTTTTTGTATAATGTGAAAGATGATGTTACGCCGAGTGAATAGATACCAAACATGTCACGCTTTATAATTGCACGCACTCGTGAAATGGTGACAAACTACGGTACCTAAAAATCTCCATAGGCGACGCTTTAAATTTTTTTGACGTTTACCAGGTTAGAGTTACAGAGGAGGTCTAGTGCTAGAATTATTGCTCTCGCTCTGACGATCACGGAGATACCTCACATGTGTGATTTGAACACCGTTTACATATGCGGGCGCGACTTCCGTATGCGTTTTCTTTGCTGCGCGAGCTCGCGGGGACGGGGTGCTTTAAATTTTATTTTTATATTAATAAATTGTGTTTAAAAAAAAAAAATTTTGATCACTTTTATTGCTGTCACAAGGAATGTAAACATCCCTTGTGACAGTAATAGGTGGTGACAATAGGTGGTACTCTTTATGGAGGGATCGGGGGTCTAAAAGACCCCCGATGCCTCCTTTGCACGTCAAAGTATTCAGATCGTCGTTTTTGGCGATTCTGAATACTGTATATTTTTTAAAAACCGGCGCCATTGGCAGCCGAGTAAACGGGAAGTGACGTTGTTTCCATGTTTACAATTAGGAGTCTGGAACGAAGCCACTTACGGCTCCGTTCCAGTCTGTCCCTAGCTGCCGGAGGCGTAAGAGCGGTGGGAGGCAGGAACGTCCCCTCCCGCTCCTCCGGTATAAGAGCCGAGCGGCTTTTAGCCGCATCGGTTATATACCTGGAAAGCCGATCGCTGTCTCTAAAAAACAGTACCGGGATGATGCTTGCAGCTGCGGGGAAAGCAGAGTACGCAGATCTGCGTACGCTCGGCAGGAAGGAGTTAAACCTCATTTGCGATGTGGTTGCCCATCCCAAGGTCTTCTTGCAAAGTTTCTATATCCTGCTGTTGGTTATTGCCCTTCTTAGTTTTGTATCAACAGCAAACAATGAGATTGAACTATTTACACCAACCTCTATATAATTTATAAGTAAATTAAACAGAATTGGACCCAGGACAGAGCCCTAGGGTACCCCGCTCACAACTCCAGACCATTCTGAGTACACGCCATCGACACCCTTTGGAAGCACCCCTGTAACCAGTTTTCTATCCTGGTACATAGATTATCATCCGTGCCAACAGACCCCAATTTGTAAATTAAAGCGGAGGTTTGCTGAAAAAAAATTACTAAAAGCCAGCAGCTACAAATACTGCAGCTGCTGACTATTAATATATGGACACTTACCTGTCCAGGGAGCCCGCGGTGTCGGTAGCCGAAGCCGATCCGTCCTTCGGCTCTCGGCTGCTGCCGCCGCCATCCTCTGTGAGGGAGTAAGGAAGTGAAGCCGTGCGGCTTCACTTCCTGGTTCCCTACTGCGCATGCGCAAGCCGCGCGTCCTCACAGGTCCCTGCTGTATTCTGTGTCTCACAGAATACAGCGGGGGAGGACGGGGTAGGCGGCGGAAGTGGCGTAGGTCACCGCGGTGATCTATGCCAGGAAGTGGGAGCAAATACCTGTATTAGACAGGTATCTGCTCCCTCCTCCCCCCTGAAAGGTGCCAATTGTGACACCGGAGGGGGGGAGGAATCCAAAAAGTGGAAGTTCCATTTTTGGGTGGAACTCCACTTTAAGTGTTTATGGGGAACTGTATCGAATGCTTTGGCCAAATCCAGACCATGTCCACAGGCCTTCCTCTATCTAGATAACAGCTCATTCCTCATAGAATGTAAACAGTATGGTCTGGCAACAACAATCAGTTTATATACTTGAGGTTCTTTGAGGAATACAGTTTATATACTATTGATGTTAGGCTGACTGTCCTGTAGTTTCCAGGTATATATCTTGGCCCTTTTTTGAATATTTGTACCCAGTTGACTTTTTGCCAAGCAGCTGGTACCATTCCAGTCACCAAGATGTCCTTAAAAATTAGGAATGATCCAGCTATAACCAGGTGAAGTTCTTTGAGGATTTTCGGGTGTAAGCCATCTGGTCCTGGTGATTTATTTACGTTAAGTTTTTTTTTTGGACACTGGCTTCTGTTAGCCACAAGGGTACATTCAGTGTTTTGTTGCTAACAATGCAGTCTTGATTATTATACCCATCCTTTTCCTTTGTAAAAACTGAGGGGAAGAATGAATTTAATACATTTGCATTCTCCTCGTCATTTGTAACCAACTTCCCCTGTTCATCCTTTATGGAGGACCTCTTGCCTACTAATAATATACTTAAAGATTTTGAGGGAATTTTTTTTACTCATCTCCACTTATGGTCTATTTTATCTGCCCGGATTGTATACTTACAATTCTTATTGCATTCCTTGTAGTGCTGGAAAGCCAACAACGACCCCCCGGCCTTTTGTTTAAGGCCATTTTTTCTCTTTTCATCTAACGTTTAGCCACCCATGTTTATCTGTAGTTTTTTTTTTAATTTGTTGCCTATTGGAATTCACTGGCTAATGCTATTATTTAAGATGTTCTTAAAGCACTCATATAGAAATTGATCCCATATAAAATCTTGTAGTGTGCAGCGCAGTTTAGAAAAGTTGGCTCGTTTGAAATTTAGTGTTCATGCACTACCCTGGTGACATCTATTCCTACAATTTACGCTGAATGTAATTACTCTGACTGCAGTTATCCCTTATTTTGACATCTGCAATCAGATCTGTGTTATTCGTAATTAGATCTAGAAGAGCATTATTTCAAGTTAGGGCATCTACCAATTGACACATGAAGTTGTCCTGCAAGAAATTAAGAAATGACAAGCCTTAAATGACTGAGCAGTTCTGTCTGCCCAGTCGATATCTGGAAGATTGAAGTACACTATTATAATAACATAAATAACATTGCCCTGCCTCACCGCCATTCTTAACTGCGACAGCAGATCAGACTCCTCCTCAGCCTTCAGGTTGGGGGCCTGTAGCATAAGCCCACTATTTCCCATTTTCTTTTCTTCCCTTTGAAGCTCCAGCCACAATTATTCTACCTCTTTCCAGAAGACAGGTGGTTATGCTACTGTCTTCAGGATATTGGACACTAGTGAAACAAAGTTGTAATTATAGCCCAGTATGCCTCAGTTTTGTAGCAAGCAATAGCAGAAGGGGGATCACAAGAACAGAGGGGAGGGACTCGTGTCCATTAATGTCCTCCAGGAAAAAGATTTTAATGCAAGTCAAAAATCCTATTTTCTTCATTGTACATTAAAGGGACGCAGGTGATGGAAGTGTTGCCTCTGTACTGTTTTTTTATTTGAAAAAGTAGACAAAGGGACACAGCAAAGTATTTACAGACACTGGGAAGTCCAAAAGCAAGCCAACTGTGGGGCTTGCAACACAAAAATTATGTTGTTTACAAACTGATTGAACTATTATATTGTTTACAAATTGAAAAAAAGCACTGGTTCGTGATACATTGGATTTTAGGGAATAATTAGCGCTGTGTGTGTGTGTATATATTAGTATTTTTATTCAATTTTTAAATTTTATGCAACTGCTGATAGGGTATTCAAAAACACATTTAACAATCGTTCATGTTGAATGCCCACAGCAAAACTTAGAAAGTGTTACATTTCCAGAAAGATGGGGACATGCAAGTAAGTATCCATAATGTCCACAGAGGCCAGAAGGCCTCTCAGATGGAGGAAAGCACAGACTAACCTGATGGATTACAAACAGAATTTTGGTGTTGAGAACAATTAGATTCAGTACAGGGTAACACCTCTGGTCTGGGAACATTAAATCGGTTTGAATATAAACCTTGAAACCCCATTCCCGAACACCAGCTACGATTCCTTAGGAGAGGAGCTGTTCCAGAGCTGCATAAAGGTCCACCAATATTTTCAGATGCCCCCCCTCCACTGTGCCAAGTGGGGGCTCCCCCTCATTGTTAGGACGACTCAATCACGGAATTAGAGCTTTTGGCTGTCCAGAATTTATGGCAAAACCGAGTTCCAGGTGTTGCCTTGGAGGTTTGGGAGAAAAAAAAGGAACTCTTTGTGACAAACACAGTATCAGACCCCTGCCCTTCTCACCAACCGTTACAAAGGACTGGCCAATCTCACACCATGCTGTCACTTGCGTAACAATGCCACTCTCAGCTGCACCCTGCACAATGATTTTTCAGCTTGCAGGACCCAATCTAGATGCCAGCAGCCTAAGAGTGAATGTCACTGCGTTAAGTTAATTAAGCAATTGACCCTTTAAACTCCAAACTGCTACCAGATAGCTTTTTAGGTCTATCAACCCTGCACAATATTAGCAAGAACTATTGTGAAAAATAAACGTCTGTACACACACACACGGTCACCACAGACAGGTATATTCAGAGATTTATTGTATAGTGTAGCACTTTTCAAGAGACAGGGATTCATTTAGTTTGCATTAAAAGCCTTAAAGGCAGTTTTAACACTTTTCAAAATAGGGTTTAATAATAAAAAATGTCAAATTGGAGCGAATAAAATATTTACAGAAAAAAAGGATGTTACGAAGAAATAAAGAGACAAAGCAGCAGAGAAATAAAAAGGGGTTGAAAAGGAAGAATAATTGCAGTTTCCTTGGTTTTAGCAGAGTTCAGTCAATGGGCAAGGTGTTATTGTCTCTCATAACTTGACAGATGTTCCTTGGTTGATGGTACATGAGAGCTTTCCAAAATGTGGATGCATTCCGAATTTCTTCACATCAAGGGGGTGTTTACAGGGACCATATGACCAATCATCTGGTCTAAAGGGTGGTTGCTGGGATGTCACCACCTTTATGACCACTTCCCAGATAGTTTTAGATAAGTATTCATATCTCTATCTTACTAACCTGCAGATTATTGTCCAGCGTGAAATGCGCTTTGAAATAAATATAAATATGGCAGGTTTTAGATGTCTACTTTACCTAGGTGCCAGTGGTGCCATATGGTCTGACGTACAAGTGTCTGGACTTGAAACATTACCAATTAACTGAGGAGAGTAAATATGTCTATATTCTGGCTGTGCTATTGTTATTTTAGAAGTTATGGACTATACTGGGATGATGGATTCTACCAAGAGGCATATATCAGATATCTGGTCATAGGATGCATTAAGGTGAAAAGACATGAACCTTTAAAACCCCTTTAAGCTAAAGGGTCCTCCACATGTGTGCCAAAAAGTAGGTGCATTTTGGTGTCTAATATCCGCTAGCACATCCACACAGAGTAGGGCTACAGGCATGAGCTCTAGCCATTGGAGGACAGAAGGAATTGACAGTATAGATCCAGGATCCCAAGACATAACTCTTATGCCCCGTACACACGGTCGGATTTTCCGATGGAAAATGTCCGATCGGAGCGTGTTGACGGAAATTCCGACCGTGTGTGGGCTCCATCGGACATTTTCCATCGGATTTTCCGACACACAAAGTTGGAGAGCAGGAGATAAAGTTTTCCGACAACAAAATCCGTTGTCGGAAATTCCGATCGTGTGTACACAAATCCGATGGACAAAGTGCCACGCATGCTCAGAATAACTAAAGAGATGAAAGCTATTGGCCACTGCCCCGTTTATAGTCTCGACGTACGTGTTTTATGTCACCGCGTTTAGAACGATTGGATTTTCCGACAACTTTGTGCGACCGTGTGTAGACAAAACAAGTTTGAGCCTACATCCGTCGGAAAAAATCCTAGGATTTTGTTGTCGGAATGTCCGAACAAAGTCCGACCGTGTGTACGCCCTATTACAAGAAGGGTCTGGCAGATTGACATGGCCACTTTGGCAGGTTGCAGGGCAGGAAAATAAGGCCTCTCAAAGGGCTTCTATCCTTTTGTCCACCCAGTCTTTAAACATAGGGATGTCCTCAACAGGAACATTTGGAGTCTTCACAAGACAGAAAATAGCCGGGTTTACAATGGGGACTTTATTTTAATGAACCCTCTAAAGTACATATGTCAAAAACAAGGAAGGCCCGCCAGGCCTTGTCATGTGGCCCTCGCACCAGGTTTTGCAGCCAGAACGTACCGTAACGCCATTCCCCCACCTCCAGCTCTTACTCTCCGGCTCCCTGTTGTCACTTGTAAACATAAAAACCGCCTACACAGGGAGGTAGTAGAGCTGGGCAAAAGTAGGCGACAGATGCGAGGAAGCTTTGGGGGGGTGTAGGGGTTGCACACACTGCATAATGAACATCTAAACCTGGCACGTAGCGCACTCCCGAACCCTGCACTCTGCACGTAGCGCACCCCCGAACCCTGCACTCGGCACGTAGCGCACCCCCGAACCCTGCACTCGGCATGTAGCGCACCCCCGAACCCTGCACTCGGCACGTAGCGCACCCCCGAACCCTGCACATAGCGCACCCCCGAACCCTGCGCTCGGCACGTAGCGCACCCCCGAACCCTGCACTCTGTACATAACACACTCCTGAACTCTGCACTCTGTACATAACACACTCCTGAACTCTGCACTCTGTGCATAACACACTCCTGAACTCTGCACTCTGTACGCAATGCACTCCTGAACCCTGCACTCTGTATGTAGTGCACCCCAGATACAACTGGCCTTGTGAGGGCAATCATACTGCTGATGCTGCCCGCGAATAGTTGGACACCCATATTCTATAGGGTACAGCTGTACAATATGTTTAGTAAGAGCAAACGCTATCTGTTCTAGGTCAATCACCATATAAGACAGTGGCCTGGGCTATCGGTGTGGGGGGAGGACACTGCATGCTCCCCTGGCACTGTTAGTGGATCATAAGCTGACAAGGCACCCTGGACTGCTGTCCTTGCACTTATGACCTGCCATCCTAGGTATAGCATGGGGGATTGCCCATAAGGGTTCTAAAGCAACCACTGCTGGAGCAGGAAGGGTTAATGCCGTCTGTGATCAGGTCACTGTATGGTAGCAGGAAGCCTAAGTAATGTCTGGAGAATAGTTGACCTGATGCAAACATGAAAGATGGTGGGAAGGAAACAAGGTATGTGCACCCATGAGCAGTAAGACCACCAGGTGGAGGACTCGTGCAGGAGTCATAGGGAAAATGAGCCCATGCAGTTGAAGTAAGGGTACCAAAATCCACACCAAAAGGTGTCGCAGCCAGAGCCCAGTATTTTAACCCTTTTAAGGAGACCAGAACAAAAAGGCATCAGCAAGCTCCCTCTAAATATGGGCAAAAGCCCTACTTACTGCAGTGGAGGTCCTTAGAAGGCCCTTTGGTTTCCAATAGGCACACATGGTAAGAGAGAGGCAGAAGCAAGGGAACATACTGCTTTGTTAGTCTTCACCCTACTAATGGGCATACCCTTTAAGGGGTCTTCAGAAACAAGGTTCCTCCATATGGGTGGACCATGGCCCTGGACCTGTAAAGCACTCTGTGGCTGCTCCACACATTGCGCATAAGTACATAGGGATGCACCCTCAACAAAGTCAAATGGCAAAGGGCAAACAGGCTTGCCTCTTCTCAGAAGGGTCTGGGTACAGCTTACAAGAGAATGCCAATGATCTGCAGATTCGGAAAGCTGCAAATCTTTGGCACTAAAGTGCTAAAGAATCTTAATAAAAGTGAAGAAAAGTGTTTCCTTTTCACTCAGAGGGAGAGGGCATCTGTCCTCCTAGGACACTAGCAAGTCTTTATAGATTTGTTTGGCAGTGTTAATTTTCTTGCAGGCAGCAGCATAAATCGTTTATCTGAATACTTCATCTTGTGTCCCTTCATGTGCCATTAAGAAACACAATTTTTACTTGTGATATTATCTGACAGTTTATATCAGCAAAACAGCAGGAATGAACAGGGATTACACAGGAACCTTATGAATAAAACAATATAACGTTTAGCTTACTTTTTTAATCCAGGATTGCACTGATCTGCACTGGGAAAATGCCAAACAGCAAGAGTGAGAGTTTGAAAGCTATGAATATTTTTGTCCTGACACTTACACACTTCTGGCCAGCCACACTTTCCCCAATTGCCTGTCTAGTCTGCCCCGACTAGCAACTCACAACTCTGCCTTGACTAATTGGTATCATTGCTAATAACAGGACTGACAGTAAATGGCATATAAAAAAGTCAGTACCCATTTAAAAATGAAATGGATGTAACAAGCAATAGGAAATGTAAACAATGTATAATGCAAATCTGAAAAAAATATGTTGCCAATACTTTTTTGTAGTCTGATTTTTTTTTGTATACATTCGGGACCACATGTTGTAAAAAGCATGCTTAAATAACTTACCAAGTGAAGCTAAATCTTGCACTCGACTGTATTAGACAGAACAGTGTCTTAAGCTGGCCATACGTTATAAAATTTTCTTATTTAATTTCCTTTAGATTTACCTTCAACTATGTAGTGCAAGTGCCTGATTGCATACAAAGTGAAAGTGTTTAGGTTTGACCTCATATCATAGGTTTTTGGTCAATCCTAAGGAAAATTGTATAATGTATGGCCAGCTTTATCCTTTATCAGACAGATCTGGAGTTTCATTAAGACAAGCAAGTCTAAAGCATGCAGCTTTTATCTGTCTTTTTAGATAAACTAGTGTGTTCTGGGTGTCTTTTGTAATGTTGGTTAATCATAAAAAGGGACATAAAAAAAAAAAAACTGTTTAAAAACATTACAAAATAAGAAATAAAATGGACCAAAAACCATTATAGGCAAGCCTTATGGTGAGAAGAACTATTAAAACTTGTATACATCACAATGAGGCATATTATGTTCCTACCCCTTGCTGGTAATAGAGCCTTCTTCAAATTTCCCCACAAGTGTGTTATGGCAATACCATCCACAAATACTGACACCTCATAACTTAGATGCTGGGGTTTGGCATCTCCTCACATGTTAGAATTTGGATCCTCCCGACTAAGGCATCAGAAATTAGCATCTCTTAACTTAAAGTGGTTGTAAACCCTCCGAGTCAACTTAATCTTAGCACATAGTAGCTTATCGCTGCCTGTGAAAGTGCACTTACTTGTGTAGTTTCAATGTAAATCATCTGTTTATCTTTGATGACGTCATGCGCGATTTCCCAGTATGCTCTTTCATTACCAGCATGTAAATTGTGCCGTTTCTGTATTTCTTGCATGTCGGGAAATTACTGTGAGCAAGATTCCCCTCTGAATGGCACAGAGGAGAAGTCTCGCGATGCAGCAATGATAGCCATTTCATGTTCTCATTGAGAATGCTCTGTTGCCGTAGTAATGGCAATCCAGATCGAGGCCTGGTTACGACGCTATGGCGCATGTGCGAAATTTCGGCAGGAATGCGAACTAAGGGCAGAAGTGACGTCCACATCCGCTTTGGAAAACAGAAAAAAGAATGGCGCGGACGATACCCGGAAGATACTGCAAAATCAAACGCATAAAAAAAAGTACTTCTAACGCTCGTTTAGGAGTAATTTATATATCTCTTGCTTGGCAATTTAAAAAAAAATTGAAATATTAGAAAAATAATACATTTTTTGCGGGGTTTACTTCCTCTTTAAAGTGATTGTAAAGGCTCATTTTTTTTTTTTTAAACATGTTATACTTACCACCTCTTTGCAGCTGGTTTTGCACAGAGCAGCCTGGATCCTCCTCTTCTCGGGTCCCTCTTTGCTGCTACTGGCCCCTCCCTCCTATCGAGTGCCCCCTCATCCAGCAGCTCTCCATGGGGGCACCCAAGCGGAGTCCGAGCTCTGTGTATCCATTCAGAAACAGAGCCTGACCTGGCCCCGCCCCCTCTCTCCCCTGATTGGCTGACTGACTGATAGACAGCCGCGGGAGCCAATGGTGCCGCTGATGTGTCTCAGCCAATCAGGAGGAGTGTCCTGCACAGCTAAGACACTCGTGGAAATCGCTGGAGAGAGATGGGGCTCAGGTAAGTAATTAGGGGGTGCTGGGGAGGCTGCTACACACAGAAGGTTTTTTATCTTAACGAATAGAATTCATTAAGATAAAAAAACCTTCTGCCTTTACAACTCCTTTAAGTGTTTGTGCTTGGCAGGTTCCGACTTAGGTGTTAGGGCTCTGCAACTCCTTACTTAGGTGTTGGGGTTCTGTGAGTACTATAGGCCCAGAAGCTAATTTTCTAAAATCAGGTGTAAGTTAATTCAGAACAAGTAGAGAACTGAGGTAGCTGGATATTACAATCTTTTCCTCAGGTATGCAAAAAAAAAAAAAAAGAAAATATGTGATTTAAGTTAATTTACTGTTTACAGATCACTCAACCCACCTCATTAAAAGGCCATTAAACCCAACAGGTATAAAAATGTTTTTATATGCATTACCTAGTATATTTTTTCCATTTTGGATAGTGTAAGGGGGCGCTATAACCTGTCAGATTTTTTTTCCGCCATCTGTGTCCCATTGTGGAGATTTCTCTTCACTTCCTGTCCGATAGCCAAACAAGAAGTGAGAGGAAATCCCTGCAAATTTAGGGAAGGCCTTGGGCACCCCCTGACCACCAGAACTTGTGTCCCCATTGGAAGATTTTCCCTCTATTACTTTTCTGGGGACAACTCAAAATTTTGGATTTTCTATCACTTTCAATGATAATGGTAAACAGGACAAATAGAGAGGGTGAATCTCCCTAACAGGGACACAGACAGCAGTAAAAACTGACACATGTTCTAATCCACATCCACTCTATCCCCAAAAAAAAATCCCGGAAAAAAAAAAAAAAAAAAACAACTTTAGTTATACTTTAATCATGATACTTAATCATTTTAGTTTCATGTTATGCAGAGTAATAAAAACCTTGTGGATCCCACTGTTCACTGGCCCTCCCTCCTTGTCCCAGCTGCAGCATCAGGTCATCTTGTTCAGCCACTGCCACCTGTACTGTGCATGCTCCCTCTTTGTTAAACAGGCAAGCAGTTCAGTTCACTTTCTACTTTGTTCCCGTTTGAGGCTGTCAACATAACTATAAAGTCATCTTTCTGGGTGTTTATTAGCGATATGCCCCGCCTTCTTTGCTGATGTTTTTCTAATCACTAATGTTGCGGATCTAACAGGGAATGATTGATGGAGGCATCGCCAAACTATTAGTTCCCCCACATACACACAGGCTGGAGGGGAGTGCCTACTACTGTGATTAGCAGCTCCTCCTTCACATATATTTGCAGTGTTTCACAAAATGAAAGTGATTGTCAATCATATAAATCTTTGCCTACACCACGTTAAGGATCAAAAGTAATAAAAAAATATTTTTAAATTAGGATTTCTATGAAGGTTTAAGACTGCTTTGAGACTGCTACAGCGACAATCAGCAGATTGTCAAATCAGACAATCCTGCAGACACAAGAAGATAGTTCACAGTTATAACATACAAATATCTGAATGGTAGAGGCTCCTCCCACAGATCATTCCCTGTGGACAGGAACAGGGAAAGATGTGATTGCTGCAGTACATGGAGAAAAGATTGGAAAAAAATAAATTAAATAATAATAATAATGAGATGCTGCAGCATTACACACTGTAATAGCGGGCAATGTCAGTGGCATGTATATTACTCCACCATGCATTTTATCCTGATGTTATTTCATACTTCTGCACCTTACTGTCAGCTATCGCATATTCCTACACCTTTATTCAGGATTTAAAAAATCATATATCCATTTATAGAGTATCAAACCATTCACATCATACTGTACATTCTATATCACTGTTTCAGTTACCTGGGATAAGGAAGAAAGACCCCGTTGCTTTTCTCTTTTTTTTTTCATTCACATTATCATTCCTCTATTGTAATTATTACCATATCTTAAAACTATCATCTCTCTAAGAACGACAAGAATTTATTGCAATAATTATGAACAAGGGGGCATGCTCCTTTTGTGATAGCATTTGTTGCAGATGACTTACTCTTCTCATATCTCTAATAAGGTGGTCTCGCCAATCCTATATGTGATGAAATCTCCACATGAGCAGAGTAACCCTGCCTACATGAGTATCCTCAAGTTTTAACTGAGGAATACAGTGCAACATCAAGATGAAGTTGCCTCAATTTTTTACTTGGTCTGGATGAATACACACTTATTAAGGTTGCAGACCAACCTAGAAGCTGTATGACAAGTAGGGTTGTCACCCGCCTGGGGTTCACCCGGACATTTCGGGGTTAGAACCATGTGTCTGGATTTCAGCCTGCTGAAATCCAGACACATTACAGTCACTCCATGCCTAGATATGAGTTTTTGCTACTACACAGCTTGTGACATGCTGCGAATTGGATTGTGATTTTAGAGTATCCCCAGTTTGCTCTGCCCAAGGCTGACTGTTCAAGTCCTACACCACTAGGTAGGCCACTGTTTGTTAATGTATTTTTGAAAAATGAAGCAGTAGATTATGCCCAAAGCCTTTATATACAACTGTGTTTACTCTTTTAAAATCATAATGGTAACAGAAAATACCCAAATGTCCCTGATCAAAAGTTTACATACCCTGGTGATTTTGGCCTGATAACATGCACACAAGTTGATACAAAGGGGTTTGAATGGCTATTAAAGGTAACCATCCTCACCTGTGATCTGTTTACTTGTAATTAGTGTGTGTGTATAAAAGGTCAATAAGTTTCTGGACTTCTGACAGACCCTTGCATTCTTTCATCCAGTGCTTAACTGACGTTTCTGGATTCTGAGTCATGGGGATAGCAAAAGAATTGTCAAAGGATCTGCGGGAAAAGGTAGTTGTACTGTATAAAACAGGAAAAGGGATATAAAAAGATATCCAAGGAATTGAGAATGACAATCAGCAGTGTTTAAACTTTAATCAAGAATTGGAAAATGAGGGGTTCTTTTGAAACCCAACCACGGTCAGGTAGACCAACTAAAATTTCAGCCACAACTGCCAGGAAAATTGTTTGGGATGCAAAGAAAAACCCACACATAACTTCAGGTGAAATACAGAACTCTCTGAAAACATGTGGTGTGGCTGTTTCAAGATGCACAATAAGGAGGCACTTGAAGAAAAATGGGCTGCATGGGTCGAGTCGCCAGAAGAAAGCCATTACTACGCAAATGTCACAAATATATCCCATTTACAATATGCCAAACAGCACAGAGACAAGCCTCAAACCTTCTAACACAAAGTCATTTGGAGTGATGAGACCAAAATTGAGCTTTTTGGCCACAACCACAAATGCTACATTTGGAGAGTCAACAAGGACTATTATGAAAGGTACGGAGGTGGATCGCTGATGTTTTGGGGATAGGTGAGCTACAAAGGCACAGAAAATTTAGTCAAAATTGTTGGCAAGATGCATGCAGTATGTTATCAAAAAATACTGGAGGAACATTTGCATTCATCAGCCAGAAAGCTGCGCATGGGACATACTTGGACATTCCAACATGACAATGATCAATGACAAAAGGCCAAGTCGACCTGTCATTGGCTACAGCAGAATAAAGTGAAGGTTCTGGAGTGACCATTTCAGTCTCCTGACCTCAATATCATTGAGCCACTCTGGGAAGATCTCAAACGTGCAGTTCAAGCAAGACAGCCCAAGAATTTACAGGAACTGGAGGCTTTTTGCCAAATGGAATGGGCAGCTTTACCATCTGAGAAGATAAAGAGCCGAACCCACAAATACCACAAAAGACTTCCAGCTGTCATTGATGTTAAAGGGGCAGAGGCGTATCTAGTGAAAATGGTGCCTATGGCAACCACTGAAACTGTGCCCCTGTCAAAACATTTCAAACCCATCTTTCAGATACTGCGGATAGGACATGGTTAGAGGCTGTGGACATGGTAGTTTCCTACTCTGCCCCCCCTTAATATTACCATACCTTTCCACATCAGTCAGTGCCCGTCTTCTGTTCTGTCACTGTGTCCCGTTCACCTCTCCAGTCAGGCACTGTGCAAATCAGTGTACTGTCCCTCCTCTGCTGGGCTGGGTTCCCCCCCAATAATGTCCTCCTGAGTCCTCCTGTGGTCTGTGCCTCCTCTGCACTGTTGCCCCGCTGTGGCACCGCCGAGAACGAGTGCCTTCCATTTAAAAAATGGCGCCAGGCAGCGGCATTACGTTACTGCACATGCGTTGCCCGGTCGAGCCTGTACGATCTTTCCTGAGCCCTGCAGGCTTTGAAACGGTTGCATGGCCGGCCCATGGCCATCTTTTTACAGGCACCACTGCCTGTAACAGGCTTTTACGGGCAGAGACCATACCTCCCAACTTTTGAACTTCAAAATGAGGGACACTTGAGGGAGGAAGTGTCTGACGGCACGCTATGTGCACTGTGGCAAAAGTGGATGTGGTCAGACTCTTCACAGTGGGGGGGGGCTTAATGGGCCTGGCTAAACAAAGCCCAGGTTTCCTTGTACCTCTAAAATATGCTTTGATTGCTGTGCCACAAGATAAAGTCTCATGGACACATACTAACCCCAGCACTATCATAAAAAAAAAAAAAAGGAAAAGCTTCCATTACAAATGGTTTTGTATAAACTATGAAAGTGTGCGTTACACAAAGTGTGGAAGGATTTAGGAATGCATTGTGTACAGAGTTCAGGGTTCAGAAGTGTGCTATGAACAGAGTGCCTTGTTCAGGAGTGTGATATGCACAGGGAGTAGATTTCTGGAGTGCTTTATTTACAGAGTGCAAGGCTCAGGAGAGCACTAGGTACAGACTGCAGGTTTCTGGAGTGCCTTTTGCACAGAGTGCAGGTCATCCATCCACATCTCACTATTGCCCCTCTCCTCTGCCCTCATCTCCCCATCCCCTCCCTAAAGCTCCACCATCTTCCACCTGTTTATCCTTGTAAAAGCAGCTCCTTTCTGTAGATGGCTCTTCTATCCACTGCAGCCAGAGCTCCCATCCACCTTTCAGTGCACTGGGTGCACACTCATTTTCAGCTCAGAGAGATCAGAGACTTCACTTGTCAGATCCAAGCTGTGATGTCGGATATGGGCGGGACTGCTACTTAGACCCGCCCCTCTGTCAAACAACCAGTGTAATGAAAGAGTCGCCAAAAGCTGTCAGTTTTTTTTCATTCAGCCTGCTGGTTGAATGAGAAAAAATTAACAGTGTATACCCAATTCGATTTTCAGGTAAATGTCAGCTTTAGGCCACTTTCACGCTGAAGCGTTGCGGGCACTGGAGGTAAAGCGGCGCTATATTTAGCGCCGCTTTACCGTCATTTTAGCGGTGCTATTCGCCCGCTAGTGGGGCATTTTTAAACCCCGCTAGTGGCCAAAAAAGGGTTAAAACTGCCCAATGCAGCGGCGCTTTGCAGGCGTGTTTGGAGCGCTGCCCCATTGTTTTCAATGGGAAGCGCCGCTTTAGGAGCGGTAAATACACCGCTCCTACAGCGCTCCAAAGATGCTGCTTGCAGGACTTTTTAGGCCTCCCTGCAAGCGCCCCGCTCCAGTGTGAAAACCCTCGGGGCTTTCACATTGGAGTGAAATGAGCGGCTCTTTCAGGGCACTTTGCAGGCGCTATTTTTAGCACTTTAGCGCCTGCAAAGCGCCTCAGTGTGAAAGGGGCCTATATGTCTCCCCACATCAGAGATCGGCCTTGGCACAGAGCAAAGCATTCACCAGGTGCCTTACAGACAGACAGATGGCAGGAGAGTGCAGGGATGGTGTCAGCAATGGAGGCGCCCAGCTGTAGAACTTATCTTTTAGACCCCTTTCACATTGAGGCGTTTTTCAGGCGCTATAGCATTAAAAGAATAGCGCCTGCAAAGAGCCCTGAAAAAGCGGCTCCATTCACTCCAGTGTGAAAGCCCGAGTGCTTTCACACTGGAGCGGTGCGCTGGCAGTACGTCAGAAAAAGTCCTGCCAGCAGCTTCTTTGGAACGGTGAAGGAGTGGTGAACTCACTGCTCCTCCCCATTGAAATCAATGGGGCAGAGCTGCTCTATCACTGGCAAAACACCGCTGCGGTGGTGGGCAGATTTAACCCCTTTTCGGCCTCTAGCGGGGGTTAAAACCGCCCCGCTAGTGGCCGAATAGCGCAGCTAAAACTAAAAATAGCGCCGCTTTGCTGCTGACGCCCGGGGCGGCACAGTGTGAAAGGGGTCTTACTTTGATCTGAATGGACGATGACAGGTTCTCTTTACTGCCTGACACCCCTAGGTGCCTGATTCCCCTCCCCAGAAAGCAGCTGACACGCTGGGACCTGAAGTCCCTCCTGTGCATGTCTGATACCCCACTGTCCAATCAGAGCTCAGCCTCCTCTCACTATACACTCACCTTACATTCACCTGCATTGTTCTCCCTGTGTATAGTAACATAAGCTGCTCATGCTGGAAAGGACGTAGGGGAAGGGGCGGGGCTTAGATACAACCTGCTAGAGCTAGAGGGGATGGGCTGCTGTGTTTTGTGTAAGGGAGGAGCATTACATGTAATGAAGTACCATGTGAGTCGGCTCTTTCATTACACTGGTTGTTTGATAGAGGGGCGGGTCTGAGTAGCAGTCCCGCCCACACCCGACATCACATCTTGGATCTGACAGGTGAAGTCTTTCATCGGAACTGCACAGTGAACATCCAGCTGGCTTGCTCACCAATCCCTGGATGTGCTGGATGTTCACACTGCTGCAGGTCCTATTCAGCCACAAGTTGACATATAAGCAACATAATTATGCAGGACAAAGCCTTGCTGCCCACTTCATATTGCACCCATGGCACTTGCCATATGTGCCATACCCTGGATACGCCACTGTAAAGGGAACAATACACAGTATTAAGAACTGGGGTATGTAAACTTATGATCAGGGTCATTTGGGTAGTTTCTGTTGCCATTATGATTTAAAAAGAGTAAACACAGTTGATTGATAATAAATGGCTTTAGCCAAACACTAACCATGAGTGAAAGAAAAGTTATTGTGTTATCATTCATATTCTCTGAAAAATGGCCAAGAAATCAAACTCTACCAGGGTATGAGCACTTATGAGCACAACTTTAATTTGCTTGTTACAATGGCTGTCCTAGCAGATTCCTCTGTGAAGAGCTGAGTGCTGGGAACGTGGCAGGAGCACTTTCCATAATATGTAGTTATGCACAACATACTGCACATACTGCATGCCATTGCCAATTTAACTTTAACCACTTGCCGACCAGCCGCCGTCGTTATACGGCGGCAGGTTGGCTCTCCTGTGCAAATCACTGTAGCCATATGGCGGCAGGCGCGGGAGCGTGCCTGCAGGTCGGGTGGATGTGATGTCCGTCGGCGACCCGCGATCGCCTAGTACAGAGGCAGAATGTGAATCTGCCTTTGTAAACAAGGCAGATCCCCATTCTGAAAGGAGACATGACGGATCTACTGTTCCCAGTGATCGGGAACAGTGATCTCTGTCATGTCCCTGCCAGCCCATTCCCCCTACTGTTAGAGGGAACACATTTAACCCCCTTGATCGCCCTCTACTGTTAACTCCTTCCCTGCCAGTGTCATTTTTACATTGATCACTGCATTTTTATAGCACTGATCAATGTAATAATGTCACTGGTCCCCAAAAAGTGTCATTTGGGGTCAGATTTGTCTGCCGCAATGTTGCAGTCCTGCTAAAATCGCAGATCGTCACCATTACTAGTAAAAACAATGAAAAATAAATAAAAGTCCCTAAATCTATCCCATAGTTTGTAGACTCGATACGTTTTGCGCAAACCAATCAATATACGCCTATTGTGATTATTTTTACCAAAAAATATGTAGAAGAATATATATCGGCCTAAACTGATGAACAAATTAGCTTTCTTATATATTTTTTTTGGGTATGTATTATAGCAAAAAGTTAAAAAAATGTTTGTTTTTTTTTTAAATTGTCGCTCTTTGTTTATAGCGCAAAATATAAAAACCGCAGAGGTGATCAAATACTACCAAAAGAAAGCTCTATTTGTGGTAAAAAAATTACATCAATTTGGTTTGGGTACAGCGTCGCATGCCACGCAACTGTTAAAGTGACACAGTGCCATATCGCAAAAAATGGCCTGGTCATTAAGGGGGCAAATCCTTTCTGGGGCTAGAGTGGTTACGTTTCCATGTTCTAGCATTTACAGTTTGGCATGCTCCATTCTATCTAAAGCAGACAGTATTCACTCAAAAACACATTTACTAGTAAAAAGGAAATAAAAAACGTATGTATGTCAAAAGCTGCCAACTTTCAATTTTTTTTCCTGTGTTCAGTTTTGCTTCAAATTGGCATACATAATACAGTCTTCGCTCTACCTGGTGTCTATTAGCCTACCCCTGGCAGAGCTAGGGTTGTCACCTGTCTGTGATTCACCCAGATAGTCTGGGTTTTGAATCACGTGTCCGAGTTTCAGTCCACCTTAAACGCTGACACACTATTCAGACCGGACTGTGGTTCAGAGCAGGGCTTGATGGGAGAGTGAGGTAAGCTTGGGATGGGAGCATAGGTGGAGCGCTGGGGAGAGGGTGATGGTGAGGGGAGCAGAGGAGGAGTTAGAGGCCAGTCTTTGTTTGGAACACTTAAAATGGCTGCGGGTGAGCTGAGGACTCTCACACCTGTCTGGGCTGAGGAGAGAGTTGAGAGCCATGGAGTCTACGCCTTTCTACTACACACCCAGGGGTGGGGCCGAGACACACAGAGGCGGCAGGGACACACTGAAGGAGCAAAGGGATAATTTCCGGGTGAGTGGGTGGCACAGCATTATGGGAGAGACATGTACCCACCAAGCCAGGGACTGCCAGGGGACTGAACAGCATACAGTCTGCCAGGACCATGAGCACCTACCAAACTCAGTGTGACCTACCGGGCAGTGTACTTACCCGGGACCCTCCCCCCCACCAGGAGAATACAGTACACACCAGGAGACCACTCCCCCTTAATACTACACACCAGGGGACTTCCCTTTTGTCCCTATATTACACCAGGAGACCCCCATTCCCACCAAAATTACACTGGAATACACCCCCCCCAACATTACATACTCCTGTGCTATATACACTATATTGTACATTACACACACCTCCTGCGCTATATACAGTACACTATATTGTACAATACATACTTCTTCTGCACTATATACACTATATTGTACATTACACACTCCTGCATTATATACTTATCACCAAAGTGTTCATTGTCTTAACAGTTGCTGGTTGCTAAGCAGTCCCTGACTATTCTAGTGAAATTCTTCTTTAAAGTTGGCTCAGATAAAATGTTAGCTCTCCGTCTATTTTCAGCGTGCGCAAAATCATATGTAATGGAAAAGTTTTTGTTTTTTTTGAACGATTGTGCTGAGGTTTATACATGTCTGTGAGACTCTTACTTGTAGCACAGCAATCTAAACATATTTTATGGGTACAAGAATGCTTTTGTTTTATTTAACCATGCCCCTTTAAGCCCCTCCCACTGTTACAGCTACTTGGCCACACCCAGTGTACAGGTTTGGCTTGAAGAAAAGGTGTTAACCCTAACAACAAGCTTACTGGCTTTGGCAAAAGTTTATAGTAAACTTTAGTTTAAATGTGCATTAAGAAATACATACCACTTTTGGTTTAAAGGGTGGTTCCACTTCTTTCTTTTCCAAAGCAGTCCAGTTAATAGTCTTGAAGAAAGGATGGGACTTGATATTTCCAGTTACACCAAGTCTCTTTATGGGATCTCTCACAAACAGCTACAAATAAGAACATCATATTAAAAACAAATAAACAGCCCTTTACATGCATTACATTGTCTGATCTAACAGACTAATCGTGGATACAGATCTGTGGTATAAAAAAAACAAAAAGAAAAAAAAAAAAAAGACTATCAGTGTATACAGGATGAGGACAATAAAATACATTAGTGGGAGACTCCCACCCTTACCTTCTCTAGGAGGTCTTTGGATTCCTTTGTGATCCATCTTGGAAAGTGTGGTGTGTCCATTCTAATGGATTCAAATAGCTCATCCTCATCATCACCATGAAAAGGAGACTGACCAATCAACATTTCATACAGCAGGACTCCAAATGACCACCAGTCCACAGAAAATGTGTACTTGTGTCCAAGTAATATCTGTAAGTGTACAGTAACTAAGATTAAATATCAACATGTCTAGAAACGATTTTAAACTCATACAGGTAATAGTCCTATGTTACAATGAGAAATGTGGTGGTCAAAAAAATTGTATAATTTAAACAGTCTGTTTATCCAATACAGGAGCCAATAGGAAGTAGGAACTTTTGGCACCTTGGCTATCATTTATGACTTAAACAAAAAGGATAAACTGCTATTTATAAGATATTAAATGGGATAAAATCCTAGGAACAAAGAACACGGATGAAAAAACAGAGTGCTTTAAGAGCATACTAAATAAAAAGTTATCGGCCAATGCATTCCAAGGGGAAAGAAATTTTAAAAATGGGTGGCTCAACTCCAACATAAAAATGCATATAAAAGCAAAAGATAGGCACCCTACCGCAAGTTCTTTCTAAATCCTACAACCTTTTAACCACTTGCTTACTGGGCACTTAAACCCCCCTCCTGTCCAGACCAATTTTCAGCTTTTAGCGCTGTCGCACTTTGAATGACAATTGCGCGGTCATACAACACTGTACCCAAATGACATTTTTATACTTTTTTTCCCACAAATAGAGCTTTCTTTTGATGGTATTTGATCACCTCTGCGTTTTTTATTTTTTGTTAAAAAAATTGAAAAAGACAGAATTTTTTAAAAAAAATTATATATTTTTTATATTTTGTTATAAATTTTTGCAAACAGGTCATTTTTCTCCTTTGTTGATGTACGCTGATGAGGCGGCAGTGATGGGCACTGATGGGTGGCGGTGATGGGCACAGATGGGTGGCAGTGTTGGGCACTGATTGATGGCAGCACTGCTAGGTGGCATTGTTGGTGGCACTTGTGGGGCATTGTTGGTGGCACTTGTGGGGCATTGTTGGTGGCACTTGTGGGGCATTGTTGGTGGCACTTGTGGGGCATTGTTGGTGGCACTTGTGGGGCATTGTTGGTGGCACTTGTGGGCACTGTGGGCACTGGCAGGTGGCAATAACAAATGGCACAGATGAGGCATCTGTGCCTCCTTCCTCTTCGGGACCGATGTCCCTTTCACATAAGTCGGTGATCGGCTTTTTTTTCCTCCTCACGCTCTCAGCGTGAGGAGAAAACGAAACCGATCACCGAGTCTTGTTTACATCATGTGATCAGCTGACAGCTGATCACATGGTAAGGGGCCGGGACCGGCCCCTTACTCGGATCTGTGATCATCCGAGTCTCCGTGACTCGGTGATCACAGCGCGCACACCGCGCCCTGCAGGGAGCGCGCGGTGCGCGTGTACAGGGGATGACGTCCTATGACGTCCTCCCGGAGATTGAGGTCCGCGCTGTAGCAGTCATTCGGCTATGGCCCGGACCTCAAGTGGTTAATCACCTCTACCGATCAGTCACAACTGCCCTGCCTGAGTAAGTGGGAAGCAGACCTAAAGCGCACTTTCTCATCGGAACAGCAACAAAATATAGTTAGATTTGCCTTAAAATCATCCATTTGTACAAAGATCCAGCAAACCAACTATAAAATTTTGACAAGGTGGTACCGTACTCCTCTGTTTCATAAATTCTTCCCTAACCGCTGTTGGAGTTGCCAGGAGGATAAGTGAACATTGCTCTATATCTTTTGGTCTTGCCCTAACCTTAACCAACACTGGAAAGAGGTCCAGAGGATCCTCTGAGAGTTTAGTGATCACGAGATCCCTGACAATCAAGCATTTTTCTTATTACATGTTTCAGCCATTCTGGCAAAAATGTACATAGAAAAGAAAACAATAATACATCATTTACTGAATGCAGCCAAATCCTGTATTCCTTTGAATTAGAAGGACGCGCAGCCACCAACCATTGATTGTTGGCTCCGTAAAGTGAAAAAAATCAATAAACTAGAAGATTTAATACTTGCAGCACAAAATAAACATGAAAAGTATGCTAAGACTTGGAGACTATGGAATATGTTAGTCCTCTCTGAAGATGGGAAGGCTCTTTTGGGTACATAACATGCTTGTTAAATAATGCTACCTGAAAATATATATATGCGTTATGTGTGTGTGTGTGTGTACATATATTTATTTATTAGGGGTGTGGAATTTAAATCGATGCATCGCGATTCGGGTGTCCCCGATGCGGCATCGATGCATGCGTCCCGAAAAATAGATGTTGGGTGACGTCATCCCTACTTGCCCTGCCCCTCCCAGAATAATGCTCTGAGCGTTTTTGTCAAAATAGCTTTTGTAATAAATGCAGAGTTATAATCCATTAAGTGGCCACCGCTGTACGTTTGGATATGGGGGGGAGGAGTTGGGTAAATTGACATTAAAGATGGGGGGGGGGGGATCACAGAAGGGTTTTTTGTTTTTTTTTCCCTCACATATGCACAAATAATATAATTATGAATTATAGGGGTTTATGATACGAATTAGAACAAGGGGGAAAATTAATCTATAATCTCATTTGAGTATGAATACACAGGAGGTAGTGCTGGAAGCAAATTACATTAAGGAGGGGGGTGAGGGGTAACACGGATAGTTCTAAAAAAAAAAAAAACGTTGGGAAGAAGGAGTTGGAGTAATTAATACAAGGATAGGGGTGGAGGGAGGAACTTCAGATTTTGATAGAGAGGAAGAGGGAAGGAAAGGGAAGGAAAAAGAAAGGGAAAGGGAAAATAAATTTTTTATTTTTTTTTGAAAAACTTCGGCTAAATGGGATACATGGGGTAACTGGTGTTCTGTTATTGGGTTGAATGTAGGGGTATAGTATGTTGTATAAATGTAAATGTACTGTGTATTATATAAATGAATAAAAATTTTGATTATTAAAAAAAAGTGGCCACCGCTGTATGTGTTTTTTTAAATATATGCAGCTTCATACCTCATTTCTTAGTGTGTGTATATTGTATAACTGTATATGCTGCACATGTGACCTGCCAGGTCCGGCCCGCCTCTCTCCTCTCACCTCTCTCCTGACATCAGCCCCGCCTGCCTCTCTTCTGATTTGATAGCTACAGTCGGTGGGCGGGCTGAGAACTCCCACTGACGTCAGGAGAGACGAGAGACTGAGAGGAGAGAGGCGGGCTCGACCGAGCAGTCACATGGAGTGCCATATACAGTTATACACACACACACACACACACACACACACACACACACTAAGAAATGAGGTATGACGCTGCATATATTTTAAAATCTACATACAGCGGTGGGCACTTAATGGATATAACTCTGCATTTACTACCACACAGGTATTTTAACAGCAGTATGTAGAGAACAAATGTGTTTGTACTCTACATACACTGGCTCCCACACGTGCTCTGTGCGGACATTTCCCTGGCTCACCCCCCACCCCCGTTTGCACATTCCACTGTGTTAACTCTTATAGGGCGTACACACGGTCGGACTTTGTTCGGACATTCCGACAACAAAATCCTAGGATTTTTTCCGACGGATGTTGGCTCAAACTTGTTTTGTCTACACACGGTCGCACAAAGTTGTCGGAAAATCCGATCGTTCTAAACGCGGTGACATAAAACACGTACGTCGGGACTATAAACGGGGCAGTGGCCAATAGCTTTCATCTCTTTATTTATTCTAAACATGCGTGGCACTTTGTCCGTCGCATTTGTGTACACACGATCGGAATTTCCGACAAAGGATTTTGTTGTCGGAAAATTTTATCTCCTGCTCTCCAATCTTCTGGGACCTGTGATGTGTTCCAGAAGATTGCAGAGAGGAAGGGCCGCCTAGGCAGCCCAAGCGGAAGTGGGAGCTCATCGATAATCGTGATGCATCACGGAATCAAATCAAATCGGTGACCAGATAATCATAATCAAATCGAATCGTGAGACCAGTGAAGATGCACACCCCTAATTATATATATATATATATATATATATATATATATATATATATATATATATATATATATATATATATATATATATATATATATATATATATATATATATAAACATCAGGTGGGTTACCCTCTTATCTTGATATCCTTGTTCAATCAAGGCACCGTCGGTGCCTTGATTGAACAAGGATATCAAGATAAGAGGGTAACCCACCTGATGTTTATATATTACACTCCCAGTGAGTAAGTTGCCTTCAGTTGAGATGGATATCAATGGAGCTACATTTTCATATACCCAGGAAGAGACCACACAGATCATGTCTCAGATCTCAGGGTCCAGAAATTTCCTGACGGGTAATACCCCGGTTTACAATTCTCGTACATGGGAAAAATTAAGAAGGAAACACACATCTCTGGAATTGCACGGGCTAACTTTGGCTGAATACCATCGAGTGCAACGGATTCCTAGAGGTTTGAGGGTGCGATTGGCCCCTACCCTATTCAGTGATAACGATGAGTTCAAGAGCACATTCATGCAGATTCTTAATAAATGCTCATTCGATCTAATGACTTTGACCATTTCATTCATACATAAGGAATTGGCTTCATTGTCGGAACAACTTACCAAGATTGAATCAGAATTGCGTACAGCAATGACCTTAGAGGAGTTTAACAAGTGCAAAGAGTTGGCTGATGAAAGCATCAACAAATATCGTTGCGAACTGGAGACCAGAAAACGTAACAAATTCGATCGGGACATTGAGGATTATGAGAGGAACCAGGTATACCGATGGCCACGTCCATACAACCGACGAGGTCGTAGCGACTATGGAAGCCACAGGAGAGAAATGTCCGACAACTCTTCAGCCAACACAGATACCGATTCCTCATCTAATTTTTTACAAACAGATCGGAGAGAATTGTCCACCACTCGGATGCAAACCAGGTCCCGTTACAACAGAGAAGGAAGTCACGACAGATATCGCAATACACGAGGCAACCGTGGCCGATCAAGGGAGACTTAGTACATAATATCTCCAGGCGGGTCCTGTCACCGGATGAGGTAGGACTTTTTAACCGTGGTTTATCTTATTGTCCTAAGAGTCATCTAGATCCATTTCAGTTAGATCAAGATCTGTATCGCCTATTTCGTAATATTAGATGGAAGGTCCATTTTCTTCACAAACCATTTGTCCATTATGACATACCTGAAGGGAGGTTAAGTAATAATAGTCTAGGACTGGTGATGAAATCTAAATCCGTCCCCCCCACTACTTACGTACCTGTTGAGATGTTTGTACAGGTGGTCACCCGAGATGTGAAACGTTTATTACAACAAGTGGACTTTAAAGACCATGTACCCAACAACTTGTCCCCTCATGAAAGAATAACGTTGCGGGAACTAACCAAACGGAATGATATTATTTGCAAACCTGCTGATAAAGGGGGTTCGGTAGTCATTATGGACCCCCAAGCGTATGAGAATGAGATCAAGCGACAATTGGATGATGATACAGTGTATAAACCTCTACAATCGGATCCCACATGGAGTATTAGAAAGGTCTTGGAGAGTATTGTAAAACCAGCATTTAAAGAAGGGTTAATTTCACACGATCTGTATGAGTTTTTGTTACCAACACATACCCGTATCCCGGTCTTGTACATACTCCCCAAGATCCATAAGGACAAACATTCCCCACCGGGACGCCCGATTGTATCGGGGAGGGATTCGATTTTTGTACCCACGGCCAAATTATTGGATAGAGTGCTATCACCTTTGGTGAAAACTACCCCATCCTACATCAAGGACTCTGGTGACTTTCTGACCAAAATTAGGGACCTACCACAAATTCAAGATGAATGTATCCTTGTCACTTGGGATGTAACAAGTCTATACACATCAATTCCCCATGTGGCCGGCATTGAAGCAGCGTTGAGCCTAATCAGGAACTGTCATGAGTACTCAGAAGCTCAGATTGCCTTTTTTGAAAAGTTGTTTAAGTTGATCTTATATAATAACTATTTTCTTTTCAGGGATCGGTACTATGTGCAACTGACGGGGTTGCCATGGGTTCCAATGTTGCCCCGCCATATGCTTGTTCATTTATGCATGATTTTGAGCAGAAACATATTTTTGTCAATGATATTTTTCGGGAACATTGCGCCACCTGGTGGCGCTATATAGATGACATTTTTGCCATATGGCGGGGCAACATTGAATCACTCAAAACCTTTGATGAGATGATTAACAGTATTTCACCAAATATTCAGTTCAAAATCCACATCGGCGGGGATTCAGTCCCCTTTTTAGATATACGGGCATACACAAAACAAGGACGGATTGAAACGGATATATACACTAAACCCACAGACAGGAACCAGTTACTAAGATATGACAGCTATCATCCCCCCCACGTCTTTAGTTCTATTATTAGAAGCCAACTTCTCAGAGTGATGCGGATTGTGAGTGATACCACAATAAGAGATAAGAGACTAGATGAAATGTGCTGTAAATTTAAGGAGCGGGGCTATCCAGAAGGTCTAATCAGACAGGAATTAAATAAAATTTTGAACCCTATTAAGATCTCCAATAAGAAGAGATACTCATCTGACAAACCTAGGATTCCATTTGTCTTTCAATTCAACAGTTATAGTGATAGGATCTTTAATGTATTGAGAAAACATTGGACGATATTGAAACGATCATATCCTCAGATAGAGGAGTTTCAATTAACTCCCATGAAAGCGTATCGGCGCAATAAAACCTTGCGCGATCTTTTGGTACGATCTGAATTCAAACCTGAGAGGCAGGAGGAGAAAAGAATGACTTTTCTCGGTAGTAAAAGGAAGGGCTGTTACCCCTGTCTTAATTGTATCCAATGTAACCTAATGATTAAGGGCAATAATTTCTGTCATCCTAGAACTAATAACAAAATAATAATTAATGGCTTTTACACCTGTCAGTCATCATATGTGATTTACATTCTCACATGCCCTTGTAATCTCCTCTATGTGGGGGAAACAACCCAAAAAACCAAAGACCGTATCGCACAACATCGTAGTACAATTAGACATCCCCAATCAGGTCTTCCTGTATCGCGTCACTTTTCAGAAATGGGACACAAAGACACCGATCTACGATTTATGGTGCTAGAAGAGATTCCTCATGACAAAAGAGGGGGTGATAGGATTTTGAAATTGAAAAGACGTGAAGTTTGGTGGATTAATAAATTACAATCCTTGCATCCTGATGGTATGAACAGGGATTAGGATTTATATTTATTTGTGTAGAAGTTTTTGGTACGAGATTGAAAAGAAGTTATGATTATATTTTGAATATATTGTATTTTCTCTAGATCGATCACAAAGAGCTCCCGTTGGGAATACTAGATAGCAGAATATCAACTGGAGTCTATGAAGAAATTTGAGACATGAACAAGAATATTAACACATGTATATTTATGATAAACATTTGGAAAGACCTAATTAATTAAGTGAGAGAATCTAGTCAGTTCATAATGATATGCTGGTGATACATGATACATAATAGTATGAACCTGTTGTAAATATTTCTTTATTAGGAAATCTAGGATGGTTTACTGAAATAGGTTTATGCAGTAGGGTTAAATGCTTGAATGTTTTTAGGTGGTTTGTATAGGATAATTAGTTAAGTGAACACAGGTGTGTACTGGACTGGGTGTTGATAAGAGAACATGGTGTGGTTTGGCTTTTCACACACAGCCAGAAAAGCCTGACGAAGAGCGACTTGTGCTCGGAACTGTACAGTGGCTTGCTTGTATTTTGAAACATGTAATGGAATATTTTCAGTAAAAGGACACTTTTGGCATCAAAGCATCGTTCCACGTGTTTTTCCTATATATATATATATATATATATATATATATATATATATATATATATGTGTGTGTGTATGTATGTATTATATAAATACACACACATTACGACGAGTCACTGTGGCACCTTAAATTTCTCACATACTCATCCCCCTACTGCGTCTCTTATTCTTTATCCAATTCTCTCCTCTTCTTTGAAATATTTAACAAAAAAAAAGGAATGGGAGGCTTCATACCTTGGTTTTACTTGAACTATTCTTTAACGTATGTGTGGACAAGATGCATCCACATTTTAATTGTCTGATATTATTTTTATGTAGTTTTTTGTGGTTTTACCGCTGGTCTACTATCATTAGACATGATGTATGCTTTACAATTGGATGCACTGCTGTCTTTATAATATGGTTGCGATATCCATGGACCTGCCTCCTCCTGATATAAATAAAATATTTAAAAAAAAAAAAAAAAGCAAAAGATAAGGCCTTTAAAAAATACAAAGCTGAGGGGTCATGGTCATCACTCCAACTTTACAAAGAATGCAATAAGAAATGTAAGGGTGCAATCCGGGCAGCTAAGATAGAACATGAAAGGAACATCAGAGGAGAGTAAAAAAAAAATCCCAAGAAATTCTATAGTAAGAAAGGGAGGCCAGGTCATATTGGCCCCATAAAAGGGGATAAAAGATGGAGGGATTGCAAAGGTTTTGAATATATTCTTCTCAGTTTTCACAAGGGAAACGGGGGGGACACAACCAAGATTGTAATTTTAATTTTCATAGCATGTCACAGGAAGCACCCCCATGGCTAACAGAGGACAGAATTAGAAAAAGACTTAAAAAAAAACTTGACCTAAAATAAGTCACCGGGACCAGATAGCTTGCACCCGAGGGTCCTTAACCACTTGCTGCCCGCCCGCCGTCATATGACGGCGGGACGGTGCAGCTGTTCTGGGCCGCCGTCATATGACGGCGCAGCCTTCCAGGCAGCCCAGGGGGCGCGCGCCCGCCGCATCGCTCGGGTCCAGGTGCGCGTGCCCGGCGGCCGCGATGTCCGCCGGGCACCCGCGATTGCCCGGTAACCAAGCAGGACCGTGGATCTGTGTGTGTAAACGCGCAGATCCACGTCCTGTCAGATGGGAGGAGACCGATGGTGTGTACAGAGGAACACCGATCGGTCTCCTCCCCTTGTGAATCCCCTCCCCCCACAGTTAGAATCACTCCCTAGCAACACATTAACCCCTGCAGCGCCCCCTCCTGGTTAACCCCTTCATTGCCAGTCACATTTATACAGTAATCAATGCATTTTTATAGCACGGATCGCTGTATAAACGTGAATGGTCCCAAAAATGTGTCAAAATTGTCCGATGTGTCCGCCGCAATATCGCAGTCACGATAAAAATCGCAGATCGCCGCCATTACTAGTAAAAAAAAAAAATAATAAAAATGCTATAAATCTATCCCCTATTTTGTAGACGCTATAACTTTTGCGCAAACCAATAAATATATGCTTATTGCGATATTTTTTACCAAAAATATGTAGAAGAATACATATCGGCCTAAACTGAGGAAAAAATTTGTTTAAAAAAAAAAAATTTGGATACTTATTATAGCAAAAAGTAAAAAATATTGTGTTTTTTTCAAACTTGTCACTCTTGTTTTGTTTATAGCACAAGAAATAAAAACCGCAGGGGTGATCAAATACCACCAAAAGAAAGCTCTATTAGTGGGGAAAAAATGATAAAAATTTCATTTGGGTACAGTGTTGTATGACCGCGCAATTGTTATTCAAAGTGCAACCGCGCTGAAAGCTGAAAATTGGCTTGGGCAGGAAGGGGGTGAAAATGCCCAGTATGGAAGTGGTTAAGGAACTCAGTCAGGTGATAGCCAGACCATTGTTCCTAATTTTTGTGGACATTTTACTGATTGGAATGGTACCAACTGATTGGAGAAAAGCCAACATGGCACCAATATTTAAAAAAGGGCCAGATATATCCTGGGGAACTACAGACACATCAATAGTCTGCAAGCTATTGGAGGGGATGATAAGGGACTATATACAGTATCTCACAAAAGCGAGTACACCCCTCACATTTTTGTAAATTATTTTATTAAATCTTTTAATGTGACAACATTGAAGAAATGACACTTTGCTCATTTATAAAGGTATTAAAAAGTAAGGGTCCCAGCACTGAACCTTGGGGTACACCACTGATAACCTTAGACCATTCAGAGTAAGAGTCATTAACCACTACTCTCTGAATTCTGTCTATTAGCAAGTTTCTATCCATTTTTTTGTGTGGGGAACTGTGTCAAATGCTTGAGACTAGAGGTCGACCGATATATCGGCCGATATTTGGCGTTTTTTACTTAATCGGCATCGGCAGATTGTACTGATAAAAAAGATAAAAGGCCGATTGATTGTAACTTCAGCCCTGACTTGCAAATGACTTCTGTAATAGAAGTTAATGCAAGTTTCCTGAGGTTATCTGTGGAGAGGATTCTCTCCCCCTCTGGGCAGCCTGCCAAGTCTGATAAGAAGATACATTGTATCTTTCAGGTTCTTTTTATCAATAGACTGAACTCCGTGTAGAAGCTCTCAGTTTAACCATTTAAAGACTAAATCTTTTCTCACACTTGTTGCTTACAAGTAAAAATCCTGTATTTTCTGCTAGAAAATCACTTAGAACCCCCAAACATTATATATATATTTTTAGCAGAGACCCTAGGGAATAAAATGGTGGTTGCTGCAATATTTTATGTCACACGGTATTTGCGCAGCGGTCTTTCAAACGCAATTTAAAAAAAAAAAATACAGTAATGAATTAAAAAACCTAAGCAGTAAAGTTAGCCCATTTTTTTTCGTCCAAAAGTTTTGATTACCTGTTTTTGTGTATTTAATATTTAAGATAGTTTTTTTTTTTTTGTTGTTTTCTAAATTATACATACAAGTGAACTGATTGGAGGTTTGTTTTGTTTAATGTTTAAATGAAAAAAAAATCTGTATTACTTAAGGCTGCTTGCACACTGGAGCGGGCATGCGTTGATGGTAAAACACGGCTAGTTTTAGCGGCGCTTTACCGTCATTTTAGAGGCGCTATTCGGCTGCTAGCGGGGCGCTTATAACCCAGCTAGCGGCCGAGGAAATGGTTAAATGCGCCCCTGAAGCGCCGCTGCCAAAAACGCTTTGCAGGCGCTTCGGCAGCGGTGCGCATTCATTTCAATGGGCAGGAGTGGTGGTATACACCGCTCCAAAGATGCCGTTTGCAGGACTTTTTTTTACATCCTGCCAGCGCATCGCCTCAGTGTGACAGCACTCAGGATATCACACTGAGACTGCAGGGGAGCCGTTTTACAGGCACTTTACAGGCGCTATTTTTAGCCCAAAAGCGCCTGAAAAACGCCCCAGTGTGAAAGGGGTCTGACTGTTAGATTTTATGAGATGAAGGGGAAAAAAAAAAAAAAATCGGCCAAATATATCGGCCCAAAAAAAATCGGCATCACATATCGGCCATCGGCCACCGCGATTTCTAAATATCGGCATCGGCCAGAGAAAAACCCATATCGGTTGACCTCTACTTGAGACACTTGAGAGGGGATATGATATCAATGTACAAATACCGTACTGGTGACCCTAGCATAGGGAACAAACTTTTCAGAGAAAAAGAATTTAAAAAGACTCGTAGACATTCACTAAAATAAGAAGAGAAGTGGTTTAACCTTAAACTGCGAAGAGGGTTCTCAACTCAACTACTGTCAGACCGGTAAGGATGTGGAATTCTTTTCCACAAGCAGTGGTCTTAGAGGGGAGCATCAATAACTTCAAAAAACTATTAGATGGGTATCTGAACGATCACAACATACAGGGTTATACAATGTACTTAATACAAGTGTGAAGCCCTAAGGCTAACGCTGCGCTATAACTAAAAGAAGCTTGTGAAATTGACGAATGAATATGCTAACATCAAAAAGTCCAGTACAGAAACTCCAATTAAAGTCCAAAAAAAGATGCAGCGCTTATTAAAACTAATAAATATCTGAATATGAATATACATAAAAAAATTTGTAAATATCAAAGTGAAAAAAAAGAAAAAAAGTGAAAAAAAGAAAAACTAAAGCAAGGTCCCATCAAAGAAAAAATCCATAAATTCTTAAATAACAGTGTCCGTCCAGATGAGCAAGAATAAACTTGCAAAAAGAAAATCATGACAAAGTCTTCAAAGCAAACGAAGTGCATCCAAAACCACCCAAAGTGTATGAATAACCTGCTTACCAGAAAGCGATGACTGCTGCAGCAGTCTCACCCAGCCTAGGCAAGTAAGGTCTCCCTCAACTCTAATGGGAAATCTGGAACTACCGCTGTTGCTAAGGGCAAGTTAGTGGATGGGTCTTATCCCAAGGTTTTAACAGTCCTTGATTATTTAGCAGCCTCCAGCAAACTCACGGCTCTCCAAGACAGGTGTAGGTGAGGAGGAGTTGGTGAATAACACCTGTCTTGGAGAGCCATGAATTTTCTGGAGGCTGATAAAATAATCAAAAAGGACTCACGTATGCGTTCGCTTCTGCGTGCGAACTCGTCGGGACGGGGGTTTTTTAACCACTAGACATCCGCGCTATGGCCGAATGACGGCCACAGCGCGGACCTACATTCCCGGGAGGCCGTCATATGACGGCCTCCCCTGTGCACGCTCCCTGCGCGCGCCCTGCAGGGCGCGCGCCGGGCGCGGTGTGATCACCGAGTCACTGAGACTCGGCTGATCACCGATCTGAGTAAGGGGCCGGTCCCGGCCCCTTACCATGTGATCAGCTGTCAGCCAATGACAGCTGATCACATGATGTAAACAGGAAGATCGGTAATCGGTTTTTTTTTTACTCGCGCTAACAGCGCGAGTAGAGAAAAAAGCCGATCACCGGCTCAGATGCCAGGGACATCGGTCCCAAAGAGGAAGCACAAAAAATTCCTCATAAGTGCCACCCAAAAGTGCCACCTAACAGTGCCACCTAGCAGTGCCCACAGTGCCACCTAGCAGTGCCCACAGTGCCACCTAGCAGTGCCCACAGTGCCACCTATCAATGCCAACAAGTGCCACCTATCAATGCTCACAAGTGCCACCTACCAATGCCCACCTGTAGTGCCAATCACTGCCACCTGTCAGTGCTGCCCATCACTGCCACCCATCAGTGCCCATCACTGCCACCTATCAGTGCCCATCACTGCCGCCTCATCAACGTACATCAATGAAGGAGAAAAATTACCCGTTAAAAATTTTTTATAACAAAATATAAAAAAAAAAAAATTTTTTTTTAAAAAAAATTCTGGTTTTTACATTTTTTTAACAAAAAGTAAAAACCGCAGAGGTGATCAAATACCACCAAAAGAAAGCTCTATTTGTGGGAAAAAAATTATAAAAAATTCATTTGGGTACAGCGTTGTATGACCGCGCAATTGTCATTCAAAATGCGTTAGCGCTGAAAGCTAAAAATTGGTCTGGATAGGAGGGGGGTTTAAGTGCCCGGTAAGCAAGTGGTTAAAAAAAATATATTTATTTTTATTATTTATTTTACATTATTTTATTTATTTTTACACTGTTTAAAAAAAAACATCCCTTGTAATAGAAAAAAGCTCGACAGGACCTCTTAAATATGAGATCTGGGGTCACTTTTATCAGAAAGCGGACCGCCGCACGAAAACGGGGATACCGGGGTTATGGCAGCTAGCTGCTGCCATAACAACTATATTCCCCTTCAAAGTTTGGACGTACATCGGCGTGCGGCGGTCCGGAAGTAGTCAACAAAGAAAACCCCTTCTCATTACATGCTCTCAGCAATGGCACCACATGGAAGGGCAATGTTACAAGGTGTGAGGAAGAAAATAATTTATTTTCAAGAAAGGTGACGGCTACAAGAAGATTAGCAAAACTTTACTTATCAGTCAGAATACTGTAGCAACAGTGATACAAAAATTTAACAAAGATGGAACGGCAACCATCACACAGAGGCGTCTTCTGATGAGAAGGGTTGAAGAAAATCACCATGCAAGTTCACTGCAGCTAGCTAAAGAAGTAGAAAGTCAATCTGGGGTGATTGTTTCCAATGACACAACGCAGCATACAATGCAGAGGAATGCCATGCATGTAGAGCTGCACGATTAATCGTTAAAAAATCATGATTTCAATTCAACCCCCCCTCACGATCTCTATGCAGAATTTCCTGATTCATTCATGTAACAAGTATAGAGAGTTCTCTGCTCACTCAGCTGTCAAAAGAAAAAAAAAAAAAAAAAAACAACGGGCAGTCTGCCAAGTTTTTCACAAACATTGTCCGTGCTGGTAGAGGACTATGAATATTGTAACTTTTCCTTCTTAGATCAAAGGAATGAACTTCGGACTGACATGAGGGAAGTTTAACAACTTAAAGTCTAAACCCTTTTCTGACACTTGTTTCTTACAAAGTTAAAATCAGTATTGTTTGCTAGAAAATTACTTAGAACCCCCCTAACATTTTTATATATATATATATATATATATATATATATATATATATATATATATATATATATATATATATATATATATATATATATATATATATATATATATATATATCTATCTCTATATAAAATCTATATCTATATATAGTATCTCACAAAAGTGGGTACACCTCTCACATTTTTGTAAATGTTTTATTACATCTTTTCATGTGACAACATTGAAGAAATGACACTTTGCTACAATGTAAAGTAGTGAGTGTACAGCTTGTACAACAGTGTAAATTTGCTGTCCCCTCAAAATAACTCATCACACAGCCATTAATGTCTCAATCACCGGCAACAAAAGTGAGTACACCCTAAGTGAAAATTTCCAAATTGGGCCCAATTAGCCATTTTCCCTCCCCGGTGTCATGTGACTCGTTAATGTTACAAGGTCTCAGGTGTGAATGGGGAGCAGGTGTGTTAAATTTGGTGTTATCGCTCTCACTCGCTCATACTGGTCACTGGAAGTTCAACATGGCACCTCATAGCAAAGAACTCTCAGGATCTGAAAAAAAGAATTTTTGCTTTACATAAAAATGGCCTAGGCTATAAGAAGATTGCCAAGACGCTGAAACTGAGCTGCAGCACGGTGGCCAAGACCATACAGTGTTTAACAGGACAAGTTCCATTCAGAACAGGCCTCGACATGGTCGACCAAAGAAGATGAGTGCATGTGCTCAGCATCATATGCAGAGGTTGGCTTTTTGAAATACTTGTATGAGTGCTACCAGCATTGCTGCAGAGATTGAAGGGGTGGGGGGTCAGCCTGTCAGTGCTCAGACCATACGCCACACACTGCATCAAATTGATCTGCATGGCTGTTGTCCCAGATAGAAGCCTCTTCTAAAGATGATGCACAAGAAAGCCTGCAAACAGTTTGCTGAAGACAAGCGGACATGGATTACTGGAACCATGTCCTGTGGTTTGAGGAGACCAAGATAAACTTATTTGGTTCAGATGGTGTCAAGTGTGTGTGGCAGCAACCAGGTGAGGAGTACAAAAACAAGTGTGTCTTGCCTACAGTCAAGCATCGTGCTGGGAGTGTCATGGTCTGGGGTTGCATTAGTGCTGCCGGCACTGGGGAGCTACAGTTCATTGAGGGAACCATGAATGGCAACATGAACTGTGACATTCTGAAGCAGAGCATGATCCCCTCCCTTTGGAGACTGGGCCACAGGGCAGTATTCCAACATAACGACCCCAAACACACCTCCAAGATGACCACTGCCTTGCTAAAGAAGCTGAGGGTAAATGTGATGGACTGGCATGCAGTCTCCAGACCTAAACCCTATTGAGCTTCTGTGGGGAATCCTCAAATGGAAGGTGGAGGAGTGCAAGGTCTCTAACATCCACCAGCTCCGTGATGTCATTATGGATGAGTGGAAGAGGACCCCAGTGGCAACCTGTGAAGCTCTGGTGAACTCCATGCCCAATAGGGTTAAGGCAGTTCTGGAAAATAATGGTGGCCACACAAAATATTGACACTTTGGGCCCAATTTGGACATTTTCACTTAGGGGTGTACTCACTTTTGTTGCCAGCGGTTTTCAGACATTATTGGCTGTCTGTTGAGTTATTTTGAGGGGACAGAAAATTTACACTTATACAAGCTGTACACTCACTACTTTACATTGTAGCAAAGTGTAATTTCTTCAGTGTTGTCACATGAAAAGATATAATAAAATATTTACAAAAATGTGAGGGGTGTACTCACTTTTGTGAGATACTAATATATAGATATCTATATATCTATCTATCTATATATCTATATATATATACACATATACACACACACACATTTTTGTAGCAGAGACCCTAGAAAATAAAATGGTGGTTGTTGCAATATTTTATGTTACACGGTATTTGCGCAGCAGTCTTTCAAAACGCAATTTTTTGGGAAAAAATACACTTCAATGAATTAAAAGGAATAAAAAAAATTGAAAAAAACTAAAAAAACAGTAAAGTTAGCCCGATTTTTTTTTTTGTGTAATGCCACGGGAAATTCATGATCTTTTTTCTAAGTAAAAAAATTGTAATTCACATTTTTGCCAGAATCGTACAGCTCTACATGCATGGGTGTCGTATATGAAGGAAGCCTCTCCTAAAGCCCATGCCAAAAAAGCCTGCCTAGAATTTGCCAGGGCCCATGCTGAAAAAGAAGACTACTGGGACTCTGTACTCTGAAGTGATGAGACCAAGATAAATGTTTTTAGAACTGATGGCTTCGAAACTGTATGGAGTCTCAAAGGTTAGGAGTACAAAGAAAAATGCATGGTGCCGACAGTGAAACATGGTGTTGGCAGTGTCCTTCTGTGGGGCTGCAGGAGTGCTGCTTGTGTTGGGGAGCTGCATTTCATTTATTCATGGTATCATGAATTCACACATGTACTGCTCTATATTGAAAGAGAAGATGCTACCATTACTCAGTGCCCTTGGTCGTCGTGCACTTTTCCAACATGACAATGATCCAAAACACACATCTAAGGCCACTGTTGCATTTCTGAAGAAGAATCGGGTAAAGGTGACCCCTGTTGACCCCTCTCCAAATGTGACCATAAAGTTCTATTTTGGTTTCGTCACTCCAGATTACAGTGTGCCAGAAGCTGTGAGGCATGAAGGTGTTGTCGGGCATATTGTAACCAGGCTTTTTTGTTGCATCGGTGCAGCAAAGACTTATTTCTGGGAACTCGGCCATGCAGCTAATTTTCATTCAAGTATTGTACAACTTGAAACAGCCAGACCATCTTTTTTTCCAGAGCAGCCTGTATTTCTTCTAAAGTTACCTGTGGGATTTTCTTTGTATCCTTGAACAATGGTTCTGGCAGTTGTGGCTGCAATCTTTCTTGGTCTACCTGACCATGGCTTGGTATCAAGAGATCCTGGATTTTCCACTTCTTAATAAGTGACTGAACAGTACTGACTGGCATATTCAAGGCTTTGGATACCTTTTTATATCCCTTTCCATCTTTATAAAGTTCCATTACTTTGTTACACAGGTCTTTTGACAGTTCTTTTCTGCTCCCCATGGCTCAGTACATAGCCTGCTCAGTGCAATGTGAGAGCTAACAAGCTCATTGACTTTTTTTTCTTGCAAATATAAATTTTTATTAAAGCGCCGGGGGGGGGCAGAGCCCAAACATTTTTTAAAAATTGCATTGAAATCATACATACTTGAGCATTTCCGAGTCTCAAATATGTGAAGTATCCAACAAGAAAAATATGCCTAGTGATATCATATGAAAACCACATTGATAAAAACAACTGGTATTTCTAATAGACTTCGTCTGCTGACCCATGAAGCTGGTAAATCTAAATATTATCATCGGAATGTTACCGTAGGCCGCCCAAACCCGTAGCTATTTTTCTTATAACTAAAACTAGAAGGAAAATATAGGAGTAGGGGGTTTAAAGGTAAGATGAGGGTGGATGAGACAAGATAGGGGTCGGAAAGGCAGGGGGGTGAGAGAGAAAAGGGGGGGGGGGGGTGAAAGAGAAAAGGGGGGGTGAGGGCTGGGGGAAGAGGGGGTGGAGGTTCTCAGCAAATATGGCTCCACACAGAAAACTGGGCGTATTCAATGGACAGAGGGGGGTATTTTATGATCCAAATAAGGTAAGCCCCTCTTCCGACAATATATACATATTACAAAGTCTCCGTTGTTTGGAATGTTTGTCCTGTCTATTCTGTGCCGTGGCAATCAGGTCCTCCATCTTTTTTATTTCCTCCACTTTGCGCATCAAGCTTGCAACAGCTGGCGGCGCCTGTTGTTTGCAAAGTGGAGGAATGCAGGATTTGGCAGCATTCAGCTCATTGACTTTTTATACACAAACAAGAATAGCAATTTAAAAAGCCACAGATGTGGGAAATTAAACTTTAATTCCCATTTTAATCTTTGTGTCACCTTGTGTGTCTGTACCAAGACCAAACAATCGAGGGTATGTAATCTTTTGATCAGGACCATGTGGGCGATTTCGGTTTTCATTATGATTTAAAAAGGAGCCAAACAACTATGCGATAACAAATGGCTTCATATGATCACTATCCTTAAATAAAAGACAGTTTTTTAGCCATGATCAGTCATATTTTCATTATCAATATCAAAATTTAATTTTTGCTAGGGTGTGCAAACTTTTGAACCAACTGTATCCATGATACTCTAACTGTTGGGGATGAGGTGGGGTTTGATCTGAACTTGGTTTCAATCTGACCCGAACGGAAGCGGTAGGTCCTGCCCACTGACGCCCAAGTAACTGCAGTCCAGGGCATTCTCTGCCCCCTAGCTGCATTTACACAAAAGGGGTGGGGATGGCATCATTGACCTAACCCAAGTTTGGACCAAACCAGAGCTCATCCCTATTCACCATTGACATTCAGTATCAAAACCTAACCTAAAGTCTCCAATCTCAATCAACAAGAAACATTCTAGTATCCTCAACGACTCCCAACCAAAAGCTTTTTGGACTTGGAAACCGTGGCTTAATTATGCCCTCCCTTCTTTGAAACTGGCAAGTGTACCATATTTGGAACCTCCCATCTGAATGGGGTCCTGAGTTCATAGGGACCTTCCCCCCCCCCCCATGCCCCAAACCTACCTTTTTACTCCTTTTTTTCCCCCTCCGACCTAACTCCCATATCCCTTCTCACCCCGATTCTGACTATTCAACCCTCTGAAGGATTCCCATTATACTGCCTGTTTATAACCTTTGGTGTGGATCCAGTGGTGGCTGGTGGTTTTTTCTTTTGGGGGGAGGCAAACAGCCACACTCCTCCGCACCTCCTCCTGTGGTGTGGATCACGGCAGCTTCCGCCGTGCATCCCCCTCCTCCTCGGCGTCCAATACAATTGCCTGACCTTTCAGCCAATCGGGATACGGGTATCAGACTCGGCTTCCTGATTGGCAGAGAGGCGATTTAGTGTTAGAAAAGCAAATATTCATTTGCTTTTCTAAGACACCTGGGTGGGCTCCGAGCGCAATGCTCTGTGCCACGAGCCCACCCTATTTTGAAGCCAATTAGAGCCTATGGCTCTAATCAGGTGCATAAAAAAAAAAATAACCCACTGCTGTAATTCATGCACCCAGCGTCCTGAAAGGGGCCAGGCGCATGAATAGGGGATGGTGGCGGCGGCCGTGGATAGATTCATGTTATGCATGAATCTACTCATATAGGTGGTGGCGTGGATAGAGGGGGGCGCCCATAATGGAAATCTGACCTCTGATTGTACTCAAAAGCCAATTTGATTTACACAGCTGACAGTAGAAAAGAGAATTCTCCCAATCACGTATTTCCAAGGATGCCATTTTCTGGTTTCACACCAAGCAATACAAGTCTTCCAGACCTTATGATAGATCTTCCTAGAGACAGCTTTTCTAGCATTCACTAGGGTAGACACCACTGGTCCCGAGATGCCACGGTCCTTCCAGACCCTGGCTTCACTAGCCATGCCGTCAAATTTAGAGAAACTGTAAATTGGGGTGGAATATAGGACCTTGAGACAGTAGATCAGGGCGACATGGAAGCGTCCATGGCCCGTCTATTGTCAGTCTCACAATCTCTGGGAATCAGGGCTTTCTGGGCAGGCTGGTGCGAACCCCCTCTCTCTCTGAATCCTGCGCAACAAATGTGGAAGGAGAGGGATCTGGGGGGGGGGGTTAGGGTAGCATAAACCAGGGTGTATTGACTCCATGGAACCACCAAAAGCATCTGCTCCGTTTGCCAGAGGATCCCTTGTTCGAGACACAAAATGCTGTAGCTTGTTGTTGAACCTGGATGCCAATAGGTCGACTTCTGGCCAGCCCCAATGCTGGCAAATTTCCTGGAACACCATTGGGTGAAGGGACCATTCCCCCGGGCAGATCTGCTGGCGGCTGAGATAATCTGCCTTCCAGTTCTCTACTCCCGGGATATGGACTGCCGATAGAATCGGCACATTTCCCTCTGCCCAGGCTAGTATGTGGTTCACCTCCTTCAGAGCTGAACTACTCCTGGTACCGCCTTAGTGGTGTATATATAGGGCACTGCAGTGGCATTGTTGGACTGAACCCTGATAGGGCAGTCCTGAAGCTCCACCGCCCAGGACCGTAGGGCCAGACGTACTGCCTGTAACTCCAGGATGTTGATGGGCAGCATCTGTTCTGTCCTTGACCATTTCCCCTGAGCTGTGAGTCCCTCTAGGGTCGCTCCCCAGCCTGAGAGACTGGCATCTGTAGTCAGTACTCTCCAAGTTACCGGGAGGAAGGATCTTCCCTTTTGCAGGTTCTGATCCTGCAACCAGTTTAGGCTTAAGCGTGCCCGAGGAGATAAGAACATTGGATAATCCAGGGCTTGTCCTCTCCTGTTCCAAGCCAACAAGATGTCTTGTTGTATATGCCAGGAATGGAACTGGGCATAGGGCACTCTCTCTAAAGAGGACACCATCCTTCACAGAAGACTCATACAGAGCCGAGTGGAGGGTTGTCTGGTGCCCCTTATCTGGACGCACCTGATCCTTCAGGACAAAGATCCTTACGGGTGGCAAAAATACTCTTGCTTGGACCATATCTAGGATCAGACCTAAATACTTCAGACTTTGAGCTGGTCTTAAGGCTGACTTTTCAGTATTCATGACCCAGCCTAAGCTTTCCAAATACTGCACTGTGCAGATTATGCTCTGTTCTAGAGCTTGTATCGAGTGGTCTCTGAGCAGGTAATCCAGATACCCGAGCAACAAGATCCCTTGGGCCCTTAAAAGACCCAGTACTTGTGCTAGGACCTTTGTGAACACCTGGGGAGCCGTGGCAAGCCTGAAGGGTAGAGCCACAAACTGAAAATGACGTTCCTCTACTGCAAATCGCAGGAACCTCTGATGAGGCTGAAAGATAGGTACGTGTAAATAAGCGTCCTTTATATCGAGCGAGGCTACAACTGAGCGGACAGACTCCATCCAAAAAGGACTGGATTAGTAGATATTTGTTCAGGGATCTTAGAGCCAAAATGGACCTTGTTTCCTCCTTTGGTTTTGGAACCGTAAACAGGTTTGAATAAAACCCTGCACCCCTTTTGGATACAGGAACCTGTACAATCACTCATTTAGTGCATCTAAATGATGTAGTGCCTGAAACAGCAAGTTTCTTTTTGGAGGATCTGAGGGAACGCTGGATCTTAGAAACCTCTGAGGGGGAACTCCCCCGTAACTCCAGCTTGTAACCGTGGGATATAGTCGAGGTGACCCGATCATCCTGAACCACTTTTCTCCAAATGTCCGCAAAGTGCAGCAGCCTTCCCCTCACCAGATAGAGTGGGGGCGTTCCCTCAAGAAGATCCTGGCCTTGCACCTTGCCCCTGGCTCTAGCGCCCTGTTGGCGGCGGAACCGCCTTGGCAATGAGACACCTGTGGAAGCAGTCCCTGAGGTTTTAAACAGGAGACACCTGGTGCTTCTCTTCACCAGAAGTAGAGAACTCTTCCCTCTGGAAACGTTTTGCATATTTGTCCAACTCATTACCAAACAAACGTTCCCCATGGGGGAAACCTGCCAATAACTTTTCTTTATCGTACATCACGGGACACAGAGCAACCATAATAATGACTTTATGTGTTATACACCACCTACTGGTGGATGAACACTGGCAGATAGTCAAACAGGATATCCACCCCTATATAAACCCTCCTACACAGGAAAGACCTCAGTTTTTTAAGCCAGTGTCTATAAGGTGGAATGGTAACTGATGTGATACATGTGCTCTTGGAGCATACTAGGAGGTCTGAATGGTTCTATTTAGAATCATGGACTTCATTCGGATCCATTCGAAAAAGCTGTCAGCCAAGATGGATGATACCCGGGCCTCATTGGAAGGAGAGAAGATTCCTTGAGGTTTACCTGTAATGCGGCCTTACGGTGCTGGACCCTGCACAATGGAACCCTGTGCAGTGTTTGTTCTGACCAAGTGGCTTTCCTGCAGGGTGCTTTACAGGTCCAGGGGGAGTGGACCCCACATTAAGGGGGACCCAGTCCCTGAAGGTCTTTTATGACAAAGCTCACCGTGATGGATGAAGATTGGGCTCCTGCTATGTTCAGAGTCCTGCAGAGGGAACGGTAAGTCTTTTTTTTTTAAAAGAGAAATAAGGAGAGAGATCTGACTGTCTGTTCTCCCAGTGGCCACTGGGGGCAGTGTGCTGTTTAACCATGCTGTGTATTGTACTTCTTAGTCGTGTGGGCTGCTGTTTCTCCTCCAGCCACTAGAGGGCGCAGGCTCGCCAAGTATGACCTATTTTTATTAAAGCAGTAAGTGGAAGGGCGGCCATGTTAAGAAAGCCATGTGGTCGACAGCTTCAGCAGGGCCTCTTGAGACATAACACCAGCCCATGGATATAAGTGAAGTGTGAATACTTACTATGGGAGAAATGTGTGGCCAGACAAGTCATGATTATATACTGCTTAATCCGGGGGAACTGTAAGTCGATACAATAGCAGTGCACTGTAAAGTATTGGGTCTCCAGAATAATGTGCATTTGGCACAAAAATAGTGTGAGGCCTGGTGTAGTTGAACAGGTGCATACTTGCAAACTTCAGAATAATGTACATTTGGTCTGCAGGAACTTACTTTTAGGCTGAAGCAGGAAAAGGCTGCATGGCCTGCATATGTGCTAAGCTAGTAAAAACTAGTATGGGGCCAAGTGCAGCATAGTATACATGTTTGTAAGCTTGTTGCCTAAACACATGCTTGAATAAACACATGTTTTGCATAGATGTTGAATACATGTGGCATAAGCACATGTTTGGAAGACCATAAGCATTGGTGCACTTGAAAGGAGTTGCGTCTCCAGAATAGCATGCATTGGGTCTGCAGTAGCTTAGTTTTGAGCTCCCTTTTCACACTTGTGCGTTTTGAGTTGTGCATTTTTGCCACAATTTTAATGCAATCTTGCATCGACGTGAAGCAGTGCCTGTGTAATCTTGAGGTCTATGGACCTCAAGTCGCTCCAAGGTCGGACCGGAGTGGTGCAGGGGCTGCTTTGAGGTCGCTGCGACTTAAAGACTCATTGGAAATCATGGGGTGCAACTTGTCAGACGACCTTGCAGTCCCAAGTCGCAGGACGGGTTGCACAGGTGTGGAAGAGGCCTTAGGCTGTTGAAGCAGCATAGAGGCTGCATTGGATGTAGGGCTGCAACTAACGATTATTTTCATAATCGATTAGTTGGCCGATTATTGTTTCGATTAATCGATTAATCGGTTAATAACCTTAAAAAAAAGTGTGGTGTAATAATTTAGTTAATATGTAAAGTTTAAAAAAAGCAATTTATTCCTAAATATCTTTATACGGGGTAAAAATAACCAACTATATGGTTAGGAAGTAAAATCTTGAATCCTCTCTGAGAATAACAGACAGAAGAGATATACTGTATATACTATTCGAGGTTGAATCTGGACTCCGATCAAATTTTTTTATTTAAAGAAAAAAAAATTCTAGACTGTTTTGCAGATTTTCAAATAGAACTGTAATATTACATGGTTTTCTGCAGCTTCTCCATTGAAGTATATTGAACCAAAAAAGCACTGTTTTGCATTGAAAAAGGTCCTAGACCCTTTCCAAATACACAGCAGCTAAAAAAAGCATAGATGTGAACGTTAAATGAACTGTATTGCATTTCTGCAAAAAGCACCAAAAAACACATGGGTGGGAACCAGGCCTAAGACATTTAGTAACGGAGTTAAAAAAAAAAAAAAATTTGTTTTACTGTGCAACAGTGAAAGTAATATTTACAGTAGAGATTATTTGCTCTTTTTGTACTATATAGGGCTAATTTTAGCTTTTTTAACCCCATTACGTTACTGGCCGATTAATCGATTATGAAAATAGTAATCGATTAATTTCATAATCGATTAGTTGTCGATTAATCGATTAGTTGTTTCAGCCCTAATTGGATGCCTGTTCACTTGCCTAATCCTGACTATAACTAGTATGGGACCAGGTTCAGTTGAGCATGTGCAGCATAGTATACTTGCATAGAACACAAGCCTGCATAGGCACATGTTCACAGAGAGCCCCGCCCCGTGGCCCCCGCGCCTGACAAGCAGGCGGCGCCCAGAATGCGGCCCCCCAATGCTGGCCACAATGGCGCGTCTGCATAGACGCATGTTGCGAAAACGAAGGTTTTTTATAAGCATATGTTTGTATAGACGTGTGGGCATAAGTGTGTATGCATGTTGCATAGCTATAAGTGTTTGCATGGATGCATGTTTGCATAAACAGATGGTGTATAGACACATGTTTGCATAGATGTGTGTTGCGTAATATATGTTGCATAAACACGTTTCATAAGCACATGCAGCGGAGACAGTTGTTACTCTTACCTCTGGAGCAATATAATCTGGGGTCCCACAGAAAGTGCTTGCTTTATTTTCTCCATAAACGTTCTCCTTGCACATACCAAAATCTGCAATTTTAATGTGTCCATCCCGATCTAACATCACATTGTCCAATTTCAGATCCCTAAAAGGCAAATACTGTAAGTTTTGCACAAACCTCCATAGGCCTAGTAGATATTCATGGCATAATTTGATATCCTCTTACATTTTGCTAATATACAGAAACTATAAAAATACAACTGTAAGTATTCATATATTTTGCCTACATACTTAAAGTGGACTTGCATTCAACAAGTGAAGATTCACTGTTACAGGAAACATTAAAAAATGTTAATTGTGCCCAAGCAGTACCCTGAAAATGTACCTTTAGGCTTCAATTTCTCCGAAAAAATAACAGTGTACTTCCTGGTTTGTATAGGTCCATGGACACTTCTGTGCCTACAGCCTGTATATCTGCAATGTAAAAGCTAAGGCACTTTGACTGTTAGTCTATGGCGATTTGGAGATATCACTTATATTCTGCTCATGGTTATTGCTGGAGGCTCTTGCATAAAGGGGCAAAGCCTGCCTTTGACAAGTTGGCCACCTCCAAAGAGAGGCTTACTGTGGAACAAGGACCAGCAAGTCAGACCTGGGGAAAAGCTCAGCTGTAGGGGACCACACACAATACTGGTGACTTTTACTTTTGCCCTCTGCCTGATGCTTTTGGACATAGCTTCCAGTGTTCCTCTTTGAATGGCAGATATGAATAATAAAAGTGACCAGCATTCTCAAACTCCAAGATAACGAGTTCAATAATGTCTCTGTATAACCGAAGATCAGGCGCCATATGTCCATCAACTTCTGTTATTTCTCTCTTTATGCTTTCTCTGAATCCAATCTTCCATTACAGTGATAGCAAAAAAAGAAATATAGTAGTGAAGTATGCTCAACCCACCATGCCTTAAATCTTATGTGCTCACTTTATTAATAAAATTCTGTGTCAATAACTAATTATATGTGTATTTGTTCCTCAGTGTTCTTCTTTACAGTGGGGAAAATAATTATTTGATCCCCTGCAAATTTTGAAAGTTTGCCCACTTACAAAAGAAATTAAGGGTCTATAATTTTTTATCATAGATGTATTTTAAATGATAGAGACAGAAGATCAACCATAAATGTAATTATTGGCGTATAACACGCACCTTTTCACCCTGAAAATCGGGTGCAAATAGTGTGTGCGTGTTATACGCCGATACTTAAATTTTAGCTGCCTCGGGTGGGACAGGGAGGGGGGTGGGGCGGGACGAGCGCCGTCAGATTACATACAGTGAGAATCTCCTGTTTACTTGGCGGCCTCTGTAATAGGAAGTCCCGTCTCCTGGGCCGCCATTGGACCATTGTTTCGTCTATCATAGGAGATTCTCACTGTATGTAATCTGTCGGCGCTCGTCCCACCCCCCTCCCTGTCCCTTTTAGGCTGGAGATGGGCATCGATCAGGCTGCACTGATGGCAATGTTGAGGCTGCTGCATTGAAGGCAATGTTGAGGCTGCTGCATTGAAGGCAATGTTGAGGCTGCTGCATTGAAGGCAATGTTGAGGCTGCTGCATTGAAGGCAATGTTGAGGCTGCTGCATTGAAGGCAATGTTGAGGCTGCTGCATTGAAGGCAATGTTGAGGCTGCTGCATTGAAGGCAATGTTGAGGCTGCTGCATTGAAGGCAATGTTGAGGCTGCTGCATTGAAGGCAATGGTGAGGCTGCTGCATTGAAGGCAATGGTGAGGCTGCTGCATTGAAGGCAATGGTGAGGCTGCTGCATTGAAGGCAATGGTGAGGCTGCTGCATTGAAGGCAATGGTGAGGCTGCTGCATTGAAGGCAATGGTGAGGCTGCTGCATTGAAGGCAATGGTGAGGCTGCTGCATTGAAGGCAATGGTGAGGCTGCTGCATTGAAGGCAATGGTGAGGCTGCTGCATTGAAGGCAATGGTGAGGCTGCTGCATTGAAGGCAATGGTGAGGCTGCTGCATTGAAGGCAATGGTGAGGCTGCTGCATTGAAGGCAATGGTGAGGCTGCTGCATTGAAGGCAATGGTGAGGCTGCTGCATTGAAGGCAATGGTGAGGCTGCTGCATTGAAGGCAATGGTGAGGCTGCTGCATTGAAGGCAAAGGTGAGGCTGCTGCATTGAAGGCAATGGTGAGGCTGCTGCATTGGTGGCAATGGTGAGGCTGCTGCATTGGTGGCAATGGTGAGGCTGCTGCATTGGTGGCAATGGTGAGGCTGCTGCATTGGTGGCAATGGTGAGGCTGCTGCATTGGTGGCAATGGTGAGGCTGCTGCATTGGTGGCAATGGTGAGGCTGCTGCATTGTCGGCAATGGTGAGGCTGCTGCATTGGTGGCAATGGTGAGGCTGCTGCATTGGTGGCAATGGTGAGGCTGCTGCATTGGTGGCAATGGTGAGGCTGCTGCATTGGTGGCAATGGTGAGGCTGCTGCATTGGTGGCAATGGTGAGGCTGCTGCATTGGTGGCAATGGTGAGGCTGCTGCATTGGTGGCAATGGTGAGGCTGCTGCATTGGTGGCAATGGTGAGGCTGCTGCATTGGTGGCAATGGTGAGGCTGCTGCATTGGTGGCAATGGTGAGGCTGCTGCATTGGTGGCAATGGTGAGGCTGCTGCATTGGTGGCAATGGTGAGGCTGCTGCATTGGTGGCAATGGTGAGGCTGCTGCATTGGTGGCAATGGTGAGGCTGCTGCATTGGTGGCAATGGTGAGGCTGCTGCATTGGTGGCAATGGTGAGGCTGCTGCATTGGTGGCAATGGTGAGGCTGCTGCATTGGTGGCAATGGTGAGGCTGCTGCATTGGTGGCAATGGTGAGGCTGCTGCATTGGTGGCAATGGTGAGGCTGCTGCATTGATGGCAATGGTGAGGCTGCTGCATTGTCGGCAATGGTGAGGCTGCTGCATTGTCGGCAATGGTGAGGCTGCTGCATTGTCGGCAATGGTGAGGCTGCTGCATTGTCGGCAATGGTGAGGCTGCTGCATTGTCGGCAATGGTGAGGCTGCTGCATTGTCGGCAATGGTGAGGCTGCTGCATTGTCGGCAATGGTGAGGCTGCTGCATTGTCGGCAATGGTGAGGCTGCTGCATTGTCGGCAATGGTGAGGCTGCTGCATTGTCGGCAATGGTGAGGCTGCTGCATTTTCGGCAATGGTGAGGCTGCTGCATTGTCGGCAATGGTGAGGCTGCTGCATTGTCGGCAATGGTGAGGCTGCTGCATTGTCGGCAATGGTGAGGCTGCTGCATTGTCGGCAATGGTGAGGCTGCTGCATTGTCGGCAATGGTGAGGCTGCTGCATTGTCGGCAATGGTGAGGCTGCTGCATTGTCGGCAATGGTGAGGCTGCTGCATTGTCGGCAATGGTGAGGCTGCTGCATTGTCGGCATGGTGAGGCTGCTGCATTGTCGGCAATGGTGAGGCTGCTGCATTGTCGGCAATGGTGAGGCTGCTGCATTGTCGGCAATGGTGAGGCTGCTGCATTGTCGGCAATGGTGAGGCTGCTGCATTGTCGGCAATGGTGAGGCTGCTGCATTGTCGGCAATGGTGAGGCTGCTGCATTGTCGGCAATGGTGAGGCTGCTGCATTGTCGGCAATGGTGAGGCTGCTGCATTGTCGGCAATGGTGAGGCTGCTGCATTGTCGGCAATGGTGAGGCTGCTGCATTGTCGGCAATGGTGAGGCTGCTGCATTGTCGGCAATGGTGAGGCTGCTGCATTGTCGGCAATGGTGAGGCTGCTGCATTGTCGGCAATGGTGAGGCTGCTGCATTGTCGGCAATGGTGAGGCTGCTGCATTGTCGGCAATGGTGAGGCTGCTGCATTGTCGGCAATGGTGAGGCTGCTGCATTGTCGGCAATGGTGAGGCTGCTGCAGTGTCGGCAATGGTGAGGCTCCTGCATTGATGGCAATGGTGAGGCTCCTGCATTGATGGCAATGGTGAGGCTCCTGCATGATGGCAATGGTGAGGCTGCTTCAATGATGGCAATGGTGAGGCTGCTGCATTGATGGCAATGGTGAGGCTGCTGTATTGATGGCAATGGTGAGGCTGCTGTGTTGATGGCAATGGTGAGGCTGTGCTGATGTGAACTGATGAGGCTGCAGATGGGCATTGATCAGGCTGTATTGATGGCAATAGTGAGGCTGCAGATGGGCACTGACCTTATGTTGCTTCAAAGTTCCTTATTTAAAATTAAGTTTTTTTCCTGGAACTTCCCTCCTAAAATGAATATGCGTGTTATACGCCGATAAATACGGTACATAAATTCCCCACTGTATATACCAATACGCTGCATATACTTGGTGTATGTCATACACCAAGTATATGAAGGGTAAGGGTATATAAAGAAGAACAAATGGTTATTTATTGACACAAAATTTAATTGATGAAGTGAGCATAAAAAGGCACAGTGGGTTGAGCATACTACACTATATTATATTTCTTTTTTTGAGATCACTGTAAAGAAAGATTGGATTCAGAGGAAGGATAAAGAGAGGATTAACAGAAAGAAGTTGATGGACACCTAAACTTCGGTTATACAGAGAAATTACTGAACTTGTTATCTTGGAGCTTGAGAGCACTGGTCATTTTTATTACTGATATCTCTTTCTGTAAGGGGAACAGATTGATTCCAGCTGGGGAAGAAGTGAAGAAACATTGATTATTAAACTTTGTTTACAGTAGAAGTGGGGTACCAGAGAGCACTTGAGGAATATTCATCAAGATAATAGTTTTGGGTATGAACCATGGTTATATTGGGAGTGGTGATGCTAAACAATGTATATAGAGCCAAAAAAATACTTTAAGAAGAAATACCCCCACAAGTTTAGGATAGGTGGAGGAAAGTTGTCCAGTATGTATGTGTATCTTCGGTCCCAGGTGGTTGTGATCTGCATTTCATCTCTAAGTTGCACAGCCTATGTGCTAAATGTCAGAAGAATTCCTCACTGACTTTAGTAGGGATGAGCAATGCAGTCTGATGGTAGAAGATCTTTGAGCAGGATCTTCACCTTTACCAACTATTGAAACTGTGAAATCAGTATAAGTAGAATTACATACTACACAGAGATTATGCTAGAATTTTGTCTTACCTATAAATAATGCCCTTTGTGTGGAGGAATTGTAATCCACAGATTATTTCAGCGGCATAGAACCTGAAGACAGATGGAAGACATGGGATGTAATAAATATTCATATACACTTTGATAAATTAATGTAATTGAGTACATAAACATTTATATGGTCTTGGGTATTATTAGTCTGGAATAATGATAAATGAATCATTAGCCAAGCCAAAAAAGACAACAGTTCTGAGTCCTCCAGCAGCATGGGTTGGTTTATTTAATAACATGATGCAAACAGCAATAACATAGTCAAAGATAATAGCACAAGGTAACAATTTATAGTGAAATATGCTTATAGTAGACAGACTACTTCAATTCAGCTACGAAACATATACTTACGTAGCCCTGAAAAGATCAAAACGGCCCTTGTCTTGTATGTGGAACATCAAATCTCCACCATTCAGAAACTCCATAACAAAGAAGAGATGGTCCTGTTTTGGGACACAGAAAAAGGCACTTGCATGAGACCCTTTACTAGTTTAGACCTGTTTACACACTGAAAATTGTTTGATTATATTGAGGTCTGTCTTTTTTTTTTTTAAAGAGATTTTATCCCCCAGTGATAGACAAATGCGATGGGCTACTGTGGAAATATCCAATGAACCATGTTGTGCTTTTGAATTTGTTAAAGGATAGCCATTATGTGAGTATTTTCAAATCTTATTATCCAGTTGTATGACACCATGCTGTTATCCATCACCCATGTACTACTCTTGTTATAATTTGTATATTATACGCTTATGTTGATACTTTGTTACTATACCATTAGGAAATACAGTCTGATCTGACCCAGCCCTGAAGAAGAAATTTATTATATTATGAAACATGTTGGGATCTTCTATATAATTGTTTGTGGTTTGGCCTCGCACCACAAGATCAACCGTGCGTTCAAGATTACAGTCCTGTATTGTATACATTATTACTACCATTCTTTGATTTTATTCAAAATTGTGTTATTGATGTTTACATCTAGATATTTTATATTTAATAACATTTTGTACTCTTTACCCTCTTATTTCTTTATCTGGCTCTGACCATTGCCTATAAAGTCCCAGGGGCATTCTCCGTTTTTCTTTCCAGCAGGGGACAAAGATATCAACAGAACCTTTGAAGATGTTCTGACTTTTCCCACTCTACTAAAAAATTGTTGTCACTGCCCTCTGTCCCCAACGGGGAGATTACCATTCACCTCTTGTTCTGACAACTATCAAATTAACAGAAAGCCAGAGTATAAAGCTTAAGTTTAATCTGCTTATATTTTTCCTTCCCTGATTCTTCCTTTCCCTCTTAATATTACTACATTTTTAAAGTAAAGTTTTCCATTTTTATTTTATTATTTTAGACACAGTGATGTAATCATTGCGTCTCTGGGCAACGCAAGCAGATCATGGCCTATGGGAAGGGCTAGCAGGGTGCTTCCGGAAAACATCACAGTGAGCCTCAGTACCCCTTTTCAAGAGTCCCCAGCCCCGATGCAAAAAGTGGGCTAGCTTTTGGGGGGAGCTATGCAAATATCAAGATGCCTTAAAGTGGTAATAAAATCAGAAGGTTTTTTTATCTTAATGTATTTTTTGCATCAAGATAAAAAACTTTCTGTGTGCAACAGCCTCCCTCAGCCCCCCAAATACTTACCTGAGGTCCATCTAGATCCAGCAATGTTGCAGCAGTGTCTCGGCTCATTAGCTGAGACAGCAGCATGGTGCCATTGGCTCCCACTGCTGTCAAAGTCAGTCAGCCAATGAGGGGAGAGAGAGGGGGCGGGGCAGGGCCCTCTGTCTGAATGGACACAGGGAGCTGTGGCTTGGCTCGGGTGCTCCCATAGCAAGCTGCTTGCTGTGGGGGCACTCAACAGGAGGGATATGCCAGGAGCACCGAAGAGGGAAACAGAGGATCTGGGCTGCTCTGTGCAAAACCATTACACAGAGCAGGGAAGTATACATTTTTTTTTTTTAGTTAGTTAAAAATAACAAACGAGACTTTACAATCACTTTAACCAGGTGAATGTTAGTCTGCAGGTATTGTCCACATGTGATGCTAAGCATCCATGACTAAAAGAACTGAAATCTAATTAATGAAAGGGGCAGGCTAGGGACCATAAGGCTGGGGAGGAAACTGATAGATGCTGCTGGGTGCTATCCAGCCAGAAAAGGAGAATCCTACAGTGTGGTTGAAAGCCGTAAGGATGATCAAAGCTAGTGAATGAAAAGCAGGGTGGTAAATCGGCCCTTGGGAGAAAAGATCCAAACGGCCTGTGAGGAGATTTTGCCAAGAGTCTAACAAGGTCAGAGTACTACATCCTCCTGGGCCAGTTCAGTGAGAATACAATCTATATCAATCTTAAGGAGCAGGCAAGGAAGGAGCTTCAGAGGAAGAAAGATATATTAGGCTTAATTTATCCCATGGAAAAAGGTCTTGAAACACCTGTGGGTAAAGAGACCGCTCTCCAGGAGTCCAGACATTGATAACTGAGGAAGCGCACCTGACAATTTTCCATGCCCTGAATGTGTGCAGCGATCAGCCAGACAGAATCATTTCTGTTTCTCTTTGATCCATAAGACTTCTGGTACCTCCTCGAGGGTTATTGTAAACCACTGCAATGGCATTATCTGACTGAGTCTTGATCAGATGACCTTACAGACGAGAGGCCCAGCATTGAAGGGATAATTTAATCACTCTGAGTTCCAGAATACTGATCTGGAGTCCTTCCTCTGACAACCAAGTATCTTGTACCTAGGGGATACCTAGGACTCCTCCTCAGCCCTAACAGGTTGGCATCTATCATGGGCACTTTCCAAGCCATTGGCAGGTAGGATTTTCCTGATTTCAGCATCAAACTTGTGACCCACCACATCATGGCAAGTCTGGTCCTGCTGGTCAGGCACAAGGGACGATCCAGAAACTGAACGCTTTTTTCCCCAAGCTGCCAGAATGTTGAGTTGCAATGGTCTGCAGTGAAACTGGGCATATGGAACTGCTTCAAAAGGAGACCACAATTAGGCTTAAGAGCCTCATGCAAAAACAGAGGGTTGGATGGATCCTGGACTGCAGAGTCAAAACACAGGAGAAAAAAAAAAAAAAAAAAAGAGAGACAGGCGTTTGTCCAGGGATAGGAAGTAAACATCAAGCAGCAAACATGGAGTAAGTAAGTACGTCTGGAGAAGGATACACAGCAACTCAAGTGTCAGCTGTTCTGTAGCAAAATTCTCAAGGCAAAATGGAGTGAGAAGTGTCCAAGTACCTTTTAAGGGCTCTGGGCAGAAGTGGTGGTAATAGTGCAACCCATGGTGTGATGTAACACCTGAACATCCACCAGAGACTAAGCTTTGCATGGTGGAATTTTTTACAGTTTAAAATTAGTGACAGTTTAAACTCAACAAATGAATAAAGTCAAACAACTCCTGATTTCCTGACAGTTAAATGAATACTACTCAGGAGACACTAACAAATGTACTTCAAGCAGTAGCGATATTAAGTCTCATATTTTCTATAAAGCTACGGTAACAGGACAAACCAGTCTTCCCTTTCACAATCTCGGATCCCTAAGTGGGTCCAGGTTTTGCCTGTCACGGTGGGCATACCCCTGGAAGGGTCTTCGGGGTCTGGAACAATATGAATGGACCACAGCCCTGGACATGTATTGCAGCCTGTGGCTAACATGCAGAAAAGAGCGGCCAAGCAGGATTGTGTGTCTGAAGCAACATTACAGGCTGTTCCCTACAGTACACTAACAAAAAATAGAGGTCTCACAGAGTGGAACAGAGGGGTAGGTCTAAGGGTGCGTGTTCAAAAGTTTTGCCAGTATCCTTTATCCTGAAGATAGCAGTCTATAACCCAAGATCTATAAATATCCAGCCTTTGTCCTGTACTGTATGATTAAGATAACCGTTTTGCTACAAATACACTTTGAATAATTGAATTGAATCTGCACCCAGTGTTAATTTTGCCATCAAATTTCAATGTCGTTTTAGTGAAAGTCTTGACTAAAATGCCATTTTAGTTTTAGTCACATTTTTGTAATCTGCAATTGTTTTAGTTTTAATCGTATTTAGTCGACTAAAATCGTATGTGTTTAGGCAAATTGTACTGCATTATTTAAGTTTTTCCCTAGAATTTCCAAACTCATTATATACCCCTGGAGTAAAAACAAAAATCTGTTAAGGTTTAAACAAACTACACGCTCTGGATGGTCTGAGGCCTGTAATGCTGCACAGTGCTCTGAGGAGGCCTGTAATGCTACACATTGCTCTGGATGGTGGTCTGAGGAGGCCTGTAATGCACAGTGCTCGGGATTGTGGTCTGAGAGGAGGCCTGTAATGCTGCATAATGCTCTGGGACGGTGGTCTGACGAGGCCTGTAATGCTGCACAGTGCTCTGGATGGTGGTCTGAGCGGAGGCCTGTACCTGTAATGCACATAGTGCTCTGGACGGTGGTCTGAGGAGGCCTGTAATGCTGCACAGTGCTCTTGACAGTGGGGAGGCCTGTAATGCATAGTGTTCTGGACAGTGGTCTGAGGAGGTCTGTTATGCTGCACAGTGCTCTGGACAGTGGTCTGAGGAGACCTGTAATGTTGCACAGAGCTCTGGGAAGTGGTCTGAGAGGAGGCCTGTAATGCTGCATAGTGCTCTGGGACAGTGGTCTGAGAAGAGGCCTGTAATGCACACAGTGCTCTGGAATGGTGTGGTCTGAGGAGACCTGTAATGCACAGTGCCTTGAAACAGTGGTCTGAGAGGCCTGTAATGCACACAGTGCTCTGGAGGGTGGTTTGAGGAAGCCTGTAATGCACATAGTGCTCTGGACAGTGGTCTGAGGAGGCTTGTATTGCTGCACAGCACTCTTGACGGTGGTCTGAGGACACCTGTAATGCACATAGTGCTCTGGGCGGTGGTCTGAGGAGGCCTGTAATGCTACACAGTGCTCTGGATGGTGGTCTGAGGAGGCCTGTAATGCTACACAGTGCTCTGGGATGGTGGTCTGAGAGGAGGCCTGTAACGCACAGAGTGCACTGGACGGTCGTCTGAGGAGGCCTGTAATGCACAGTGCTCTGGGACGACGGTCTGACAGACCTGTAATGAGGACCATGCTCTGGAGGGTGGTCTGAGGAAGCCTGTAATGCACATAGTGCTCTGGACGGTGGTCTGAGGAGGCCTGTAATGCTGCACAGTGCTCTTGATGGTGGTCTCAGGAGGCCTGTAATGCACATAGTGCTCTGGACGGTGGTCTGAGGAGGCCTGTAATAGGGATCGGCCAATATCGTTTTTCGGTGCCGATACGATACCGATATTTCGGCCACCTCTCCTGCCGATAGCCAATATTATTTGCGGATATTTTGTACATTTAAACCTTAAAAAAATAACACCAATTTTATGCACAAATCTGGTATAAACGGAACATGTTAATGTTTATTAAAACTAAACATTAAGGGCTCGAAAAGAGATGGGAGAAAAACACACAGATTTCAAAACAGACATCTCTGTCTGCATGGCACCATGATATGAAGAACAAGGTCTAAAAATAAACAACTGGGAAAAATAAAATGCTTGAAAAATAACTTCTTAAATGGCTTCCCAAAACATAGAAAAAGTATAATGCCCCGTACACACGGTCGATCGGACATTCCAACAACAAAATCCTAGGATTTTTTCCGACGGATGTTGGCTCAAACTTGTCTTGCATACACGCGGTCACACATAGTTGTCGGAAAATCCGATCATTCTGAACGCGGTGACGTAAAACACGTACGTCGGGACTATAAACGGGGCAGTAGCCAATAGCTTCCATCTCTTTATTTATTCTGAGCATGCATGGCACTTTGTGCGTCGGATTTGTGTACACAGGATCGGAAATTCAGACAACGGATTTTGTTGTCGGAAAATTTTATAGCCTGCTCTCAAACTTTGTGTGTCGGAAACTCCGATGGAAAATGTGTGATGGAGCCTACACACGGTCGGAATTTCCGACAACAAGGTCCTATCACACATTTTCCGTCGGAAAATCTGACCGTGTGTACGGGGCATAACTGTTACTAGTGCATTGCACTGATTAAATTTACATCACTACTGCAGTGCAAAAAGCTAAACAGCGGACAGGACACACTGACACTACACTTTCTTCAATACTCCCAGTTAAGTAGAACAATATTATAGTGCAAAAAGCATAACATTTCAGCATGTTCCCCTGTTAAAACGGGTTCTGTTTTTTAAAATAAATTGCTGCCACTTCACTGAAAAATAGGATTTTTATAACAGCTTACCTGTAAAATCCTTTTCTTTGAAGTATATCACGGGACATAGAGCCATAGTAATTACGATGTAGGTTATAGGATGGACACTGGCACACCAAGACAGGAAGACCACTCCCTATATAACCCCTCCCACTACTGGGAGTACCTCAGTTTTTGTAGCAAAGCAATACACGTGTATACCAGAAAGAAGGCAGGGACCTCTGTGTCCCGTGATGTACTTCAAAGAAAGGGATTTTACTGGTAAACTGTTATAAAAATCCTATTATCTTAATCGTACATCACGGAACACAGAGCCATAGTAATTACTATGTGGGATGTCCCAGAGCAATGCCAACTGAAGGGAGGGAGACACAACAAAATTAGGGCACCATGAGATCAGAGGAGTTATACTGCAGCCTTCAGCACACTGCGCCCAAAGGCGATATCCTCATGACTTTTTACATCTACCTGATAGAGTCTGGTAAATGATTGTACTAAAGACCAAGTTGCGGCCTTGCAGAATTGAGCCATGGAGGCTTGGTGATGCACTGCCCACGAAGCACTAACAGCCCTTGTGGAGTGCGCTTTGATTTGAAAAGGTAGAATCTTCCTCTTTAAACCATAAGCTTTAACAATTACTTATTGAATCCATTTGGAAATAGTAGATTTCGATCCTGCCTGTCCTCTTTCAGGACCTTCAGGAAATACAAACAAAACATCTGTTTTTTTTTAATCTGAGCAGTCGCCTACAAGTAGACTTTGCTCTCACCACATCAAGAGAATGTAGTGACTTTTCTTCCGTAGAACTGGGTTCTGGAAAAAACGAAATAACGGAGGTAGAACAATATCTTGGTTTAAATGAAAACTTGACACTACCTTCGGTAGAAAGGTAGGATGAGGACGCAATACTACATTATCCTTGTGAATAATAAAATATGGCTCTTTACAAGAAAGAACAGCCAATTCGGATACCCTTCTTGCAGAAGATATGGCTACCAGAAAAATTAGTTTCCTTGTCAAAAGGTCCAAGGGAATATGTTGTATCAGCTGAAAAGGCTGTTCCTGTAATGCTGACAGAACTAAATTCAAGTCCCAAGGGTTCAGGGGTGACCTAACCGGAGTATTAAGCTGCGTTACCCCCTGAATAAAGCTACGAACCAAAGAATGCAAAGCAAGTGGTTGCTGAAATAATACAGATAAGACCGAGACCTGGCCCTTGATAGTACTCAAGGCCAACTTTATTTCTAACCCCATTTGTAGAAAGTCAAGGATTCTACCTATGACATACTTCCTGGGGTGCCAACCCTTGGGTTCACACCAGAAGACATATGCCTTCCAGACTCTATGATATATGATTCTGGAGGCCGGCTTCCTTGCATTTACCAAGGTAGATACAATTGAACCTGACAGCCCACGTTTCTTCAGAATGTGGGTCTCAATAGCCAAACTGTTAAATTTAGCATTTGTAAGGTAGGATGGAATACCAGGGACCTTGCGAGAGAAGGTCTGGACGTGGTGGTAGGGTCCATGGGTCCCCTACCGCCATCTTTATGATCTCTGCAAACCAAGATCTCCTGGGCCACAAGAATCACCGACTTTCCTTGATCCTGCGAAGAAGTCATGGAAGCAGCAGAACGGGAGGGAATGCATAAATCAGTGAAAACCGATTCCACGGGAATACCAAGACATCTGTTCCGCAAGCTAGCGGATCTTTTATTCTTAACACAAAGTTGTCGATCTTTTTGTTGAACCTGGGCGCAAACAGATCTACGTCCGGAATCCCCCATCCTTGACATATTGTCAGGAAGATATCGGGGTGAAGAGACCATTCTCCCGGAAATAACTGCTGGCGACTCAAGTAGTCCGCCTGCCAATTCTCTATTCCTGGAATGAAGACTGCCGACAGGCAAGGTACATTGTTTTCTGCCCAAGTTAGGTTATGATTCACCTCTCTCTGGGCCACACGACTTCTCGTGCCCTCTTGGTGATTGATATAGGCCACTGCTGTGGCATAGTTGGATTGGATCCAGACAAGACAATTCCGTAATCTGAACGTTCAGGCCCTCAGGGCCAAGCGGCTGCCCGAATCTCTAGAATATTGATGACCTGGACCATTTTCCCTTGGACAGTCGCCTCTTCCAGGACTGATCCCCAACCTGAAAGGCTGGCATCTGTTGTTACCACCTTCCAGGTAACTGGTAGGAAGTATTTTCCTTTCTGCAGATTCTTGGTTATCAACCACCAACTGAGGCTCCGGCGCACCTTTGGAGACAAGCACATTGGGAAATCTAGAGCTTGGACCTTCTTGTTCCAAGCCGATGGGATACTGTTTTGCAGCAGTCTCGAATGAAACTGAGCACAAGGAACGGCCTCGAATGAAGCCACCATCTTTCCCAATAACCTCATGCAAAGTCGAATAGAAGAATTCTTCTTTGCCTTGACTACCTGAATCAGCTCCCTTATGGCACTGATCTTCGTCTGGGGTAAAAATTCCCTCTTCTGGGCTGTATCTCTGATCAGACCCAAGTATTCCAATCTCCTTGATGGTTTTAAGGAATATTTCTCTAGATTGAGAATCCAACCTAGGTATTCCAGGTAGTTGACTGTGGTGACCATACTTTGGTCTAAGCAGGCTACCGACTGGTCTATCAAGAGCATATTGTCTAGGTACGCTAAAATTGTTATACCTTGAGCCCTTAATCTGGCTAGAGGAGGGGCCAGAACCTCTGTAAATACTCGAAGAGCAGTAGCAAGTCCAAAAGTCAGAGCTACAAACTGAAAATGAAGATTTTCTATCTCGAACCGTAGATATTTCTGGTGAGAAAAATGGGCACATGGAGGTATGCATCCCTGATGTTGATTGACACCAGAAGTTCTCCACCTTGTAGGACGGAGACTACTGATCGGATTGACTCCTTGCGAAATATTCAAAAAACGGTTTAGATCTTTGAGATCTAGAATGGGTCTGACATCTCCATTTGGTTTGGTACTGTGAAAAGGTTTGAATGAAACCCCAATCCCTGCTCTTCCATAGGGACTACCGATGTCACCATTTGAGACAAAAGATGGTCCAATGCTTGAAATAAGGAGGCTTTACTGTTTTGTTTTGTAGGTTTCCTTCCCCAGGACTTCTTTTGTCCCTGGGGTTGACCCTGAGGTTTACCTCTTGAATTTGACAGCGGGGGCCGTCGAGACTGCCTGGAGGCCGATGCTCCTGGCACTGGAGAAGCCACTAGTTTAAATGAAATACGCTTACTCCTTTTCCTAACTGGCAAAAGGGTACTTTTCCCATTAGAAATTCTTTGGATGTACTTATCCAGATCATTCCCAAATAGCCGTTCACCGCGACAAGGAAAACTAGCTCAGGGCTTTTTGCAGGGCGCTTCGTCTGACCAATTTTTCAACCAAAGTATTTTACGCATATGCACCAGCCCCAGAGTAAGGCCTGGAGAATAGAATCTCTCATAGCGTCTATTGCAAAACATAACGCCCCTGGTAGCTCGGTCAAATCTTGGGCATGCTGTTAATGAATAATCTTGAGCACCTGTTTAAACTGGTCTCTCAAGGATTGACATACACCAATTGCTGCCAGCGCAGGCTGAGTTACTGAACCTGCCAGAGAAAAAGTGCTTTTTAATAGGAATTCCATCTTCCAATCCGTTGGATCCCTAAGCATTTGAGCATTGTCTACCGGACAAGTCAAACTTTTATTCACAGAGGATATAGCAGCGTCAATTGCTGGTATCTCCCAATTTTTATTAAACTTTTCCTCCATCGGATAAAGTGTTGAAAACTTTTTAGGAGGATAAAAATGCTTATCTGAGTGATCCCACTCAGAATACATAAGCTTTTCCAGCAATGAATAGATAGGAAAGGCATGCGCAGCTTGGGAAGGCTTCAGCGAACCCAAACAATAAGTAGGCTTGTCAACCGACTCAGTTAAGTATAGCATAAATGTGGAGCGGACCAATTCAGTAAGAGATTGTACCATCAATCTTTCAGATTGTGAACCTGATCCTTCCACATTTGACCCCTCAGAAGAGGAGTCATCAGCCTCTTCCCGGTCCTCTGAGAAAAATTCATCATCTCCCGCCCCCGGTTCCTCAATTTGAGGGTCCTGGGTAACAGAAGGGGACCTATCGCGCTTAGTCCCTCTCAGATGCGATTAAAGCCGCTAACCTCTGCTCCAATCCTAATATGGTTGAGGAAAAAACTTCTTCAGTAACGTAGACAGGGGCTGTGTTGGAAACAGTTGCAACACCTGATGTCCCTGATGGCTCACTCTGACCACCCACCTCAGATCTCTTGGGGAGGATGCCATCTTGGAGATGAGTTTAGGCTTTTTAGAGATTGAAGGAGTCCCTCTTGAGCCTTTTTTTGGGGTGTTTCTACCCCCCCTTCTGACCATAGCCTGAAGCACAAATACAGAGGTACTACCAGAAGAAATCGCATTCCACTGCTTGAGCAAATAGTCCAGCAACTGCCACTGCTATTTAATGCACAGCCTGATGCTTTTAGTAAATGTGCCTGTATCACCAAACCTCTTACATGCCCCTTTCTGCTCTTGTGTCCCTCCGACAGCTGCAGCCAGCAAAAAAGAGTTTTTAAAACATACTCCCACGCTGGACTTTGCCGCACGCCAACACTGTGCTAAGCCCCACCCCCTCCGTCGCATCGCGCCCCCTCTCTTTTCAAATGAGCATCTTTCCCGCGTGGGCACGTGGGCCTCCGATCCGACGGGATGGGTGTGTGTGTGGGGGATGGTGAGGAGACCCCGTAATCAAACCGCCGTGCAGAGGCAGTAAAAAACGGAGCGGCATCGCCGATTGTTCTGTCTTCCCCCTATCCAGGGAGGATGCATGACAAGGTATGTGCTCTATACAGCCCCAAGTGGTGACTTTTAGGCATAACATTTACTTTTTAAAGGAGACAATTCATAAGTAACTTAAAAATTCCTTAGAAATCTCCACTTACCTTTTTCCCGCCGCAGGGTTTTCTGTGGTAAAACCAACAGACCCAATCTTCATCCCTCACGGTGGGCTCTGTTTAAAAAACCTTCAGGAACTGAGGCCTCTTTTTATCGGGGGATCCGCACTCCTGGACCCGTAATAGCACCCTGCTAGAAAAAACATATGGCTAAAAAAAAAAAAAACCCCAAAAGCACTGGATCCCGGGGTCCAGCTCTCTAGAAAGAGAAGCGTTACGGGCTAAACCTCATTTCTTCCGCCACGAGGCCCGGGTACCATTCAATTCGGCCTAAAAAGAAACTTTGAATGGATCCGGCTGCATAGCTAGCCCTAGCAAGGATTGCTCCAGTGGAGCAAGGATTGCTCCAGTGGCGAAAAAACTGAGGTACTCCCAGTAGTGGGAGGGGTTATATAGGGAGTGGACATCCTGTCTTAGGGTGTGCCAGTGTCCATCACCTGAAGGTGGCCTATAACCCACATAGTAATTACTATGGCTCTGTGTTCCGTGATGTACGATTAAGAAACACGCTCAGTTGGTACAGATGGAGGAGGAGCAGAGAGGTATCTTCTAGCATGAGAGGCAAGTCTTTTGTAGCGTGCTTCATTTTCTTTCCACCACTGAAGAGGGTCACCACTTCTTCTGTCAATTACTGGTTCCTTCAAATAGAGATGAGGTTCATCATCCAGGCTGATCGATCACTGATGCACATTCAGAAGAAGCCTCCACATGAGGCTGCAATAACACGCTGAACTTGGCTTAAATTCAACCATGATGAAGATTCTCTTCTGCTCGTTGACCTCGAACTTGACCTTTCTGCAAGGACCTCAAGCAGCTCGTGTTGAGCTTCTATCAGCCATTGTTTTGCCTTGGCCAATACATCATCAGAAGAGAAAGCATGATTCTTGTATCGAGGATCCAAAAGACATGCCAACACAACATTTTTATTCTCTTCATGCTTCTCAAAGCGTTTGGTGAGGCTGTCCCTCATGACCTGCCTGAATGATTTAATGCCACGTGTGTTGGGTCCTTCATTCTCTTGAAGAAGCATCTTCAGCACTCTCACAACTTGGGATGACAGATGACACAGATGAGTCGTAATGACTCACCTCTAGTGTCACTTCCTCTATGGGGAGGAGGGACTCAATGACATTGGCTACAATGTCCCACTGATGAGCAGTAGGACAACTATAGCCTCCATGTTCGCCTGAATATATGCTCAAAGCTCGCTTCTGTTGCAGCATTCTTTGCAGCTTGTGAAGTGTTGAATTCCAACGTGTTGGAACAGCCTGAATTAGGCTGTTTTTGGGTAGGCAAAGGTCTGCCTAAATGCACCTCAGTCGCTGATTGGCAAGCTCTCTTGCTTGACAGACCATCATTTACCACAAGTTGCAGGGTGTGTGCCATGCAACGGAGGTCGGACACTTCAGCCTCATTCCTTTCAACCATGTTTGCGCCGCTGTCACGAAGCACAAGCATCACTCGGTCTTTGTTTATTCCCCAGTTTTGAAGCATGCCTAGAAACATTTCTCGAATGTACTCCCCAGTGTGGAATCCTTGCATCACCTTTGTGTTCAACACCAATTGCCTTTTTGTCCATCCGCTGTCAATGAAGTGGAATGTAAGACTCATTAGTGACTTTGTTGGTCCTGACCAGCAGTCAGTCGTGAATGAGAGTGAGTTGCCAGCATTCTCTGGTTGCAGCATTTACTTTCTCAACTACCTTTTGGTGAATCTTTCCCAGCATTTTGGTTCAATACTTTTCACTCTTCAGTGGGTATCTTGGCTCAGCTATGGACATCAACTACTAAAATCCAGAGTCAGACATCATTGTAAATGGCTGGTTATCCGTAACCATCATCTCTGTGATTGCTTTGTCCAGCTTTTGGGATCTTCCATCCGAATTTAGCCACTTAGCTTTTTTCTGAAACATATCTTTTATTGTTGTTTGGTGGGATAGTGGTATTTCACTTTGTGATTCAGTTTATTTTCTCTGTGCGTCATTATATAATTCAACATGATCAACTCTTAGATGGGCCCAAAGATTTGCCAAATTTTTGTTTTTTGCAGTTGTTAATCCCATGCTCACATTGTTTGTGCATGTGTTGCACACTGCTGCTTTTTTTGCAGATGGTTGAGACGAGAAATAGTCCCAAACCACACCATTTACTTCTTCTCTCTGCATCGGAATTTGAAAGAATAGGGTTAAAAATGGCAGGCACCCTTCTGTGGGTGGGCTTGCTGGCCTGGCTGGCACCCTGCTGTGGGTGGTTTGCTGGCCTGGCTGGCACCCTGCTGTGGATGGGCTTGCTGGCTGTACCCTGCTGTGGGTGGCTGGCACCCTGATGTGGGTGGGTGCTGGCGCCTTGCTGTGGGTGGGTGGCTGTTGGCTGGCACCCTGCTGTGGGTGGGTGCTGGCTGGCACCTTGCTGTGGGTGGCTGCTGGCTGGCACCCTGCTATGGGTGGGTGGCTGGTACCCTGCTATGGGTGGGTGGCTGCTGGCTGTCACCCTGCTATGGGTGGGTGGCTGCTGGCTGTCACCCTGCTATGGGTGGGTGGCTGCTGGCTGTCACCCTGCTATGGGTGGGTGGCTGCTGGCTGTCACCCTGCTATGGGTGGGTGGCTGCTGGCTGTCACCCTGCTATGGGTGGGTGGCTGCTGGCTGTCACCCTGCTATGGGTGGGTGGCTGCTGGCTGGCACCCTGCTGTGGGTGGGTGGCTGCTGGCTGGCACCCTGCTGTGGGTGGGTGGCTGCTGGTTGGCACCCTGCTGTGGGTGGGTGGCTGCTGGCTGGCACCCTGCTGTGGGTGGGTGGCTGCTGGCTGGCACCCTGCTGTGGGTGGGTGGCTGCTGGCTGGCACCCTGCTGTGGGTGGGTGGCTGCTGGCTGGTACCCTGCTGTGGGTGGCTTCTGGCTGGCCTCAGTGGCCTGGCACCTTACTGTGGGTGGGTAGCTGGCTGCTGGATGGCCGGCTGGCGTGTCCGCCTGAGTGTCGAGGAGAAAAAGAGGGTGGCCTGTTAGACTCAGAAGGCCCAGTGCACGGAGGCGCAATGACATTGTGTGCGTGTCCCGCGCACCCCAGCTGCACACTGTGTCTGCAGGCTTCTGGGCCCCAAAAAGATGGCCACGGAGACCAATATTGGTACTTTCGGTCTAGTTTGTGACCGATACCGATGTTTTGGAAAATGCCGATATCGGCCCGCAATAAGTGGCCGTACTGATAATCGGTTAATTCCTAGCCTCTAATGCTATACAGTGCTCTGGACGGTGGTAGGAGGGGGCCTGCAATGCTACACAGATCTCTGGGCGGTTTGAGGAGGCCTGTAATGCTACACAGTGCTCTCGTCCTCTGAACGGTCAGGACTGCTGCGACTCAGGAGACCTGTATGAGGAGGCCTGTAATGCTACACAGTGCTCTGGGTGGTCTGAGGAGGCCTGTAATGCACTGTGCTCTGGACAGATGTGAATCCGGACTCTTGGGAGGCCTGTAATGCACAGTGTCATCTGAGGAGGCCTGTAATGCTGCACAGTGCTAAGCATGCCACACTACTAAGCATGCTGCTGTCGCTACCTTTCTTGCTGAGAGGGGAAGCACTTATGGGTTTTACAGGCAGAGCTCCAAGGACACTGGAAGTTCACGTAGGTAAACGTCCCTCCCTCAAATTTTTGTTCTGTTTTGGCTCGTTGACAAAAAGGGAATAGATTTTCGTCATAAATTATGTCAATTGACGAAAATGTGGGGTCTTTTTCATTTTGTTTTTGTCACTGGAAACATGCCGCTATTAAAAATTATGACGAAAATGTTTTTGTTAACGAAATTAACACTGTCTGCGCATTTGGACCACAACCTGTAAATGTGCAGCTGCTATCAATGAAGTGAACCAAATCCACTTTCAAATGAAATAAACAACATGACAACACTACTGAATATGTGTATACTAACTCCAAAAAAGTCAACAAATAATAATAATAATAATAATAAAAAAAGAGAGTGTGTAATATTAATGGATATAAACAAAAGTCAATTAACTGGTTGCGGACCAGCCGCTGCAGTTTTACTGCGGCAGGCTGGCTCCGCTGCGGGAAATCACGATACTGTACGTGATCTCGCGAGGTACGGATAGCAGGCGCGCACCCGCCGCAAGCTCGAGTCCGACCGCGGGGATACCCGTGATCGTCTCATGGAGAGGAAGAACGGGGAAATGGTGATGTAAACAAGCATTTCCCCGTTCTGCCTAGTGTCACTGACACTGATCACCGCTCCCTGTAATCGGGAGCGGTGATCAGTGTCGTGTCACACATAGCCCAGCCCCTCCAGTGTTAGAATCACTCCCTAGGACACACTTAACCCCTGCAGCGCCCCCTCCTGGTTAACTCCCTTCACTGCCAGTCACATTTACACAGTAATCAGTGCATTTTTAATCGCACTGATCACTGTAAAAATATGAATAGGCGCCAAAAGTGTCCGCCATAATGTCGCAGTCACAATAAAAATCACTGATCGCCGCCATTACTAGTAAAAAAAAATTATAAAAATGCCATAAAACTATCCCCTATTTTGTAGATTCTATAACTTTTGCGCAAACCAATCAAACGCTTATTGCGATTTTTTTTTTACCAAAAATATATGGAAGAATACGTATCGGCCTAAACTGAGAAAAAATGTGTTTTTTTATATATTTTTTGGGGATATTTATTATAGCAAAAAGTAAAAAATATTGCTTTTTTTAAAAATTGTCCCTCTTTTTTTGTTTATAGAGCAAAAAATAAAAACCGCAGGAGATCAAATACCACCAAAAGAAAGCTCTATTTGTGGGGGAAAAAAAAAGGACGTTAATTTTGTTTGGGTACAGGGTCGCACGACCACGCAATTGTCAGTTAAAACGCCGCAGTACCAAATCGCAAAAAACGCTCTGGTCAGGAAGGGGGTAAATACGTCCGGGGCTGAAGCAGGGAATCTAGTCATCAGAAGCATATGTGTGTATGTTGGCCTTCTTTACTGATGTTACCTTAGTCTGGAAGCTACAGTAGATGTGAGTAAGAAATGGATTTTCCCATGCTAATGCCAGGACACGTTTCTCCACCATGGTGCACTCCACATCATCATCAATCAGCACAACATCTTTCTTTAGAGCTTTAATAGCAAAATACTCATTCTTGCCCTTTACCTCAGCTAAAAGGACCTAGAAAGAAAGGCAAGCAAGCATGAAACAGGTGCTTAGAAAACAAGGAAAGAGTAAAACTGACACAGGTGTTTACCTTCCCAAAGCTGCCTTTTCCAAGCACCTTGTGAAATGTAAAATTCTCCACTGACACACGGCTGCTGATACTGGACACTTTCATAGGCTGAGGACTGCTCCCCTCCCAAAGCTTATCATACTGGTTGTCTGCTGAGTGAAATATGAGAATTACAGTAAAAAAAGGTGAAACATTTTGGGTTCCTACCACTGAAAAGATTTTTTTCCCCCATCAGTGAGCTACCTATAAAATATACTTGCCTGTTGCATCTAAACCTTTTGCAATTGGAGCAGCTGGCGTTACACCTTGGTAAATGGAAACGCTATCCAAAGACGAATCTGATTTTCTGCTTGACTTCTAAAATACAAAAGAATGACATTTGTATCCGTATATCAATATAATAGATTGGTTGCTTAATTCTCAAAAAGTAGATAAAGTATCATTAAACACAAAACTTTTGGATAGATTGGAAGGGGATTAGAACAAAAAGAATAAAATTATATTGTATGGCTGCCTGACCCCCCAGTTAGGGATAATCACTCTCTAATAGTTCTGTTTACCTTTATTATAAATCAAAAAGGCTTAAAAGTTCATCTCCTGTGATCCATAAAGCTAAAGCAGCGCTCAAGTGTATTACACACAAAATTTAACACCGTTTACGATGGTTCACTATGTGACAAGTGAGTCCAACTGAAACCATGCTCTGCTGAATCTTCATTGGGGGCTTTTGTGTAGTAATATACTTTAACCACACCATACGATTCCACTCCCCTCAGAGTTAACTCTCACCAGATCACAATAGGGTAAACTCTTGTTAAGTATGTCTTTCCCGTTTAGCAGTCAAAACTCAGAGAGGCACCATCGATATTTCAAGCAGGTAGCCTGAACAGTTGATTCATTCCTTTCAATTCAGCTGTTCATTCAGACTCGCGTTTCGTCATTATGTCTATTTATAGGCATCTATTGATAAATACGTAATGACGAAACGTGTCTAGGCGTGCACATATGGCTTGTGAATCTGTCAACTGCCCCGATCTCCACCCGGGTATCACCGGGGACGAGAATCCTAGGATCGGTGAGCGAGGATCGTGTCATGATGTATGGTTTTGTTGTTATACCATTGAATGCTTATTTTAATTTTTGATCTTGTAAGTGCGATATGGAAAAGGGGGCAATTTTATGGTAATAAATACTTAAACCGGTTCACGTTATGAGGACTGTTTTTTTCCCTATGTTAGGAGCCATTTAAGATTGGTGGCAGTAACAGGGTCTGAATGAACAGCTGAATTGAAGGGAATGAATCAACCATTAGATGGTGGTACCTCTCTGGATTTTGACTGCTGAATGGGATAGACATGCCCAACAAGCGTTTAACCTATTGTGATCTGGTAAGTGTAAACCCTGAGGGGAGTGGAATTGCATGGTGTAGTGAAGGTATATTACTACACAAAAGCCCCCAACGAACATTCAGCAGAGCATGGTTTCAGTTGGACTCACTTGTCACAGAGTGCACCATCATAAACTGTGTTAAATTTTGGGTATAAAATACTCAAGAGCGCTGCTTTAGCTTTATGGATCACAGGAGATGAACTTTTAAGGCTACAGAAAAGAGAGGGTGCACCGGCCTTGTGCATTATCCTTTAACAAGTTTATTTAAAAGAACACGTAATAAAACTACTCACAAAAGTAGATGAAAAAATCACGCTTAAAATAGGCTTTTGACTTGTGACAGTCTGTCGGCTGATAGCAGTCTCCAGATCCTACGAGGAGGAGATACAGACCGCTGCTGGCTGACGCGTTTCGAAGGTTACACCTTCTTCTTCAGAGCCTAACAGTGTTCATCTCTTACAGCTACTTAAATATATGTGTTCATCAAGGAGGTACAAATCCAGTTTTTATGCCTCTTTGATGAGCACATATATTTAAGTAGCTGTAAGAGATGAACACGGTTAGGCTCTGAAGAAGAAGGTGTAACCTTCGAAACGCGTCAGCCAGCAGCGGTTTGTATGTCCTCTTCGTAGGATGTGGAGACTGCTATCAGCGGACAGACTGTCACAAGTCAAAGACTATTTTAAGCGTGATTTTTTCATCTACTTTTGTGAGTAGTTTTATTACGTGTTCTTTTAAATAAACTTGTTAAAAGGATAATGCACAAGGCCGGTGCGCCCTCTCTTTTCTGTTTTCTTGTTTGATTGCTAGGATATCCCTATCCTTGAAGGCAGCATGGCCGAAAGTTACTGTCCATCCTGAACTTTGAACTGTCAGGCTAACACATTTATGCGCAAGAGTATTTGTTTTGTTGTATTGAACTTTAAGGCTTTTTGATTTATAATATTTGTTGTTAAAGCAGCAGCCTATTCCTTTAGAGTAATAGCGTTTGCTTTTATTTTAGTGTTTGCCATTATCACCAAAAGTGAAAGAACACAAATTTTGGGTTGTCGCCAGAACAGGAATAGCCCTTTAATCTTCCAGTGGGGGCACTACTTCTGGTAATGACCAGGAATTCAATCACTTTGGAGGGATTTCCTCTCACTTTCTGTCTTGACTATGGGATAGGAAGTGAAGGGAAATCACCCTACTAGGATGCAGATGGCCATGGTTATAACCCTTCAATACTTTATCTAAAATCAAATGCCTTAGTTCTACTTTAATATTTATTTTGCTTTAATTTTATACTGTAACCACTGAAACTTCCAACTATCAAACTGGCTATTGACAGACCCTTGTCATGCAAAGGACAAAAGGGTCCTGTAGACACAAGTGTCATACAGGGAGTGCAGCGCACTCCCAGCACAAAAGGGAGAAACACATATATGAGGCCCCACAGAAAAAAGCCCAGTTCCGTGAGGCCACATAAGTGTTTTTTGTCAGCGTGAAGGAGTTCATATAACGTGTAAACCTATTAGGCCTTTAGAACGTGGCCTGATTATGAGACTATATTGAGCTTTCAGCTCTTTGTTTATTTTTTTCTGTTCAGATAGAATGTAATTTTGCTTTTGGGGACGTTGTGAAGTTCAGATTTACTTATTCTCTTTGTTGTAGGAAGCCATGACAATGTTATGTTTGCAATTCCCATATATGCACACATACTGTATGTTTTGAAATGGTCATCCCATCGGCTCTGTTGTGTATGTCCCAAAGACAATAATGCTTCATGTACACGGGACGTTGTTTAACCTCTCCTGAACGATTTAACTTGACAGCTAGAAACCGGTGACTAAAAACATCTGTAAAGCCTTTTTGTAATATAAACTTTGGGCTGATGGTTGTGAAATGTTTTAGGAGATCCTTTGTGTATCTCCATATTACACTTATGTGATTCTTGTATAAACTTAAACAATCCAATGTTTCAATGGTTATACAGGTATTTGTGGACCATTTTCACATCATGGGTTTAAAAGTAGACAACATATTTCAGTCTACTTTCAAATGTCATGTACAGAATGTATACAAAGTCTTATACATGTAAAAACCTTTTCTTGCTTGTAGAAACCAATTTGTTTCATTGTGGAGCTGACAGAAGCCAACTACTTGCTAAGGGAACAAACTCTTCCCTGTATGACACTTGTGTTCACAAGACCCAGTTTGTTCCTTGCATGACAAGGGTCTGTCAAGAGCCAGTTTAGGATAGTTCTTTAACATAACTTAAAGTGTTACTAAACCCAGGACCCTGCATTCACTATATCTGGTATCAAACAGTACACAGAACATGAAAATGGAATATTTTAGTAAATATAAACTGCTAAATACCCTTTCTCTTTAGCAGTATATAGCAGTCTTGTGACTTCTATCAGTGTTCAGCCGAGCACTGGAAAAAGTTTGTAGGAGTTTTAATTCTCCCCTGATTGTCCTATGAGGCTGCAGGACCCCTGACCCTCTGTCTGTACAGTGCAGATTGACCCTGTGCCGATCAAATGCACTCCCAAAAAAAAAAAAAAACCACAACACTCTAGTAATACACACCAAATTGAGCCTGTGCAGAGTGCCTCCTAGGGCTCTGTACTATCAGGAGTTGAACTGGGGACTGTGGAAGAAGGGGAGGGTCAGAGAAGACAGGCTCAAACAGCCTTTTTACATAATGTGCAGGATTAACCCCTAAGGTTCCACAGTGCGTATAACATGCACGCTTTACTGCAAATGCAGTCTGATTTTACTTTTGTGGGATTAGTAACACTTTAAAGGCAATGAGCTCCATTTGAATTCAGCTTTTGATACATACAAGAGTCAGAACTGATCTTTTCCAAAATCACTGAGCCAGTATCTAGCTAGCCAGAGGACTTCAGTTTGATTCATAGTAGGACAAGGATTTTATTGTGAGAGAAAGAAAGAAAACAAAGAGAAAAGAAATAAAAATATGTTTCAGTAGGATCCTTTGCAACCAGGTTGTTCTTTAACATAACTTTAAACATTCAAGCATTCCAATTCCATAGGATGCAATGTCTTCAAATCATTCAGTATGTGGACCAAAGATTTCCTGTAGTTCTTCCTGGGCAAGATGCAATAGCATAATTTTAGGTTAATTTAAAAACAGTACTAAAAAGGAGGATTGGGAGACATTCCCAGAAAAATAGGATTTTTTAAAACAGCTTACCTGTAAAATCCTTTTCTTTCGAAGGACATCACGGGACACAGAGCCACAGTAATTACTGATGGGTTATATAGGTATCACTGGTGATTGGACACTGGCACACCCTATCAGGAAGTTCAACCCCCTATATAATCTCTCCCCCTTGCAGGGATACCTCAGTTTTGTAGCCAAGCAATACAGTGTATTAGAAGAGGGGCGGGACCGCTGTGTCCCGTGATGTCCTTCGAAAGAAAAGGATTTTACAGGTAAGCTGTTTTAAAAAATCCTATTTTCTTTCTCGAACATCACGGGACACAGAGCCACAGTAATTACTGATGGGATGTCCCAGAGCAATGCTACCTGAGGGGGGGGGGGGAACCACGACCAAGTAGGGTGTAATCAGACCTGAGGACCCTGTACCGCTGCCCGCAGCACACTACGCCCAAAGGCGATATCCTCATGCCTTCTCACATCCACCTGATAGAATCTGGTGAATGTATGAACTGAAGACCAGGTTGCGGCCTTGCAGATTTGAGCCATAGAGGCCCGGTGATGCACTGCCCAAGAAGCACCAATAGCCCTTGTGGAATGTGCCTTGATCTGAAACGGAGGAATCTTCTGTTTCAAACCGTAAGCTTGAATGATCAACTGTCGAATCCATTTAGAAATGGCAGCTTTTGACGCTGCCTGTCCTCTATTGGGACCCTCTGGCAGCACAAACAAAACATCCGTCTTGCGGATCTGAGCAGTTGTCCCTAGATAGGCCTTAACTGCTCTTACTACATCCAACGAATGTAGAGATCTCTCTTCCGGAGAACAGGGATCTGGAAAAAAGGAAGGCAGAACAATGTCTTGGTTTAAATGAGAATCAGAAACCACCTTCGGTAAAAAACTAGGATGAGGGCGTAGTACCACTCTATCCTTGTGTATAATCAAATAAGGCTCCTTACAGAAAAGAGCTGCTAATTCTGATACTCTTCTAGCAGAAGAGATGGCCACCAGAAAAAATTATTTCCTTGTCAACAAGACCAAAGGAATCTGACTTATTGGTTCAAAAGGCTGTTTCTGTAACACAGCCAGGACCAAGTTCAAGTCCCAGGGGTTTAGGGGCGCTTTAACTGGAGGATTAAGACGCATCACCCCCTGCATAAAATTTCGGACCAAAGAATGCGAAGCAAGTGGCCGCTGAAATAATACTGATAAAGCAGAGACCTGGCCCTTGATGGTACTCAAGGCCAGCTTCATCTCTAATCCTAATTGTAGAAAATCAAGAATTCTACCTATGACATATTTCCTGGGATGCCAACCTCTGGATTCACACCAGGTTATATAAGCTTTCCAGACTCTATGATAAATCATCCTGGAAGCTGGCTTCCTTGCATTAATCAAGGTAGATATGACAGGACCTGAGAGCCCACGACTCTTCAGAACGTGGGTCTCAATAGCCAAACCGTCAAATTTAGCGTTTGTAAGGCAGGATGGAACACTGGACCTTAACGGGTCTGGGCGTACCGGTAGGGTCCACGGGGAACCCACCGTCATCCTTACTATTTCTGCATACCAAGTCCTTCTGGGCCAAGCGGGGGCCACCAGAAGTACCGACTTCCTTTCCTGCCTGATCCTGCGAAGGAGTCGTGGTAATAGCAGAATAGGCGGGAATGCATAAATCAGTGAGAACCGATGCCACGGAATCACCAACGCATCCGTCCCGCATGCAAGAGGATCTTTTGTCCTTGCCACAAATCTGTCTATCTTTGTGTAGAATCGGGATGCAAAGATCTACATCTGGAACCCCCCATCTTTGGCATATGGCCCAAAAGACGTCGGGATGCAGAGACCATTCCCCTGGAAGTGACTGCTGGCGACTTAGATAGTCCGCCTGCCAATTCTCTATTCCCGGGATGAAAACTGCCGATATGCATGGCACATGCATCTCTGCTCAGACTAAGATCTGGTTCACCTCCTTTTGAGCAGCTCGGCTCTGGGTGCCTCCCTGATGATTGACATAAGCCACTGCTGTGGCATTGTCGGACTGGATCCTGACCGGACAACCCTGTAGCCTGATAGTCCAGGCTTTTAGAGCTAAATGTATCGCCCGGATCTCCAGAATGTTGATGGGTAAGGTCCTCTCTGTCTTGGACCATAACCCTTGGACCGCAGCCTGTTCCAGAACTGCTCCCCAACCTGACAGACTGGCATCTGTTGTTACCACCGTCCAGGTAACCGGTAGAAAGGATTTCCCCTTCTGCAGGTTCTCGGGTATGAGTCACCAATTGAGGCTCTGACGCACCGCATGCGACAGGTGCATCGGAAAGTCTAATGCCTGAACCTTCTTGTTCCAGGTCAACAGAATACTGTGTTGCAGCATTCTTGAGTGAAACTGAGCATAGGGAACTGCTTCGAATGAAGACACCATCTTCCCTAGTAGCCTCATACAAAGGCGGACTGAGGGACCCTTCTTGGTCCTTACTGTCAGAATCAGCTCTTCTCAAAGCAGTGATCTTTGCCTGGGGTAGAAATATTTTCTCCCGGCTTGTATCTATAATCAGACCTAAATACTCCAGTCTTCTTACTGGTTTTAGGAAAGACTTTTCTAAGTTGAGGATCCAACCCAGGTGTTCTAGATACCTGACTGTGGTCCTCAAGTTTCCATTTAAAGAGGCTACCGACCGGTCTATCAAGAGCAGGTCGTCTAGGTATGCTATGACAGCTATACCCTGAGCCCTTAATCTGGCCAGAGGAGGAGCCAAGATTTTTGTGAACACTCGAGATGCAGTGGCTATCCCGAAAGGCAGAGCCACAAACTGGAAATGGCGCCCTCCTACCTCGAAGCGCAGAAACTTCTGATGAGTAGGAAAAATGGGCACATGCAGATATGCATCTCTGATGTCTATTGATGCCAGAAATTCTCCTCCCTGCAGGGTGGGAACTACTGTTCAAATTGATTCCATGCGGAAGGATTGAATCCTTAGGAATCGGTTCAGATCCCTTAAGTCCAGAATGGGCCCGACATCCCCATTTGGCTTTTGGACCGTAAAAAGGTTGGAATAGAAGCCCAATCCCTGGTCCTTTGCGGGAACTATCATAATGACCTCCTGCGACCAAAGTCGCTCTAACGCTAGAAGGAGCGACTGGTTCTTCTCTGGGTCTCTGGGAACACCTGATCTGAGGAACCGAGGAGAGGGGAATTCCTGAAACTCCAGCTTGTACCCTAAGGTTACCGTGGAGATTACCCATCTGTCCTGGAAGTCCTCCTGCCAGAGCTCTGAGAACTGTCGCAGTCTTCCCCCACTCGAGTGAGCGGGGGCGCCCCCTCATGCAGAGGTCTTAGTGTTTTGCCTAGTAGGCTTCTTTCCCCAGGACTTCTTTTGTCCCTGGGGTTGACTCTTGTCTCTGGACCCCGATGGAGGCGGCCGTCGAGACTGCCTGGAAGCTGAAGCCCCCGGCGCTGGGGAAAGAGTCCGTTTGAAAGAGGGACGCTTACTCTTCTTCTTGACAGGTAAGAGTGCTTTTCCCACAAGAGATTCTCTTGATATAGTTATCCAAGTCCTCTCCAAACAACCTTGCACCACGAAATGGAAACCCAGCCAGTAGCTTCTTACATGGTGCTTCGGCTGACCAATTTTTCAACCATAGGATTCTACGTATATGCACCAACCCCAGTGAAAGACGGGAGGTTTGCACGATAGAATCTCTAATGGCGTCAACCACAAAGCATAAGGCCGCTGGAAGGTTAGCAAACCCCTGGGCCTGCTGTTCAGGTAATACTTTGATGACCTGCTTAACATGGTCTCTTAAGTATTGACAGACTCCAATCGCTGCTACTGCAGGTTGGGCCACTGATCCTGCTAAGGAGAAAACATCCTTCAATAGGGATTCCATCCTTTTATCTACAGGATCCCTGAGCATTGTCTACAGGACAAGTCAGGCTATTATTTACGGAGGAAATGGCGGCATCAATAGCCGGTATTCCCCACATTTTAATAAACTTTTCTTCCATCGGATAAAGTGTTGAAAACTTTCTCGGCGGAAAAAAACGTTTGTCTGGGTGATCCCACTCAGAATAAATGAGCTTTTCAAGTAAAGTATGAACAGGAAAAGCATGTGCTGCTTGGAAAGGTTTCAGTGACCCCAAAGCAGAAGAGGATTCTTTAGCAGTTTCAGGTATGGGCAACTTAAATGTGGAGTGGATCAATCCAGTGAGGATCTGCACTAAGGTATATATATAGTGTAGCGCTATGTGTATGGGTAGATCAAGGTGAGATGTTAAAATCGAACCATCTAGCAATGGTCAGAAAACAAACAAAAAATTGATTTAAAAAGGTGAATTAAAAAAAGAGAAATTTGGTTGCACAAATACAGAATCATATATAGAGCATAATGGAATACACCTGTGAAAAAGTGAAAACAAAAACACAATATAAATCAACCTAAAATAAAGTCCATGTAAATAAGATGTGTCCTTGATGGAAATCAAAAAAGCCACCACCAACAGTCTCTGAGGGTAAGTTGATGAGGGCAGCAACAGGATGTTACTGGTGGGTGAAACAGAGGAACACCAAATCCAATGTGACGTCTATGTATGTGTCAGAACCACCACCATAACATCTGAGGAGGCTTACCGGACGTAGAGGACTTGGAAAGACATACGTCTTGCAAGTCACAAAAAGCTTGTTTAGCCACCGGGGCTAGCAGGGTGAAAACATCAGGTATCCAAAACTTCAATAAGTGAGGAGTGAAGATCTGTAGGCAGCTTCAACCGTCCAGAGGTATCAGCAGACCATCCGGATGTATAATTGGAACCATGAGAGAAAGAAGACTCACATGGCGTGATATCGTTTTAAAAGGCATGCATTTATTAAAACATTAAAAGAAAAGCACTCACATGGTATACGATCATAAACAGCTTAAATGGTATCGGACGCGGTGATCATAGGAGGTCCACCCAACATGTTTCGGTTAATCAACCTTCATCTGGCCAGATGAAGGTTGATTAACCGAAACATGTTGGGTGGACCTCCTATGATCACCGCGTCCGATACCATTTAAGCTGTTTATGATCGTATACCATGTGAGTGCTTTTCTTTTAATGTTTTAATAAATGCATGCCTTTTAAAACGATATCACGCCATGTGAGTCTTCTTTCTCTCATGGTTCCAATTATACATCCGGATGGTCTGCTGATACCTCTGGACGGTTGAAGCTGCCTACAGATCTTCACTCCTCACTTATTGAAGTTTTGGATACCTGATGTTTTCACCCTGCTAGCCCCGGTGGCTAAACAAGCTTTTTGTGACTTGCAAGACGTATGTCTTTCCAAGTCCTCTACGTCCGGTAAGCCTCCTCAGATGTTATGGTGGTGGTTCTGACACATACATAGACGTCACATTGGATTTGGTGTTCCTCTGTTTCACCCACCAGTAACATCCTGTTGCTGCCCTCATCAACTTACCCTCAGAGACTGTTGGTGGTGGCTTTTTTGATTTCCATCAAGGACACATCTTATTTACATGGACTTTATTTTAGGTTGATTTATATTGTGTTTTTGTTTTCACTTTTTCACAGGTGTATTCCATTATGCTCTATATATGATTCTGTATTTGTGCAACCAAATTTCTCTTTTTTTAATTCACCTTTTTAAATCAATTTTTTGTTTGTTTTCTGACCATTGCTAGATGGTTCGATTTTAACATCTCACCTTGATCTACCCATACACATAGCGCTACACTATATATATATATATCTGTTGAATTTTTTACTTCTTTGTCTTAGAGGTGTGTTAGCTGCTTACTGTATTATATTTTTTTAGCATCTCTGTAGCAGCGCTGTACTTACCCTTTATCTGTTTCCAGGATCTGCACTAAGACTTTCTCCTCTTGGGAAGTCGCAGAGGGTCCCTCTCCACCTGATTCCTCCGAAGAGGAATCATCCGTCCCATCCCGATCCTCTGAAAGGGATTCATCTCCTTTATCCCAGAGCTCCTCTGTCTGAGGGTCTTGGGGTACAGAGGAAAGCCTAGTGCGTTTTCTTCCACTGAGTGAAGACGTAATCACGGCCATTAAATCTTTCCTCTAGACCTTTAATGGTTGAGGAAAAAACCTCTTGTGTAATATATACAGGGGCTGAATTGCCAGAAGCAGGTGTAGCCCCTGACCCCGATGGCTCTCCCTGGCTAGCCGTCCCTGGCCCATCTTTAGGGGGGGGAGGATGCTGCCGACAGGGGGCCCTCAGAACCTGAACGAGATCCCCTAGTGTCTCTGGTTCCTAGGGTTCTTGAACCTCTTCTACCCATAGTGCAAAGCAACAAGGTGTGAGGTATACAAATGAACACTGCCTGCTGAGCGATGTAGTCTGGCTAAAAGCCTTGCTACCCAATGCTCAGTGTGGTGTTACTTCAGTAAATGCTGCCTAGGAGAATGCCTGTGTCCCACCTTACATGGGACCGTCAGCTCTGTGTCTCTCAGAAGGCTGTGTGCACCTGTACAGAGTGCCTCTAATAGCCTGCAGCTGGCCTGAGTGGGAGTCTAAGCACCTGTGCTGACGTCCCGCCCCCTCCTCTACCGCCCCCCCACCCTCGAGTTTTGAAAAAAACGAGCGCTTCCCGCGCTGCCGACTCTCCTGTCATGCTTCTGGAGAAAGGCTGGGGATGGGGGGGGGGGTGGGGGGGGGGGGAGGGAGGGAGGGTGGTAACAAGATCTGCCTGAACGGCTATCTTCAGAGATGGTGGCCATTAGGCCGCAGAGCCCGGGTGGTATAACCCCTTTCTAGACCCCTGTGGCCCCTCTCTAGCTTGGGGGGGAACATTCAAACATGAGAAATCCCCCTTTCCATCTTACCTGCTTGCAGCCTGCTTGAGACGCTGGGACATAATCAGCGATGAAAACACCTGAGATAGTCAGTCAGCATGTGCAGGTTTGTGCTCTTGGCAGCCCCCGGTGGTCACAATAGGCATAGCATGCATTTACCTTAAAGGAGAAAAGCCACTAGAACTCAAAAATTCTGTGGAATCTCCTCTTACCTTATCCAGCCGCAGGGTGCTGTTTACACAGACCCAATCTTCACCTCTCACGGTGGGCTCCGTTTGAAAAAACCGTCAGAGACTGGGGCCCCCATCAGTATGGGGGATCCAACAGTTCTGGAACCGTAAAGCACCTCGCCAGAAATTAGGAAGTTTAAAGCCATTTTCTGATCTGCGGGGTCCAGCTCTCTAAAAAGAGAAGCGTTACGGGTAAAACCTCGTTTCTTCGGACATGAGGCCCGGGTACCATTCAATTCGTCCATGAAAAGACACTTTGAATGGATCCGGTTCGCCTGGCTTGCCCCAGTATAGGATATCAGGATATTCCCTTTGGAGCTCAGCACAGGACATCTTTACACGTCCATCACCTAAGACACTGGCGTAAAAACTGAGGTATCCCTGCAAGGGGGAGGGATTATATAGGGGGTTGAACTTCCTGATAGGGTGTGCCAGTGTCCAATCACCAGTGATACCTATATAACCCATCAGTAATTACTGTGGCTCTGTGTCCCGTGATGTTCGAGAAAGAAATATGTAATAGGGTGTTCATCTGATTTACAGTGATCTTACTTGGGAAGATTTTGTTCAGTACGTATTACTTTTTTGCTACTTGTTACAGAGTTATTCCCCGTGTGCAAAATTAATACATTTTATATTTCTGTTCTTGGGTTAAAACTGAACTTCAGTGTTGAATGTAGAAGTGCCTTGTAGTGTAGGATGTTCTATAGGATATAGAAAGATTTCTTCCTTTGGTTTCTTGGGTTACAAATTTCTTCCTTTGGTTTCTTGGGTTATATAAACCAATGGTTTTCACTTCTTATCAATATAGATCTTTGTTTCAAATGAATAATTATGTTCTCTCATTACTTAACATTGGAGCACATTGTTGTTTTTTTTACTATTCTTACCATGCTGACTTGGTTCAGAGCTTCTGCTAGAAGTTTCTGGTTGATGCCGCACAAATTGGCCACTTTTTTCTGACACTTGTGATGAACATCCATATCACATTCTATGGAATTAATGACACAGTATTACTAAAAAATGCAAATAAAACTATTACCACTGGTTAATAACAAAAACTGGGAAATAAGCAGAGCCTTTGAGCTAAAATATATGTGGGTTGATTTACTAAAACGGGATAGTGCAAAATCTGGTGGAGCTCTGCATAGAAACCAATCAGCTTCCAGGTTTTTTGTCAAAGCTTAATCGAACAAGCTGGAGTTAGAAGCTGATTGGCTACCATGCAGAGCTGCGCCTGATTTTGCACTCTCCAGTTTTAGGAATTCAAACCCATGGTCTGAAAAAAAAAAAAAAACAATCTAAAAAAGCTTGGGGAAACTCTGAATTAGAGTACTCAGATTGGAAAGTTAGCCATCTATGGGCCCCTTATAGTACAATCACTATAAAGCAATAATAGGCAGGAAGCACAATGTGCTTTCAGTGTTTAATGAACAAAGAATACCATCCATATGTACAGTATATGCATAATTACAAACTGTATATACTATATGTATTTAATGCACACTATAATTAAAGTGGATGTAAACCAGATTCATGAAAATTGAGCTGGGCACATATCTGCAGTGTTTTGTTATCTCTCTTCAAAGCACTGTGTCCCGTAGCCGTCTGCTGCTCCATTCTTCTGTTATCAGCCTATTAACTCCTGACAAATTCTCCGACACATATGATAAAAGCAGCCTGGTTGTGTTTACTTAATACTTTCATGCCACAGACCCATGGCCGGCCCTACCATTGGACCCAGGCAGCACTTTGAGAGGGGCAGCAAATTGACGCCCAAGATTTTTTTAACAGCAGTTTTGTGTGTCATTCAGGGACAACTGCCCCAGGCCACTCCCCTGCCCTGTAAAATGGCCACCCTGCTGCCCTCAACACGCAAAATTATGCACTTGTAGGCTTAAAATATACATACATCATACATTCTAGGGAGAATACAAATAAGGAAGATCACAGACTTAAAAAAAAAAAAACATTTTAAGCTGCAGTTTCTAAAGTGAGAAAGATAAAAGAGGTATAGACACAAAGCCCTATCTGTTAATCTGAATCAACAAACCCTGGAGTCCCTCTGTTCTGCATATCGCTTCTCCTGGAATTCCCACCATATTTGATGTCTTCGTATTAATCTCATGGCCTTACTGCACATGTTATATGAAGCTAACCACCCTCATCTCTTTTGATGAGGGTAAAAATCACCTCGGTTAAAATTACCATTCTACCTAAATGAAGTTAACACTCTCCCTGTAAAAGTTACAATGTCAAATCTTGGAAAATTTCAGCAAGGAAAAAAAAAGAAAAAGAAATTTGCCTATTTTTGATGTCCTGAGGTCAACGCCTTAAGCTTATCCTTGTTTTAGTACATAGAAATAATGGCCTGGAACAAGCATATGCATTAGACATGCTTATTTCAAGTCTGACTTACCACTCATTTTAAAGTCAGACAATATTGGTTTACAGCTCTAAAAAATAACAGAAGAAAGGAAAAAATGAAATGCTATATTTGTGAGACATGCTAGTCTTTATCTCTATTACTGAGAAGGCTGCCGATACACAAAATAGGATTCCTAAACGAAGCAGGAAAAATAATTTTCCATCTGTGCTTGAGGATCATTACGATACACTTTCTGTGTCAGTACCTGCCCCCTCCACTGATGTATATGACATGCTGAGAAGGAGATGTGGCTTCAGATTTTTACATTATTGAGACTGTCAGAGGCAAGGAGCTGCTATAAACAGAAGGCTTTTGATTTTAAGACTCTAGTTTGTGATTGTCTGGTTAGATCCAACAGTACTAGGACAAATCCCTTTTTTAAAACACGTTAATATGGCGGGGGATCTTAAAAAGCTATGGTGGGATGGATACTGTAGACACCCTGTTCTAAATTTAGTCAGCCCAGACTGATTTATAGTCTATTTGCATTTTGGTTTTCCCCTAAACTCAGTGTAGCTGTGGTTTCTTTCTGCTGCCATTAGGGGACACTGGTACCTCTGTAATAGTGTGAGATGCCACAGTAATAGTGTGTTATAAATATTGGTTTCCTCTAGTGGGAGGCTTATTGACACTGGCGCATGTTGGGGTAGACCATAAATATTTGGGGCAGACCAGGTGTGCTCTCTTGGCCCCCCCGCTGCAGTCTGCAGAGGGTGCATGTCTAGCTATTGGGGAGGCCATTGCATGTGCTTGGAGCAAATACCTAGAAATTTTAGAAGCCTGCCTGTCCAGTACAGTCCAGCTGCTTGAGGCCCTGGGCTCAGAAAGCCTAGCAGAAGACAATGATCTCGAAGAAGACATAGTGCCTGGGGTGGAGTACCAGAGCTGACACTGCTGCTCAAGGTCCTTTGGAGAGGAACTCATGGAAAGCATCAGGAGGATCAATATGGAGGCTGTTGCTAGAGGACACTACTGCTTCTTCTGTAAAAAGGTACAGGTTGCTGGATTCAACTTAAAGGATAAAGTCACCTTTACCAAAAAAATCTTAAATGCACATTTTATTTGCAGGTTAAAAAATATGCATTTATTTTTTTTTGTAATGGACCTGTAAAGCATTGCACCCAGGATCAGCAGATTGTGGGTGTAATGCCACGGTCCTGCAGACAGTCCGCGTATCTGTCTGGCCATACTCACGATACGGCCAGGCAGTTACACTGTGACAGAAAGACTTAATAAGTTACCCCATCGTTCAACAGCGTCGTGGTAGTTCATTGGAAACTACAAGCAGAAAGCCACAAAGGATGGCAGACCTTGTAGTTTTCTGATTCACAGAATACTGTTAATGGATGACACAGCCTGTCAGATTGTGACAGCTAGCGGGAGGGAGAAGATCCCTCGCTGGCTGTCAGACCTGGGGTTTGGTGGGGAGCGGGGCCCGGTACACCCTGAATATGTGTGTAACATGTAACAAAAACGTGAACTTATCCTTTAAAGGCACTCTTTAGGAAAAGATGCTGGCAGAAGCAGCCTTTATGGCGGACATTGTGAATCTACAGGAAACATTATTTCACTCAAGTCACATAAAAACAGTAACTGCAAGGTAAATTGAATGAAGCCAGACATTTGAAGAATCCGAGGATGGTCACATCTCCGATCCGATAGGCAGATGGAAAACAGGACCACCATCTGTCTGGATTTTGTAGACAGCATTGGATTGGATACCGCTGACATCGCTGCTCCATAGGGGAGACTGGAGGGTCCGATCAGGTCCGCCTTAAAAAGTGACAGGCAGACCTGATCGGACAGTCTGTGTGAAAGGGCCCCAATTAAAAACACTCACCTTCACATTTCAACCCCTGCTTCACCAAGCCCCAGAGCAGACTGCCACAGTGTTCACAGAAAGCGGGGCTTTTGTAATTGTAAACCTTGAATCGATGAGGCATGTCAATGTTAAACCGCTCCTTCTGGAACTGTAAAGGAAAAGCACCAATAAATATCACACAGCAAATGTACAGATCTGGTAAACGTTAAAGTGGTCCTAAATTCTAAACTTTTTACCTTAATGTATTCCCTGCATTAAGTTTAAAAATGTTTAGGTAAAAGTATCGCCCCCCCTCGCCACCCCTTATCCCCACTCAATCCAGTGCTGTGCCAGTCTGTAGGGGCTCTGCCCGCTCACTTCCCAGTCTCATAGGCTTTGCTGAGGCAGCAGGAGCCTGCTGCTGTCCCTCAAATCCTGCAATAAGGGGGCAGGGCGTAGTCGCGCTGTCTGTTTATGGACACAGGCAGCATGGCTTGGGATCGAGCCCACAGGTATGCCACCATAGGAAGTGGCTTCTTATGGTGACATACCACAAGAGACGGAGCCAGGGGTGCCAGTTGGGTACCTGATAAGAGGAGGTTTGGGCTGTATAAATAGTTTTTGTGATTAACCACTTGCCAACCAGCCTCCGCAGAATTACTGCGACAAAATGGCACGGCTGGGTGAAACGATGTTATGCAATGTCGCTTCACCCTTCGCCCCGGAGCCAGTGTAAGTGACCGGCTGTCGCGATCACCGCCGGGCTTCCGTGATCGCTGGTGACACACCGAGAACCGGGATGTGTGTGTGTAACACACAGTCTCCGGTTCTCTGAGGGGAGAAGAGACTGATCGTCTGTTCATACAAAGTATGAACAGCGATCTGTCATCTCCCCTAGACAGTCCCCCCTCCCCTTCAGTTAAAACACAGAGAGGGAACACAATTAAACCCTTGATTGCCCCCTAGTGTTAACACCTTCCCTGTCAGTGACATTTTTACAGTAATCAGTGCATTAGCACGGATCGCTGTATAAATACCAATGGTCCCAAAAATGTATCAAAAGTGTCCGATGTGTCCGCCATAATGTCGCAGTCCCGATAAAAATCGCAGATCGCCGCCATTACTAGTAAAAAAAAAAAAAAAATTAATAATAAAAATGCCATTAACTACCCCCTATTTTGTAGATGCTATAACTTTTGCGCAAACCAATCAATATATGCTTATTGCGATTTTTTTTTTACCAAAAATATATAGAAGAATGCATATCGGCCTAAACTGAGGAAAAAAATTTTTTTTATATATATTTTTGGGGGATATTTATTATAGCAAAAAGTAAAAAATATTGAGTTTTTTTCAAAATTGTCGCTCTTTTTTTGTTTATAGTGCAAAAAATAAAAACCGCAGAGGTGATCAAATACCACCAAAAGAAAGCAATTGTCAGTTAAAATTGTCAGTTAAAGCGACGCAGTGTCGAATTGCAAAAAGTGCTCTGGTCAGTAAGGGGGTAAAATCTTCTGGGGCTGAAGCGGTTAAATAAAAAAAATTGTGTTTACAATCATATTAAAAGATAGGTGCATGGTTAGGTATTAAAAAAAAAAAAAAAAAAAAGTATTCGCTCATCTTTTTTGTGTAAAAAAAAAAAAAAAAATGGAGATAATATATTTATTATCTCACTTTGATGCAGAAGCCTTTTTACATTGCCCAGCAAGTAGGGACCCATAGCAATGAGCGTGTCAGTATGTCCTCTTTAGCACGGCGCATGCTCATTACAGCTTTATAATTTGATTACAGTCTATGAGACTAAGGCTCGTTCACCAAATTGAAGAGGACATCTTAACGCTAGCGATCCTATGGAAATCCGATCCACTTGCATGCTACAGGAGCTTATGCATGAGAACATATTTTTCATAGTATTATTAGGGAGGGCTGGGTGGGAACATGTTTATTTTTTATGTCTGATACATGTATGCTTGAAACCTTTTGTGAACCTTTCTATTCCCCAAGAATATTAACACAGTGGTACATTTCCGTATATTACAATCTTTTCAATGGTCTGTTTCAAATCCATTCCTCCCGGTTTCAAGATTTGCAGTCTGCATAGAACTAATTTGATTTTTCTGTAAAAGCCAACTAACCAGCTTTCGCCTTCTCCAACCACTGCTATTGGGTGCTGGTATATTTAGAGAGTAATATCACATGACCATTACAGGAGAGGTAAAGGTTTCTTTCACATGTGGGCTGTATACAACATCCTGGCTTCCCCTTCTCTGACTTGTGCAAGAGGCAAGATGGCAGCAACCAGTGAAAAGGAGGGACAGACTAGAGAAAAGGCTTTGTTCACAAATTATGAACCAGTGAGTTGTTTATATGCTGAATAGTTTGTATTTTGTAGTGTCTTCTGTAAATAATGGTAAAGGAACCACTTTAAGGACCATGTCAGATGGGTGGTTATGCTTTTGGTAACAGATCGCCAATAGAAGAATCACAGGCAATCAGAGGCTTTACCTTACCCAATCACACTCTTAATGGTCCAGAACACTGCAAAACATTCATTACTACCAATGTGCATGGAGGGAGCTACATCATTCTGTTTCGGCTAGTAAGGGAGACACTCCATAACAAAAGGTGAGTGGTCTGTTAGTGATCCTGTTACTGGCAAGTTGTCACCAGTGACAAGATCACTTCTGTGAATGGAAAAACAAACCATTTAAAGCAGAACTATAGTTTAACTATTTTTTTATCCCCTCTGGGTTGTTCCAGTTGGAGTCTCATTCATTTTAGCTACATATGCATGGAACTAAAATTGTTTGTTTTCACATTTGTCTTGAATGAGCTCAATCAGATTTTATTGAGATCAAATATTTTGGAGTATAAATTAACCTCACCGTGATGTCAAAAGAACACGCACCCTAAAGCGCTGAGCATGTGATACAAATGAAAATAAACACAAATCCCTGAGAAGTATTTTAGTTTCATTTTCTTGTCTACAACGTGATCAGCTTTTGTTGAATGCGCATGCATTAAAATCGATTTCTACTTTTGTGTTGTTAGTAAACTTGGAAATCCATAACCACCCGAGATAGAAAGAGCAGATAAGTACTTACCATGGTGTCCCGGCTGTTGGTCGCTGTGCCTGTACACCTGCCAATGATCTTGTCAATGCATTTTTTATGTATGGCAGCATTGCACTCTGTAAGCAATAGAAACAATTTGTACCCATTTCAAGAGATGACTAGTCACAGACTACAAAGGCATTACAGATTGCAACAGAGAGAAAAAAAATGATACATATTGGAAAAATAGCAAAGTCAAAGCATGGTGAATAGAACCAAGGGGCCACCCAAATGGCAACATGGTAAAGAGAGAAACTTAAAGCGGTATCAAACCAAAAACATAATCTATTTCAGTTTACCAATCATTAGAGATTAGTGGTTGTATTAGGTTTCTTTCTTTAGGCTTTTTCCCCCTCTGTATTCCCTTGGGGATCTGGCCAGTAACACACCTCCTGGATGAATGAACGCGGGGGACAGATTTGGACAGCAGTATTGTCAGTCCAGGAGGAGGGGAGTGTTAAAAGTACTATCACATTTAAATGCAGTAACAAACTGAAGCCAAACGTCAGCTCACACCTTATAATCAGTTACAGCAACTGTTTTTTTCTTTTTGGATAAAGGTTTTACATAAATAAAAGCTGATCATTTTAAGCACCACTGCCAGTGTTAAATGGTCTTTCTCATCCCTGTAACTGCAAGAGAGCATGGTAGCTGGATCACCAGATGAAATGGGAGAAGAAAGAAAGCCTTAAAAAGGAAACTAATACAGCCATCACAATTAAGAATTGGTAAGCTGCAATATAATAAAGGTTTGATTTTGGGTTTAATACGACTTTAAATGATCTTTCTTCAAATTGAAGGGCAATCAAGACAAATTGAAGGGCAATCAAGACAGATAAAATAGAACTAAATCAGACTAACGGAGATATCCATACAAACTTTATGTGATGTTTATCATAAGAACAACTGTAAAAGATTGCCTTAAAATAGAAGTATGGGCTTGTCTTTTTTTTTTAGATTTATACTTACCTAGGTGGCTGCATCTGTCCCCCCCAGTACCTTTACACTGAGAACCGAGCGATCGAACACTGTCAATCACTCGTTTCTGACAGCTCCCTGAGCAGAGAGCTGCTCATTAAAACTTCAGAAATATAATGACATTAAACCATGTTGCCTTCCAACATCGTCAGTCAGCGGCTCGGCTCTCTGATCCCTCCTCGCTCACTGGAGCACTGAGCTGTGGAGGGGGTACAGCAGCTCGCTGAGAGCCTGAGCCAGGTGTCAGTCCAGGCACCTGGCGTATCCAGTCTTCCATTGTCGTGATGACGCGGTGCCTGAACCGACTTCTGTGATGTCAGCAGAGAGCAGACTTCAGCCCGCTCTCTGCTGAAAACGGGCCACAGGAGCGCAAACAAGCCGCACTCCTGAGTTCCATAGAAGTACAGTCAAATGTGCTTTGGCTATACTTCTTTAAAACAACAAACATACTAAATCTGACTACGTGCCGGTTCACACAGGGGCGACTTGTCAGGCGACCTAGCCTCCTGACAAGTCGCCTCCCGTTCTGTACAATGGAACCGTTCCAATTGGAGCGACGCAAGTCGCTCAGACTTAGAAAAAGGTTCCTGTACTACTTTGGGGGCGACTTGAGGCGACTTGCATAGACTTCTATACAGAAGTCGTTTTGCAAGTCGCCGTGGAAGTCGTGTGCAGGTCGCCTCGGTGAGGCGACCTGCAAGTTGTGCCGCCCCTGTGTGAACCGGGGCTAAAGGAAACAACCAGCTAACAATGTATCAGTCACCAAACACAGCCACCCAAAAAAAGATCTACTTATATGCTTTGCAAACATCCGTAACCCCAAATAGATTTTGTGGTAACCAAGTGTTTACTGGCAATTAAATTCCAACACCCAAATGATAAAGTAACTGCTTTTACAAGCTGCTAGAAGGGTTTAGTATGCTTCAACAAACTGCATTGTTTGTTAAAAGTCTGCTGAAGTCTACTAGCAGTGATATTCGGTACTCCCATTAACATCTGTTTAACATATCCAAAATTAAAGCTGCTGAGTGTGTTAAAGGCTTCAAGAAAGCTGCTCAAAGCTTGCCAAAAGCTTCACAAATGCTTGGTGTTCACACTGCTCTAAGGCCTAGTTTACACTTGCGCTGAAACAGAGTGGTTGAGGGTCATTTTTTAAAGCTTTCCTACAGCCCAACGCCACACCTGTCACATAGTTTAATGGTGACCTGAAATCCCTGTACACACAGGGGTGGTTACAGCAAATATTTTTAGCACTACCCCGTAGGAGCCACTAGTATTTTTCCCAGAACTTCCCTAGTTTCAGCTCCGCAGCCAGGCACACAGAATTTCTTGCAGTCAGGTGCACACATCAGTGCGATACTCCAATGACCACACTAGGGGTTGTGGTATTTTTTTTTTGTTGTTTTAGTTTAGTTTAGGAACTGGGATAGGCGATGGGAATAGTAGGATACTACAAATTAAGGACAGCTTTCCTAATGGAACTGTGTAGCAAACTGTACAGGATTGAGCAAAGTCCCTTGCAAAGAGAAGAAATTGAATGGACCTTTCTCTTCAGGACACCAGCCGGTGCCCTCTTTAATTTAATTTAATTCTAGTACCCAAAGGGGGAATCGGAAGCACAAGTCACTAGGATGCATTTAGTGGGTCTGTACTCACAAGGCCCTGGTCGCAGATCACCTTTCTCTGATACCAGACAGGATCCGTGGACATCCGCCCTCAGTCGGCTCTCAAGAGAAACCTGAGCTTTATTGGCCCTCAGGTTGTCCTCCTAATGTCGCATGGTAACTTGTGCTGGGAAGAATCAATGTGCCCCCTCCCCAACTGGACCTCTTCTCTCCAGGAAAAGACCAGGAGCTCAGGTGCTCCCTGAACATAAATACAGTCACCCAGCATGCCTAGGGGTACCTCCCCTTCCAATTGGCTGCATCCATATTCATGCTTTTCATATGAATGGTTTCACCTACAATCCAGAAACTTCCTAGGTTGCTTGGATATAGGGAAACTCCAGACAGCGTGAGAAGCATCAAAGCACCCTGAACAGGAAGAACTAAACGATCACAGCTCCTGCTAAGCAGACAGCCCAATTCAATTTACCTGCTGCTCCTCTGTTAAGCAGAGGGCCCAAAAACTACTCTAGCATCTAGCTAGATGCTACATATATTCTACTGCTACCAAACGCAACCCATTCAAACGAAAGGGGATGCACCCTAACTGCGGGCCAAATGCTAAGCTCATGGTTGCTGTGCAGTGTTCCTATTCAAAAACTCAGTTCAGCTGAAAGGCATTCAGGAGGTGGCAGTATAATCTCCTTAACACACATATACAAGCTGGACCTGATGTGTACTAGGCTTCAGAATTTTATTTTGTCATAAAATTTGAGCACTGTAACAAGAGGCATAATAAGACAGTGGAAAGAAACAACTGCCACAGTACACTAAATGCACCTGCAAAAAGCATACAGACCAGCAGCAAAAATCACTTTTTGTTTAGCAAACACAAGAGCAAACAATGACCAAAAGCACCACCTTGGGCTTAAGACAGGAGGGTCAACAACTGATTAATAAACAACAGATTAATATTTATTTACTCACTGACAACTATTTACTTCCCTCTGAGGTGACAGTTCATGAAACTACTAAAAGGAGACAACCAAGCTGTTTAAAGTGGTTGCAAAGCCATTTTGTTTATATAATAGAATCCCCATGTTCCATTATGTTCTCCAGAGTATGTTCCATTTAAAAAAAATATGTAGCTTCATACCTTATTTCAGAGCACCCCTCGGCAATCACGTGACTGCCTGCCGCTCTCCTCCCCTGGTCTGATAACTACAGTGGGAGGGGCTGAGAATCCCCAGCTGACGTCAGCCGGGAGGAGGAGAGCAGTGGGCGGTCAGGTGAGCGACGAGTAGCACTCTGAAATAAGGTATAAAGCTACATATTTTTTAAATAGAACACACACTGGGTACATAAATTAATAGAGCATAGGGGATTCTATTAAAAAAAACAGTCATTTTAGAAGCAGGAGGGGTGGGGAGCAGATTGGCACTAACACTAGCTGACAGGCAGGGAGGATGGGGGAGAGAGGACAGAGGAGAGACAGCGGGATGACGGAGGCACAAACTGACCACGGTGTCAGGGCTCAGCAGCCATAATAAACATAGTCAGTTTACAGAGGGGAGGGCAGCACCAGGCAGGATCAGACAAGTATTTTAGATGATACAAAAGGGACAAATTATACAGCACAAACACCTTCCTGTCTGGCCTATAGCAACATGGCGGGTGGGCGGTGGCTCTCCCATTCTGACTGGACATCATGACCCTGGGGGTGCGCAACGAGATAATACGTAGTGCGGTGTTTCGCTCCGACACAATGCATCTCCGATCAAAGTAAAGAGCATATGACGTAGGTTCTTTATCATGTTATCAGCTGTGTCCAATCACAGCGTAACTAGGAAGTGGCAGTTATCGGCATTGCTCTATTCTCGCTGACAAGAGCGTGAGTAGAGGAGAGTCGGTAAGCGGCTCTCCTGACGGGGGATCTGCAGTGATTATCAGTGCAGCCCCATCAGCGATGCCCACCAGTGTTCACCAGTGATGCCTGTCAGTGCCTTCCCATCAGTGCGCATCTATGCTGCCCATCAGTGCGCATCTATGCTGCCCATCAGTGCGCATCTATGCTGCCCATCAGTGCGCATCTATGCTGCCCATCAGTGCGCATCTATGCTGCCCATCAGTGCGCATCTATGCTGCCCATCAGTGCGCATCTATGCTGCCCATCAGTGCGCATCTATGCTGCCCATCAGTGCGCATCTATGCTGCCCATCAGTGCGCATCTATGCTGCCCATCAGTGCGCATCTTTGCTGCCCATCAGTGCGCATCTATGCTGCCCATCAGTGCGCATCTATGCTGCCCATCAGTGCGCATCTATGCTGCCCATCAGTGCGCATCTATGCTGCCCATCAATGTCGCCTATCAAGGCCGCCTATTAGTGCCGCCTCATTAGTGCTGACCACTGCAGCCTCATCAGTGGACATCAGTGAAGTAGAAAACAAACTTTTTTACAAAATTTTATAACAGAAACAAAGGAATTTCCGGTATTTTTACATTTGTTTTGCAAAAAAAAATAACCCAGGTGGTGATTAAATACCACCAAGAAGAATCTCAATCGGTCTCTAAAAATGGTAAAAATTTAGTCTGAGTAAAGCGTTGCATGACTGCGCAATTATCATTCAAAGAGCGACAGCACTGAAAGATTAAAATTGGCCTGGGCAGGAAGGGGGTGTAAGTGCCCTGTACTGAAGTGGTTAAAGGAACAGGATCAATTTTTTTTTTAGGGTTACAACCACTTTAACCACTTAAGGACTGCCCACCATATATATACTGTGGCAGGGTGGCCCTATTGCAGCAAACAATGTACCTGTACGTTGTTTCGTGCACGAGACACTGCGGGCGTGCGCGCTGCATGGCGGGGAAGCTCATGCGCGGGTCCGGCTGCCGCGATGTCCGCCGGCCACCCTTAGAGAGGCGGAACGGGGATCTGCCTATGTAAACAAAGCAGATCCCCATTCTGACAGGGGAGTACAGAGAGATCGTCTGTTCCTAGTGATCAGGAACAGCGATTTCTCTGTATTGCCAGTCCACTCACCCCACAGTTAGAAAGCACCTCCCTAGGACACACTTAACCCCTTCCCTGCCAATGTCATTTATACAGTGATCAGTGCATATTTTTAGCTCTGATCACTGTAATAATGTCACTGGTCCCAAAAAAGTGTCAAAAGTGTCCGATCTGTCTGCCGCAATAAATCGCTGATCACCGCTATTACTAGTAAAAAAATAATCAAAATGGCATAAATCTATCCCCTATTTTGTAGACGCTATAACTTTTGCACAAACCAATCAATATACGCCTACTTTTTTTTTTTTTTAACCAAAAATACATAGAAGAATACATATTGGCCTAAACTGAAGAATAAATTAGTTTTTCTTACATTTTTTTATTGGATACGCATTATAGCAAAAAGTTAAAAATATTGTTTTTTCAAAAATTGTCAGTCTTTGGTTTATAGCGCAAAAAATAAATACCGCAAAGGTGATCAAATACCGCCAAAAGAAAGCTTTATTTGTGTGTAAAAAAAGGACAATTTTGTTTGGGTACAGCATTGCACGCCCGCGCAATTGTCAGTTGAAGTAACACAGTGCCGTATGGCAAAAAATGGGCTGAAGTGGTTAAGCAAAGATAACTTTGCCACTATGCTCAGATCCTCAAAATACAAACAGCGTGTCTGTCATAAATGTAGTCATTATGCAGTAGTAAAAGATACATCATAGGCTATAAAAAAAGGAAAGGATGGGATTGTAGAATTCTATTGGAAATTAATTATTTCTGAAAGGTAAATTTTTGAAGACAGCCCAAGAGAGATCTGCTGTAAAGTCTAAAATAATTTTTTAAGCAAAACAAAAAGCTTAGGTTTGTATATATGTAAGTATTAAACTTACGTCTGCATTTGTAACCTTGTTTGTTCAAGCCCCTGTAAAATAAAAAACACAGTTTAGAGTAGTCAGTGGCACTTCCCATGCAGAATTATTTGCTTTCCTGACAAACAGACCATGCTTTAACCCCATGACTAGCAGAAATCTTCACTGTTGAATGATGTTACCTAATATGCATAGGTCCGTGCACACTAGGCAGCTGAAAAAATGCCAGAACCTCTTGCAGAAAACGCAGTATAAAAATGCTTATAGCGGCTCGTACTGCACAAGCATTTATGGGAGTTTATGGGCATTAGCTTTTATAAGTGTTTTTTCCCAAAACATTCCCCTCTGCTCATTTTGCACTATAACCAATGTACAGTTGAAATGCTGAATGCTCCAAAACACTGCGTTTATGCATATTTATGCGTCAAGCTGTTTTTTTTCTGCATGAAAGCTCCTCTCAAAAACACGATTCTTATGGGGTTTTTTTCCCTGCCTGAAAACACTTCTCTGCAAATAAACCTGTAACCTCCCTAATGTGCATGGACAAACAAACAATCTAGCATAGAGCTGCTTCTACAGGCTGAAAAAAATAATAAATGAATAAAAAAAAGCCAAAAGCCTGTATAAGCAGCATTTGTTATGACCAGTGTGCATAGGCCCTAATAGTTCTTTCATGTCTGTTTAACTGCTACCGGGGCAGCAATTGAGGACAGTAAGCACTGAGAGGGGGCTGGCACTGGCAGCATGAAGCAATCAGAAAAAAGCTCTCTACAGCAGACAGTTACCATAACAAAATATTAAAATATCAGGATACCCTTTGTATAGTACATGCTGAAAATTACACTGCTGCCATCTCAAATCCCCCCCTAAAAGCTACTGATCACATCACCAATTACCAAACAGCAATATATTAAAAGTTAAGACACTTTTTAAACTATGTTGTTGGTTAACAAAAGCAGTTTGCAAATTCACGGCTACGTGCTGTTAGGATTGGCCAAGTCCTCCTTACCACACAAACTCTTTGCACACAGAGCAAAATGTTGGCTGACCAAAAAATGTGGCAATGAATTCATGGTTCTTAATGTAGTGTATTTTAGCCTGTTTGATGGCTCCTCTCCTCCTGTTTATAGTCACCAAGCCCTCGTCTTCCCGTATCGACTGCTTGCAATCTGTTAGGACAGAACAGGTGACAAAATGAAAGAACGCTACAGATGCACGAGTAATGCTAGACAACAATGAAGATTGAGATAGCCAACAAACAACAGATAGAGTAGCTATTAGTTTAGGAAATCAATAAAAATTAAATAAGACTAAAATATATATAGTAATGTCAATAAACATTTTGCTTTGCATCAAGGTAATATTTAAAATACTAGATAGCAATGATAAAAATACATGCAAACGAACTGTAGCTGCTAATATCAGTAAAAAACAAAAACAAATTATTTACAAGACAACAATCTTGATGGTGCAGAACAATGAAGAGGAGCAAACTACTGGTGTGCACTTTGAACAACAAAAGATTAAAATAAATCAAGATATTAACAAAACATTGCAAAACATGCAACATTTGATTTTGTCTTTACAGACCAAATCAAACAAATATTATATTCAGCAATACACTGCACATTGCCAAAAGAAAAAACAGACACATTGAAACAGCCAACAGGACTTCCTCTTTGTGGAACACATAGCTGCTTCACGGCAAAGACATGCAGGTAGGCAGTGCAATGACCCCCTCCAATGAACAGACACAGCACCTTGCATAGTAAGAGATAGAGCTCCAACACAGCTATCCTGGACTGTACTCAGCATAAACAAAGACTAAAGACCTGCTCTGTGTAACTCTGAAAACTCAGTGATGTACATGGGAGGGGGAAAGAGACAGAGGGAGTGAGCCAGTATAGTGCTTTAAGGGAAATATTAAAACTGAATAGTAAAGTAAAGATAGAATTACACTAGACTCACACTAGTGCTGCTGGTTAATTATGTATTTTCTGTGCGTTGTTGCATGCTTTTTATGTGTTTTCATTTTTCCTGCGTTTTTTCTTGTAGAAGGAAGAGACAGGTTACCAAGCACAAAACCCTGACAAAAATACATCAAAAAAGGCCAAAAATGGACTATGCTGCACCAAAAAAAATAAAAAAAAAATAAAGGACCCGGACCTTTTCAAAAATCCCACTGCACCATGTTGCATTGATGTGAATGGGCACCACAGAGGATTGTCATGTACTGCCAGCTCTTCCATGCCATGGAGTAGCCTACAAATTCAACAGTTTATGATAAACTCTATTTAACATTCATAGTTCCAAGACTACATATGTTTAATTATCACCTATTTAGAGTTCCCTAAAATTTAAGAGCTTCATCTAATTTCATTACAACAACGTGGCATATAGGGACTTGGAAATGGTTATATACCAGGATGGATAAAAAAATTTTTTTTTTAAATATCAAAAACCATCAGATTTTTTTTATTTAAAATCTATTTTTTTTTATTCTATCAAATTTATTTTAATTAAATGCTTTCGGAGTAAAAATCTAATTAAAAAGACACTTTTCTATTTAAGACGCATTAATAATTTAGTTTATTCTGCATGAAAGGGAGCTTAGTTATGTAACATGAGGCTGTATATTCTGCAATATTTACATTTTTGGTAAACTCATTCAATAAATCAAAGCTCTACAAGCTGAGAAAACATGTCCTGCATTGATGCATTTACACAATGTCACAGTAACCAAGAGATAAAACAAAGTTCAGGAATATTCCTTTATCCCATTGTTCTGAAAAAAATCTATGTACACTACATACTGTATGATTGAACCGGTTCTGATATCGCTGTTTTACTAACCTGATAACTTATTATTCTAAATATGAAACCTTCATTTTGTTTGCAAATATTAAAGATTCCAAATACCAGCAAGAATAAGTCCTTACATTTAAAGGGCACCCATCATTTCAGATCCATCATGGCAGCGCCTGTTAGCCGGTATCCACTCACCTGCTCCTGCCACGTCCCTCACCTTGTTGTGTCACTGCCGCATCACCAGCCGTCCCATTAAAGTAAATGGGACTGTCGGTGAGTCAACAATTGCTCTTTAAAAATTATGATTTAAATCGAGTTGACTTAAGTCAAGCCTTTTTACTAGTAATTTAAATCGACTTGATTTAAATCAAATCCACCCTGTTATACACATACAAATTTTAGCCAAAGTACGATCTAACAGTTTCTAGTTATTGTGCATTTTTAAGGGTATTATCTTTTGTAAGTTCTATGTAGTCATATTTAGATCTCCTGAATTGCACTTATTAAAGAAAACCTGCAAAATGCAAATTATAGAGCTTGCTTTAGCTGACTGCTTCTGAAAATACTAGTTGCCTTATGTCAAAACTTTCGATAAAACAGCAAGAAGTAAACAGATCCGGAGTTCCGACTATACTCTTACTTGCTAATCTGCATACTTTTTCTGGGTTATAGATTCAGAAAGTATTAAAGGAGAAGTATGGCCAAAGCTCTTTTGGCCAAACTTCTCCTGTAGGTCACAGCAGTGCACTTAGTTCTGCAATCCTGTGGTCCAGATTCAGCCAACAGCGGGCAAAAGACAGCAATCAACTGACATGGCAGAGCCAGTCCATGCTCTGCAAGGATCCCGACGATTATGTTGGGATCCATCCAGATGCCTGACTTGTAGTTGGCTCAGCCTCTCAGTGTGACACTGAAAGCCTGTGCCAGCTGCTCCCACCCCCTCCATAGCCAGGTGCTCACGTAAGCACTGGAGGGGCATAGCACAGAGTGCTGACAGTCATCGGCTCTCTGCTCACTAAAGACCAAGAACTGAGCGATCAGCAGTCATGTGGTCACTCAGTTCTCAGTCCTAAAGCTGGTGGGGGACAGTTGCAGCATCAGATCGATCCTGCAGTCACATAGATTAATATTAATGATTGTTTTTTAACCCCGCACTTCTCTTTTAATACGCTAAAAGAAAACAAGTTTAAAGAAAACCTCTACCAAGAGTGCTACGAATACTGTCAATACTTCTGAAAACCCTAGCTGTCTGGTTGTCCCTGTATTTAACAGTTACCTGTTATTGTTTAGAATGTAACAACATAGGGAAACTATATGATATCTGGGGAATCCAGGTATGTTACAATACATGCAGTCTGGCTATAACCCCCTGCCAAAGTTATCTTAACCCGCTCTGTGACTATTATCAATTCTTTTCACTTTGAGGCAACCAAGATTCACAGGCTCCTGCTGTATTGTTTTCTAACATTTTTTGTGATGACTTGACTTATTTGTGTGGTCCAAAGCTGTACAAATAAGTAAACGGCAGAAGTAGGAACAGAAATTGGGAACTTTAGAAGAGAGATAGGCAATTGACAGATTTGAAATATACTCATATCTCCCTAACAATGAAAAAGGTTTTGGACAGACTTCCACCTCTGATTTTTCTAGACTTGTATACAAATAAAGCTACAGTAACCATTTTTTTTGGAGGGATAAATAAAGGCTAACAATTTCTCGACTCCTGTACTTTGATACAGACTCAAATAGCCAATACTAATGATATTAAAAGCAACGTAAGCAAATATAGGAACACAACTGTTGTAAAAGCTGAAGCCAACATTGGCTATAAATGACAAGTCCTTCACAGGCCAGGCATAACAGGACCTTTATGTACATGCAAAAGGCTGGTTAAGTGTCAAAGGTTAAACTGGGGGGTGCACCACCTACTGTTCCAGAAATGAAATGGTTAAGTCAGTATGTATGTCATGTCCTCTGACAACTTCACACCCAGCATTCCGCTATGTGTGAGATTCTCTGCTGAGCGAACACTGTGCTTATCTCAGAGGAGAAAAAATTGAGAGAGTGCAAAACCATACAACACATGGATAGCAAACATCAAAGAACATCAGAATGTACACTGAAATATATTTTATACTCCGTTCTTTAGCATAATTTACCTGTGTCCTCCAGAAAAAACTGCACTGACATTAGCACTTTTGCTTGGGGCTGCAGGTCCAGCTGTAAATGAAAAAACAAAAAAAAACAAAACAAATGTATATGAAAATTTAGAATGAACGAATATTTATATATATATATATATATATATATATATATATATATATATATATATATATATATATATATATATATATATATATATATATATATATATATATATATATATATATATATATATATATATATATATATATATATATACACATATATATATATACATACACATACATATATATATATATACACATATATGTATACACACACACACACACATTATCTCACAAAAGTGAGTACACCCCACACATTTTTGTTAATATTTTATGATGTCTTTTCATGTGACAACACTGAAGAAATTACACTTTGCTACGACGTAAAGTAGTGCATGTACAGCTTGTATAACAGTGTAAATTTTCTGTGCCCTCAAAATAACTGAACACAGCCATTAATGTCTAAACTGCTGACAACAAAAGTGAGTACACCCCCAAGTGAAAATGTCCAAATTGGGGCCAAAGTGTCAATATTTTGTGTGGCCACCATTATTTTCCAGCACTGCCTTAACCGTCTTGGGCATGGAGTTCACCAGAGCTTCACAGGTTGCCACTGTAGTCCTCTTCCACTCCTTCACGACGACATCACGGAGCAGGTGGATGTTAGAGACCTTGCGCTCCTCCACCTTCCATTTGAGGATGCTCCACAGATGCTCAATAGGGTTTAGGTCAGGAGACACGCTTGGCCAGTCCATCACCTTTACCCTCAGCTTCTTTAGCAAGACATTGGTTGTCTTGGAGGTGTGTTTTGGGTCGCTATTTTGGAATACTGCCCTGCGGCGCAGTCTCCAAAGGGAGGAGATCAGTATGTCACAGTACATGTTGGCATTCATGGTTCCCTCAATGAACTGTAGTTCCCCAGTGAGAGCAGCACTCATGCAGCCCCAGACCATGACACTCCCACCACCATGCTTGACTGTAGGCAAGCCACACTTGTCTTTGTAGTCCTCACCTGGTTGGCGCCACACATGTTTAACACCATCTGAACCAAATAAGTTTATCTTGGTCTCATCAGACCACAGGACATGGTTCCAGTAATCCATGTCCTTAGTGTGCTTGTCTTCAGCAAACTGTTTGTGGGCTTTCTTGTGCATCATCTTTAGAACAGGCTTCCTTCTGGGACAGCAGCCATGTAGACCAATTTGATGCAGTGTGCGGCGTATGGTCTGAGCACTGATAGGTTGACCCCCCCACATCTAATCCTCTGCAGCAGTGCTGGCACTCATACGTCTATTTCCCAAAGACAACCTCTGGATATGACACCGAGAACATGCACTCAACTTCTTTGGTCCACCATGGCGAGGCCTTTTCTGAGTGGAACCTGTACTGTTAAACACTGTATGGTCTTGGCCACTGTGCTGCAGCTCAGTTTCAGGGTCTTGGCAATCTTCTTATAGCCTAGGCCATCTTTATGTAGAGCAACATTTCTTTTTTTCAGATCCTCAGAGTTCTTTGCCATGAGGTGCCATGTTGAACTTCCACTGACCAGTATGAGAGAGTGAGAGCAATAACACCAAATTTAACACACCTGCTCCCCATTCAGACCTTGTAACACTAACAAGTCACATGACACCGAGGAGGGAAAATGGCTAATTGGGCCCAATTTGGACATTTTTACTTAGGGGTGTACTCACTTTTGTTGCCAGCAGTTTAGACATTAATGGCTATGTGTTGAGTGTTAAACAAGCTGTAAACTCACTACTTTACATTGTAACAAAGTGTAATTTCTTCAGTGTTGTCACATGAAAAGATATAAATTATTTACAAAAATGTGAGGGTGTACTTACTTTTGTGAGATACTGTAAATAAATTATATATATATATATATATATATACATACACACATACACATACACACACACACACATCCAAAAGCGTAAAAGTATTTTATTGGGATTTTATGGGATAGACCAACACAAAGCGGCACATCATTGTGAAGTGAAAGGAAATGATAAATGGTTTTAAAAATGTTTTACAAAGAATTATGTGAAAAGTGTGGTGTGCATTTGTATTTATCCCTGAGTCAATACTTTGTAGAACCACCTTTCCCTGCATTTACAGCTGCAAGAGTTTTTGGGTATGTCTCTACCAGCTTTGCATATCTAGAGTGACTTTTTTCCCCATTCTTCTTTGCAAAATAGCTCAAGCTATGTCAGATAGGATGGAGAGCGTCTGTGAACAGCAATTTTCAAGTCTTGCCACAGATTCTCAAATGGATTTAGGTCTGGACTTTGACTGGGCCATTCTAACACATGAATATGCTTTGATATAAACCATTCCACTGTAGCTCTGGCTGCATGTTTACAGTCATTGTCCTGCTGGAAGGTGAACTTCCGCCCCGGTCTCAAGTCTTTTGCAGACTCTAACAAGTTTTCTTTTAGGATTGCCCTGTATTTGGCTCTATCCATCTTCCCATCAACTCTGACCAGCTTTCCTGTACCTGCTGAAGAAAAGTATCCCCATAACATGATGCTGCCACCACCATGTTTCACGTTGGGGATGGTGTGTTCAGGGTGATGTGCAGTGTTAGGAAAAAACTTTCTTTTTTTTTTTTACTCTGAAACAGTCTTTTTAATGAAAAAAATAAAGAACAAATGTACATATGAAATTTATGCAAGGTGAATGTCAAATGTGGTTGACAATTTTACAAACAGTCATCTCAATAAGACATCCCATTTTTTAACATTCAATAACATGAGACACACGTAAGTCATTACAGATAAAATAGGTTATATGGTACTTCATACACATATGATCTCCCCTCCCACAAATCTCTCCTGTTATTGGTGGTCTCCTTAGGGGGTTAATTACATGTAACAGAGGGTCAGCTGATTAACTACAGGTTTCAGGGGCCTGTAGCCACCTGTCCCAAATTGTGTTATATTTTGTTGGACAGCCTCCGTGGTATACATGGATTTTTTTTTTATAAGGTAGGCTGCAATAACTTCCACCAGCCATTGAAGAAAGTCAGGCGGGTCAGATCTCATCCATTTCCTGGTGATAACTTTCTATGCAGAAAACAGTGTGTTTCGTTTAGGAAGCTTTTAGTGAATTTATCTAGTTCTGGCTCTGGGAAAACACCCAGAAGGCATGGTTTGGGATGCAGTGTTCGAGGGGAACCCATTGTATCATGCAAAAATCGTACCACTTGGGTCCAGAAATCCTGCACTCTGGGACAGCTCCAGATGAAATGGTAGAACATCCGTTTCTTGGTTGCACATAGGGCAGCTGGCAGATTTGTCTCATTTGTACCTGGACATTCTAAGTGGTGTGAGGTACATGTGGTGTAATATTTATTTCTGGGTCAGGCAGTCAGATAGTTTGGGGGATACCAGTTTACAGGTGTCTAAGGCATCACTCCATTCTTCGTCCTCCATGGATCCCACGTCTCCCTCCCATCTAGCCTTCAGTGCATACGCTGATGTAGAGGACAGTGGGAGTAACTACATATTGTAGAAGATACAGTAGATATCAGTTGTTTGGGGTCAGAGCTTTTAATCACTTCCATGAGGGGATTATTGGTCAGTTGGAGATTGCCAGAGGGGAATTGTGCTCTAAAAGCGTGACGGATTTGTAGGTACCTGAAGAACATTCGATTTGGTAACCCACTCGGATTTCAATCTGTCAAAAGTTTTTAGTTCTCCGTTATTTGTAAGGTGTGAGAGATAAATCACTCCCCTAGAGCTCCACAACTCCACAATCTGGAGCGAAACTCAGGGAGAGCTGTATTATGCCATAAAGGGATGAAATCATGTGTGTGTGTGGCATTTTGAGCTTGTCTGATACGACTTCCCATATGCGTCTGTAATGATAAAGTAGTGATGGTCTGTCACCCCATTTTCTCCTGCCCCCCCCCCCCCCCGCTCCACCCTCGGCAGCCACAAAAGGATCCGTGGCCAAGTGTGACCATTTAGGACCGAGGAATGTTAAGAATCTAGCCCTGTCAATTTTGTCTATATGAAATAGCTGTGACAGTTGTGCAGCTAAATAGTACATGTTAAAGTCTGGTAGGGCCATCCCGCCAAGATCTGTGGGGTTTTTTAATTTGTTCCAAGGTAGTTTATGTCTGCTGTCTCCCCATATAAACAATTTGAGTATTACCTCCATAGATTTAAAGTGCCTAAGCACCAAGTAGTACACCCGTGAGTGCCAGACCATGTATAACATTTTGGGCAGAAGTACCATTTTCAGTAAATGTATTTGTCCCATCATGCCTATAGGAAGCCGGGCCCACAGTTGAGTATTATGCTTAAGCATCTAAAAAAAAGGGGGTTTTATTTAGTGGGATGTAGTCAGCTGGGGCTCGAGTGATTTGTATGCCTAAGTATTTAATTAGATCTAGTCTCTGAAGAGGTAGACTAGCCTGGGCTTGCGGTGGTGGGGAACTGTCAAGGGGTAGTATTTGAGACTTGTCCTAATTAATTCTGAGCCCCGAGAAAGTACCAAAGTGTTCTATCAATGACAGAGCAGTGGGCAAAGATGTAGTTGAATTAGGGTCTCGTCTGCATAAGTACTAATCTTCTCTGTTACGGACCCTATTGTCAGTTCCATTATATCTGGATGTGAGTGTATCGCTACTGCCAGTGGTTCCATTGCAAGTGCATATAGCAATGGGGCTAGGGGGCAGCCTTGTCTTGTACCCCTAGTGAGAGGAAACTGTTCGGACGTCCACCCATTTGCCAACACTTTAGCCACTGGAGTCTGGTATAGTAGTTGCACTCATTTTATAAATCTAGGTCCTAGGCCAAATTTTGCTAGGCAAGCCCATAAGTAGTGGCATTCGATCGAGTCGAACGTCTTGGCTGTGTCCGGTGTAACCACTACTCTACAACCAGAATCACCATGGGAAGCCTGGAGGTTCATAAATAATCTCCTAAGGTTGAATGAGGTGTTCCGTCTGGGCATAAAGCCTGACTGAGCCTCATGTATCAAGGATAGGATTAAATAGGTATATAAAGGTCAGGTACAGCGCTGCGCTAGAAAATGTAAACAGCAGCCAACACACCCGTAGACTCAGGATAAAATTGACAATAAAAAAATTCAAAAAAGTGTGGCGCTATAAATTATATGTAAAAGTGATGAGTAGATAATACAAAAAAATTATATTACATATTCGGTGACTTCAAAAGCAGATATTCCGGTATAAGTCAGAAGAAATCTACGTAAATGGATGTGACAGTGACAAATAATAACACTTAAATACATAAATTGAATTAGGTAGTGTAAAAAGTCACAAAATAATATTAAATATAAAATATAGAGTCCAAATGAGTGAACAAACAAAAGCAAAAAGTCTGTGATGGCAGTGCAAAAATTGATGATAAACAGGTGTCTCCTGGGCATGCAGGGGGGTTGTTCAGACCCGGCAACCTGGTAGATAGGTGGGCCGTAGGGAGACCAAAGGTGCACAGAGGATTGAAATCAGTGCCAGAACCATCACCAGAAACCGAGGAGGCTTACCAGAAAGATTGGCCTGAAATGGCGTATGCCATACAGGTCAAAGAGGCTTTATGACCGACCGGTCAAGGCATTATATCTGGTCAGATGACATCACACAGATGAGGGGAAGAAATCAGCACGGCTTCCTCGTCAATAGGTACACCATGGGCCAAGCGAATAATTTGTATAACATGTGAGGGATAAAAACACTCACATAGCGTGATAACGTTTCAACTTGGATTTATTTCAAAATGTTAAATCAAGATCAACTCACATTTTCAGAAGATAAAACAGGCATGTAATCTTGTAGCGGTAGTCATGAGGGGTCCACCCGACATGTTTCAACTAAACAGTCATCATCAACCCCCTCTTTCCACTCTTCCATAATGGCCAGATTTGTGGAGTGCACGACTAATGGTTGTCTTGTGGACAGATTCTCCCACCTACGCTGTGGATCTCTGCAGCTCCTCCAGAGTTACCATGGGCCTCTTGGCTGCTTCTCTGATTATTTCCCCTCCCTTGCCCTGCCTGTCAGCTTAGGTGGCATGTCTTGGTAGGTTTGCAGCTGTGCCATACTCTTTCCATTTTTGGGTAAAGGATTTAAACAGTGCTCCGTGAGATGTTCAAAGCTCGAGATTTTTTTTATAACCTAACCCTGCTTTAAAAGTCTCCACAACTTTATCCCTGACCTGTCTGGTGTGTTCCTTGGCCTTCATGATGCAGTTTGGTCACTAAAGTTCTCCAACACACCTTTGAGGGCTTCACAGAACAGCTGTATTGATACTGAGATTCAAATTACACACAGGTTAACTCTATTTACTAATTAGGTGACTTCTGAAGACAATTGGTTCCACTAGATTTTAGTTAGGGGCATCAGAGTAAAGGGGGCTGAATACAAAAGGCACGTCACACTTTTCAGATATTTGTAAAAAAAATTGAAACTAATTTATCATTTTGCTTCCACTTCAAAATGATGTGCCACTTTGTGTTGGTCTATCACATAAAATCCCAATAAAATACATTAACGTTTGGTTGTAACATGACAGAATGTAAAAAATGTTAAGGGGTATAAATACTTTTTCAAGGCACTGCATATATATATATATATATATATATATATATATATATATATATATATATATATATATATATATATATATATATATATATATATATATATATATTATACACACACACAAATACACACACACTGTAGGTAGACAGATGATCACAATCATTGTTCATGCTTCATCCTCACCCAAAACTCAGATTTCCCATTTCCCTTTTTGCATCGTTCAGCGAGCACAGACACCCCAACTGTGGCCTCAGAGAGTGGGTCCTCAGCTGCCTTCATTAACACTATCTGGATAACACGGCCCTCATGGATGTGAGCATCAAACGTAGACTTCCAGTCTGGATACATTGTGGGTTTCTTCTGTACCAAGGTCTTTCCTCTTTCTGTTGTAATAAATACAGATTGGAATGATGAATAATTATTTTTTGTGACAAAGAAATCACTGGTAATTTCTGTCAAATTCTAACGAACACTTATATACATCATGTGACATCACATATAATACAGATGTAGGAACAGGTGTCACAAGATTTGCAGCCACGACTAAGAAATCTCTTCATCAAAGAAGACCTGCTTCTGGATGCATCTACACTTACTTGTAATGCAGAGTGCACGGAGGACAGCAGTATCAGTCACATAACCTGGAGTTGAGCAGGGAAGCACTATATCTCAGGCACATAGTGTTGTAACCCTATCCTATGCCTATTGTATGCATGGGGATCTGGGAAATCACAAGACCAAAACAGGAAAAAGCATTACTAAAGCTGTCAATGAACACAGCCACAGAGTTTGGGAGTGAGCATGCACAAATGCCCCAATGGGAAGCGGAATCCCGTGGGGCCACTGGACATAGAGGAGGAGCAAGGAGGCTACAGCAGGGGACCCGAGAAGAGGAGGTTTGGGGACACTGTGCAATTCCATTGCAAAGAGCAGGTAAGAGAAGATATTTTTTTTTATATTTAACCACTTGCCATACAGCAACATACTCAGTACATCGCTAGATTTCAAGCTATTATACCGGGAAGATGCCAGCATCATCCAGTTACCGTTTTTGAGCCGGCAGTTGACTTCCTTGTAAAAGCAATCCTACCTAGCAGCCAACTAGCCGCTGGATTGCTTTTGCAAGCAGTGATGGGGAACGTCCAACCCTCCTCCTGCCTTTCGCGGCTGTACCGGGATCTCCCATCCTACAGCGCTTCCACCGACTGATCATAGAGCCCTGCAATGAGTTACTATGATAAAATAACTCAGAAGTGATGATGTCACATCACTACCCAGGTGTGAACCCATTTTTTTACCCATTTTTAAAAATCAAAAGCATTTGATCTCACCAATCTTGGTGTATGCAAATGCTTTTAAAGTGCAGAGGAGGGATATGAGGTCTAGACCATGGATCTCTCCATAAAGAGTACCTGTCACATGCCTATTGCTGGCACAAGGGGTGTTTACATTTCTTGTGACAGCAATTAAAGGGATAAGAAAAAAAGTTAAAGTGACAGTGTAACAAAAGAATTTATAAATAAAAAAAAAAAAAAAAAAAAGAGAAGGATGTTCTTTTAAGGTCTCGTTTTTTCTACTAACAAACATGTCATACTTACCAGCCCGGATCCTTCTCTTCTTAGGTCCCACACCGGCGCTCCTGTCTCCTCCCTTCTGCTGATTGCCCCTACAACAAGCAGCTTGCTGTGGGGGGCACCCAAGCGGGTGCGCTCCCAAGCCACGGCTCTGTGTGTCCATTCACAAACGGAGCCGCCAAATCTCCACACCTCCCCCGTCTTCTGATTTGCTTTTGTCACTCACAGCCAGTGAACCAATCAGAAGTGCGAATCCCCAGATAGGCAAGGCTGTCGTGGACATCACTGGATCGAGATGTGGGGGCCCAGGTAAGCATGGGGGAGGGGGGGGGGCATTGCTGCACACAGAAGGTTTTCTTGTGGCTTTACAACCTTGTACACTTTAATCGGACCAGGTCTCAGATTATACCTTTGGACCCTGATGCAGAAGCACTGGCTAATCCATCTGTGCCTCTTCAATGGGTTTCGTCCTTTAAATATTTGGGTGTCCAATTCCCTACCACACTTCCAACCTTTATTCGTACAAATGCAGGGTAGGTTAAGCACCATTATGGATTAATGTACTGCTGTCCCTTATAGGGAACAGGTAAATTTTTTTAAAATTGAAAATGCTGCATGACTCCTTATATTTTGTACACATTTCACTCGTTTAAGCCTCATCATTCTTCAGCTAACCTGGCTACAAGGATGGTTTGCTTTACCTAATTTTATGAAATACTTCATGGCTGGGCAGTTAACACGTGCACATAATTGGCTCAGCTCACAGATAATGCAGCTGTAATATCAGAGGCGGTCTAATTGGGTATTATTCGGCATCGCTAAAGCTACCTGATTGCCTCAATCCTTTATGGAATCATCCTGAATTGCCACCGTTTTATTCATTCTAGATTCCACTGTATGAGTGGAAATGGGAATTAAGACTCGGTTGCATATTGTTCACACAAACAACCTAATGTAATTCCAACAGCTACAACAAAAATTTGCTTTACCTAATATTTATTTCAGTACCTCTAGTTGGAGGCATGCTTTTCGATCAGTTTGGGCAGATCCACTGGTTCTTCATTCCTCCCCGCTAGAGGTTACACTGAGAAAAACCCAGATCTATCAAGTCTTTGTCCATTATTCATAGAAGATTGTGTATATGTGGGTACATTCCAAAACTTTATAGACCAGTGGCAATTTGCCACTCCAAGTCTGGAGGGAGAGAATATGGATGATATGTGGATATGCTCCTTTAAACAACTGGTGTCAGTTTAGGATTACCTTATACAGTTCAAAATAATGCATAGAGCTTACAGTATCTCACAAAAGTGAGTAAACCCCTCACATTTTTGCAAATATTTTATTATACCTTTTCATGTGACAACATTGAAGAAATTACACTTTGCTACAATGTAAAGTAGTGAGTGTGCAGCTTGTATAACAGTGTAAATTTGCTGTCCCCTCAAAATAACAACACACAGCCATTAATGTCTAAACAACTGGCAGCAAAAGTGAGTACACCCCTAAGTGAAAATGTCCAAATTGAGCCCAATTTTCCCTTCCCGATGTCATGTGACTCAGTGTTACAAGGCCTCAGTTGTGAATGGGGAGCAGGTGTGTTAAATTTGGCGTTATCGCTCTCACTCTCATACTGGTCACTGGAAGTTTAACATAGCGCCCCATGGCAAAGGACTCTGAGGATTCTGGGAAAAAAATAAAAAAATGTTGCTCTACATAAAGATGACCTAGGCTATAAGAAGATTGCCAAGACCCTGAAACTGAGCTGCAGCATGGTGGCCAAGACCATAGAGCAGTTTAACAAGACAGGTTCCACTCAGAACAGGCCTCACCATGGTCGACCAAAGAAGTTGAGTGCACATGCTTAGCATCATATCGAGGTTGTCTTTGGGAAATACAGTTGTGCTCATAAGTTTACATACATACAAAGAATTTATGATGATTTCTAGGCCATTTAGAGAATATGAATAACACAAACATTTCATTCACTTATGGTTAGTGTTTGGCTGAAGCCATTTATTAGCAACCAACTGTGTTTACTCTTTTTGAATCATAATGACAACAGAAACTATCCAAATGACCGTGATCAAAAGTTTACATACCTTGATGATTTTGGTCTGATAACATACACACACGTTGACACAAAGGGGTTTGAATGGCTATTTAAGGTAACCATCCTTACCTGTGATCTGTTTGCTTATATTAAGTGTGTGTGTATAAAAGGTCAATGCGTTTCTGGACTCTTGACAGACCCTTGCATCTTTCATTCAGTGCTGCACTGACGTTTCTGGATTCTGAGTCATGAGGAAAGCAAAAGAATTGTCAAAGGATCTGCGGGAATAGGTAGTTAAACTATATAAAACAGGGGGGCGTGTCCTGGCTATGGAGGAGTGAGGTTGTGTTTCACCTCAGCTCCGTCTCACCGCAGCAGAAATCTCAGCTAAAACGGGGAATACCGGTGTCTAACGGCTCTCCACATGTCACAGCGGGCTCAGCAGTCTTCTGAGCCACAAAGGACAGACAAATACCGGCAGGGACAGCTGGAATCCTACTTTCCCGGGACCCGAGGACAAGGCCGCGCTGCTTCCAAGATGGCGCCGGCCGGGAAAACACAGAAAACAGCCAAATCGTCCCAGCCAGCTGCAGCTACAAGTCGGACATTAAAGGAAACGGCTTCCCCAGCCTCACAAGCTCCATCCCCAGGCTCGGTGAGTGAATCTGTCCCTCCAACGTCCCCTGTATCCCTGGATGGTCGCTCTGAAGTGTCAGACTACTTAAGTGAGGAAGACATTAGACGCCATATTATGTCCCTCCCTACCAGAGAAGACCTAGAACGCTTCACATCTAGAGTGGAGAAAGCATTCACTGAGGATATAGCCCAGCTAAAGGCAGATACCACACACTTGGGAAACAGGGTGGAATCTCTGGAAGAGAAACTAGAGGAGGCTCTCCCCACCATTGCTCTACTGCAATCTAAGTGCAGAACGCAGGATCTGCAAATTGAGACATTGCTATGTCAATTGGATGATGTCGAAAACCGCAGTAGGAGGGTTAATATCAGGATCAAGGGTCTGCCAGAGGCCACGACTTCCAGAGACATCATCCCTACACTAACAGACATTTTCAGAGACATCCTGGGTTTGCCAGCGTCCGCATCTATAGAAATAGATAGGGCACACAGAGCTTTAAGACCTCCATCTCAAGATGCTGAAAATCCCAGAGATATAATTTGCAAGCTCCACAAATACACTCTTAAAGACAGCATTATGCAGAAAATGCGCAACAGGCCATTTTATGACTTCGACGGAGCACGTTTATTTTTCTACCAAGATATATCCAGGCGCACATTAATGCAACGCAGGGCTCTGCGCCCCCTTCTGACGGCGATCCAGGAAGCAGGACTTACGTATCGCTGGGGCTTCCCTTTTTACCTGCAAGTGACCAAAGATGGCAGACAAGTCACTTTACGCAATAAAGATGACCTACCCCACTTTCTCTCAACTCTTGGTTTGGGACCTATTGATTTTCCAGATTGGAGAGGACCATCTGATGCATCAGTGCAACATCTCTCGCAAACTTGGTCGACGGTTGCACGCAAAAACAGACGGAGAGACAGGCAGCACCCGAACCAGGACTCCTGATTGGCGCAGAGACCCCTCCAAACCCCTTTAAAAACCAATACCACCTCAAGTTTTCGACTCAGAAGCATCACCAGATACCTTTGATGAGTGTTCCCTCTACAAGCTACAATAGGATTGAAGAGCTCTACCTAGCTGAACTTTGTCCCTACATTTCTTAGAGCTTATACCCTCCAGAGGTGACCTGCTTCTATCTCTCAACCCAGCCTACTGAACATGGCAACTCGTGCTTGTGATGGGTCCCATATTCTGTTACAGAGAAGAAAAAAGAGAAGAAAAGAGGGACACAAGAAACACAATTTTTCTTTGACTTTTGAATTTTCTTTTTCCCTTTTTTATCACCGTTCCCATTTTTTCCCATGTTCATATACATTTATCTGATTCTACTCTGGTCCCACTTAGGAAATAGTAGACTATGAGCTCACTAGCTGAATGCACCCCCTTCCCTATTCCCCAGCCTTTTTTCAGATGCGGTGATAAGAGATGGGGTCCCTTCCCTCTCCTTTATGTACAGGCTCACGTTTCCCCACGTAGGCCACCCTCAACAGGGTATGGTCCCTTTTCGGGACACTAGGTTTGGGTCTGGGGTCCTCCCTCTTAGGAGGGGAGACCCCCCACCTAACACACCGAGGTCTTGTTTACAGACTTCGTTACTACTGTATTGTATTGTTGTTGTTAATTTATCAGTTTTTGTTTTATATTCCTTTAACCACCTGTCTTTCTCACCTCTCCCCATCTGTCCACCCCCCTCTTTTCTCCCTAGGAGCGTCCCACTGCTTTGGATTCTGTGTCGGGCGAGTCTGTTCACCCAACGACCTCCCTGCTACCTACGTAAAAATGTCTACAATTAAGGTAATTTCATATAACATTAGAGGCCTCTGCTCCCCTGAGAAAAGAAATAAACTCTGGTGGGAACTTAAAAAGCTAAAAGCTCAAGTGGTTTTCCTACAGGAAACCCACTTCACCCATCATTCCATACCTAGGCTTCCTACCCACATATTCAATCAATGGTTCCATAGTACCTCCCCCTCCTCTAAATCTAAAGGCAGTACGATCGCAATTCATAGGACCTGCCCCTTCCAACTCTCAGACAGTAAAATAGACCCACTGGGCCGTTACATTTTCCTGAAAGGTAGTATAGCGGGGAAAAAGTTTACTTTTGCCTCAATTTATGCACCTAATACAGACCAAATCACTTTCATAGATAACACCCTTGACATGCTGACAGAATTCAAAGAAGGATTTGTCATTTTAGGAGGAGACTTCAATGTTAGCCCCGACCCTTCAATGGACACCTCCAACTCCAGTCAAACACATTCGTATGCATTCTTGAAACACTTTAGAAAATCCCTACACTCACATCTATTACTGGATAGTTGGAGAGTTCTCCACCCTAGGGAAAAAGACTTTAGCTACCACTCTGCTGTACATGATGTGTACACTCGCATAGACCACATTTACGTGGACCGGCCCACACTAGAGCTCGTGCAATCGGCCTCCATTGGGAATATTACCATATCTGATCATGCACCAGTGGGAGTGCTCATCACCCTCCCCTCCAGCTCCCGTGGGGCCTGGACATGGCGGTTGAATGACAATCTGCTAGATGACACAGCAGCAGTAGCCAAAGTGTCAGAAACTATCACAAATTACTTCAAAGAAAATGTCACGGACGACCTTAGCGCGGGCATAGTGTGGGAGGGCCATAAAGCTGTGATCAGGGGAGAGTTCATATCCTTAGGAGCAAAACTTAAAAAGATGCTTCAGGCAGATTTTGACAGGGTGTTAGCAGCTCTACAAGAAGCTGAACTCAAACATAAGCAGAATGGGAACCCCGAGGCACTACAGAGGCGGAATGAATTGAGGGACTTGTTCCTGCGCTTGCTTGACCGACAGACCCGCAAGAAAGCCAGACACTTATCGCACAAATATTACGAGCATGGCAATAAGTGCGGCCGTATGCTTGCGAGAGCTATCCGCAGGAAACAGGCTCAAACATACGTACAAAAGCTTCGCTCTCCATCCGGAGACACTCTGATCCAGTCCTCCAAAATTGCCTCGGGGTTCCGAGATTACTATTCGGGCTTATATAACTTAAATTCTGAATACCCTCCAGATATTCAGAAACCCAGGGCCACTGCAATAACAGATTACTTAGCCTCGGCTGGCGTCCCGCCCCTAAGTGCAGAACAATGTACTGACCTCGAACTTCCAATTTCCTCTAGGGAGATTGAATTGGTGGTGAAGTCCCTCCCTACGGGAAAAAGCCCTGGGCCGGATGGATATACTGGGTCATATTATAAAACTTTCCTGCCTCTCCTATTACCCTACATGTGCACCTATTTCAATTCCACAGCAGAGGGGTCACCCATCCCTCCAGGAGCCCTTTTGGCGCACATCACTGTGTTGCCGAAAGATGGTAAAGACCCGACGCTCCCCCAAAGTTACCGTCCCATATCCCTCCTTAATACTGACATTAAGATTCTGGCAAAAGTTTTAGCAGATAGACTTGGGAGTGTTCTGCCCCACATTATCCATCCGGACCAAACTGGGTTCATTAAAGGAAGGGAAGCGAGAGACAATTCAATAAGAGCAATACAACTTATCCATTGGGCCCGCTCAGATCCTAACCCTAAACCTTACATCATCCTCTCCACAGACGCCGAAAAGGCCTTCGACCGGGTCGATTGATCATACCTCAAAGCAGTGTTGGAGGCTTTAGGACTGAAAACACGCATGATGTCGTCTATCTTAGCCCTATATTCTACCCCCTGTGCACAGGTCAAGGTGAACGGAGTGCTCTCCCCCCAATTCGCAATTCGGAATGGCACGAGACAGGGGTGCCCCCTTTCCCCTCTACTCTTCGCTTTAGTGCTGGAACCGTTACTGAGTACCGTCAGAGCAAATACTGACATCAGGGGCCTGAAGGTAGGAAGTAATGAACATAAACTGTCCGCATACGCAGACGACGTATTGTTTCACCTCTCAGGACCCCTGATCTCGTTGCCAGTCCTGATGAAAGAATTAAAATTATTTGGATCACTTTCTAATTTTAAAATTAATTTCTCTAAGTCTGAAATTTTGCCGATCAACTTGACCCCCACATTGACTAACAGCTTACAAGCTTCGTTCCCCTTCACCTGGGCCAAATCCTCCTTTCGATACTTAGGTATACAGTTAACGGATAGTCTTGACACACTATATACTGCAAATTTCCCACCGTTACTTAACTCAATTAAAAAAGATCTGTCCACCTGGACAAAGACCGCGTTTACGTGGATAGGCCGCATTAACATCATAAAAATGAATGTTTTACCCCGAATACTTTTTTTTCTACAAATGATACCAATTCCTCTGCCCAAAAATTTCTTTTCCCAAATTAATAGCATACTAACAAGATTTGTGTGGGACGCAAAAAAAGCCTAGAATAGCTATGCACGTCATGAAGCGCTCAAAACTAACAGGGGGGTTAGGGATTCCAGACATTTTAAAATACTATAGAGCCATCGCTCTCCAGAGGATCCTCAACTGGCGATTCCACACCCAGTCCAAATTATGGGTCTCCCTGGAAAAATGGTTAGCCGGCAGGAACCTGGCCTTTGCGCCTTGGCTGCCACGTGAGTACCGAGGATTGTCAGACACTACCTCCCCGTTGACGACCCATGTCCTTTCTGTCTGGGACACAGTGAACATAGCTCTAAAATTATCCCCACCAATATCCCCGCTTGCTCCGTTAGGAGGGTTCCTTTGGTTCCCACCAGGCGAACAAATGGCCTTTTTCGGCCCATGGGTGGATGACGGAAACGCCAGTTGCGGAAAATTAATGAAGGATGGCAAACTGATGAGTTATGAAACACTACAACGTGAACACAGAGGTCCCAAAATGAATTTTTGGAGATATAGGCAGCTTCACCACTTTTTTGAAATCCATGGACGTTCCATAAGAGAGATCTCCACTCTTACTCCATTTGAACAACTTTTTATTGAGGAAGACCCGATCCCACACCTGATCTCAGAAATGTATCGCTTACTAGGTACAACTGACAACCCTAGAACGACTTACATATGGGCATGGGAAAGGGATTTGCAGTTAGACTTTTCCACGACCCAACTCACACACCTATACCAACTCACCCACTCGAGCACTATAGAATCCAAAACCCAAGAAACAAACTATAAGATTTTATCACGCTGGTACAGAGTACCAGCTGATTTGGCTCGTATCTACCCTTCGGTGTCGGATCAGTGTTGGAGGGGATGTGGCCACAGAGGCACGCTCCTACACATTTGGTGGGAGTGTCCCCTGATCAAATCATACTGGAAAGACATTAAGTCTAGTGTAAAAGAAATTCTAGATCTAGATATTCCTCTGTCCCCAGCCTATTTCCTCCTGCATGTCCCTTTGATACCGATTGGTAGATATAAAAAGAGTGTACTTCCACACCTACTAAACGCGTCTAGACGCCTGGTTCCAATATATTGGAAACAGACTAGGGTTCCTACAAAAGAAGATTGGATAAAAAAAGTGAACGATATTAGGGAAGCAGAACATTGGATAGCATCATGTAAAGGAAAGACGGAACGTTTTGAAATTATATGGGGCCCATGGAAAGACTATGTGTTCGATCCAAATCATATGTCTTCAAGCTTGGACATGGCTCTACTAGAATTAGCAGAACCCTCCTTACGATCCCGCTTAGATAACGTAAACAAGACCCACTGAAAGATATACTTCAACTTTACCGGTCATAAGGATATATGGTTGGGAGACTCGCCCGGCACGGACCAAAAGAGCCTTCTTAGGCTAAGAGGTATGCTCCATATCCGTTCCCCTCTACCTCTCTCCCCCTCTAGCCCTTTTCTACCCACTATTCCTTTACTCTTACTTCTTTTCCACTTTTTACTACTATCCATATTTTTGTTTGAAAGACTACTTAACGTTTCTGATATCAGGCGGTTCTAATTTAAGATGCATTTTGTTTGTTTAAACTCAAGGTGAAGATGATTGGCAACAAGACAACGGCCTCGTCACACGGTGGCGGAGACATACTTCCTCCACTTCCTGTCAGGCGGGGCAAGGGGGGAAAAGTCCTCCTAGACACAGCGAGAAGGGCGAGGTTGTAGGAGGCTATGGCCCCCCTCAGCCTGGATCGCTGTTGGAGGATGATCCCCCCACGTAACCACTCCAACTCATATACCTCTTCTGGAGGTTTAAGGCCAATATCTGACCGGTCTAAGGTCTCATGACCACCTAGCCTCGGGAACTCATTAGAAGCTCCTGACCCCACTGGTACCTTGGGTCCACCTTAACCTTTCAGCTCTAGACCGTACCTGAAATGTTTCATATGTTTTGCGTAACATTTGTATAATGTGTGTAGTCTTTTGTACCAAAATGTTACTAAAATAAAGACTTTAAAAAAAAAAAAAAAACTATATAAAACAGGAAAGGGATATAAAAAGATATGCAAGGAATCAAGAATGCCAATCTGCAGTGTTCAAACTCTAATCAAGAAGTGGAAAATGAGGGGTTCTGTTGAAACCAAACCATGGTCAGGTAGACCAAACTAAAATTTCAGCCACAACTGCCAGGAAAATTGTTCGGGATGCAAAGAAAAACCCACAAATAACTTCAGGTGATATATAGGACTCTCTGAAAACATGTGGTGTGGCTGTTACCAGATGGACAATAAGCAGGCACTTGAAGAAAGATGGGCTGCATGGTTGAGTCGCCAGAAGAAAGCCATTACTACGTAAATGCCACAAAGTATCCTGCTTACAATATGCCAAACAGCACAGAGAGAGGCCTCAAACCTTCTGGCACAAAGTCATTTGGAGTAATGAGACCAAAATTGAGCTTTTTGGCCACAACCATAAACGCTACCTTTGGAGAGGCGTCAACGAGGCCTATGATGAAAGGTACACCATTCCTACTGTGAAACACGGAGGTGGATCGCTGATGTTTTGGGGATGTGTGAGCTACAAAGGCACAGGAAATTTTGGCAAAATTGATGGCAAGATGATGCAGTATGTTATCAAAAAATACTGGAGGAACATTTGTATTCATCAGCCAGGAAGCTGCGCATGGGACGTACTTGGACATTCCAACAAGACAATGATCCAAAACACAAGGCCAAGTCGACCTGTCATTGACTACAGCAGAATAAAGTGAAGGTTCTGGAGTGGCCATCTCAGTCTGCTGACCTCAATATCATTGAGCCACTCTGGGGAGATCTCAAACGTGCAGTTCATGCAAGACAGCCCGAGATTTTAAAGGAACTGGGGGCTTTTAGCCAAGAGGAATGGGCAGCTTTACCATCTGAGAAGATAAAGAGCCTCATCCACAAATACCACAAAATACTTCAAACTGTCATCGATGTTATATGGGGCAATACATGGTATTAAAGTGGAGTTCCAGGCTTTTTTGTTTATTAAAAGTCAGCAGATACAAAAAGTTTAGCTGCTGACTTTTAATAAACAGACACTTACCTGTTCCATGGTCCAGCGATGCGGCCGCACGGGGGCCTCGCTCCTCTCCCCCTGCTCTCCTCGGCGCCTCCATTGAAACTGTGAGCACCCTGCCGTGACAGCTTGCAGCTTCATGGCCAGGCGCGCACTGCGCATGTTGTGTTGCACTCTCCTAGTGGACAGCCAATGTTCTGGGACCTGTCACTTGTCCCAGAAGATTGCAGAGAGGAAGGGGCCGCCTAGGCATAGAGGAGGAGTCGCCTAGGCCGCCCGTAGGCGGAAGCAGGTAGTGGGACATGAAGTCCAACTCAAAACTAAGTACCCACTCCCCCCCCACCAAAAAAAAAATTACATGCCAAATGTGGCATGTAAGGGGGTGAGGATCAGGGTAATTTGGGTATTTTATGTTGTCATTACGATTTAAAAAGAGTAAACACAGTTGATTGATAATAAATGGCTTCAGCCAAACACTAACCATGAGTGAAAGAAAAGTTTTTGTGTTATCATTCATATTCTCTGAAAAATGACCAAGAAATCATCAATTCTGCCATGGTATGTAAACTTATAAGCACAACTGTAGATGTATCAGTGCTGCCAGCATTACTGCAGAGGTTGTAGGGATGTGGGGGGGTCAGCCTGTCAGTGCTCATACGCCGCACACTGCATCAAACGAAAGGTGGAGGAGCACAAGGTCTCTAACATCCACCAGCTCCGTGATGTCATCATGGAGGAGTGGAAGAGGACTCCAGTGGGACTGCACAGCTCTGACGAAGAAGGGACGTTCCCTTCGAAACGCGTTAGCTGATTGTGATGTTTGTGCGTCTCTCCACGACTTTTGGAAGGCATCGCTCATCCTAAGTTGCATGCTGGCTGTCGGTACACTTTATGCTGTGCCTCCTCCATCTATTGCTTGTGAGTTGTTTCATTTTACCTTTTTATATTAAATATTTTTTAAAAAGTTAATGCACAAGGCTGGTGCGCCCTTGTTTTTCTTTTATTTCGGTTTGCACTAGGATTCCCCATCCTTGAGGGCAGCAAGGCCTGTGTTGACGCATCTTTTATATGGTGATCCACCTGTGCGCAGGAGTCGTTGTTTCTTGTTTGCTAATGGACTCCAGTGGCAACCTGTGAAGCTCTGGTGAACTCCATGCCCAAGAGGGGTAAGGAAGTGCTGGAACATAATGGTGGCCACACAAAATAATTAACACTTTGGGCCCAGATTGGGCCCAATTTTGTTGCCAGCGGTTCAGACATTAATGGCTGTGTGTTGAGTTATTGAGGGGGACAGCAAATTTACACCGTTATATAAGCTCAACTACTTTACATTGTAGCAAAGTGTAATTTCTTCAATGTTGTCACATGAAAAGATATAATAAAATATTCACAAAAATGTGAGGGGTGTACTCACTTTTGTGAGATACTGTACTTGACACCCTATAAGGTTTATGAGCTTCCAAAACACAAACATAGCGAAAAGCTGGAGATGTTTTTCGCACCAGGAGGATTGCATTCAATTTTTTTTGGCTAGATCATAAAATACAAGATCATTTAAAAAAGGACAATGTTGCTTATATATACTTTCCCTCACTGTGATCCATATACACCCTGAAACCACTACCTGCCTTTTTGGTTTGGTTGAGCTACTAGATATCTGGGTAGCTTGCTTTACAACACTAAAAAAACTATAGTCTTGAAATTGAAAACAATCTGAGTCTCCCAGGCTCTTCTGGAAAGGATAAGTGAACAATGCTTTGCCACTCTATAGTGACTTATTTGAGTAGAGGCTGTCTAGCAAAGTGGTTGGATTCCTCACAAACTACAGTACTTAAAGCATTTTTACTACTCCAACTTTTTATATTGCCGATATGTGCCTGCTGTACCATGTACTTGTATGAGAAAGTATCCTGTTCTCTTTGTATTGCTTCCTTTGTGCTAAATCCATGGCATCCCAGCTAGTCCCCTTGCTTTCCTATTAAAACCGACCACACTATGAAGGAGAACACACCGTGATTAGTTCTCCAGCTATGCTGGGAACTCGCATAAGATCTAGGATCACCTCCAATGATCAGACTTGTCCTGACACACCTCCCCCCTGCACAGCCATTCACTGAAAAGCTCAGCGTGCTGCTGCTTCTCCTCCTCCAGCTCTTATGCAGCTTAGAACAGAGAGAATGTGATCATTTATAAAAAAAATCTATACAAAATGTTTTGCCTTTCCCTTTTTTTTTTTTTTTTTTAAATTGAAAGGCTTGTTTTACAAGGTTATCATTTACAATCACCTTAACTTTAACATTTTCTGCAATTAAGGGTTGGAGATTTAATAAGACAACACGTCTTAGAGGTGTCAAATCAGTCAAACTTAATTTTCTACCCCTGGAGGCCCAGCTTGTTAAAGTGATACTAAACACACAGTTTAATTTATGATGGCACTGCAATTATTTTAATAAAAAAAAAAAATCCAAGTACCTTTTTCCTAATAGATATAAAGCCATCACATGACCCAGAACTTTCCCAGCCTGTCTGCAGGGGAACATCAGCAGGAGGTTCTAGTCCTCTGCTGCTGCTAATGTTCAAAAAAAGAAAAAAAAAAAAAAAAAAACAGCCTTTGAAATAGAGTAAAAATAAATAAATAATATCAATGAACGGTTTTAACCACTTCAGCCCCAGAAGGATTTACCCCCTTTCTGACCAGAGCGTTTTTTGCGATTCGGCACTGCGTCACTTTAACTGACAATTGCGCGGTCGTGCGACGTGGCTCCCAAACAAAATTGACGTCTTTTTTTTCCCACAAATAGAGCTTTCTTTTGGTGGTATTTGATCGCCTCTGCGATTTTTATTTTTTGCGCTATAAACAAAATAAGAGCCACAATTTTGAAAAAAAACGCATTTTTTTTTACATTTTGCTATAATAAATATCCCCCAAAAATATATAAAAAAAACATTTTTTCTTCAGTTTAGGCCGATCGTATTCTTCTACATATTTTTGGTAAAAAAAAAAAAAAAAAAAAAAAAAATCGCAATAAGCGTTTATTAATTGGTTTGCGCAAACATAGTGTTTACTAAATAGGGGATAGTTTTATGGCATTTTTATTAATAATTTTTTTTTACTAGTAGTGGCGGTGATCAGCGATTTTTATTGTGACTGCGACGTTATGGCGGACATGTCGGACATTTTTGACACATTTTTGGGACCATTGTCATTTATACAGCGATCAGTGCGATTAAACATGTACGGATTACTGTGTAAATGACACTGGCAGTGAAGGGGTTAACCACTAGGGGGCAGGGAGGGGTTAAGTGTGTCCTAGGGAGTGATTACTAACTGTAGGGGGATGGGCTGTGTGGGTGATGTCACTGATCTCTGCTCCGATAACAGGGAGCAGAGATCGAGTGACACTTGTCACTAGGCAGAACGGGGAGATGCTGTTTACAACCGCTCCGTGAGGCGATCGTGGGTATCCCCGTGGCGATAGAGTCTGCGGGACCCGCGACCCGACTCACGGAGCTCCCGGCCGGCGCGCGCGCGCACGCACGCACGCAATGGCACGGCGGGAAATTCAAATGGACGTACAGGTACGCCCATTTGCCCAGCCGTGCCGCTCTGCCGACGTACATCGGCGTGCGCCGGTCGGGAAGCGGTTAAATTGGCCTACAAAATATATATTTGAAATCACATCTGTATCATTTTGTGGAAATAACATGGTGTGGGCGGATTTCTGTCAGTCACATGGTGTAGGTGGATTTCTGTCAGTCACAGGCTGTGTTATGGCCCTCAAGCCTGTGTCTTAAAAAAAGAGGGAGGCAAAGCCACCATTAATCTACATGTAATATGCTGCCCCCATTGTGTTTAACTGGTTGGTGGGCATGGAGGATGAGGGAGGGTGCAGGCTGTCATTTACCACTGTGTATATGCCCTCATGTGTGACTCTATAGTCACATGGGCTTCTCAGATGTGATGGGGAGAAAATGCTCAGCATAGAAACTCACTGGAAACCGAGCATGTGCAGAGTTGCCACCACAGCTGCAAAATCTCTATTTGGGACATAAGCAGAAAGTGGAGAAAGAACAGCAGGATCAACCAGGTTTTTGGAGAAATACAGAAAACGAATCTCATAGCGAGTGAAGCATGTATAACAGCATTTATTTATAGTTTTTTATGATGTGGACTTAGTGACACCTAAATATGTCTATAGTTCCATGTATCCTCATTTTCAAAAATGCATGTTTCTTTGTTAATCCCTCTCTGCCACCAACTTACGAAGCTCAAACTTTACTGGCAGAAAAATGTAGTGTTCCCCAGGAGCATTGTTAAGCCAACTGACTCGCTGTCAGGAAATATCTAACAGTTTCTCCGAAATAAGAACGGTTAGAGTGGCTGTTGGATACATAGCAGGAAAACCTAATAGAAAAATTAGCCTAGGTTTCGTTGACACTATGACACGAAGTGGTAGATAATCTGCCTTAGTGTAGCACAGACGGCATTAAAAATCAGAAAGAACATTCAACCACCCCATTTTTCCCAACAATAAAAATATATACTGTAAATTAGAGGTCGACCGATATATCGGCCGGCCGATATTTGGTGTTTTTTACTTAATCGGCATCAGCTGATTGTGCTGATAAAAAAGGCCGATATCAGCGGACTTGCAAATGACTTCTGTAATAGAAGTCAATACAAGTTGCCTGAAATCTTCTGTGGAGAGACTTTTCTCCTCCTCTGGGCAACCTTATAACCCAGCTAGCAGCCGAGGAAGGGGTTAAATGTGCCCCTGAAGCGCCGCTGCCGAAACGCTTTGCAGGCGATTCGGCAGCGGTGCGCATTCATTTCAATGGGCAGGAGTGGTGGTATACACCGTTCCAAAGATGCTGCTTGCAGGACTTTTTTTTAACATCCTGTCAGCGCGTCGCCTCAGTGTGAAAGCACTTGGGATATCACACTGAGACTGCTGGGGAGCCGTGTTACAGGCACTTTACAGGTGCTATTTTTAGCCCAAAAGTGCCTGAAAAACGATTTTATGAGATGAAGAGAAAAAAAAATAAATAAATAATCGGCCTAATATAATCGGCCATCGGCCATCGCTATTTCTAAATATCGGCATCGGCCAGAGAAAAACCCATATCGGTCGACCTCTACTGTAAACAACATCTCCTGTCACAACACATACAGTAAGACCTTAAAAGAAAATTTGACAAAAGCTTTGGGTTCTTAGGACAAGATATTATGAGACAAAAGAGAAACTGCCATGACACGCCTGGTGGACACAAATGATACTTCTCTTACCTGTACTGAGAGATTCCTTCACCTTCACTGCACAGAATGGTTGGCAAGGTTCTGACTGAGCTGGCATTGAGCCCAACTCAAATGAGTTGAAGGAAATCCGCAGGAAAGGAGCCATGGTGCAGCCTGAAATAGAAAAGAGCTTATTTTACTTATTTGGATAATTTTTTTGAAATGTTTTTTCACATTTCCACTTTGCCCTTTAAAGTGACACCAAACTCTGATTTTAAAAGAAAAAAATATATTCAATTATGTATTCTTAAAGTGATATAAAAGGCAAGTTTTCTTTAAAATAACAAACATGTTATATTTACCTGCTCTGTCCCTCGTCTCGGGTCCCCTGCCAGCGCTCCTGACCCCTCCCTTCTGCCAAGTGCTCCCAGAGAAAACAGCTTGCCGTAGGGGCACCCAAGCAGGCTCGTTCCCGAGCTTATGCGCTGCGTGTCCATTAAGACATAGGGCTGAGGATTGGCCACCACCCCCTCTCTCTTCTCATTGGCTCACTGGCTGTGACTGACAGCAGCGGGAGCCAATGGCTCTCGCTGCTGTGTCACCCGATGAGGAGGGAGAGTCCTCGAAGAGCTGAGGCTCTCATGCACATCGCTGGATCACGATGGGGCTCAGGTAGATATTGGGGGGCAGCTACTGCACACAGAAGGTTTTGAGCCTTTAGAACCACTCATTTAAAAATGCACTTTTTGCTCACAGCCGCCTACAAATCTTTTTGCTATGATCTGGCTTCCTGTTGGAGGATGGCAACGTTCGTTCTCCATAGTCACACTGTATGTAGAAACATAGCCACCATCTCTTGCTTGCTCCCAAGACGGAATAGGGACCATAGTCCACATTCCCAAGTCTATCTCGGGAGCAAGCAAGGGAGGGGGGCCACATTATTATATCAATAAATGTATTCATCCCCTAACAGGAAGTCAGATTACACCTGCAACAAAAAAAAAAAAAAGAAAAAAAAAAAAAAAGAATATGGATATTTGGAAGAGGCTTAGAGCAAAAAAAAGGTACATTTTTAAAATTAAAAAGTTTTTTCTTTTTAAACCAGAGTTCAATGTCAAATTAGGCAAACACTGGAAAATGTTTCACACATTCATAGTCAGACAGAGTAAGAGCAATAGTGCATCAGGTGATTGACACAGGATGAGAAAAGGTTTACTCTGGACAGAGTCCTAATGGAGAGACGAACGCCTGTGTTAAATCTTCAAGGAAAAAAAAACATTCACCGTTTATATTACAGCTATATAAACAGAACAGTAAAAGCCAAAAAAGCATTTACCCACATTATCACTTGAAAATCGCAGGTTTATCATAAGATTAAGTATGGCCCATACCCACGGTTTAAAGTGGAATTTCAGAATGCAACAAAACTAACAGTAAATAGCTTTAAATCCAATTTTTTTAACAAAATCAATGTAAGCATCTGAAATTAACTTTGTCAGCCTCTTGCAGTCCCTGTACAGAAGAGCTCAGACTGGGGTAGGGAGAAGCAGCACAAGGAGTCTGATGTGCTGTAGTGCTAGGTACATGCTGCTCAGAAGGAGAAAGCAGATTGGCAGGGAAATGATCTTATAAGTCTGCTGGTTCTCTGTCCAATCACAGGGTGAGATGGGGAGGAATCCTGTATGTGTTTTTGAACTGCAACAGAAAAAAAATCCGGTTTCCTGTTAAACAGGGCTGTGTGGTGTGGCAGGACTGTGTACATTTCAGAACTGGATAGATAGGTTTTACAAATCCTTTGGCATATCTTTCATATGTGCACTTCTTCTGTGTTTATATCAGCTTGCCTGGAGTCTGTAGCTTTAACGGTGCCAATTTAGAAAGGAAATTTAAAAATATAGTACTACATACCAGTTTTTAATAAATACAAAATGGCTCCCACTATTTCTGGTGCGTGAACTGTATTTGCAAATAAGCATTATAGGAGGAACATGTAGCCTGCAGCTGCTGTTACCATCTACCAATCATGTGACTACAAAATGACATTGTAATAGTGCTTTGTTGAGGGATAGACAGGAGGTGGAAAAAAGTGGACATAGGTGGGGGCTGGCTCTAGCACATACATGCCTTCTGTTCTTCCAATGCTGGCAAGACAAAGTATATATGAACACACAAACACACTGTTACAATTCAGATGGGGTAAACCTGCCTTTACACTACCTCACATCTCTATTATGGTATCAAAGCTCTTATCATGGTAGCAGAGACAATCACTGGACACGCTTCAGTCATACTTTGCCAAAGATCAATGCTCTAGTGATATATGCCTCCTTATCAGTCATAATTGCCTCCATACCTGTAGCAGTGATTGTTATCTCTTCCTGGTAATTCATAGACAATCTGAACATTTCAAGAGATGCTTAGAGTCAGAAGCATTGCTTGCAATTATTGAGATGTTTTGCGGACCATAAAGCTATTCCTAAAGTTAAGGGGGCTGCCCAATAAGGTGAGTTTTTTTATTAGAGAGGTGCATAGCAACTTGTACGCTACTCTCATTAATAGTGACAGCTGGCAAGCAGAGGGGTCTTCCACATGCAAAAGATTAGGCAACTGCCATCAAATGTTTATGGCCAAGCTAAATCTCATGACTGGGACCTCCAGTTATACTCAGAGAATTCAATAAAGCACCAGCAGGCCTTTTCTGGCATTAACCCCCCTTTTCAATGAATTGCGGCAAATTCATGAAGCAAATACAACGCTTTTGGTTCAGACAGAGACATATGTACCAAATTCCAATAGTTTAACAAATGCCCCACTTTTACATTGTGGAGCAATGAATGTGTAAAATTCAAAATTAAATACTAACAGTTCATATCTTATGAAAGTGGAGCTAATGAAGACCGACTCTATTTTGGCGTACAGAGAGAGAAACTGGCGCAGACAAATTTTGAGAAAGTGTAACATGTATTCTAAAAGTGATGCAGCATAAGCCAAATTCAAGCACAAGTTCTAGACCGGTACATGAATTTGGCACATGCTGCATCACTTTTAAAACACATGAGACACATTGTTGCAAAATCTGTCTGCTCCAAGGATATTGTGGAAGCTGTTTTATATGAAGATCACAAGTACCAGAACTTAAAAATAAATACACAGTTACCATGCTGTCATTTTTGGTACTTCCAACAGCAACCAAGAAGTCAATGGGTATCAACACCTGCATCCATTACTGAAAAACACATCTCAGCAACCAGGAATACTAAATATATAGAAGACTGCAACATTTCTGTAGCTGCAAAGTCAATGCCATAAAAATATTTTGGTGTCAAATTTTAGATGTATAATTTATATTGATAATAAATATTAACTGTTTTTTGAGGGTCTAAAGTTCCTGATGGTTTTTGTATTGGTATGCATTTATCTGTACACCTCATCAGAGCCTAAGGCCCCTTTCACACTGGGGCAGTTTGCAGGCGCTATTGCGCTAATAGCGCCTGCAAACCGACCCGAAACAGCCGCTGGGCTTTCACACTGGAGCGGTGTGCTAGCATGACAGGGAAAAAAGTCCTGCTAGCAGCATCTTCGGAGCGGTGAAGGAGCGGTATATACACCGCTCCTGCCCATTGAAATCAATGGGACAGCGTGGCGCTTTGCAGTGGTTTTTAACCCTTTCTCGGCCGCTAGCAAGGGGTGAAACCGCCCCGCTAGCGGCCGAATACCGACGGTAAAGTGCCGCTAACAATAGCGGCGCTTTACCGCCGACGCCGCTCCCGCCCCAGTGTGAAAGGGGCCTTAAAGGAGAGGTAAGGCCAAGGCCCCTTTGCCCCATTTCTCCTGTGGGTAACAGGAATACACTTTGTTCGGCACTCCTGTGACCCGTTTTCAGGCAACAGTGGGCTAAAGTCCGCTGTCGGCTAACATCACTCAGACGGTCCAGGCTCTGGATCACTCCTAACTTTACAGTCAGGATCCGCCCAGATTACTGGATTGGCAGCTGGCTCAATCTTTCAGCGAGAAGGAGCTATTCACTTCCGTCCCCTGCACAGCTTGACGCCCCAGTGAGCGCAGAAGGGGCAAAGCAAAGAGCCTGTGACTGACAGTCACCAGCTCTCTGCAGACTGAACACAGAGAACTGAGCAATCAGTGGTCTTTGATCACTAAGTTCTCGGTGTGGCGGGGACAGTTGCAGCTGGGATCGGTGCTACAGCCATCTAGGCGATTAGGACTCTTATTTTTGATTCCCGAACGTCTCTTTTAAACATTCAAGGCAACAGCCCATGGTTCTGTAAGTAGGAATCTTTACTAAATGACCTTCAACTCCCACATCTCTAAATTGATGGGCATCTGACCCCATCTCTTAATGAGTAATTTGTTTTTGATCTTTTTCTGAAATTTCCCTATACTAACATGCTTAGAAGGACTACAGCCTATGTGAAATATGATCATTTATAGTGTCTGTACTTTACAATGGTTCCCGGAAACCAGCTTTCAACAACTTCCTCACAACAGCACCATGGTGAGACAGTAAGGAAGTCAAAGTGTAATATGCAGAGTTCACCATAATTAGCAATATCAGCTTTTGTATTTTGAGGAACTTGTCAGGGATGTCTTAGAGATTTTAAACTAGAAAATTATGAATCAAGAAGTTTTTACCAGATTTATTTAGCTACCCTGTTTCAGAATCTCCAAATATTTTAGACCGTAAACCCTGTTCAAATATTACTGACAGTGTGCCAGTTTCTTAAACTACTAATTTGGAATGGTGCCTTTTATGTAAATGCAAGTGTCTTTAGTTATGTGGATTATGTATTGTTTGATATTACTGCAGTGTAAACAATGTTTTTTAGTAGGACTTGGTAAACTTGCAGCGCAAAAGTGTAATAATATGGCTGTGTCAGAGTCAGATATGCAGTATTGTGCTAAATATAGTTCATAAACAGAGATTGCACAGATAATTTCACATGGCCATTAGACAGTAATGTAATATATACTGTAAGATCCATCAATATGGTGAATTGTCACATTAACATTATAACATTATTATGTATTGTGTGGCACACTCGAGAGAGGGACAACAGAGGGAAATGTGCTGAATGTACTAAGAGAGCATACAGCATATTTGTGCAGAAATCCCCAAGTACTATTGCTAAGAAACAGGTGGTGCTCTTCAGTAAAAGTAGAGGTTGGAGGGAAAGGTGAACGCTGAGGACAGCAGAGAGACTGATGGAGCATAATCACTTAGGCCTGATTAACACGCCTTTTTAGTGCATTTTGCAGATTTGCACTACAGTCCATGTAACATGGTTTCCTATGGAACAGGTTCTGTGGTGCAAATCTGCGAAATGCACTAAAAAATGCATAGATTTGAATAAGGCCTTAGAATATAAATCTGAATGGGCACACAAAATTGCCAGTGCTTGTATTTCCTGTCAAACACTAGTAACTGTAAAATCACTTGGAGAAATAGCATTCAGCCCAGGTTCACACTGAGCTGTGGGAATGAAGCCGTTCAGCTGAACTCGCACAATTTCACTCCCACGTGTCAGTCCCGATTTCGGCCGCGATTTCAGAGACATCTGTGCAGGTTTCTGCACAGATGTCAATGTAAATCGCAGCCCGAAATTGCAAAAAGTAGTCGAGAAACTACTTTTTGAAATCGGTGCAGCGCCGCAGATGCGGCATCACACCGATGGTGCCATTGACAGCAATTGCCACCAATTTGACATTTCAAATCGCATGTCAAAATGCTCCAGTGTGAACCAGGGCTTAAACAAACTTTTTTGAAGCAACAGCAGTGAAGTAATACTACCCCCCTAATTAGTTCCTTCCTCTATCAAAACAATGCAATAGTGTATGCAGGGCTGCTGTTAGAAATCACGGGGCCCCGTACAACCTACCTGACAAGGCCCCCCCCCCTCCCCCCCGAAAAAAAAAACAAATGACATTTGTACTAAAATGCGGTGGTCACAATGCTGTTTTGCAGCCATGGCAGAAATGATATCATTTTGTTATACTTTTTTTTTTTTTAATTGCAGAATGGTAATTTCACATTGCTACACTGCGCTGCAACTGTGTTTGGCTTGCAGTTGCAGAGCGGCCCCATTGAACTCAACAGGGAGTTTGTTACGTTGTGCTGCCTGTCAAACTTGCCAACCTGTGTTAAAAATGCTGTAGCTGTGTAGTAAAACATTGCAACCACAGCTTGTATACAGCCCTGTCTGACTGTATTGTTAGGATTTGGGTGCGCAGCCAGGGATGGTGGTAAATCCATGGCTCACCCACCCATGTGAAATAGTCAAAAAATGCACATGCATTTACACTTTGCATTTCCTAAATATGTGGCAGTGCATGGGAAATGCACGCTTTGCAGTACATTTTAGAAACGCACTGAAAAAATTTGCATAGTGCTTGCGGTGCCATTAACTGTTAATGGAACCCAAAAAACATTTAGCAGACTTGCGTTTTGTCATGTGGCAAACTTGCAAAGCTGCACACCTGAAAATGTTCTAGAGCTTCTATAATGCATTTGACAAGAGAATGGGCTCCTTATGTGTGAAAAAAAGCTAAAAAGGAAATGCACGCAGGAACACGCATTCCCACTAAGCTAAGTATGAATGGGGCCTCAGGGGTGCCATATAGAAATAGATGGTGCAAGAATGTCTGTCAGGTGGAGGGAGAGGTGTATTCACTGGCCCCTAGCTCCAACATTGCAGTGGCAGTCAGTGTCTACCTGCAGCTGAACTTTCTACAGTTTCCTACCTCCCCACTCACCCCTTCCAGCAGAAGTACTACAACATGCAGGCCCTGCAGCCACTTCAGGTTACAGTGGACTTACAGCACAGTGTGGAGGATGGCAGAGCAAAGCTCAGGACTCAGGGAGGAGCAGGCAGAGAGCTTCTTACCTCCTCGATCTTTCTTCCTTGCAAAAGTGAAAACACTGCCGATCACAGGGGGGTAGGGGGAATTTCAGTTAGTAGTAAAAACTTAACAGGGGTTCTAACTTCGATCCCCATTTCCAAAACAAAAAAGTTTTGCCTTTAGGTATACGTTTAGCCCAAGACTAATACAGTCAGGCTGCAGTTCTGAAGTTCAGGTTAAGATGCACAGTCCCTGCACAGTGCTCTAATAAACAGTGCTACTCACATTGCATAAGCACTGTTGGCTGGAGCACTGTGCAGGGGTCATGTGGGCCCGCAGGAGATCTGGGCTGCTGCTCTGTTGCCCACATTTGTTACTCTTAATGCAGCATTACAGTGATAAAAGATAAAGCTTCTATTCAGCTTTAACTATTGCAAGCAAGCCACAGGACTTATGTAAATGTCATAATGTTTTAGAGCCGAAACAACTAATCGATTACTAATCAATTCTGAAAATAGTTGTCAACTATTTTTAGAATCGATTAATCGGCCAGCCGATTAGTTGGCCTGCATACAAAATGCATTATTTGTTTAAATATCAGGAAATACAGTGCAGTACACATACAGCTCAGTACACCGTCCATACAGGTCAGTAAGTGCCTGAGAACTTGTGAATGTGTGAGGAGCAATGCCTCATGGGACATGTAGTCCTGGGCAGGAAGAGAGTGGTTCTAAAGGCAGAAGTTTTTTTACCTTGCTATAGGGGCATTCTATACTATACTTTGCAGCTTGCTATTGGGGCACACTGAAGGCAGGAAGAGCCAGAAGTGTCGGTGAGGGACCATAAAAGAGGAGGATCCAGGCTGTTCTGTGCAAAACCATTACACAGAGCAGGTAAGAATAATATGTTTGTTGTTTTAAAAAAAAATGACTTTAAAGATTGTGCAGGGAAGATCAGCATTTGAACCCAGAGAAGGTGGAGGCTGATAGACTGGAGGTAATATAAGGCAATACAAATTACATTAAGACCCCTTTCACACTGAGCCACCCAGGGCATCAGCGGTAAAGTGGCGCCATTTTTAGAGCCGCTTTACCGTTGTTTCAGCGATGCTATTTGGCCTCTAGTGGCGCGGTTTTAACCCCCCCCCCCCCGCGCCGCTAGCGGCCGAAAAGGGGTTAAATCTGCCCGCAAAACGCTGCTGCAGCAGCGCTTTACCGGTGGTATGGTGGCGCTGCCCCATTGTTTTCAAAGGGCAGGAGCATTAGAGGAGCGGTGTATTCCCCTCCTACACCGCTGCAAATTAGCTGCTGGCAAGACTTTTTGTGACGCCCTGCCAGAGCAGCGCCCCAGTGTGAAAGCACTCGGGCTTTCACACTGGGTTTGCAGCTGAGGCTTTTTTCAGGCACTATTTTTAGCCCTGTAGCACCTGAAAAACGCCTCCAGTGTGAAAGGGGTCCTAAAGTAAAAAAGGTTTACCAGTATTGTGCATTATGTTTAAAATATTATATCCACAAAAAATAAAAAAGATTTAGATCTCCCTTCCACCCTTCATATAGCATGTCTGACTCCTAGTTAGAATGCCCATATATCCTACTTCTGGGTGTATTTATTTTCATATATATGATATAAGTAATATATATATTATTACTTTCACTGCTTTACAGTATAAATGAACCCTTTATAGTAGCGATTATCTGCTCTTTTTGTACTATAAAGGGCTAATTTTAGTTGCTTTTTTCAGAAACTCACAACAGTTTATTTAACCGCTTCAGATCCGGGCCATTGCCAAATGACGGCAACAGCGCGGATCTAAATTGCCGGGACTACGTCTACTGACGTCGTCCCGTGCACGAGCGGCCGGCGCGCCCCCTGCAGGGCGCGCGCGGCGCGCTCGGTGATCAGCGAGTCTATGAGACTCGCCTGATCACAGATCAGAGTAAGGGGTTGGTCCTGACCCCTTACCACATGATCAGCTGTCAGCCAATGACAGCTGATCAGGTGATGTAAACAGAGCCGGTAATCGGCTATTTTTCCTCCTCGCGCTGACAGCGCGAGGAGGAAAAAAAAAACCCGATCACCGGCGGCCGTGATCGGGACATCAGTCCCGATCACGGCGATCTTCCAACACAAGGCAATAGGCAGCAGTGCTGCCTACCAGTGCCCACCAGCGTCACCCATAAGTGCCCACAGTGCCATCAATCAGCGCCACCCATCAGTGCCCACAGTGCTACCCATCAGTGCCCACAGTGCCACCCATCAGTACCACCCATCAGCACAACCTATCAGTGCCCATCAGTGTCACCTACCAGTGCCCATCAGTGCCGCCCAGTGCCCCCCCATCAGTGCCGCCCATCAGTGGTACCTATCAGTGCCCATCCGTGCCACCCATCCGTGCCACCCATCCGTGGCCATCAGTGCCGCCTTATCTGTCCCCATCAGTGCCGCCTTATCTGTCCCCATCAGTGCCGCCTTATCTGTCCCCATCAGTGCCGCCTTATCTGTCCCCATCAGTGCCGCCTTAACTGTGCCCATCAGTGCCGCCTTAACTGTGCCCATCAGTGCCGCCTTAACTGTGCCCATCAGTGCCGCCTTAACTGTGCCCATCAGTGCCGCCTTAACTGTGCCCATCAGTGCCGCCTTAACTGTGCCCATCAGTGCCGCCTTAACTGTGCCCATCAGTGCCGCCTTAACTGTGCCCATCAGTGCCGCCTTAACTGTGTCCATCAGTGCCGCCTTAACTGTGTCCATCAGTGTCGCCTTAACTGTGTCCATCAGTGCCGCCTTATGTGCCTATCCGTGCCCATCAGTGCAGCCCATCAGTGCCCACCAGTGCCGCCTCATCAGCGCATATCAATGAAGGAGAAAAATTACCTGTTTGCAAAATTTTATAACAAACTATTAAACATGATTTTTTTTTTTTTCAAAAATTTCCATTTTTTTTGTTTGTTTAGCAAAAAATAAAAATCCCAGCTGTGATTAAATACCACCAAAAGAAAGCTCTATTTGTGGGAAAAAAATGATAAAAATTTCATTTGGGTACAGTGTTGTATGACCGCGCAATTGTCATTCAAAGTGCGACAGCGCTGAAAGCTCAAAATTGGTCTGGGCAGGAGGGGGGTTTAAGTGCCCTGTAAGCAAGTGGTTAACATGGTCTCCTATGGGACACGTTTCACATCTATGATTTTTTTCAGCAGCTGCGTATTTGGAAAGGGTCAAGAACTTTTTTCAATGCAAAAGGCTTCTTTTATTGGTTCAATAGACTTCAATAGAGAAGCTGCAGAAAAGCATGTAGTGCTTTTTTGCAGCAATTTGCATTTTTAAATCTACCCAAGAACAAATTGGGCAAAAAAAAAAAGCATAAAGAAAACTGCAAATCTCAGCAAAATCACATGTGCACAAAAAGGCAAAACTCACGGCAAAAAGCAGTGTAGAAATGGATCAAAAGCAACCTGTATAGGTGTGAACCGAGCCTTATGCTGGCCATACACTTATCGAATGTCATTTGAAAATTTCACTTGCATTTAACATTCAGTTTTTAACCGGTTCAATACAGGGCAATTTCACCCCCTTCCTTCCCAGGCCAATTTTTAGTTTTCAGCGCTGTCGCACTTTAAACGTCAATTGCGCGGTCGTGCGACGTTGTACCCCAAAAAAATTGACGTCCTTTTTTCACCACAAATAGAGCTTTCTTTTGGTGGTATTTGATCGCCTCTGCGGTTATTTTTTGCGCTATAAACAAAAGAAGAGCGACAATTTTGAAAAAAAACAATATTTTTTACTTTTTGCTATAATAAATATCCCAATTTTTTTTAAAAAAAACGAATTTTTTCCTCAGTTTCGGCCGATACGTATTCTTCTACATATTTTTGGTAAAAAAAAAAAAAATCGCAATAAGCGTATATTGATTGGTTTGCGCAAAAGTTATAGCGTCTACAAAATACGGGATAGATTTATGGCATTTTTAAAAAAAAAATATTTATTTATTTTTTTTAGCGCTGATCGCGATTTTTTTTCGTGACTGCGACATTATGGCGGACACATCGGACACTTTTGACACATTTTTGGGACCATTCACATTTATACAGCGATCAATGCTATAAAATTGCATTGATTACTGTGTAAATGTGACAGGCAGTGAAGGGGTTAACCACTAGGGGGCGGGGAGGGGTTAATATGTTTCCTAGGGAGTGATTACTAACTGTAGGGGGAGGGGACGCACTAGGGGAGGAGACCGATCAGTGTTCCTCCGTTCTGGGAACACAGATCGCTCTCCTCAGAGCTGACAGGCTGTGGATCTGTGTGTTTACACACACAGATCCACATGCCGGTCCGGTTAACCGGCAATCGCGGGTGCCCGGCGGACATCGCGGCCGCCGGGCACACGCACCGGGTCCCGAGCAACGCGGCGGGTGCGCGCTCCCGGCGGCGCGCGCGCGCCCCCTAGACAGCCGGGAATCCCAGGATGTCATATGACGCCCACCCAGGATGGGAGATCCCATCTGTGGACGTCATATGACTATGGGCGAGTAGGGAAGTGGTTAAATGAATGTAATTTCTGAATGCAAACCACGCACACTGTCTGAAAATTCCTTTGACCAAGACGTTTTCTATTCTGCTCCTTCGAATTTTCCCATCACTGTGGTCGGAAAGAACGTCGTTTTGACTCCACTAACGTTTAGGAAAATCAAATGAATGTTCTTAAATATAGTTCTGTCTGACAATCGGCAAAAGAGTCTTCAAATTTTTAATTTAAAGAAAAAATAAATAATCTGAGTTGGATGATATTTACCAGATTCAACCTCTAATGCCGCGTACACACAGTCGGACTTTTCGTCTACAAAAGTCCGACGGACCAAAGTCGGCTGACAATCCGATCGTGTGTGGCCTTCCCCGGACTTTCAGCTGACTTTCCCAGCCGCAAATCTGATGGACTTTAGATTTGAAACATGCTTCAAATCTTTACGGCGTAACTACGCCGGACCCAGAAATCTGCTCGTCTGTATGCTAGTCCGACGGACAAAAACCCACGCTAGGGCAGCTATTGGCTACTGGCTATCAACTTCCTTATTTTAGTCCGGTGTACATCATCACGTACGAATCCGTCTGACTTTTGTGTTGTTGATGATCGTATGTAGGCAAGTCCGTTCGTTAGAAAGTCCGCCAAAAGTCAGTCGAAAGTCCGTAGGACGGGCTGTCAGACTTTTGTAGCCGAAAAGTCCGACCGTATGTATGCGTCATTATAGTATACACCAGGGTTCGACAAACCCCGGGCGCCAGGTCGCATTTGCGACTAGAATTAGCGACCTGGCGCCTGGGGCGGCACAGCTGGGGTATCCTGTGTCCGTTCGACACCCCCCCCCCTCCCGGGGCGATCGCGATGCGCCGCGCCGGTAATTGAGGCCGCGGCTTTGCGGCCTACTGCAGTCCTATGGTTCCTTCTGCAATCAGGCGCCCTCTGGTGGTGGCCGTTGGTATGACAAGACATCCATCAATGCTAATGGAGCTTTCCCTACCTGTTTTCACTGCCCGCTCATTTCCTTCCCTTTACTTAGAATAAAAAATATATATAATGTTTGGGGGTTCTAACACCCTAGAGAATAAAATGGCGGTCATTGCAATACTTTCTGTCACACCGTATTTGCGCAGCGGACTTACAAGCGCACTTTTTTGGGAAAAAACACTTTTTTTTTTTATTAAAAAATAAGAAAACAGTAAAGTTAGCCCAATTTTTTTTTATATTGTGAAAGATAATGTTACGCTGAGTAAATTGATTCCCAACATGTCACGCTTCAAAATTTCATCCGCTCGTGGAATGGCGACAAACTTTTACCCTTTAAAATCTCCATAGGCGACGTTTAAAAAATTCTACAGGTTGCATGTTTTAAGTTACAGAGGAGGTCTAGGACTAGAATTATTGCTCTCGCTTTAACGATCGTGGCGATACCTCACGTGTGGTTTGAACACCGCTTTCATATGCGGGCGCTACTCACATATGTGTTCGCTTCTGCAAGCGAGCTCGGCGGGACGGGGCGCGTTTAAAAAAAATTTTTTTTCTTATATATTTTACTTTTTATTTTTACACTGTTTTAAAAAAAAAAAAAAAATTATGTCACTTTTATTTCTATTACAAGGGATGGGGCACATTTAAAAAAAAAAAAATTTTTCTTATTTATTTTAACTTTTATTTTTTCACTGTTCTTTTTAAAAAAAAAAGTCACTTTTATTCCTATTACAAGGAATGTAAAAATCCCTTGTAATAGAAAAAAAGCATGACAGGACCTCTTAAATGTGAGATCTGGGGTCAAAAAGACCTCAGATCTCATATTTACACTAAGATGCATTAAAAAAAAAAAAATTGTCATTTGAAAAAAAAAATAATAAAATGTCCCTTTAAGAGCTATGGGTGGAAGTGAAGATTTGACGTCGCTTCCGCCCTGCAATGACTTGGAGATGGGCGGGGCCATCTTCCCCTCACTCGTCTCCATGTCAGGCCAGGGACAGATCCGGATCGCCTCCGCCGTTACCGACGGCCACGGTAAGCGGTGAAGGGCACCGGAGCGCGGCGGTAGGAGGGGCCCTCTCCTGCCGCCGATAAAAGTGATCTCGCTGCAAATCTGCTGCAGGGACCACTTTTATCTGAAAGAGAACCGCCAGCTCTTGAAGAAGATACCGGGGTTATGGTAGCTAGCTGCTACCATAACAACAGTATTTCTCTTCAAAGACAGGACGTATATAGCCGTCCTGCGGGAAGGAAGTGGTTAATTAAAATTAATTTATTATTATTTGTCATCTCCCTGCTTGGCCCCTTTTACACGGGCTGTCTGATCAGGTTCGCCTGTCAGTTTTTCAGGCGGACCTGATTGGATCCTTAGCGGGAATATGGTGGTCTTGTGTCCCTGCATGGCAGGGAATAAAAGCAGTCACATTCATTCTAGTCGTCTCTGTGTAAAATTTAAGATTGGTTAATTTTTATATTGAAAATAAAGCTGTCGGTCGTTTACACAGTGTATCTCTTCTGTTATTCTCAGAGTGGATTAGAGATTTTGCTCCCTAACCATATAGTTGGTTATTTATATAGATATTTAAGAATAAATTGCCTTTTTTATACTTTACATATTAACCAAATTATACACCACACTTTTTTAACCACTTGCCGACCAGCCGCCATCGGCAGGTCGGCACGATCCCACGAACAGTCATAGCTGTATGTCGGTCCCTTTAAGCAGGATAGAAGGCCAGCGCCCGCGCTGCACAATGGGGGTGCCAATGCTCATGACCGCCAGCCACGAGCGCTCGCGGACACGAGATGCAGAACAGGGACGTGTGTATGTACACACACACACACACATCCCAGTTCTGTGAGGAGAGGAGAGAGAGATCGCGAGTTCCTAAGAGCTGGGAACCACAATCTCTCATCTCCTATAGTAAGTCCCAAACCCCCACAGTTAGAACACACACATAGGGAACACAGTTAACCCCTTGATCGCCCCCCTAGTGTTAACCTCTTCCCTGCCAGTGACATTTACACAGTAATCAGTGCATTTTTATAGCACTGATCACTGTATAAATGCCAATGGTCCCAATATGTCTGCCATAATGTCGCAATCCCGATAAAAAAAAAAAAATCGCAGATCGCCGCCATTACTAGTAAAAAAAATAATAAAAATGCCATAAATCTATCCCCCATTTTGTAGATGCTATAACTTTTGTGCAAATCAATCAATATACGCTTTTTGCGATTTTTATTACCGAAAATATGTAGAAGAATATATATCAGCCTAAATTGAGAAAAAAATTGGCTTTTTTTTTAAAAAAAAAATTGGGGCTATTTATTACAGCAAAAAGTACAAAATATTGTGTTTTTTTTTAAATTGTCGCTCTTTTTTTGCTTATAGCGCAAAAAATGAAAACCGCAGAGGTGATCAAATACCACCAAAAGAAAGCTGTATTTGTGGGAAAACCAGGACGTCAATTTTGTTTGGGTACATTGTCAGTTAAAGCGACGCAATGCCTTTTTGCAAAAAATGACCTGGTCATTGAGCAGTCAATTCTTCCAGGGCTAAAGTGGTTAAGGTTATTATCCGATAAATCGAAACGATAAAATCAGCCAACTATTTGATTATGAAAATAATCGTTAGTTGCAGCCCTATAATGTTTCATTATATATATCATGTGTAATCATAAATGACTGAAGGGAATGCCAACCTATAGTCAGGGTCACTTATGGACAAACTGAGGCATTCGGTTTGCAACCTCCAACTGATCTAACTAGTAAATACGGATTTTGATGGCGGAGTTTATTGTGAATGTGAGTAAACTACGTCTTGCTTAAACTAGTGCTATTTTGCAGTTTACTGACCATCAACGTTTTACCAAGTTTATATGTTCCAAGAAAAACAACATCTCTAGTAAAATGACCTGCAGTAATCCTAGCCAGTTCTTTTCCCTCTGCTGCCATCTACAGATCAGACTGGTCTACTTATTCTTTTGTCATTGTAACATAATGGTTGTTAGGTCAACAATCACTGTTTGCTTTTTGGGCTTTTATTTGTTATTCTGTTCTGTACACAAAGAGTGAAACCAAAGCCCAGATGCAGCAATAAACTACTTTATTAACCACCATGCTTCTTCCTTACAAACCAATATACTTGTTACGAAAAAGCAAAAGGAAATATGGAAGTCACAATTCAAACTTTTTTAGTGAAGTTGTGAATACATAATTTCCAGCAGCCAATTTATGAGAAGTAAAATGGATGTAATTGGAGTAAGTGCAGACAGTAAGCGCACATTTTGCACAGCAGAGCAGGTTTACTGCAATATGAAGCTCCAGAAGCTCTCTGCATCTCATTTCCATCCACAGCCTGCAACGTGTCTGTATTCTTCCTTTTTTTTTTCTCCTGGTCATAGCTGTGGAATGTGTTGGTGTCATTAAAACTAAAGTCCAGTTTTTACATGCAGGTATTCCAGATCTTAAAGTGGACTCCGACTACAAAAGCAGATGTTTCCCTAACGCAATCCTTCCATTTTTAAACCACTTGACCTCCAGAAGATTTGCCCCACTTCATGACCAGGCCATTTTTTACATAACAGCAGTGCGTCACTTTAACTGAAATTTGCGCGGTCATGCAGCGCTGTACCCAAATAAAATAATGTAATTTTTTTCCTTTATGGTATTTGATCACCACTGCTTTTCAATTTTTTGCGCTATAAACAAAAAAAAAAGAAAAAAAAATTCACTTTTGAAAAAAAAAACAAAAAACATTTTTTTACTTTCTGCTATAAAACATTTTCTAGAAAATCGAAATTTCTTCATGATGTTAGGCCAATATGTATCCTGCTTTACAATTTTGGTAAAAAAAAAAAAAACCCAATAAGCGTATATTTATTGGTTTACGAGAACCTTATAGCGTCTACAAACTATGGACTATATTTATGGATTTTTTTAATTATTATTACTAGTAATGGCGGCGAGCGGTGACTTGGGATATTGAGGCGGACAATTGCACACTGATTCTTTTGACATTTTGTGGGAACCAGTGACACTAATACAGTGATCAGTGCTAAAAATATGCACAGTCACTGTACTAGTGATACTGGGTGGAAAGGGGTTAACAGTGTGCCTAGCCAGTGTTTTTGTTTAACTGCTTGCCGACCGCCATCCGTCAATTGACGGCCAGGCGGCACAGCTCTCGTGGCGGGCGGGCGTCATATGACGTCCTCGCTTTCCTAGGCCACCAGGGAGCGTGCACGCCGCCACCGGCGATCGCGCGCGCCCGCCGTGTCACTAGGCACCCGGTGCGCGTGCCCGGCGGCCGCGATGTCCGCCAGGCACCCGCAATTACCAGTAACACAGCAGGACCGTGGATCTGTGTGTGTAAACACACAGATCCACGGTCCTGTCAGAGGAGAGGAGACCGATGGTGTGTTCCCAGTACAGAGGAACACCGATCGATCTCCTCCCCTAGTGAGTCCCCGCCCCCTACAGTTAGAATCACTCCCTAGCAACACAGTTAACCCCTCGATCACCACCTAGTGTTAACCCCTTCCCTGCCTGTCACATTTATACAGTAACCAATGCATTTTTATAGCACGGATCGCTGTATAAATGTGAATGGTCCCAAATATGTGTCCGATGTGTCCGCCGCAATATCACAGTCACGATAAAAATCGCAGATCGCCGCCATTACTAGTAAAAAAATAAAAATGTTATAAATCTATCCCCTATTTTGTAGACGCTATAACTTTTGCGCAAACCAATCTATATACGCTTATTGCGAATTTTTTTACCAAAAATATGTACAAGAATACATATCGGCCTAAACTGAGAAAAAATTTGTTTTAAAGAAAAAAAAATTGGATATTTATTATCGCAAAAGGTAAAAATGATTGTGTTTTTTTTAAAACTTGTCACTCTTCTTTTGTTTATAGCGTAAAAAATAAAAACCGCAGAGGTGATCAAATACCACTAAAAGAAAGCTCTATTTGTGGGGAAAAAATGATAATTTCATTTGGGTACAGTGTTGTATGACCGCGCAATTGTCATTCAAAGTGCGACAGCGCTGAAAGCTGAAAAATGGCTTGGGCAGGAAGGGGGCGAAGATGCCCTGTATTGAGGTGGTTAAAATGTGTGCTGCTTTTACTAAGAGAAATGGTGGATTTTATTCACCGCTTTGCAGGGACACAAAATCCATCCCTTCACCCGTTAGAGCCCTGTTCTGTCCCTGTCAAAAATATAAGCAAACAAAAAAATTGTCTTTTTAACCACTTGCTGTCCGCCCCAAAAACAAATTTACTGCTACAGGGTGGCTCTCCTTTGCGGAATCACCTATATATACACAACACACGTGAGATTCTGCACTCCCCCCTGCAGGGGCACACATGGCAGAAAAAAATGTTTTACTATCCAAAGTTAAAACAACAAGGGCAGAAGATTTAATGGATGGAAATATGAAAAATGACTGAAGTTCCACTTTAGGTTTTGGTGAGAACTCAGGAAAAGACATCTTATTCTGATATGATTCCCCCAGAAGCAAAGAGAATATTCCCATCTCCCTCCTCCTCGGTCAGTACACTAGAAGAAACGGAGGGGGTTTGCTTGTAACCCCTGTGATCTACAGCCTTCAATCGGACCAAAAGGCCACCCATAAAAACATAGTAGCAAAATTTCTCTATAGGATGTAGGAGAAAGGGGTATGCACCTGGGGAAACAGCCAAGTTCCCAAAGAGAGAGGACAAAAGCCCTCCAGAGAGAGCCTATACCCCTGTGTCCAATAGCCTAAAAGTGGCTAAATATAACTCATGGTTAAGATCCTGTACTGTACAATTAGGAACATTTAAAGCTTGTGCACGACATGGTAACTAGATATGAGACCTATCTAAAGAGAAACAAAGAAAAGTGACAGCAGAAAAAGACAGTAGTCCATTAAGGCCCCCATTGAGGGGGGGGGGGGGGGGGTTGTTTTAGTTTTTCCCTATTTTTTTTTTTTCGTTAACTCTGTTGTCCGACTATAAATCTATGTTTATACCATGTTTGAAGTCTTTTACTGTTTACAGGCTCACTACCGTAGTTTATTCAAAGCATCAACTACCTTTTCAGTAAAATAATACTTTCTAGAATTGGTTTTGAACATCCCTCCAGTTAGTTTGAGGTCATGTCCCCGTGTTTTTGATTTTGGTTTCATATTGAAGAAACTGCCTTCCTGAACCTTATTCACCCCCTGTATTTAAAATCATGTGTTTCAATCATGTCTCCCCTTTCCCTTCTTTCCTCCAGACTGTACATATTAAGTTCCTGAAGTCACTCTTGATAGGTTTAGGCCGCTTCCTGAGGTCACTCTTGATGGGTTTAGGCCCCTTTCACACTGGGGCGATTGCGGTAAAGCGCCGCTATTTTTAGTCGCAATTCAAACAGGACTTTCTTGCAACCATGCCAACATATCTGTTTATTCACAGAATGCCCTCAGAAATCTAATGTCTTGCATACAATACTGGCTGACTGCTTTTCCCAGAGATTTTTCTCTTATTCCAGCATGAGCATCTGTGCTTATAGCAGGCATACCCTCCCAATTAGTAAGTTTGCAGTCTTTTTTTCTTGTTGAAATAAGTGAAGCCTTACATTACTGTAACCATATGATGGCATACAAGAATTGTGACCACTATACCGAGATAAATGGAATTGCAAGGATGTCTTGTAGCCATTTCAATGCTAATACTGACAAAGTAGAGTTATCTACAAAATGCATTGACCACAATCTGTTACCCGTGAAACAAGACACTCAATATAATGCCAATATATAAAAGTGGTCTTTGTAGTGTGTAAAATAAATGAATAAATAATAATATTGTATTGTGCATCACACGTGATACTTTTATATAAGATTACTAAATCTGGATTTAATTTTTTTCATGCAAATAATGCATGTCCAGCTGTCCTAGAAAGTCCCTAGTCTTCTTTTTTTTTTTTGCTTTAATCATTTTTAAATTTGTTAAACTGAAAAAACTAACTTCAGCAGGGTTGCCCCATCGTTTGACTGGAAAATAAAGCACACACACACACACGAATCCCATGTTCTGAAATAGGCTGTGTTGAAAGGATCCTCCCAGTTATCTTATCGCCTTCTTGTTTGGTCTAGGAAAGTTATTACTCCATGAGAAAAAGTTTAAGGCTGGGTTCACACCCAAGACGGATCCTTCGCACAGCAGGGGTCTGATGCGTCCTGGTTTACCGTTTCAGGTCAGATTTCAGCCCGGGCTAAATTCGGACTTGAAACGGACCAAAAAAGGCACACGTTTTTTCCCACAAAACGCACCGGACCTGCTGTGGAGATATGTGAACCGGCTCCATAGAAAGCCAGTCACATTCTCCTGCTATGAGAAGAAATCTGCATCCAATTTGCATAGCTGTGAACCCAGCCAAACGCTCTGCACACTGAACCATAGAAATGTCCAACAAATACAATACCAGAGGCATCAAACAAGCACAATACTATTTATCAGTACAGGCAAAGGGGTTTATTTACTAAAGTTGGAGAGTGTAAAATCAGGCTCACTTCTGCATAGAAGCCAATTCCAGGTTTTATTGCCCAAAACTTAATTAAAATAAAGCTGAGGTTAGAAGCCGATTGGTTTCTATGCAGAAGTGAGCCTGATTTTGCACTCTTCAGCTTTAGTAAATACACCCCATAGTGTTTGTTACAAAGGAGCAAATTAATAGGTTAATAAATAGATGTAAAACAATGCAATTTGTGTACAAAAAAGTCCTACACATATTTCCACCTTTTTACTTAAAAAGGTATTTAAACTCAAAAACAAAAAACTGTAATATATTAAAAATATATATATGCATTAATATGTTGCAACTTGACAGTCCTTAGATGTTCTGCTTTACTTTTTCAGGCTTTTTTTTTCCCCTTTTCTTTTTTGTTTTACTTGGCAATTGCTGAAAATGTTTGTAGCCTGGAAAAAGAAAACAAATGCAGCCACCATATCTTAGGACTGGTTGTAACATTATACATTTTGGTTTTTGAATTAACGACCCTTTCAAACATGCAAAACGCAAAAGTCCGCCTGGCAGTTTTTCAGGTGGACCTCATCAGGAGCTTCATGTAAATCATGCAGCTCCATTATTTTCAAGTTCGTCCAAGTCCTGAAAAAAAAATGGAAAAGCTCTTTGCCCCTTTCTGTTTTTCTGGACCTAAATGTGATGGACCGGAGTTAGTCTGATATAAATGGATGCATATTCATCTTTATCCCACCACCCAGAGATCCAACATAGGTCCATAAGGCTTTGGTTTGTAAACACAGAAGAAACTGAATTGGCACGGATGTCACAAAAGTGACACCCCTCCTGTTCTGCTCTGATTCAGCAGAAGATCGGTTCAAAGATCCCCTGCTGATCAAACTGGAAGGTGCCTGTATGAAAGGGACCTAAAGTGAAACCTCATCCCTGCTTAAAATAGCAGATCTTCAAAAACAATTCTGCTCCTGAAGCCTCCTGGCCATTCACGTCAGATATCCCAGGAGGCATTGGTCAGTGGCTGGAGGAGGACGAACTTGGGGAACATTATCAGGAAACCGGCTGCAAAAACCCAAAAGAGACAGCTGCTTACTGATGGCATCAGAGAGAAAGATGGCAGCATGGAACTGAGTTTATGGCAGTGGATTACAGCAGGACAACTTTGTATTTACTGGGTGTGCGAGTATGTTTGAGGATAACCGTAAAAAAGGGAAGAGGAGGTTAAAAAGAAAACTGAACATGGGGAGGGAAGATGAAGGAGTTAAGTACCTCTTTAAACTCTGTACATAAATTGAGGTCTGAAATTCAACCTTTGCTTAATATTCTTGATTTCCAATTAAATTCTCCACTTCCAATGACTGAGGGTATGATCATGTTTCTTCCAGCCCCAGTAGAAATCCATTAGTAATTTTTGTGCATATGCACTGCTGCCTTATATTAAATATAAAATGAACAAGCCATTTTTTTATTGCTCTAAACTAGTATGCATGAATCTGGGGAGACAGTGGGAGGAATTCAATAAAACTGCTACACCACTTTTCTGGTATTAATCCCTCTTGTTAATTATTGCTCCAAATTCTTGAAGCATATGCAAGACTTTTGGTTCTGATAGTGACTCATACACCAAATTTAGGTTATTTCTAAAATGCCCCACTTTTACATTGTGGCGCAATGAATGTGCCAATTTTAAAATACAATACAGGCAGTTCCAGGGGCGGATCCAGAGTCTAGTCTCGGGAGGGGCACTGCCAGAAAATACGTTTTCTGGGGGGAATTTATCAGGGAAATGGCTGGTGTTAGCGCTTCAATCATCACAGCACCATGGTTGTTATGGTGTCAGGATGATTGAAGCGCATTTTTTCTATTATTACATTGTTATATAAAATGAAATAGTTCAACTCACCATAATGCAGAATCAGTGGGAGCCCCAAGCGTGTCACTTGCCACATTGCCTGCCACCAGATGCGGATTGTCACTTCACCTGCCACACGTTGCAGATTGTCACTTGCCATGTCACCTGCCCCCAGATGCAGATTGTCACTTGCCTGCTACAATTGTCACTTGCCACGTCACCTGCCACCAGATGCGGTTTGTCACTTGCCAAGTCACCTGCCACCAGATGCGGATTGTCACTTGTCACGTCACCTGCCACCAGATGCGATTTGTCACCTGCCACGTCACCTGCCACCACATGCGGATTGTCACTTGCCACCAGATGCAAATTGTCACGTCGCCTGCCACACATTGCGGATTGTCACTTGCCACGTCGTCTGCCACTAGATGAAGATTGTCACTTGCCACGTCACCTGCCACCAGATGCGGATTGTCACTTGCCACCAGATGCGGATTGTCACGTCACATGCCACACATTGCGGATTGTCACTAGCCATGTCGCCTGCCAACAGTTGCAGATTGTCACTTGCCACATCATCTGCCACACGTTGCAGATTGTCACTTGCCTGCTACAGCTACAATTGTCACTTTCTGTTTCCCAGAGGGTGAGGCAGCAGATTACCAGTCAGGCAGCAGAGAGATGATGTAATCTCTCTGCTGCCCGTAGCTACCTGCACAGTGAGGGCGGAACTGCAGGGATGCAGGGCGGGCGGTGAGAGATGATCTCATCTCTCTGCTCCCCAGCCCGCCGGCTCCCTGATTGGCCAGCAGCCTGGCCGCTCTCTAAATGTCACCAGCGGCCACTTGCTCGGCAAGACACCGGCCGTCCGCTCTCATCTGCCCACCCCACTGTCAGGCTTAGACTGTCACCAGCCCCCCCGGCCGTCCGCTCTCTCACCCGCCCACTGTCAGTGACTGACAGTGGGCGGGTGAGAGAGCGGACGGCCGGGGGGGGCTGGTGATAGTCTGAGACTGACAGTCAGTCTCAGACTGTCACCCGCCCGGCCGTCCGCTCTCTCTCCCCCGCAGACCCAGCTGCCTGCCCTCTCCCCAGCATTCTCTGAGGGGGCAATTGACCCGTTGCGCCCCCCCCCCCTGGATCCGCCCCTGGGCAGTTCATATTCTACGAAATTGAAGCTAATTAAGACCAACTCTCTTTTGATGTACATAGAGAGAAGCTGGTGGAGACAGAATTTTTGCAATAGTTAGGTTGAAAAAATATACAAGTCCATCTAGTTACAGTTTAACCAAAACGTGTCTCACATGCATTCCAAAAGTGATGCAGAGTGCGCCAAATTCAAGTTCTAGACAGGTGCATGAATTTGGAGCATGCGGCACCACTTTCAGAACACGAGACATTTTCGCAATATCTGTCTGTGCAAGTCTTTATGAATTCCAGGGAGCGAGTGCCTATTTGCACTAACCATTCAGATGACCGTATTTGGTTAAGGGCTGGTGTTGACGGGCTTTGGGCTTGTGGTGATTGAACCAGTTTGAGGCGCTTCAGAGTTCATTCAAGATTTTTGAACAGGTGCATTTGACCTGCTTCAAGCGGGTTTACATTTCTATAGACTTGTATGTGAATACAAAAACATCTGAGGTGAACAAGTGTATTTGTAGGAGGAGTCAGGCCGCATAAAGCCTGCCCTCCGTTGCCTCCTCCCGTGGTGGTTGTAGGCTCACGTGTCCCACCCACCCATTCCCCTTTTCTGTTACTTTTTACTTTCCATTTTATTTCTGGACACTGAATAATGTTGGGTTATTTCCAGATACAGATAAGGGTCCCCAATCCCTAATATTAAATCGCAAACAATTGTTAGGAGAGAGCCTAAACTGCCTCGTAAAGGATGGGATTTTTAAAGGAGACCATTTTATCTGTATAGCAAGGTAAATACAGACTCAAAAAATATAGTTAAAAATTAAATTTATTAAATACAAAAAACACAGTATCTGATATAGTAAAATCACAGGCTACATGAAGTACATAATTAGTACTTGATACTAAAATTGCTGTTGCGCAAGATGCTGGAGAGATGCTAGAGTATGCGGAAGGCCCATTTTACTATATCAGATACTATGTGTTTTTTGTATTTAATAAATTGAATTTTTAACTATATTTTATGAGTCTGTGCTTACCTTGCTATACAGATAAAATGTTCTCCTTTAAAAATCTCATCCTTTACGAGGCAGCTTAGGCTCTCTCCTAACAATTGTTTCCATTTTATTTCATACTTGGGTATGCCCCCTTTTAGGCATACTGACCACGTGACCTTGGCACACCTCACGTCAATGTTCTCCGTTTCTCTTTTCCTTTCCCATACTATCCATAGATAAGACTCCGAGTACAAATGCCCATTGATACAGGCTTTTTACTGCTGGAAAAAGAAGTGTGTGTACTATGAGAAAGTCTGTATACTAGTTAGCTGTAAAGCTGTAAAGCAAAGTTTACTCTTTATTAACGAGTAGTAGCAGCCTTGTGTGTGTGTATTGTGAGGAAGAATACTGCTGGGAACACTGCTGGGAGATTACTGGTACAGAAAAGACTGCTCTCGCCAGAGGAAACCACACGCATCCACACCTTCAGATTGCTCAGACTGATAACCAATAATGATTTCATAGATCATCAGTTTTAATGACAGTGGTTTCGCAGTAGACCCTTTACAGGCTACTCAAACGTTGAGTATGTTGACGGCGAGTCACACTTTTTGCTTGTTATTCTAAACCCTACATATGGAGACTTGATTTGTTTTTGAATTGAAACTCCAGAAGTTATTGGCACCATAAAAGATGAAACTGCTATATAGTTTTTATGTAAAACAATTGCTACCAAAGGGCCTGTGTACATGGGCTATTGTGTGCATCAGAATTGCTTTTCTCCCCATAGCCCGTGTAAGTCAACAGGAATGCAAAGGCAGCCTGAAGCAGCTTAAAGGGAAAACACTGCAGGCCAAGAGATCTAAAGCACCTGTGAAAAAACTAGGAATAATTAATAACGTATTGTTCCATTAATTGCTGCAACTTATCTGTACCAGGTTATTGTATTCAAATGTGCCATGTATCTAGATAAAACCTTTAGGCCTGGTTCACACTGATGCAATTTCAGATGCAACTTGGGTCACACCGAATTGCATGACATTGGAAATAACATTGCTTCCAATTGTGCATGTTCACATCAATGTAGCGTAGCTGCAATGCGATGCGGTGAAGGGTGCTGGTGCGACTTGCAGTGCGATTTGGCCACACAATTCAAAACACATCCAAAACGCAGCTACAGTCGCAGCACATAATTGCATCAAAATCGCATAGCAGTAGTGTGAACCAAGCTTTAACTATCAGGACATTCTCCCTACTATTGTATTGTCAGTGATGAGATTTTTTTCATTTGAATGCATGGTTTCCGTTCTTAGAAAACACTTTTAGTTATGCCATAACAGCAGTTTCATTTTCTGCCCACACAACACATTTGCAATAACATAACACACACACACACACACACACACACACAGGTAAATATCCCTGTGGTTACATATGCATTGCCAAGCAAGGACAGTCCTATTTCAATAAACATACACAAGAATATCAGAATAGGTACTGGCATTTTATTAGTATTACCTACACAACCTAAAGCATCATCATGCACTTTACTGTCTGTGCTTCCATTGTGTTCACACCACGGGCCCCGGCTGTGAAGTGGCAAGGAGTCAAAGCCAGCTTCCCACAGTTAGCACAGTAATTCCAGGGGCCCAAAATCTGAAGACACTCCTGTCGGAGAGCACAGCCAGTGGTATCACTTTCCTCTACTGTAGTTTAAATAATACGGCTTGGACACCAATCTGTCCTTAGCTCAGTAATTGGACGATGAAAGAGAAGCAACACACCGATGAGGTAAGCACTCTGCTGTCAACTCCTGAAAACTTTCTCAGACTGTAAAATTACATCATTGTGCAAAGAAACAGAGCTTTAAATTGCTGAAAATGTCTGCCCTCTCTATTCCAATGTAAGTACTGCTAATAAGCGGTATATGGCCTAGCATTAAAGCAGAGTTCCACCTAAAAAAAATACTAGATTTAAAATAAGGACACTTACCAGGGCGCTCGCGATGTCCTCACCCGAAGCTGACCTATCACTTAGCTCCAGGTGGAGGCGTCGGCATTGCTAGTAAGACAATCGGGAAGTAAAGCCTCGCGGCTTCACAGCCTGGTTTCCTACTGTGCATGCGCGAATCACGCTGCATGTTCTGAGTGGTCCCTGCTGTCTTCTGGGACCTGTGTGTCTCCCAGAAGACAGCGTGGGGGACGGAAGAGGGGCCGGACATGGTGTCAATCGCCGCGGATACTGCAGCGATCTTTCGCCGGAAGTGGGAGCAAATACCTGTATTAGACAGGTATCTGCTCCCCCCTCCCCCCTGAAAGGTGCCAAAAGTGACACCGGGGGAGGGGGGGGATCCGGACAGTGGAAGTTTCATTTTTGGGTGGAACTCCGCTTTAGGTAGAATATATCCAAGAATTTTGTTGATACATAACTGCTTAAGCATTTGAACTTTCCATTTTACGTTTTTTGCTGGAAAAATAGGCTGACATACCTGTGAAATCAGTTTCTTGGAGTACAGTATGAAATAAAGGCTCTTTAATCATTGTAGCTTGGTTATAGGCTACCTTCAGGTGTTTGGATGCTGGCAAAAAAGAAGGCTGTAATTCCACTACATAACTAACCCCAGCTAGTCTCAGTTTAAAAGGGAAAAGGGCCCGTGTCCTGTAGTGTCCAAGACATTTTTTGACTGGAAAGGGAAAAAAATGTTTTTCTTAGTCGAGGCAGCCTTGTCTGTGTGCAACACTAGGGCTGCAACTAACAATTATATTCATAAAATCGATTAAATCGGATAATAACCTTAAAAAAAAAAAAAAAAAAAAGTGTGGTGTAAAATGTAGTTCATATATAGTTTTTTTTTTTAAAAGGCAATTTATTCTTAAATATCTATATGCAGTGGTAAATATAAATAACCAATTATATGGTTAGGGTGCAAACTCTCTAATCCACTCTGAGAATAACAGACAGAAGAGATATACTGTATATACCATTAGAGGTTAAATCTGATCAATATTATCAGACTCAGAGATCACATTTTTTATTTAACCGGTTCAATACAGGGCAATTTCCCCCTCTTCCTTCCCAGGCCAATTTTTAGTTTTCAGCGCTGTCGCACTTTAAACGTCAATTGCTCAGTCGTGCGACGTTGTACCCAAAAAAAATTGACGTCCTTTTTTCCCCACAAATAGAGCTTTCTTTTGGTGGTATTTGATCGCCTCTGCGGTTTTTATTTTTTGCGCTATAAACAAAAGAAGAGCGACAATTTTGAAAAAAACACAATATTTTTTACTTTTTGCTATAATAAATATCCCAATTTTTTTTTTTAAAAAAACTAATTTTTTCCTCAGTTTCGGCCGATACGTATTCTTCTACATATTTTTGGTATAAAAAAAAAAAAATCGCAATAAGCGTATATTGATTGGTTTGCGCAAAAGTTATAGCGTCTACAAAATACGGGATAGATTTATGGCGTTTTTAAAAAAAAATATTTATTTATTTTTTTAGCGCCGATCGCGATTTTTTTTCGTGACTGCGACATTATGGCGGACACATCGGACACTTTTGACACATTTTTGGGACCATTCACATTTATACAGCGATCAATGCTATAAAATTGCATTGATTACTGTGTAAATGTGACAGGCAGTGAAGGGGTTAACCACTAGGGGGCGGGGAGGGGTTAATATGTTTCCTAGGGAGTGATTACTAACTGTAGGGGGAGGGGACGCACTAGGGGAGGAGACCGATCAGTGTTCCTCCATTCTGGGAACACAGATCGCTCTCCTCAGAGCTGACAGGCTGTGGATCTGTGTGTTTACACACACAGATCCACATGCCGGTCCGGTTAACCGGCAATCGCGGGTGCCCGGCGGCGCACACGCGCCCCCTAGGCGGCCGGGAATCCCAGGACGTCATATGACGCCCACCCAGGATTGAAGTGGTTAAAGAAAGAAAAAGAATTAAAGGCCAATTTTGCATTTTTTATGCTTTATTTTTGGCCAAATTTGTTGTTAGGCAGATTAAAAACACCAATTGCTGCAAAAACACACTACTGGTTTATCTGCAGCTTGTCCAGTGAAGCACAGTTTTGCGTTGAATGAAGTCCTTGACCCTTTCCAAATACGCAGCGGCTGAAAAAAGCATAGATGTGAACCTGTCCTGTAGCCATGTTAAATGAACTTTAGTGTGTTTCTGCAAAAAGCACCAAAAATGCATAGGTGTGAACCAGCAGCATGCTTTTTTGTATCACCTGTCATCATGGAGTTAAAAAAATAAGTTAAAAAATAGCCCTTTATAATACAAAAACAGCAGATAATAGCTACTATAAAAAGGGGCTCCAAGTAATATTATAGATTACTTATAATTGTGCATATATATATATATATATATATATATATATATATATATATATATATATATATATATATATATATATATATATATATATATATATATATATATATATATATATATAAATAATAAATACACCCAGTAGGAGGATATATGCACATTTTAACTAGGAGTCAGACATGAAGCTATATGAAGGGTGGAAGGGAGATAGAAATCTTTTATATTAAAGTAGTACTAAAAACTGAGACTTTTTTTTTGTTCATGGATATAAATCATTTTAAATATAATGTACAATACTGGTAAAAGTTTACTTTCAAGGCTGGGTTCACATTATCTTCGCATGCGGCTCACAGCAGGGGTCCAGTGCGCCCCCATTCACTGTTTTAGGTCCAATTTCAGCACAAATTTTTGGCTGAATTGGGACCTGAAAACGGACCAAAAGACACACAGGGCTCCTGTGCAAATTCATACCATAGCCGCAGCGGAGCTATGTGAACCGGCTCCAAAGAGAGCCGGTCAAAACCCCCTGCTATTGTGAACCCAGCCTAAATGCAATTGTAATGCCTTATATTACCTCCAGTCTATCAGCCTCCACCTTCTCTGGGTTCAGATGCTGATCCTCCCTGCACAGAAGTGATTTTCTTTTTAAAACAACAAGCGTGTTATACTTACCTTCTCTGTGTAATGGTTTTGCACAGAGCAGCCCTGATTATCCCCTTCTAGGGTCCTTCACCAATGCTTCTGGCTCCTTCTGTCTCCAGAGTTCCCCAATAGCAAGCTGCAAAGTATAGTATAGAATGCCCCTATAGCAAGGTAAAAAAACTTCTGCCTTTAGAACCACTGGCTTCCTGCCCAGGACTACATGTCCCATGAGGCATTGCTCCTCACACATTCACAAGTTCTCAGGCACTTATTGACATGTATGGATGGTGTACTGAGCTGTATGTGTGCTGCACTGTATTTCCTGATATGTAAACAAATAATGCATTCTGTATGCAGGCCAACTAATCGGCTGGCCGAATAATCGATTATGAAAATAGTTAACAACATCGATTAGTTATTATTAGTCACACACTTATTTTTTTTTTTCGTTCAACCCAGCGGGTTAAGCAAAAAAAAAAAAAAAAAAACGTCAACACCGGTTGGAGCCGCTGTACTAATGATCCAACGCTAGTACAGCAATAGACCCTGCTAGCCATTGGCTGAGAGCGTTGACCGGGAGCTGGTCGGATGCTGGTTTTCCAGCATACTCGTCCGACAGAAGCTGGACCAGTTGGCATAAACACAGGTTAAACGTTGGGCGTTTTTGACTGAACCGGCCGATGCCGTCAGCATTCGGCCCATGTGTACAGGGCTTCAGAATGGCTCCTTAGGCTCTATTCACACTAATGCGTTTTTTGATGCATTTTGCAGAAATGCATGGGAATTTTTTTAACATGGGTTCCTATGGAACATGTTCACATCAATGCATTTTTGTGCCTCTGCTTTTTTGGAAAGGGTCGGGGACTTTTTTTTCATGCAAAATGCAGCGTTTTGCATGTAATAGAATTCAATGGACCCGCATCCAAAAACGCAAGTACCGCGTTTTTCCTTTCATTTTTTTTTAACACTGTATACAGTATAAAAAAAAACTGTAAAAAAAAAAATGCAAAACGCTGCAAAAACGCATGTTTAAAACGTGGCAAGCAACGCAAAAAGCACTGCAGAAACGCTCAAAAGCAACATGCATAGATGTGAATCAAGCCTTACATAACAAGGATACTCCATTAGAGGTGCAGAGGTGATAGCCACCTTGTGAGTAAGGTCAGATAAGGAAAAACTCCTAATAAGTTCAAAAGGCAACCTCTGAAGAGCCAAGAGAAGTTTTGGGAATGTGAAATGTGTGTATGAATATCATTTGGTTTCTAATGACCTTATTAAGAATTAGGCAACATTTTAGGAGCATTTCATGCAGAAAATACCAAAACGCATATATAAGCTATTCATTTGTAGGCAGCCTGATCAGTTTTTTAAAACAAGTAGAAAAAAAAAAAAAAAAAAAAAAACCCTTTCATAAATCTCATTTCATAAAGCTTGGTTGACGTGTACATAGTGGGCATCTACGACGCTTTGCTGCAGACGTTTTTAAAAATTTCAGTCTCTGCATGTAGGAGCTTATATAAACTAAAGATCCATGTGTTCTATGCAGTCTATCACTGAGGGTGTGGCTATGAGAGGGAGTTTACCCTCATTATGACCCTTTTATCCTATAAAGTGATACACAGACAGAATGCATTATAAGACACCTACATTCAGCCAGTAAAAATGGTGTCACCTGCCCCCCCACCCCCCACTGGCCACTTAAGGAAGGGCATGCACTCGCTCAGGGCTGCCCATATACCACAGCTGCTATGCTTTGCTTCATGGCAAAACTTCAATCACATGCTGCATTCAGCGAGTGGTCCCGCCTCCAAATGTGACCCATTTAAATCTATGGGGGTGTACCACAACTGCACAAGCTGTTGTACCAGTTCCTTCAGAAGAACAGATTCAAAAAGTCTATTCAAACTTGTTTAGTCCCAAAACTAAATGGGGGTTGTGGAGGTCATTATATCAGTTTCTTGGTCTGAAGCTGTAAATTGGAAGGTAGAAAATGAGGAGAGGGCAGAGAGAAAAACCTATTTTAAAAATGAACTATTTCACACGGAAAGGCGGTGTTCTGGTGTTTTAGCGCTAAAAATAGCGCCTGTAAATCGCCTCCCATGCCACCCTAGTGTGAAAGCCTGGGTGCTTTCACACTGGGGCGGTGCTCTTGCGGGATGTTACAAAATGTCCCGCAAGCAGCATCTTTGGGGCGTTTTGGGGGAGCTGTATACATTGGAGTGCATGGGCAGCGCTTCAGAAGAACCCGAAAAGCGCTTTGGAAGCGCAGCAACACAGGTGTTTTAACCCTTTCTTTGGCCGCTAGCGGGGGGTTAAAAGCGCCGCTAAAACGAGCGGTGATTTACCGCTAACGCCCCAGTGTGTAAGCAGCCTTATACTTCTCCAGAAGAGAACAGGTCCATAACCCCAGGACACTAGCAAAAAACAGTCACACAAAAGGTGCGATCATATGGATACACTCTAGGGACGGCCTTAGCAATTTATTTATTTTTTTTTACCACTGTCCAATCATCTGATGTTAGCACCAAATAACTCATGGCCTATGAATACCAGTCCTGTGTCATGTATTGTATGGTTAAGATAAGATGCTTTGACAATATAGTTTGTAGCTACCATGGCTTTGACATTTTGCATCAGCAAAATGTCAATGATTTGCCAATAGCTCAAAGTAAAATGTGAAAAAATGTAGCTTACTTAGTTGCCTTAAAAGTGTGTATAATATCCTAAACTCAAAAATATGCAGATGTAGACAGATCTTGATTGGTGTATGGATGCCAGAATATGAAAGAGTTGAAAAAAGGCAGAACAAATGTTTCATCATTCCTTTAGCATGGTCTGCAGCCAGGCAAAGTTCATTTGTTTCTATTTAGAAGGCAATTGACTGAGATTTTCCTTCCTGGATTGTCCTCCAAGGATATACTTGGATACAATGCCGGAAAAGCTTAGAGTAAATAAACTGGGAGCAACCAAGCCTCTGAAAACTTATGAATGAATGTAGCACTTAAAACAAGGCCAAGAGCATTAGATGCTGTACAGTTATTTGAGAGGAAATCCCCATTATCATTTTACATAAAGCTATAGTAATACTTCCAGTTAGTAATACTAAGCAATGCGTACAGTATAGCCATATCAATAACTCAGCCTTACATAACACGGATTCATTTTAAAATAACCAACTGAATGAAACACAATCCCAATATACATTTTTCCCCATATGACATGCCTTAAAGATCTAGACCAGGGTTCACTAAATGGCGGACCAAGGTCCGGACAAGGACAGAGAGACATCGCTGTTCGGACTATGGCCGTGCCCCTTGAGGGACAGTGACGTAAAGGAGGAGAGGGGGGCTATGACACAGCAAGGGGACACTGATGTGTAAAGGGGACACTGATGTGTAAAGGGGGCACTGTGATCTGAAAGGATACTGAGAACACTGTTAGGTTACTTTAAAGGGGGAACTGTGATGTGAAGGGGGTTTGCAATGTAAAGGGGGAGCTGTGATGTTAAGGGGGTTGTGATGTGAAGGGGGCTGAGAACAGTGAATAGTGATGTCCTGGGGGGCAGTGAGGTAAAAAGGGGGCTGCAATGTTTTATAGTGCAGACAAGAGATTCGGACTAATGACAAAAGAAAATTTTACAAACTGACCCCGACCATGAATTTTAATTCAAGACCCCTGATCATGATCTTTGCTGAAAGACAAGTCAGACCAGGATTGACATTACCATACTGGGTGAATGCAAGCATGAATCTGTGTATTTGTCTTGACTCCACCTGTTAAATCTCTCCAGTGGTGTGGAGGTTCCAGTGGCAGGAAAAAATGTTAGTTTAGTGTTAGGGATTAGCTTGGGGGTGGCATTAGGTTGCATATTAGGGGGTTTGGTCTAAGAATTAGGGTTGTATTATAAGGGTAAATTGATAACCTTAAACCTCCTGTCCCTGAGATGCAACAGGTAGGAAATCTCCCCTCTTAGACAGCTGTGACAGTAACCTGAAGATTTCTCCTCAATTCCAGTTTATGTAACAACTAAGTTTTTGGATTGCTTATTAGTTTTAGATATAACATACAGTACATAAATGAAAACTGCCAGGACTTTCAGCACTTCCACACTATATCCAAAAAAAAAAAAAAAAGTTTTAGATAAACTTTGAAGTGTTGGGGCTTAAAGAAATACCGTCACCTAGCCCTTCTAAGGCAAAGCGATATTATCTTTTCAAAAGCCCACTGCCCCACTGATACTCACCTAGCCAACGCTTGGTGCTTCTGGGTATAGGAGTGATTCGTTTAGTTTTTTTAACCCCATTATAAAAAAAATAGTAATAGTAATCAATTAATTTCATAATCGACTATTTGTCAATTGACTAATTGTTTCAGCTCTGACTTACAATTTTTTTTTCCAGAGTGGAGAACCAATTTAAATACTTTTAAATTAATTTTATAAGTGTATGGAAAGGAAAAGAAGGAAAGACTTTGACCGAATTTTTACTCCACACAGCTAGAATGTTCCTTTGCTTTATCCAAACCTTTGACAAAGCTGCATTATTATTAGTCTCTGAAAAGGCACATGCATGCCCAGTTTCCATACAAATCTGATTCTACAGCCTTCTGTGTCAGATACAGAACTTCAGAATATTAATTTGAAACATTTAACAAAGAGCTTTTTAGAGTGAGAAATACATACAGTCAAGTTTCTCTGTTTCACAGCACAAAAGTAAATGTAACACTAAGATTAACAGGAAATGTACACTGTTTTTCTATATCTTATATCATATGTTCAGGGCTAAAACAAAACATTAAAGAAAAATTGCCAACAGCTGGAGATTCCCTTTTCACCAGGTTCCTAGGTCAAGTAAAAAACATCTTTTCTTTTTTTTTTTTTGGAGAGTGGGGAGGGATTAGAAAATCTTTCAGGACTTCATTGTTTTCTATGCTCAATAGGGAGATTTGCCCTCTCTAATCATCCTGTTTACTGTTAGCACTCAGAGTGAAAAGTAAAAAAAAAAAAAAAAAATTTGATTTGTCACAGGAACAGGGAAAGAACAAAATACTTTCAATGAAAACACCTTGGGGGGATTTCCTCTCACTCCCCGTTTTGGCAATGGGAAAAGAAGTGAGGGTGAAATCTCCACAGTTAGACACAGATGGCAAAATAAACAAAACACAAACAAGTGTGGTGCATTTTGCCTCAATTGCAGTGCAATTTGGAATTGTTCCAAATTCCGCAATTCAAAATATCAACGTGTGAATGGGCCCTTGTTAGTGTTTTTTTCTATGCAGCCCAAAACAATTCCTCTCCTTCCAATGTGGCCCAGGAAGATGAAAAGGTTTGCTGATGACATCACCTGCCTATGCACAGTGATGTTCTGCAATCAGGGCATACAATGAGCCATGAAATGCAGAGCACCGTGCAGTCATTGCAGTCCCAGCTATTCATACAGCCAGAGCCTGCAAACCTAGAAGGAAGACCGGGTGAAGATGGAAGCACCGGGGAGCCATGAGCTCCGTTTGCAGGTAAGTGCATACTAGTACAGTAGGACTTAAACCTGCAGGTGACCCGATTTTTTTTTTCCTATTTTTGTGGCGATTTACTACCGCTTTAAGAGTTTCTTACATTTCCACCCAGCACAAGTCCCTATAACTCACAAGGATGCTGAATTACACTGTCAAGATTTTTACTTCTATAAAAGGAATCAGCAACTCGTCATGAATCAGTCAGCTGCTTTAATGACCAACGTGGAGGGCCTGTATAAAGGAGGTTCATTTGTATACCTAATGCTTTGCTGCTGTATAGGCTGATGACAAGTTGTTTTATGCTAAACTTTGTAGCTGCTCCAGAATTCAATAAAGTTACAATGAATTTTCAAATTACAATGTATCACTACCTAACAATTGTGAGGCAATGACTTTCTTCTGACTCATGCAAGATTTATGACCATGCAGCAAAAAGATCATTCTGTGTACTTTAAAGAAGACCTGGCAGCAGAGAAATATGTGGCTAACACTGGAGAACCTGGAGGACTCGTCTTCTAAAAACACTACCTGTCTGTCTCTAGCCTCATTCATTTAAATATCTAAACTTGAGAACAAAAATGTGTGGCATTGCAGCTGACCAATACTTAAAAGTGGTTTTAAACCTTTGTGTTTTTTTTCTTTTTTAAATAACAAATATGTTATACTTACCTGCTCTTTGCAATGGTTTTGCACAGAGCAGCTCAGATTCTCTTCTTTTAGGGTCCCCCGCCACCAATCTCCCCCCCCCCCCCCCAGAGAAACACGCTTGCCCCGGGGGCACCGTTGCATGCTCGCTCCCGATCTGCTGCTCTATGCGTCCATAAGACACAGAGCCGTGGTTCGCTCCCCCCCCCCCCCATTTTCTCCTCATTTGCTCACTGGCTATGATTGACAGCAGTGGGAGCCAACAAGGAGGGAGAGTCCTGGGACAGCCAAGGCTATTGTTAACCTCGCTGGATCAGAGGGGGCTCAGGTAAGGATTGAGGATGGAGGATGGAGGGGGCCTCTGTAACCTTCAGCCTTTTAGAACCACTTTAAATGTGGTGGTTGAATTCGTTTTTTTTTGGCTAAGAATGTACGTAAGTACATTACATTCTTGCCAGAATTAAAGTGTCCTTACACTTCCCTCTGTACTGAACTAAAATCTCAATGATATCAGCTGGCCCAGTTACCTTCTGTGGACTACAAAAGACCTCCAATTATAATGGACAGGAGGGGGTGTGTGGAATCCAAATTAGGGGCAAGGTCTGGGATGATAATCGCCGTTCCTCCATACAGTGCCTATAAAATGAAAAATTATTGTAGTCATCACATATGTGGACTGGTAAGCTACAATATATTACATATTGTTCTTGGGATTAGATACACTTTAATACTTTCTGTGACCCAGGCAAGCATGTATTAAGTTAAATCAAAGCTTCTAATATGCATAGTAGTTCCAGATCAGCAACTCATAAAGCATTTGTCATTGATAAGCAGGACAGTCAGACATTGAGCTTCTGAAGCTTCAGCTGCCATATTTTTTCATGCCAGGTCTTCTTCAAAGCTGAATTCTAGGTAGGGATAGTTTTGCATAGTTACATTGTCCAGCTTGGACCGAGGTAGATATGCATGCGCCATACCTGGCCAATCCCTATGGAATCTGGAAACCATTGTAGTAGGCACGGCTACTACAGTGCATGCAGCTGGCTTCTGGGTCCTGTGCTTTGCTGCATAGTGAACACTGGAGTCGCTCGCTTAGTACAGGCACCATTCAGAGAACACTTTGCATTTTCTCAATGAATGCAAAGTGTTCCGTGACTAAATAAGCTCCTTAGCAGCTGCTCTGGTCTCACAAGGAGATCATTAGACGTCTTGCTGCATAGCAGCGATATACACCACGATCTTACATGCAAAGGTTCCACAACCTCCTAAGCCAAGATAGACTCCATGGAGGAAGTTAACGTACAGAGGAAAATTCACATTGTGTAGTAGTTCACCAATTTTAATAAAATTATAAAATCACACTTACAATTTTTAAGGAATTACACATCACGTGTCACAAACAACCAGCAGGTCCAAGCGGTCAGGCAGACTTGTGGAATAACATAATGTGAGGGCCCCCCCAACGCGTTTCTCTGTAAGCACAATTTATATAGACTTTATTTGCACAGATATATTAACCACTTCAGCCCTGGAAGAATTTACCCCCTTCCTGACCAGAGCACTTTTTGCGATTCGGCACTGCGTCGTTTTAACTGACAATTGCGCGGTCATGCGACGTTGTGTCCTTTTTTCCCACAAATAGAGCTTTCTTTTGGTGGTATTTGATCGCCTCTGCAGGTTTTTTTGCGCTATAAACAAAAAAAGCGACAATTTTGAAAAAAAAAAAAAAAAAACGCTTTTTACTTTTTGCTATAATAAATATCCCCCAAAAATATATTTAAAAAAAAACATTTTTTTCCTCAGTTTAGGCCGATACGTATTCTTCTACATATTTTTGGTAAAAAAATAAATAAATAAATTGCAGTAAGCGTATATTTATTGGTTTGCGCAAAAGTTATAGTGTCTACAAAATAGGGGATAGATTTATAGCATTTTTATTATTTTATTTTTTTTACAAGTAATGGCGGTGATCTGCGATTTTTATTGTGACTGCGACATTATGGCGGACACATCGGACAATTTTGACACATTTTTGGGACCATTGGCATTAATACATCGATCAATGCTATAAAATTGCATTGATTACTGTAAAAATGTCACTGGCAGTGAAGGGGTTAACACTAGGGGCGCTCGAGGGGTTAACTGTGTTCCCCGGGAGGTGATTCTAACTGAAGGGGGGGAGGGGACTGACTGGTGGAAGTGACGGATCGTGGTTCCTAGCTAACAGGAACACACGATCTGTCACTCCTGTTAGAACAGAACAGGAAAGTGTGTGTTTTACACACACTCATCCCTGTTCTGTCTCTTCTGCTCACGATCGCTCGTGGACGGCTGTCATCGTGACCGTTAGCCACGAGCACTGTCACCCCCGCTGTGCAGCAGGTGCGGGCGTGCCTGCTATCCCGACCCCGCGAACCGACGTATAGCTACGACGGTATAACTGCGGCAGTTGGTCGGGAAGCCGTTAACTTAGGATGAGTTCATCCTATATTTAATGCACTTTTATTATGTATCTTATGTGATTAACTTATATCTAGCACAAGGTTTGCAAACTTTTAATTGTTTGATTGTAGCTTGTTACACATCCTACTTGGATTGGTGATTTAGATGCTGCTGTCCATTTGATTTAATTGAGGTTTAATGTATTTGTTTTATTTAATTTCACTAAGGTTTTCAGGTTTTTTTGCAAGCATATGATTATCTTTGGTTTAGTATAGTGTTTCTCAACTCCAGGCCTTAAGGCGCCCCAGCAGGTCACATTTTCAGGCTTACCATTATTTTGCACAGGTGATTTGATCAGTTTCACTGCCTTAGTAATTACAGAGTTAATTATTCCCATGCTACCTGTGCCTATAGGGATGAGGATCTAGCTGCTCCAAACACCCAGTTGGTCAACCAAAACCAACACAAAAAAAAAAATAGAAATCAATAATTGGTGTTGCGCTCTATGTAGTAACTAAATTAACACTGATATATAGAAAGTGTTGTAAAAACCAAAGTAGGTAAAACATGGATGCATCTAAGATGAAGTCCTAAATTCTAATCAGACAATAGTTTAAAACAACCTAGATACATTCTAATATATAAAGCGCAAGTGATGAAAGTGACAAATGTGACATATAATCTTCAGACAGAGTAGATAAAGTGCACATAATTAAAATTGTCCAAATATAGAACTCTTCAAGTGAATATAAAAGTGCTCCAAGAAGATAGTGTCCATACAGATGAGTAAACTGAAGCTGTGAAGTGCTGCTCCAGTTAGCACTCGAGAATGTAAATAGTGACTCAGTGTTTGATTTCTTGTGTGCAATTGTACCTTTGTATGAATTAGCCCCTTACCTTACCGCTGTAAGGTAACAGCATGAAAGATTAAAATGGCATCCGACGAAATCCAGACTCTTGTAGTAGATAACTGGTGGTTACAGTTACAGCTGTTTCAGGCTAGCCATGCACAACTGGCTGCTCTAACCTGGTACAATTGGCTGCTGTTCTAAATTACGCTTTAAACCATAATCTGCTTATATCTTATCAAAAAGGATGGTAAGAAAGTTTATAATTAAGAAGTGAGATATCAGGTCAGGAAGTATATTCCAGCATCTTAAATGTTACAAAGTTCAACTGCAAGGCTGGAAAACAATAATAAATAACCAATTCATTTAGCACTGTACTGTAAGAGATTTGCCTTTCTTTTTTTACCATGATTTTGTACAGGTCCCCAATGCAAAAAGCCGAAAAATGCCTGTAATCTGCCCCAAAGAAGCTCATGTTCTTTTTTGAGCTTAAGGCGTTTTGCTTCAGGTGCCAAAACGCTCAGATGTGAACAGGTGCCATTGAAATGAATGGGATTTTGCTTGTTGGGAGTTTTTTCAGGCATTTTATGAGCTAAAAACGCTCAGGTATGAATGCAGCCTTAATGTTCCTATATTCATTTCACTAGTCTCTCTACACAGAGAAACGTCTAACAGCTAAGGACACTAGCAAAAAACTGAGGTCTACCTGGTGGAAGAGGTTATACAAGGTATAAAGCTTTGTGTGGCTTTGCCAGTGTCCAATCATCGGAACATGCGGCATTTAACCCATCTGTTAGGAAGCCCTGCGTCCTGAATTGTATGTTAAAAAATAGCATTTGTGAAAGCAAGATCAGAACTCCTGATGTATATACAGTGCCTTGCAAAAGTATTCACCCCCTTGGCATTTTTCGTGTTTTGTTGCCACACAACCTGGAATTAACATGGATTGTTTGAGGATTTGCATCATCTAATTTACAGAACATGCCCACAACTTTGAAGATGTTTTTTTATTGTGAAGCAAACAAATAGGAAAAAATCAATGTGCATAACTATTCACCCCCCTAAAGTCAATACTTTGTAGAGCCATCTTTTGCGGCTATCACAGCTCCAAGTCACTTTGGATAAGTCTCTATGAGCTTACCACATCTTACCACTGGGGTTTTTGCCCATTCCTCCTTGCAAAACTGCTCCAGCTCCTATAAGTTGGATGGTTTGGGCTTGTGAACAGAAATCTTTAAGTCTTACCACAGATTTTCTATTGGATTGAGGTCTGGGCTTTGACTAGGCCATTCCGACACATTTACATGTTTCCCCTTAAACCACTCAAGTGTTGCTTTAGCCGTGTGTTTGGGGTCATTGTCCTGCTTGAAAGTGAACCTCCGTCCTAGCCTCAAATCACACACAGAGCGGTACAGGTTTTTCTCAAGAATATCCCTGTATTTACCACCATCCATCTTTCCCTCAACACTGACCAATTTCCCATTCCCGACTGCTAAAAAACATCCCCACAGCATGATGCTGCCACCACCATGTTTCACTGTGGGGATGGTGTTCTTTGGGTGATGTGATGTGTTGGGTTTGCGCCAGACATAGCGTTTTCTTTGATGGCCAAAAAGTTCAATTTTAATCTCGTCAGACCAGAGCACCTTCCTCCATACATTTTGGGAGTCTCCCACATGCCTTTTCACAAACTCAAAAACATGCCATTTTGTTTTTTGCTGAAAAGTAATTGCTTTCTTCTGGCCACTCTGCCATAAAGCCCAACTCTATGGAACGTATGGCTTATTGTCATCCTATGTACAGATACTTCCAGTCTCTGCAGATCCTCCAGGGTTACCTTATGTCTCTGTCCTGCCTCTTCGATTAATGCCCTCCTTGCACGGTCCGTGAGTTTTGGTGTGTGGCCGTCTCTTGGCAGGTTTTCTGTTGTGCCCAGATCTTTCCATCAAAGATTTGGATATTTTTTTTATAACCTAACCCTGACTTGTACTTCTTAACAACATTGTCCCTTACTTGTTTGGAGAGTTCCTTGGTCTTCATGACAATGTTTTGTTAGTGGTGCCTCTTGCTTAGGTGTTGCAGCCTCTGGGGCCTTTCAAAAAGGTGTGTGTATATGTAATGACAGGTCATGTGACACTTAGATTGCACACAGGTGGACATCAGTTCACTAATTATGTGACTTCTGAAGGTAATTGGTTGCACCAGAGCTTTTTATGGGCTTCATAACAAATAACAAAATATATACGCACATGCAAATTATCAGTTTTTTACTTCTGAAAAACAGTTTTATGTATATATTTTTCTAATTTTTCTTCACCAACTTAGACTATTGTGTTCTGATCTATCACATATAATTCAGATTAAAAATAAAAATTTAACTAAAGGCTGTAATGTAACAAAATAGGTAAAAAGCCAAGGGGGTGAATACTTTTGCAAGGCACTGTACTTGTTACAAATCACTGACTCGCAAGTACTGAAGTCACTGCTTCTATATGACAAGTAGCAAGCATTTTCAAAAGCCAGGGTCTGTAATGACACCGTACACTTTACTCTCATAGCATAGATTTCCAAGGAAAAGAGCACTACGGTGTTTAATTTCATTTTTTTATTTTGTATGGTTTACAACAGTGGTCTCCAACCTTTTAAAACAAAAGGGCCAGTTTACAGTCCTTCAAACTTTAGGGAGGCTGCACTGTGGCCAGTGGGAGAAGAAAATGTCCTGCTGTCAGTGGGAGTAAACAAAGAGGAACAGCTCCCCGTCATTGCTGTCAAGGGGAGGAATAGCGCCCCATCATTGCTGTCAAGGGGAGGAATAGCGCCCCATCATTACTGTCAAGGGGAGGAATAGCGCCCCATCATTACTGTCAAGGGGAGGAATAGCGCCCCATCATTACTGTCAAGGGGAGGAATAGCGCCCCATCATTACTGTCAAGGGGAGGAATAGCGCCCCATCATTGCTGTCAAGGGGAGGAATAGCGCCCCATCATTACTGTCAAGGGGAGGCATAGCGCCCCATCATTGCTGTCAAGGGGAGGCATAGCGCCCCATCATTGCTGTCAAAGGGAGGAATAGCGCCCCATCATTGCTGTCAAGGGGGGGAATAGCGCCCATCATTGCTGTCAAGGGGAGGAATAGCGCCCATCATTGCTGTCAAGGGGAGGAATAGCGCCCCATCATTGCTGTCAAGGGGAGGAATAGCACCCCATCATTGGCGTTCGTGACAGAAACTATGTTTTTACAAATAAACATAAGTTAGTTACATAACACTTTCAGGCACCATACACACCTGCACAACATGATGCTTAACTTTTTTCACACAACTGATACCCACGTTTGGGGTGCCATTAAGAATTAATGCCAATGCAAGTGTGATGCGAGTTTCCACACACACAGAAAGGCACATTTCTGCGTGCATTCCTGGAACGCCAAGGAGCGATTGGGACCTCGCATAGTTTTGTTTACAAAACATTGTGGGTTTTAGAAAACAAACTGCCACTGTGTTAATCCACTGGTTAAGGTGCAAATCAGACTGCTCATGAATGGCCCCCCTTGACTCAAGCATTTTTTTTTCTTAAACAGAGCCCCACGTACATGAAATATGATATAAAGGAGCAGGTGATGCACTGCCTGCAGCCTCTACAATCCATAAGAAAATGCAGGCAGGAACATTGTATCAATATTCAGCATTACATCATGAATTAGTGACATAATAGCTTTTCTTGGACAACTCCCAGGACCCACTGTGGTGCACCATCCCCGAGAATAACATGGGTGTTCCTTTGCTTAAATGCTACTGCCAAAGGTGTACACCGATTTGTAGCATGCAGTTGACAGGCTAATGAGCTGTGGTGGTGTGGGGTTACTCAAATGCCTCTATTAAGTGGTTTCCAAAAAAAAAAAAAATAGACCATAGTAGAAAGATACTTTCAAAACAGAGAAGAGGGCGTTTCCAGAGAAGAGGGCATAAAAGAGATTGAAACAATTCCTGCCTATGTAGCAGGCTTCTACACTACTTTTGCTAGGGAAGGGGGAGAGGGGTCTTCCTCCAACTCTTTTAGGTCTATTTTTAGTACAGCAGTTACCTGAAATTAAAATATCTCACAGAGGGGGCGCATGCGCGGCGCGAACCGAGAAGGAAGCAAGGGCTGAGAGCTCCGTGAGCCACGAAGGAGAACGGCACTTCCCCGGGGCCTTACACGCAGGATTCTGACCCAATTCTTCCCAACACCCCCGGTGGAACATCCAGCGCATGCCGGGACCCAGAAATCGCCGCTCTAAACCGGCTCAGAGATCCCTAACTACATATTTACTGAGAGTGAGAGAGCAGAACATGCAGGCCCAAGATGGCGCCCGGAGGACACAGTCACAGGCAAGCCCTCCTGCTGCAGCTACTTCACCGGCACACTCCCAGGGAGACTGTGAGTACTCACTACAATTAACCAAAGCGGATTTAGATGCCAGTCTAACCCTGATGTATGACAAAATTGCCCAGAAGTTTCAATCTGAGCTGCATAAGTCCACTAATACCCTGTCTCTAGAGATTGCAGCTCTGGGCAATAGAACGGACTTGCTTGAGACTAAACATGATGAGTTGTCCCTGGGGTACTCTGATCTTAGGAAAGAGCATGAATCTTTATCAGAAACGGTCCTACAATTGCAAGCACACATAGAGGACCTCGACAACAGAAATAGGCGTAACAATCTTAGGGTGCGTGGGGTCCCCGAATCAGTGACAGAGTTGCTGCCAGCCATTCAAAGGCTATTTCAAACTCTCCTGCCTGACTCCCCATTGACTGCCTTTTCCTGTGACAGGATTCACAGGGCCTTACGCCCTCCTCCACCCCCAGAGAAGCCTCCTAGGGACATTGTGCTATGCCTCAAGGACTTCCTGACTAAAGAGGATATCCTCAGGGCCTCAAGAAACACTCCAAGCATTCGGTTGGATGGAACCCCGGTCCAAATTTACCCGGACATCTCCCCCACCACCCTGGACAAACGCAGGAAGATGAAGGAGGTTACATCAGTGCTGCAGTCGGCAAGTATTCGTTACCGATGGGGCTTCCCTTTCAAGCTACAGGTGCCTCATAATGGCACGACCTACACAGTTACCACGCTGGCTGAAGGCAAGGAGGTACTTGTGAAACTAGGCCTCCTTGATGCTGCCTCTCTGCCTAGGCTACCATCCACACCAAGGCACTCAGCAATTTGGGCAACCCCTCCACCCAGAAGAGACCGCCGGGATCAACGTCGGGACTGACGGAAGCAGCGGCACTTAATTTTTGGTTTTGTTTTTTATCCTCTTTCCCCCTTCTTACTTTTAAGGTCTACTCTCGCTGCTTTGTTTGGTTTTTCTCACAGAAGGTTGAGAACTTTGATCCTCCCCTGCTATGCTTTGAATGCACCTAGAATCTCCAGGCTCCACGTGGATTTCAGGTCGCGCCCGCTTGTAAGACCCCACACTCACCATTATTGGGGACTGATCAGCTCTTCATCTGTTTGGTGATGTTGGAGCTGACGGACCCATCACAGGTAAACCCTCCGGATATATCTGCATACGTGCAGATCACACGGACACTACGGTATAGAGTGTTGGACCTTTGGGTCCGAATGGACACCATCTTTTGGGTATATGGGATGTCTTTCCCCATTGCCCCCCAGGATTATTGTTGGCCATTTTTCGGCCTAGTTTTCAAGTTTTTTAAACTGATTACTATCTTATTTTTTCTTTTTATTTTTTTTGCTTTTTTTGCTTATTCTGTGCTACCCATCTCAGAAGGTACTATCATTTTGATGCATACATTGCTATCTCAGATAATGCAAGTTTATATTATACGGGGGTTGTACTTCCTGGCTGGATCTCACCTTGGGGATTTACATGTTGTTGGGGAGCCCACTCTTGACCTGGACCTGATTCTAATCTCAAAGCTACCCCTTTGGACCCGCTATGGGTATCAAGGTTATTTCTCATAATGTGAAAGGGTTTAACACCCCTCATAAACGAAGGAAAGCATTTAAAGCCTATAAGTCACTTGGCGCGGACATTATACTGCTCCAAGAGACACATTTTTCCAGGGATAACCACCCATCATACTTTGATAAAACATTCAAACAATGCTTTTTTACAACCTATGGGTCCAGGTCTAGAGGGGCTGCTATCTTTATCAGAAATTCAGTATTATTTCAGGTCCAACAGTCATATAAAGATCCAGACAGTCGGTTTGTGATTATTCAGGGCACCATCCAACACAAACAATTGACCCTAGCTTCAATATATGCCCCTAATGCCTCACAGGCCACATTTTTTAAAGAATTTTTCCAGATCCTGGAAAGGTTTCATTCCCCCCATCTGTTAATTGGAGGGGACTTTAACCTGGTAGCCCACTCAGGACTAGACAGAAGTAGAACATGCCCAACCTCTAAAGCGTTCCCCAAATCTCTTCAGTACTCCTTGCGCTCCTCTCAATTGATAGACATATGGAGGGCCCATAATGTAGGCTCGAAAGAATACACCTTTTATTCCCACCCCCACGATAGTTACTCTCGTCTGGACTATGTTTTTTGTACTCCCTCTCTGGCAGTTAATTCCACCTCAGCCAATATACATATATGCCCTTGGTCGGACCATCACATGGTTTCCACAAATATTTCATGTTTAGGCCTCCCCCACACATCTAGGTCTTGGCGTTTAAACGAGTCACTTCTTACAGATCCGGGGATTTTGGCCCAACTGGTAGATCGTCTGAAAGAGTATTTTAGAACCAACAATGTGGAGGATATCTCCCCAATCACCCTTTGGGCTGCTCACAAGGCTGTTATGAGAGGCCACCTAATAGAAATCTCTACAACACAAAAACGCCAAAGACAACAAGACACCCATAAACTTACATTAGAACTAGAACGTTTATATCACAGTCACACTCAGACACCTTCCACAAAGTTGCTCCAGCAGATTACTGAAAAGAGAAGGGCCCTTGATGATATTCTTTCTGGACACATAGAGAAATCCCTTCGGTGGTCCAAAGCTCGTTTTCTCCTCCACAGTAACTCCGCCTCCACGATGTTTGCCCGTAAGCTAAAACAATCTTCTCAACCGACCCACCTCTAAGTTGAAAGATAAAAAAGGCAACATTACCTCCCACCCAAAACAGGTTTTGAATATCTTTTCATCATTCTATCAGAAACTATTCTCAGGCCCAGATCCCTCTCGTTCCCCACCAGTGCAATCATGGTTAGATACTCTCTTGCTTCCCCAGTTGACTGAGGAGCATCTTGATATCCTCAATGCTCCTTGTTCTTCAGAGGAAGTGGCTTCAATCATATCCTCCCTTAAGCTATCTAAGGCCCCAGGCCCAGACGGGTTTTCAGCAGTCTATTATAAAAAATTTGCGGACTCTCTACTACCCACACTAACTAACATGTACAATCAGATCCTTGAAGGAAAGCAATTCCCTGAGGAAATGCTGCTGGCCAACATGTCCCTCATACCCAAACCGAACAAAGATCATACTCTCCCCCAAAACTTTCGCCCCATTTCGGTTATAAATAATGACCTTAAAATATTTGGAAAGCTCTTGGCAGATAGACTAGCTAAAGTGATACAGTCTCTGATCTCTCCCGACCAAACCGGTTTCATCCCATCGAGACAGATCACAGATAATATTCGCTTGGCTACCAACATTGTGCAGGACGCCCATGTGCGCTCAAATCAGGTACTACTCCTAAGTCTAGATATAAACAAAGCATTTGACAGCGTTATGTGGTCCTATCTAGACACAGTATTGCTAAAATTTGGATTTAGAGGGGCATTTCTAAAAGGCTTTAAAGCCCTGTACCATCATCCTAAGACCCGCATAAAGCTGCCGGGATGTAATTCAGACTACTTTTCGCTGAAGTGTGGTACAAGACAGGGGTGTCCCCTCTCCCCTTTATTATTTGCACTCGCCATGGAGCCCCTGTCTAGGTCCATCTCCACTAACCAAAACATTAAGGGGTACATAAAAGGGAACCAAGAATTTAAACTTAGCCTCTATGCGGACGATGTACTTTTATTTATCTCGGACCCATTGATCTCCCTCCCCAACCTTATGTCCACTCTGAATTCCTTCCAAAACTTAACAGGCCTTGGAATCAATCCCAGCAAATGTACTGCGATGCCCATCCACCTTCCACAACATTTATTATCTACACTCCAAGACAAATTCAAATTCACATGGAACCACACCTCCTTACAATATCTAGGCATTAAACTGGCCCCCTCTCTCAAACAAGTATACTCCTTAAATTATCCCCCGGCTTTCACTAAAGTTAAAATTCTCTTGAATCAGTGGTCCTCATACCGTATATCATTTCTAGGTAGGATTCAAGCAATTAAAATGAATATCCTTCCAAAGCTATTATTCCTATTTAGATCACTACCTCTATATGTTTCCCGCTCCTCCCTGATGATGGTGCAGTCGACTCTGCTCAAGTTTGTATGGCAAAACAAAAAACCCCGAATAGGAAGACTAATGATGTATAGAACACAGAAGAGTGGGGGATTGGGTTGCCCAGACCTTTGGAAGTACTATCTGGCATCTCGCCTCACTCAACTGGCACAATGGCATACCCCCCCCCACCTCCATACCATGGCTGCAGTTTGAGCGGATCTCGATTGCACCGTACCATCTTTCAGGTATATTATGGTCTCGCTCTATAACCCCAAAGGTTATCACCCCACTCAACTCTATTGTAGGTCAGTCACTGTACCTTTGGTCCCTTTATTCCAAGAAATTTAAGTTACAATCAGATAGACCCCTATTGTCCTCCTTTCTAGGAGAGCCGTCCTTCCCCCCGGCCTTCTTGTCCAAATTATCATTCGATGGTTGGATCACTAGGGGCTTGGTGAACCTCGAATCCTTGCTGCAGAACGCCTCCTTTTGCTCTTATACTCACCTGCAGCAAACCCAAGATATGGGACGATTTGAGTTTCACCAATACCTACAAATTAGACACTATTACTCAGCACTAATCTCGGGTGGAGTGGACTTGTCTAAGACCACGTTTGAGTCGCTGTGTGGAGAGGCATCAAGAGATAGAGGGACTATTTCCATTCTATATAGACACCTTAATGACCTTAACTCTCCTCAAAAATCTAAGGCAATGGAGGAGTGGGAAACAGAGATGGCCCAAGAGTTCTCTGCGGAGGACTGGCGGGATATGATAGTTAATATGCACAAATGCACGAGATCTATATCTATTAAAGAGACAACTCTTAAAATTCACACCAGGTGGTATTACACTCCTGATCGTCTTCACAGATTCTATCCCCTGGTGCCTGGCACATGTTTCAGAGGATGCCAGGACAGGGGAACGATGTTGCACACTTTCTGGAGTTGTAAAGCCCTGGACACTATATGGCAAAAGACTACGTCTCTCATATCACTTATCTCAGGTATCTCGATTACACTAACCTCTCCAATGTGTCTGCTTTTCGCAGAACTCCCGGAGGTCCCCATCCCATTACAGAAATTATTCCACACTCTTTTTAGTGCTATTCAATGGGCAATAGCCTTGAACTGGAAAAGTCCCCAGGTACCTTGGTCACAGGTGATCTCGCGTATGGAGTCCATCAGGACTATGGAATTGGTGCACCATACTCTCCTAGACTCCATACACATATTTGATAGTAAATGGAACATTTGGACGGCTCACCTGCTAAGTGATAGACTAAATGATCCTTCCGCCCCAATAACTGACTCATAATAAAAGCGTCTATGTTTTAATAAAGATAGACTCAGAATGAGAATGTACCTTTAATAGCGACATAGCCTCCTGATCTTAGGTGTAGGATCTCACAACACCAACATGGAATTTAGGCTATGATGATATATATGGGATGCACATTCATCACGATATTGTGTTTCTATTTCTTTTCCCTTTTCTGTTTCTTTTTTTGTATGATTTCTCTCATTATGTTTCTTATTGTTATGATTTATTGGGTGCTCTATGATTGAATTGTACAATGAGATATATTTGCTAGTATTATATTGTAGAGCTGTTACTGAATATGTTATCATAATACCTCATGTACCCTCAACACTTGTTCACCCTGATACTATATTTTTCTGCAATAAGAACGATTGTAAACAAAAAAAATATTTCACAGAGGCCACACACTGCACAGGAGTACAACCTGCTGGCTGCAAATGGTAAAATGTAAACATTCCATAGTTATATAATAAATAAAGAGTAAAATTTGCTGTTTTGTTAGTAGTAAAAAAAATAACACATTCCTTTGATAGGTCTTTAAAAAAATAAATAAAATGCAACTCACTTCTCTGCAGTAACTGTAACTAAAAACCCAGTTCTGACATCTGATTCCACCTGCCAACTGAGGTTAAGACTGGAGCTGAAACTAGTTAAACCAGACCAAGGCTTGCTACATAAAGCATAAAAAAGGGAAGTACAGTAGATCTCAAGTTTCCACATGTTTGCTGAATAGCAACCTTAAAAAGAAGTGGGCAGGAAGTTTTGCACTCTCTCAGTCTAAAGATTTAGAAACTGAGCTTTCCCAACATAGTGCAGCCCAGGGTAAACAGTAGTGACCGAGGAGGAAGCTACTCATCATACGCCAACGTACACACCAATCTGAAAAACTGTCACAAAAATAAAAGCCTGTGCAGTAAACCTGTTCAGTACTCTTCACATACCCACCGAAAATCAGTCTTTAAAAGTTGAAACATATATGCAAGCGTGATTTGTTTCGTGACTTTACAAGTTGCAGCACGTTACGTTCAAGGAAATTTTAGTAACCAACATAAATATCTAAACTTCTGCATTTCGAATCTGTGCAACAGAGATGAGGGCTGGACAGACAGAATTACTTAACTGCAGGCTTGGCCAAAAAAGAAAAAAAAAAAAAAAAGGAAGTATTCTCGGAATAAAGCCAGAGGGGTCAGAAAGCTGAGAAAGAAATGTGTTAAAAGCGAGTCACTCCTGTTATAAGAAAAGGCTTGACTTACCCAAAGAAGCAAATACATTTTGTGTCACTGTGTAAACAACTAACATGTGTCAAACACACAAACAATATTTCATTATTAATGCCATGTAAATATAGCGCATACTTTCCACTGCTAAATGTAGCTGGAAAACACAGATACAAAAAGACAGTTTTTTTTCAGACAGGAGGCTGTGAGCTGAGATTAGACCTGCAAGAGCAATGGCATCTGTTATTTTTCCTACTGTATAAGAACATTTATCCTGTTCCCCTAAATACTCTCCCTGCCCATTAGGATAATAGTTCTTTGATGTAGAAAAGTGGTGGGAAACAAACAGCCCCCTATTCTGAGGCCTAGCCTTTTCATCCCCAGCAACGGAAAGAATTCATTTGCACGCTGTTCATCCCTATCCTATACTCTTTCCCTATCTAAACAGACAAACCACAGAGCTCCACCAGCAATCTGCATGTGGAGTCCACATACACAGCACAGAGTTTGATTTGGAAGCACTGGGGTATGAAAGTAGCTGTGTTTCCCCATAGCAATCAATCATTTTATAGCGTTTCTCCACATAAGAAAGTTTGTTTAGAGAGTCCCTTCCAACTTAAAAAAACTGCAGGTAAAAGCACAGAAAAATCAAGTATTGTAAAGCCCAAAGCCATGTTGACTTCCTTTTTAAATTTTGTTTGCTAATAAGTTAGGCCCCTTTCACACGGGGGGATAGAATTCAGCTTTTATCTGCGGACAGATGAAGTTATCTATCACAGCTAAATGCACACAATGCTTTCCTATGGCCCCATTCACACACTGCGTTTAGCGATGGTTTAGTTACATGCGGTTTGGTGCAGATAGAAAAAATTAATCTGTCTGCGTCCAGGAACGATTTATTGCAGGTAATCGCAGTGTACCATTTCACCTGCAGATAGCAGAAACAAGGAAATAAAAACAACAGGAAGCACATCAGAAATGGCAAGAATGTTCCATGGCAGCTAAACACAGTCACATGTAAACGCAGCTAATTGCAAAGTACAACTGCAAGTGAACGCAGTGCCAGTATTCTCTGAATTTCAAAACAACAAAACATGCTTTTAACAGTGGCAGAACAGCCGCCCGTGTGAAAGGGGCCTTACAGTATACACTGCCATGTTCCAGGCTCACCTGCCCTCTGCCCATCCATTATAATGAATGTGCTTTCTTGCTCTGTCGCTTACGCGTGTATTTGCAAACTAAACCCCTGTTTTTAACGCATACCGTTATGGGGCATACACACGGTCGGACTTTTCGACCGGACTGGTCTGACAGACTTTCCAGCAGACTTTCAACGGACTTTCTAATGAACGGACTTGCCTACACACAATCACACCAAAGTCCGACAGATTTGTACGTGATGACGTACACCGGACTAAAATAAGGAAGTTCATAGCCAGTAGCCAATAGCTGCCCTAGTGTCGGTTTTTGTCCGTCGAACTAGCATACAGACAAGCAGATTTCTGGGTCCAGCGGAGTTACGACGTAAAGATTTGAAGCATGTTCCAAATCTAATGTCCGTCAGATTTGCGACTGGAAAAGTCCGCTGAAGGTCCGGTGAAGCCCACACACACGATCGGATTGTCCGCCGGATTTGGTCCATCGGCGTCCATCAGACCAGTCCGGTCAAAAAGTCTGACCGTGTGTACGCCCCATTAGACAGGATAAATGGGTTGGTTGCAGGCTGGTCAGTAAGTTGAGCTGGGAATTTCTTTGGTTTGGCGTTGTATGCATTGCCCTTTTATGTGCTCCTTGCTGCAAAGACCAGTTATAGGTGAGGGCAGTGGCCATTTGTTTGTAGCGCCATGTTCCAGCAGAGTTACAGGGACACCCCTTCTGCTGCCAGGAGGCCGGAAGCCGTGTATTTTTTCACTGAATTTAAGGCTTCCTCTGGAGGTGGAGAGGCTGGCAAACGACATCAAAATCTCCAACTCAGTCAATGAAAAAAGAAAAAAATTGCCGGTAATAAACACCCAAATTTCCTGCCTCACTGGTAATTCATGCACATATTACTTTACAGAATACAAGATGCAGACAGTTTAAATAAGAAATGTAAAGAGAACATACAGTCTATGTTCACATTCTTTTAGATGTGGCCTTCACATTAATGCTTTCCATTTCATATTTGTATTACTGTACTTCATTAAATGTATAGACAAGCCACTAGAGGGAGATTCATTTCTTTGTGAACACTTGCTCTCCTTGGATAGTGGTTGCTGGAAAAAAAAAGCCACATTGATTCTGTCAGGTCTGACTCAAATTAAAAGGGGTTGTAAACCCTCAGGGTTTTTCACCATAATGCATTCTATGCATTACGGTGAAAAACCTCCTGTGATGCAGCTGCCCCCCAGACCCCCCCCCCCCCTTTTACTTACCTGAACCCAGACTTTCTAGCGACGGAGACAAGCATACCAGCTCCAGCCAGTGTCTTGGGTCCTGATTGGATAGATTGATAGTGGCTCTCCAACAGGGCACTGAAGAAGAGGAGGAGCCAGGAGCACCGCTGAGGGACCCCAGAAGAGGAGGATTGGGGCCACTCTGTGCAAAACCAACTGCACAGAGGAGGTAAGTATGACATGTTTGTTTTTGGTTTTGTTTTTCTTTTTTAAAACAAACCTTTCGGTACCCTTTAAAGTGCATTTCCACTTTTGCCCCCTAATTTGGATAACACTAATATTATTATATTATACAGGATTTATACAGCGACAATGTTTGCACAGTGCGTTATAACATTAGGGCAGACAGTACAGTTACAATACAGGAGGAATCAGAGGGCCCTTCTTGTTAGAGCTTATAATCTAAGAGGGAGGGCCAAGGAGTAACGTTTTTTGGAGGAGGAGGGGGCAGAAACAACTAATCGACAATCGATTATGAAAATAGCCGTCTACTATGTTCATAATCAGTTAGTTGGTCAGACTGTTATTTGGCCTGCATACAGAATGCATTATTTGTTTGCATATCAGAAAATCCAGTGCAGCACAAAGCTCAGTACACCAACCATACATGTCAGTAAGCACCTGAGTACTTGTGACTGTGAATCTGTGAGGAGCAGGGCCGGTACAAGGGGGGGGCGGAAGGGGCGGATGCCCTGGGCGGGACCATTTACTGGAGGAAGAGGGGCGCAATAGAAGCGCCAGTGAACCGGTGTTGTAAAAATTCCTGCTACCTATCCAGAGTTTACAACGCCGGCCTAGCGAAAATTGATCATTTTTAACATGTGCCGAGTGCGCTCCTGCACCCGGCACAAGCCTGAGACCAGCCCCGCCCCGCCTCTCACTTCCTTATCAGGCAGTTTCTGTCCTGCATTGGAGGATCTACCCGTCAATCGCCGACAGCTGGCGCCTGACGGGTAGATCGAGATGCATGCAGAGCAGCGCTGGAAGCATCTGTGATAAGTTCTCTCTCTCATGTGACGCTGCTCCCTGGCGGCCCCTCCTCTCTTCTCGTCCTTCCCTATTTGCTTGTGACATCATCTGGGATGGACGAGAAGAGAGGAGGGGCCGCCGGGGAGCAGCGTGACATGAGAGAACTTATCACAGATGCTTCCAGCGCTGCTCTGCATGCAGGCTAGTAAACAATGTGCCCTTAATGTGCTATGTGCCCTATGTTGTGCCCTGATGTGCCCCATGATGTGCCCTGATGTGCCCAATGATGTGCCCTGATGTGTCCCATAATGTGCCCTGACGTGCCCTATAATGTGCCCTGACGTGCCCCATGATGTGCCCTGATGTGCCCAATGATGTGCCCTGATGTGTCCCATAATGTGCCCTGACGTGCCCTATAATGTGCCCTGACGTGCCCCATGATGTGCCCTGATGTGCCCCATGATGTGTCCTGATGTGCCCTGATGTGCCCCATGATGTGTCCTGATGTGCCCTGACGTGCCCCATGATGTGCCCTGATGTGCCCCATAATGTGCCATGTGCCCCATCATGTGCCATTATGTGCCCTGATGTGCCATATGCCCCCGTGCCCTGATGTGCTCCGTGCCCTGATGTGCTCCGTGCCCTGATGTGCTCCGTGCCCTGATGTGCCCCGTGCCCTGATGTGCCATGTGCCCTGATGTGCGCCGTGCCCTGATGTGCCCTGTGCCCTGATGTCCCCTATGCCCTGATGTGCCATGTACCCTGATGTGCCCCATGCACTGATGTGCTCCATGCCCTGATGTGCTCCGTGCCCTGATGTGCTCCGTGCCCTGATGTGCTCCGTGCCTTGATGTGCTCCGTGCCTTGATGTGCTTTGTGCCCCGTGCCCTTGATGTGCCATGTGCCCTGATGCGCCCCGTGCCCTGATGTGCCATGTGCCCTGATGTGCTCCTTACCCTGATGTGCTCCGTGCCCTGATGTGCTATGTGCCCTGATGTGCCCTGTACCCTGGTGTGTTGTGCCCTGATGTGCTCTGTACCCTGATGTGCTCTGTACCCTGATGTGCTCTGTACCCTGATGTGCTGTGCCCTGGTGTGCCCGTGCCCTGATGTGCCATGTGCCCTGATGTGCCCCGTGCCCTGATGTGCCATGTGCCCTGATGTGCTCCTTACCCTGATGTGCCCCGTGCCCTGATGTGCTCCGTGCCCTGATGTGCTCCATGCCCTGATGTGCCCTGTACCCTGATCTGCTGTGCCCTATACCCTGATGTGTTGTGCCCTGATGTGCTCTGTACCCTGATGTGTTGTGCCCTGATGTGCTCTGTACCCTGATGTGCTCTGTACCCTGATGTGCTCTGTACCCTGATGTGCTCTGTACCCTGATGTGCTCTGTACCCTGATGTGCTCTGTACCCTGATGTGCCCCGTGCCCTGATGTGCTATGTGCCCCATGCCCTGATGTGCTCCGTGCCCTGATGTGCTCCGTGCCCTGATGTGCTCCGTGCCCTGATGTGCTCCATGCCCTGATGTGCCATGTGCCCTGATGTGCCCCGTGCCCTGATGTGCCCCGTGCCCTGATGTGCTCCTTGCCCTGATGTGCCCCGTGCCCTGATGTGCTCCGTGCCCTGATGTGCTCCGTGCCCTGATGTGCTATGTGCCCTGATGTGCCCTGTACCCTGATGTGCTGTGCCCTATACCCTGATGTGTTGTGCCCTGATGTGCTCTGTACCCTGATGTGCCCTGTACCCTGATGTGCTGTGCCATGTACCCTGATCTGTTGTGCCCTGATGTGCTCTGTACCCTGATGTGCTCTGTACCCTGATGTGCTGTGCCCTGATGTGCCCTGTGCCCTGATGTGCTATGTGCCCCATGCCCTGATGTGCTATGTGCCCGGATGTGCCCTAATGTGCTATGTGCCCTGATGTCCTATGTGCCCTGTGCCCTGATGTGCTCCGATGTGCCTTGTGCCCCCATGTGCTGTGCCTTAATGTCATGTGCCCCAATGTACTGTGACCTGATGTGCTGGGCTCTGTACCCTGATGTGCTGTACCCTGATGTGGCCTGGTGTGCTGTACCTGGATGTGCTGGGCTCTGTACCCTGATGTACTGTGACCTGTGCCCTGATGTGCTGTGCCCTGATGTGCCCTGATGTGCTGTGCCCTGATGTGCTGTGCCCTCGTGTATTGTGACCTGTGCCCTGATGTGCCCTGATGTGCTGTGTCTTGTTGGTCCGATTAGAATGGTTTCATTGTACTGAATGGGGCGTGACAAGTTTCCCCAGTGTGAACCGCGCCTAAGTCACTGATCGCTGCCAATACTAGTATTTAACAAATTCCCAGTATAGATCCCATCATCTGTAGGCATTGTAGCTTTCACAGCGGCGGGGGGGGGGGGCGCAGTTTTCCATCTTTGCCCTGGGCACCAGATGACCTTGTCCCGGCACTGGTGAGGAGTAATGCCTCATGGAACATGTAGTCCTGGGCAGGAGAAGGAAGTGATTTAAAATGATTCTAAAAAGGCAGAAGTTTTTCTACTTTGCTATAGGGGCACTCTGAAGACAGGAGGAGCCAGAAGTGCCAGTGGGGGACCCCAGAAGAGGAGAATCAGGGCTGCCCTGTGCAAAATTTGATGAAGAGATGTCATTAGAAAATTGCACTTGCTTTTAACATTCAATTTTAAAATGAAGACAATTTCTGAACAAAAACCACATACTGTCTGAAAATTGATTAGATCAAAAAATGTTTCCTATTCTGCTCTTTTAATTTTCCCATCACTGATTGACCCCACTAATGATTAGAAAATCAAATAAACGTTCTTAAAATAAAGATCTTTGAAAGAAAAATGTGTTTGTACATGGCTTGTATCAAGCTACCTGCCTATGACAAGGGAGTCTGCTAAGCATATTTTATTACAAGCCTGTCTGAAAGTCTAAAAATCTGCAAGTTTTTTTTTTTTTACATTTTTTTTTCTTTGAATAAAAATTTTGATCTCTGAATGTACCAGATTCAAACTATAATAGTATACAGTATATCTCTTCAATTTATTTTCAGTGGATTAGATAGTTTGTTCCCCAACCATATAGCTAGTTATTTATATTTACCACTGCAAGAGATATTAAACAATAAATTGTCTAAAACTTTACATACTAACTATATACCAAACTTTTAGGTTTCAATCCAAAATAATCGATTAGTCAAAACCATAAATCGTCCAACTAATCGATTATGAAAATAATCATTAGTTGCAACCCTAGATAACACCTATTTTATATTTGTTACATGTTCTCAATCACAACTTAAAAATAAAAAAACAGCTGCTTATCATTTTAGATGCACTCCTTCGATAATTCAATTGCTGAAAAATCCCACTGTCTATACTACAGCTAGCCATACATGGATCGAAATCAAGCTAATTAAGCAAGGGCCGGCTGAATTTCAATCCATGTATGGGCACTGAGGTTGTACTGATCGACTTCTGTACAACCACCCTGTCGGGTTTCCTCTGCTTGGTCAGCACTGCAGGCTATATCTGGCAGCACTGATGAGTGTATTCTGACAGCAAAGTCTATCCACTGTCAGAATACAATGGGTCAGCTGGAGGATTTCCCCATTCACCTAGAATGTGTGGATGGGGGATTTTTTCATTCATCCCGCTTGTTGACTCCTGTATGGGTTGCCTTAACTACTTGCCGACCGCCGCATGTACATATACGTCGACACAATGGCACGGACAGGCAAATGGGCGTACAGGTACGCGTGCGAAACCCTGTCGCGAGCTCCATGAGTGTGATCGTGGGTCCCGCAAAATCGATGTCCACGGGCATACCCGCGATCGTCTCACGGAGAGGAAGAACGGGGAAATGCTGATGTAAACAAGCATTTCTCCATTCTGCCTAATGACACTGATCACAGCTCCCTGTAATCGGGAGCGGTGATCAGTGTCGTGTCACACATAGCCCCCCGACCCCCCCCACAGTTAGAAAACATATCTAGGACACACTTAATCCCTGCAGCACACCCTCCTAGTTAACCCCTTTACTGCCAGTCACATTTACACAGTAATCAATGCATTTTTAATCGCACTGATCGCTGTATAAATGTGAATGGTCCCAATATAGCGCTAAACGTGTCCGATCTGTCCACCATAATGTCGCAGTCACAATAAAGATCGCTGATCGCCGCCATTACTAGTAAAAAAAAAAAAAATTATTAATAAAAATGTCAGAAAACTATGCCCTGTTTTGTAGACGTTATAACTTTTGCGCAAACCAATCAATAAACGCTTATTGCAATTTTTTTTACCAAAAATATGTAGAAGACGTATCGGCCTAAACTGAGGAAAAAAAAAAGTTTTTTCATATATTTTTTGGGGATATACATTATAGCAAAAAGTGAAAAAATATTGCTTTTTTTTTTTTTTTCAAAATTGTCGCTCTTTTTTTGTTAATGACGCAAAAAATAAAAACCGCAGAGGTGATCAAATGCCACCAAAAGAAAGCTGTACTTGTGGAAAAAAAAAGGACGTCAATTTTGTTTGGGAGCCACGTTGCACGACTGCGCAATTGTCAGTTAAAACGACGCAGTGCCGAATCGCAAAAAGTGCTCTGGTCTTTGGCCAGCCAAATGGTCCAGGGCTTAAGTTGTTAAAGTGCATATAAAACCTCACATATACCCAGTAAAGTGAACAGCCTCAGATGATAAACAGGGATGAAACAAAACTCCCTACGTAAAGTTTACATGTATATCTCCTGTCAATCTTGTTTTGATCTTTAGAAAGATTTCTTGTTAGAAATGTCACTTCCTCATTCTGCACTGTGAGAGAATAAAAAAGAAAAGAAGGACGGCGCCCTCTAAGTGCAGCATGTATGTTAAAAATATTTATTACAATAGATAAAAAAACTCACATTTGAGTTGCTAAAAACCAGCATGTAAAGTAGTTTCATCCGCGTGCTCTCGGGGGATGTGGGTGTCACAGGCCAGTGGAGGGGTTCCTGGGATGTAGGTCCTGTAACCTGGGTCCTGGTGGCTGTTCCGGTGGTGCCGAGGGTCCTCAGAGCCTCCGGGCGGCCAGGATATCGGTCATGGATCCTCCGTGGAGCGCCGTGCTAACCTGCGTCTTCACTTCCGGGAGCGGGGTGAGGCGGGCGGTGCTTCGCGTTCGGAGCATGCGTGCTCCTTCATCAGGCTATGCTGATGAATAGCATAGCCTGATGAAGGAGCACGCATGCTCCGAACGCGAAGCACCGCCCGCCTCACCCCGCTCCCGGAAGTGAAGACGCAGGTTAGCACGGCGCTCCACGGAGGATCCATGACCGATATCCTGGCCGCCCGGAGGCTCTGAGGACCCTCGGCACCACCGGAACAGCCACCAGGACCCAGGTTACAGGACCTACATCCCAGGAACCCCTCCACTGGCCTGTGACACCCACATCCCCCGAGAGCACGCGGATGAAACTACTTTACATGCTGGTTTTTAGCAACTCAAATGTGAGTTTTTTTATCTATTGTAATAAATATTTTTAACATACATGCTGCACTTAGAGGGCGCCATCCTTCTTTCTTTTTTATTTGTTCCAGAGCTTCTTCTTCTAGCTTTTATAGACTGGCTGCCTTCCATTTATTCAGCATCATTTTATCCTCACATGGACTAATACCCGAACTTGTTGTGAAACATTAACTACCACCATCAAGTTCCCCCTCTCAGGAACCCCCAACCCACCCCCTTCGCCCCACCATTTTTAGTTATATGTACTCGGCTACCTCCATTGTGCGCCATATTAACCCCTTGATCATTTTTTTTTTTTATGCACTGTGAGAGAAGGCTTGGATTACACTGGGAGAAAGCCCATTGGAGGAAAGGCACCCCCCCCCTCCACATTGTTAGAACGACGAAAATACTTTCAGAGCCATCTTGTGAGATGGTAAGCTCTCTGCTAATCTATTTACAGCAACCTCCCAGAACACAAATTTCAGGCTGCTTTTATGTCCCTTGTCAGAGAACTTGTCAGAAGTCTGAGGCTGATATCAGAGCAATGAAACAGCACAAACACACGGGACTTAGTGCTTTGGAAAGAGATAATGCCGGAACATTGAATTTGTGTGATATGATCACAGGAGGCGGGACATTATTACTGCGGCCCGAGCAATTCAAATCCATCTCTGTGACACGGAGATCGCCGCTCTGATCCGGGTACTGGTGAGCCTGCATCCGACAGACACTGGTGAGGCTGCATTGATCTCTTGTATCATGTCTGCAGTCTCTGACCATCTCCTGTATCATGTCTGCTGAAGGTGCACCAAATGGAAATTGTGCTAATACTATTAGCAGTGTGTTCAAGTTTAAGTAAGAGACTGCAGACATGATACAAGAGATGGTTAGAGACTGCATTTTTCTTGAGCTAACAATAAATGGCCAACAATAAATTCATATTAATTTAAATTGATATTAAATTAAAAAGTTGAATAGTATACAATTATATATAAAAAAAAAAAATTAAAAAACTGTCATTTTTAGTTTTCGGCAAAGTGCAGTCATTTTAAGTGTGGGCAGATGAAGCCCAAACCACCTTATTTTTGGTAATCGATCCGCTGCTCTGCCACACAAGCGCTGTAAAATCTTGTGCTTGCGCAATAAATAATTTTCTGGTTGCGCACCAAGCACAGCGCGGCCAGCCCTATGCTACACATTCTTATAGCAGAGGCAGCGAACTTCCGTTCTGGCTGCTACCGCAACATGTACACAAAGGGCTGGAAGAGTATGCACAGTAAGGACCTGGAGCGGCACACACAGGTCTCCCATCTTCCCCCCTCATCTAGCCCTCCTTGAATCTCCTGTGCCCTCCTCCCCTGGCTAAAAACCTCACAAGACAAAAAAAAAAAAGAAGAAGAAAGAAGAATACCTGGATGACTCCAGTTAATATGAATGGCATACATAGAAACAGAGGAAGTGCATCCGGAAAGTTTTCACAGCGCTTCACTTCTTCCACATTTTGTTACGTTACAGGCCTAATTCCAAAATTGATTCAATTCATTCTTTTCCTCATAATTCTACAAACAATACCCCATAATGACAATGTGAAAGAAGTTTGTTTGAAATCTTTGCAAATTTATTAAAAATAAAAAAAATGGGAAAAAGAAACATATGTGCATAAGTATTCACAGCCTTTGCCATGACACTCAAAATTGAGCTCAGGTGTATTCTGTTTCCACTGATCATCCCTGAGATTTTTCTACAACTTGATTGGAGTCCACATGTGGTAAATTCAGTTAATTGGACATGATTTGGAAAAGGCACACACCTCTCTATATAAGGTCCCACAGTTAACAGTGCATGTCAGAGCACAAGCCAAGACATGAAGTCCAAAAAATTGCCTGTAGACGTCCAAGACAGGACTGTATCGAGGCAGGGTACAAAAAATGTTCTGCAGCATTGAAGGATTGAATTATTACAGAGGGGCTGGCATGAATTGGGAATACTGGCTTTTCAACCACTTAAGGCTGGCCACAAGTCTTTTTTTTAACCGGTGGATTGAACAAAAGAAAAATGACTCAATTCCCCCATCCATTCATGGGTGCTCAACCTTTGGCCCTCCAGCTGTTGCAAAACTACAAATCCCATGAGGCATTGCAGTTACAAGCATAACTCCCAAAAGGCAGAGGCATGATGGGACTTGTACTTCCACAACAGAAGGGCCACAGGTTGAACACCCATACATATGGATGGGGGAATCCCTCCCACAGAGCTATTGTATCCTGACAGCAGAGAACTTTCCCTGCCTTCAGATTACAATCATTAGCACTGCCAACTGTAGCCAGCAGGCTTATCGGGAGAAAATTTTCCAACAGGCTGGTTGTACACAAGTTGATCGATATATTGACTTGTGTACAATCAGCCTGCTCATACATGGATCAAAATGCGTCCGGCCCCTGCTGAACCAGATGAATTTCAATCCATGTATGGCCAGCTTTAGAGCTGAGCAGATACCTTTTGAGGAGGAACTGCAAGCAGTCAGAGCACCCAGTGTCATTAGTCGCAGCGATGGTTATAATTAGAGGGAACTTATTTGATTTGTGGTGTTTACAAAATATGTTATTTGCTTAGAATTTTGCTTTAAACTGAAGAATCACACATAAAATTAAAATGCAAAGAACAAACATTTTCCATGGATACCATCTACCAGTCCCTGGTTCTTTATAGACATAAGTCAGTGACTTGGGCAAGGAGGAAAACACTTAAAGGGGAACAAAACTGTATCGGAGCATCAGAAAACTAAAAATTCTATTTAATTCATTTTTAATATTCACAGCAAACTCTCTTATTCATCATGATTTATTTTGTTGAGCCATCTTGAATAAGGGCAGCATTTACTTCCTGGAATCCATCTGCCCTTAGCTCAATCATGCTGGCAGGAGGGTGGGCTTAGCAAAGAAAGACCCTCTTCCCCCCCTCTGGATGGAATAAAAAAACGCCCACGACGAAAGAAATGTAAAAAAATAAAAAAATAAATAAAAAAGTAAAAACAAGTAAATATAATTTACTTTTCTATCCATTTACTAAATGCTAGTAACATATAGATTAAAAATAGTTAATGCTGATTGGGAGAATTTAGTTCCGCTTTAAAAAGGAAATGCATAAAGAAGCTCTTTTTCCCCCATTTGGCTGGTGTAGCCTTGAAAAAGTATTCACACCCTTTGAAATTTTCCACATTTTGTTATGTTACAACCAAAAACGTAAATGTATTTTATTGGGATTTTATGTGATTATTACTATTAGTTGTGCACTCCATAAATTTGGCCTTTATGGAAGAGTGGCAAGAAGAAAGCCATTGTTGAAAGAAAGCCATAGGAAGTCCCATTTGCAGTTTGCGAGAAGCCATGTGGGGACACAGCAAACATACGGAAGAAGGTGCTCTGGTTAGATTAGACCAAAAATGTAACTTTCTGGCCTGAAAGCAAAAAACACTATGGGGTTTATTTACTAAAGGCAAATCCAGTTTACACTGCAAGTGCACTTGGAAGTACAGTCACTGTAGATCTGAGGGGGACATACAAGGAAAATAAAAAACAGCATTTTAGCTTGCACATGATTGGATGATAAAATCAGCAGAGCTTCCCTTCAGATCTACAGCGACTGCACTTCCGAGTGCACTTACAGTGCAAAGTGGATTTGCCTTTAGTAAATAAACCCCAATGTGTGGCGGAAAACTAATACTGCACATCACCCTGAACACACCATCCCCACCATGAAACATGGTGGTGGGAGCATCATGTTGTGGGGATTCTTTTCTTCAGCAGGGACAGGGAAGCTGGTCAGAGTTGATGGGAAGATGGATTGAGCCAAATACAGGGCAATCTTAGAAGAAAACTTGTTAAGAGTCTGCAAAAGACTTGAGACTGGGGAAGAGGTTCACCTTCCACCAGGACAATGACCCTAAACATACAGCCAGAGTTACAATGGAATGGTTTAGATCAAAGCATATTCATGTGTTAGAATGGCTCAGTCAAAGTCCAGACCTAAATCTAATTGAGAATCTGTGGCAAGACTTAAAAATTGCTGTTCACAGGCGCTCTCCATCCAATCTGACAGAGCTTGAGCTATTTTGCAAAGAATGGACAAAATTTTCACTCTCTGGGAGGTGCAAAGCTGGTAGAAACATCCACAAAAGACTTGCAGCTGTAATTGCAGGGAAAAGATGGTTCTACAAAGTATTAACTCAGGGCGGCTGAATACAAATGATCCCAGATCCCAGCTGTTAGCTGTATGCAACTGACCTTACCATATGCGATTTATTCTGCTGAAAACTGTGAGTGAATTGTTACCCTTATTATATAGGGATTACACATCACACTGCCTGCGCAATGGTCTTTCTTTCTTTGTTTGTTGTTTCATACTGCGGAAGTTCTTTGAAAGCCAGAAGCCAGCCCATGCTAATGAGCAGCTGAATATATGAGCAAGCCAGCTATCACTAGGGGTTTTACTCATTGAAACCTGTCTATATTCATCAAATCATCAAAGACGTTATATTTTTTCACAGCAGTATGCTGTCCTATTAAGATACCTGTGCACTGTGGTTCATCACATTAATATATCTCATCTTTATTTTTCCTCTTTTTAATTGTGTTCAACAATTTATTATCACATTGATATTTAGTTATAGGATTTTGTTATGGTGAAGGAGGTTATGGTATTTAGAATAGGCTCCATTTGATTATTTTGCACATGATTCACTGATTAATCATTAAGAAATCACACCGTGTTATATTGGGAGGTTAATATTAGCGCACTATACATTTTGAATATATACACAACACTTTTTGTGTGATATCAGTTCACATACACAATAATTGCAGCAATATTATTTGGTCATCTTCTAGTATTTGTCACTTATTTATTTACTAGTTCATATCAGCGCTTTAGTACACTTTTCACTTTTTTCCCGTTTTCCTTTGAAGGGCCAGGCCACCTAAAACCAATGTAGAAGATGCCGGAGGATTAAACATTCCTGTTGCATCTCATATTTCTTAGGGATTATGATGGAGAGATGTCTTCTACAGTTGTAGAAGACATCTACTGAATACTGAGTACTGAATACTCATTGTGGCTGTTGAAAGGATGTCTTGCGACAAATTATTTTATATTATGGAGAAAACAGCAAAGCATATAGAAACACCAAATGAGAGTAGGAACATCTTCAAATTGAAAAAAATGTCAGAAACAGAGCCTAAAACCAGAAAAAGTTAGATCTCGTGGCTACAGAAACATTCTGAATTACAAATTACATATTTTGTTCTACTCAGTTTAAACCATTTCATTTGATTACGCGGCCTGTTCTGACCTACAGTTTACCGTAAAATGGCATAGCCCCCAGCTAGATTATGCATAATTCTCAAAAACTAAAAGAATGCTCACTTCTTTCTTTCTTTACTGCTCCAGTAAGTAACTTCAGGAGCTAGAATAACAAGTTTGTAACTGCTTGCGGACCGCCCACTGTACATATACTGCGGCAGGGTGGCCGCTCTGTGCCAGATCACGTACCTAGTACATATTTCATCACTTTCCGGGTAGGGGGCGCACTGTGCTGTTGTTTGATGCAGCACAAGCCAATCAACGGGTGCTGGCCAATAGATGTTCGCGGACACCCGCTGATCACCGGGCAGAGATACAGAACAAAGTTCTGCCTATGTAAACAAGGCAGAGTTCCATTCTGACAGGAGGAAAGTGATGGATTGTATTCCCTGCAAAGAGGGCTGTCCCTCTTCGGATCACCCCACAGATTTTCAATCAGATTCAGGTCTGGGCCATTCCAAAACTTTAATCTTCTTGTGGTTAAGCCATTCCTTTGTTGATTTGGATGTATGCTTTGGGTCGTTGTCATGCTGAAAGATGAAGTTCCTCTTCAAGCTCAGCTTTCCAGCAGAAGCATGAAGATTTTGTGCGAATATTGACTGGTATTTGGAACTGTTCATAATCCTTGACTAAGGTCCCTGTTCCAGCTGAAAAAAAAAGCAAACAGACCCAAAGCATGATGCTGCCACCACCATGCTTCGCTGTGGGTATGGTGTTCTTTCAGTGATGTGCAGTGTTGTTTTTGCGCCAAGTATATCTTTTGTAATTCTGGCCAAAAAGTTCAACCTTGGTTTCATCAGCCAAGAACACATTTTCCCACATGGTTTGGTAGACTTCAGATGTGTTTTTGCAAAATCTAGCCGGGCTTGGATGTTTTTCGTCTTGCTACTCTACCCTATAGGCCAGGCAAATGAAGAATACGGGAGATTGTTGTCACATATTCCTGCAGCTCCTTTAATGTTACTGTAGGCCTCTTAGCAGCCTCCCTGACCGGTTTTCTTCTCATCAATTTTGGAGGGACTTCCAGTTCTTGGTAATGTCACTGTTGTGCCACATTTTCTCAGTTTGATGATGACCGTCTTCACTGTGTTCCATGGTATAGCTAATGCCTTGGCAACCCTTTTGTACCGTTCTCCTGACGGATAAACTAAGAAAATGTCAGGAAAGACCTACTAAAACAGCTGAACTTTATTTGGTGTTAATCAGAGTCTGAATGTGATTGCTTAATTCTGAACACAGCTACATCCCCAGTTATAAGAGGGTGTGCACAATTATACAACCACATTATTTTAGTTTTTTTATTTTTACTCCCCCCCCCCCCCCAAAAAAAAAAGGTTTCAGTTTGTTTTTCAATTGAATTGTGCACTTATAGGTCACATTAAAAAGGTGGAAAAAGTTCTGAAATTATTTATCGTTGTCTCATTTTTTTACATCACAGAAGCCTGACATTTTAAGGGCAGTGTAAACTTTTTACATCTACTGTATGTGTACTTCTGTTTGTGCTGGGAGCACGCTGCACAGCTAACTCCAGGCAAAGAGAGCAGGCTCTCATACTAATGATTGGAAACCTGAAGTCCCGATTCCCTATCATCTGATCGCTGTGAAAGCCTCTGGTTGGCTATCACAGATCAGTCACCGTGCAGCCCCCCCCCCCCCCCCCAATACTGTGTTTTTTTTCTCCTCTGAGTGTTGAGAAAGATACATTGTAGATTTCTCTCCTTGCTAGGGGAGAATAATGTAGACAAAAAAAAAAAAAGCTAGATCAAGGTTTGATATGGGTCAGGGTTAGTGTTATGCCACGTACACACGAGCGGACTTTACGGCAGACTTTGTCCTGCGGGCTTTGACGGACTTTACGATGGATTTTCCGAATGAACGGACTTGCCTACACACGATCAACCAAAGTCCGACGGATTCGTACGTGATGACATACGGCCGGACTAAAACAAGGAAGTTCATAGCCAGTAGCCAATAGCTGCCCTAGCGTCGGTTTTTGTCCGTCGGACTGGCATACAGACGAGCGGACTTTTCGACCGGACTCGAGTCCATCGAAAAGATTTGAAACACGTTTCATTTCTAGGTCCGTCGAACTTTTGGGGAAAAAAAAGTCCGCTGGAGCCCACACACGCATATATTGATTGGTTTTACTAGTAATGGCGGCGATCTGCAATTTTTATCGTGACTGTGACATTGCGGTGGACATATTGGACACTTTTGACACTATTTTGGGACTATTCACATTTATACAGCGATCAGTGCTATAAAAATGCACCGGTTACTGTATAAATATCACTGGCAGGGAAGGGGTTAACACTAGGGGCGTTCAAGGGGTTAAATGTGTTACCTAGGGAGTGATTCTAACTGTAGGGGGGGGGCTCACAAGGGGAGGAGAACGATTAGCGTTCCTCTGTACTGGAAACACACCATCGGTCTCCTCTCACCTGACAGGGCGTGGATCTGTGTGTTTACACATTTAGATCCACGGTCCTGCACTGTTATCGGGCAATCGCGGGGGCCCGGCACAAGCATTGGCTCCTAAGTGATGCGGCGGGCTCGCCCCCTAGACGGCCAGGAAGCTGAGTACGTCATATGACGCCCGCCCAGGATGGGGGATCCCATCTACTGACGTCATTTAACGATGGCTGGGATGGGAAATGGTTAAAAAAAAAATATTATTTTTAAAAAATGCGCAAAACGTGCACTATTGTTTTTGAACCCTACTAAGGATTTAAACAACAAAATAACAAACACATATGTGGTATTGTTGCAATCATCAGTAGTATATACAATAAGTTATTGTAACAGCAAGAAATGTACAGCTAAAATAATAAAAAATATTTTTTTACTAATTATGGGAAAGTTTTCCTTTGATAATAGAAAAAAAAAAAAAAAGAATCAGGAAATATCCATCAAATGAAAGTTCAATTTGTCCAGAAAAAACAAGGTATAATCCACCTGGATGCACAAAGTAGTTGCAATGATTTGTACTATTAAATATGTGTCAAAGTTGCAAAATTATATTCAGGTGTTATTTTGTTTACCCTTTGTCATGAAGGGGTTAAGCTGTGACTGTCCCGCTTACCAAATGCTAAAAACAGCCCAACCAGAAACTTCAATCCACCATACACAATACAACCAAGCCTGTTCGTAACCTGAACCAGAAAATAATGGATACATTTTATCTGCAAGCACAAGGTCATTGGTGCTGATGGAATTATTTAAAATGCTTCTAAACGCAAACGCGGCAACGTTCTAAACGTGGGTTACTATCTGTCAACTTAAATCGTTCAGGAGAGATTGTAAAAACGTCCCGTGTACATGAAGCCTAACAAAGTGCTAAGCTACAAGCTCTCCAACCTCACTGAATAGTCCCATAAAGAGGTCTCCATGTCGGCAAATCTGAAATCTAAAATAGTCAGGATATTCCAAGGTATACTATGTGGTCAAAAGTGTGTGAGCATGTGACCATCGCACCTATATGAGCTAGTTAGACATCCCATTCTAAAACAATGGGCATTAATAAAGAGTTGCCCCCCCTACCCCATTTAGGCTTAATGTACACGGGACATTTTAACAACCTCTCCTGAACGATTTAACTTGACAAATAGTAATCCATGTTTAAAACGTCCATTTTGCCACGTTTACATGCCGCGTTTAGGGCTTAGAAGCGTTTGAAAAAAAAAAAAGGGTTTTTTTCCCCCAAAATAGGCAAAAATGAAAAATGCCTGTAAACGAAATGCAGCTAAATGCGAGTTACCCAGTTTAGAAGCGTTTGGCGCTTGACATGCCTCTAAACGCAGCGTCTGAACTCATTTTTTTGCTTTCCAAAAAAGGCCTCTAAACTCAACTGCCTAGAAAGATGATAAACGACCCTGTGTACATGTACTGATAAGATAACAGAGGAGAGTTCAGGAGCAGTTGAAAAAAATAGCCCACTGCTCCTAAATGTCCGTTTACCAGCAGCAGTGTACATGAGGCCTAATTTGTGGATTGATACTCTGCACAGACTGTATGTGGCAATGATCATGCAGCATAAATTGCACTGCTGCCCATGGAAATCCAGATTTCCTGTTTTATATGAAGGATAAATCCTAAGGCTTCATGTACACGGGACGTTTTTAACCTCTCATGAACTATTTAACTTGACAGATAGTAGCGTTTAGCAGCAGCTGCCTACATGAGGCCTAACTATAACAGCCTTCATGAGATTGCAGGCCACACCCACCCACAACAACTTTCCCCAGATACAATTTAACTAAATAATAACACAAACATCCTTTTAAATCTAAACAACAGTCCCCCCCAGTGTCCAGGGTGACCCTACCACATAACAGGTGTTCGCGAGCAGGAGGGAGGGAGCTTCAATCTTCTTGCTTGGTCCAGTGGGAAAGAGGAAAAGCCTCTCTCCTGCTAACCTTTTATAGACTATCCCCACATTCCAGCATTTTCCCTGTGCTCTGATTGGTTCCTCCTGGATACCTCAGCTCAACTTCCTTAAAGGGGCAGCCGCCCTAAACTACCTATAACTTTAATGCTGCTAACTTAAATGAACTGTGGTGGGGAGGCCACAACCTCAAGAAAGTGGACCCATATTGCGCCCCATTTTTCATCCTTCTGGGAAGGCTTTCACAAGATTTTGCAATGTGCCTGTAGGAATTTGTGTCCATTCAGCCAAAAGAGCATCTGTAAGGTCAGGTTCAGACGTTGAACCAAAAATCCTAGACTGCAAATCGGTATTCCATTTTTTTCCAAAAGCATTCAATACTGTTAACCACTTCAGCCCCAGCAAAATTTACCCCCTTCCTGACTTTTTGCGATTCGGCACTGCGTCGGTTTAACTGACAATTGCGTGGTCGTGCCACGTGGCTCCCAAACAAAATTGACGTCCTTTTTTCCCCACAAATAGAGCTTTCTTTTGGTGGTATTTGATCGCCTCTGCGGTTTTTATTTTTTGCACTATAAACGAAAAAATAGCGTCAATTTTGAAAAAAAAAAAAAAAAAAAAAAAAAATCACATTTTTTAATTTTTGCTATAATAAATATCCCCCAAAAATATTTTTTAAAAAAACATTTTTTTCCCCTCAGTTTAGGCTGATACATATTCTATATATTTTTGGTAAAAAAAATAAATAAATAAATAAAAAAAAAATCGCAATAAGCGTTTACTGATTGGTTTGCGCAAAAGTTATATCGTTTACAAAATAGGGGATAGTTTTATGGCATTTTTATTATTAATTTTTTTTTTTTTACTAGTAATGTCGGCGATCAGCGATTTTTATTGTGACTGCGACATTATGGCGGACACGTCGGACATTTTTGACACATTTTTGGGACCATTGGCATTTATACAGCAATCAGTGCTATACAAATGCACCGATTCCTGTGTAAATGACACTGGTAGTGAAGGGGTTAACCACAAGGCTAGGGAGGTGTTAAGCATGTCCTGGGGAGTGTTTCTGACTGTGGGGGGGGCGTGGCTACGTGTGACATGTCACTGATCTCTGCTCCCGATCACAGGGATCAGAGATCAGTGACACTGCCACTAGGCAGAACGGGGAGATGCTCGTTTACATTAGCATCTCCCCGTTTGTCCTCTCCGTGAGGCGATCGCGGGTATGCCTGCGGCGATCGAGTCCGCGGACCCGACTCACGGAGCCGGCGGCGGCACGCACGCAATGGCACAGCGGCAAATTTAAAGGGACATACGGTATGCCCATTTGCCCAGCCGTGCCATTCTGCCGATGTACATTGGCGTGCGCCGGTTGGGAACCGGTTGAGATTGGAACTGGCAGTCCACGCTGCAACAAAAAAGGGCTTCCCCAAACTGTTACCCAGGGCAGACAAGTAATGCCCTTTGTGCTGTCATTTCCTGTAGCTGACAGCTCACCAGGCTGTCAATTACAAATTCTGGCCCACTTACCTTCATGATGCCTGTGCACACCCCTACATCAGCACCCTGCATTTCCAAAGGTTTGGGGCTGATCTGTGGTCAAAAGTGAAGGTATTGCGGCTAATCTGAGGTCTAAAGTGCATGCATTGGGGCTGATGTGCAGCCTGAAGTGCATTCATTCGGGCCTGAGGTCTGAAGTGCATGCACTGAGGTTGATATGAGGTACAAAGTGTTTGCTTTGGAACTGAACATGTTTTGCTTGTACATCAGTTAATTTTTTGCATACATAGTTGTGCTGCTAATGGAAAGCTAAACCAATTAAATATTGTATAATAATACATGAATTTAACCTGTTATTTACAACTATGAGTGCAAAAAGTGATAAAACAATTTAAGACTACGATGTACTAATTAACCAATGGCACACGGATTGTCTAATGCTTGTAAACATGACATTTAGGCCTCAGACACACTGGGCGTTTTGCTCCTGTGCCTGAGATTCTGGCATTTTTTATGCAGGCAGAAGTCACAGGTGCCTCGTTCAGCCTCACTGCTGGCCTCATCACCAGGCAGAGATACAGAATGAGGCAGAGTTCCGTAGTCACAGGAGGAAAGTGATGGATTTTATGTTCCTGCAAAGCAGGGAATAAAACCCATTACTTTCCTTAGTAAAAACAGCACACATCGTAAACACAAACACTGGTTAGGCACACAGTTAACCCTTTGATCACCCTAAATGTTTAACCCCTTCCCAGCCAGTGTCATCAGTAGTGGTGATCAAATACCACCAAAAGAAAGCTCTATTTGTGGGAAAAATGCCATAAATTTCATTTGGGTATAGCGTTGCATGACCGCACAATTGTCAGTTAAAATAACGCAGTGTCGCATCACAAAAAATGTCCTGTCAGGAAAGGGGGTAAATCTTCCAGAGGTCAAGTGGTTATACATAATTCTCAAAAACTGCAGAAAGCTCATTTCTTTCTTTACTGCTCCAAACATTAAAATAAAAGGCTCTATATCTCTATGGTCAACTTAAAAATATAAGAACCACAAGATGCTGCTGTGCCTATGTTACCTGCAGGAAAGGTAGAAAAGGAATGCCGCTCTGTAAGTCTCCGTGTTTTCATAGGTACTGCCATCCTACCAAACAGAGTTGGGTGCTGGCTATGCACAAGTTAGTGAGGATAGAAAAGTCCTGGACTGCCGCACTCTATCAAAAAGCATAATTTATTAATTAGATATATAAAATCCAAAATCGCAGACAAGTGACAGAAGTGGACACAACAGGGATCAAATCGCTAACGCGTTTCACATCCAAAGATGCTTACTCATAGCATCATTTGGATTTTATATATCTAATAAAAGATGCTTTTTGATGGAGTGCGGCAGTCCAGGACTTTTCTATCCTCACTAACCTGCAGGAAAGGTCCCTGCACCTTTTTAAAATGCAGCCATACGGAACCCAGTGTTCTGGCACCATGCCTTTCCAGATGCAGTAAACTGCACCACGTTTTTCATTGTGTGGGGGTTTTCTTAAAAGCAGTGTATTTTTAGTGCAACTGCTGGAACACGCACTCCTACACAAATGCGAACATATCCTAATTTAATCTGTATACACAAAAGCAAGTTCAATTATTTCTACACCTGCAAATATTTGGCAAACGCATCACACTCATTCCAAAATGTTGCTTTGGATTAAACAGCTGCCACGTAAATCCCTACAGGTGGATAGTATAGTGCAGAGAAGTTTCCCCTTTACCAGAGCACAGCTGTAGCGATCTTGAAATTAAACAAACACTCTTTTAATTAGAAATGAGACTCGTACTGTACAAGACAAAGCAAGGCAAGAGTCTGCAAATACATGTAATGCTTTGCACTAAATACTGAATATACAATAAGGTGTTGGATTACCGTGGAATGAGGTACTCAAATGAAGGAAATCACACAATCTGAATAAAAAAAACTAAGTTATTATAAGGACTTATAACTAGGGATGGGCAAACGGTTCAGCCCGAGCATAAGTTCGGGCTGAACTTTGGTTGTTCGGATGTTCTGCGAACACCGAACAATATGTGGTGTTCGGGGCAAATTCGAAAGCCGCCGGAACACTGTTAAAGTCTATGGGGCACTAACATGAAAAATCAAAAAGGTGCTCATTTTAAAGGCTTATATGCAAGTTATTGTCATAAAAAGTGTTTGGGGACCCGGGTCCTGCCCCAGGGGACATGTATCAATGCAAAAATTTTTTTTTAAAAATGGCAGTTTTTTCGGGAGCAGTGATTTTTTTAATGCTTAAAGTGAAACAATAAAAATGAAATATTCCTTTAAATATCGTGCCTGGGGGGTGTCTATAGTATGCTTGTAAAGCATCGCATTTTTTCCGTGTTTAGAACAGTACCGCCAGCTCCAATAAACCCATCCTCACAGCATATGTTTCAGCATTCATACCACCCAAGCATTATCCCCCATCACCAACGGCCACCACTGCCCAAAATGTATTACCGCCACCTCAAGTGACACCTCCTACATCTATTTTCTATGAGTCTTCCAGTTCCCAGGCCACTTCTTATGGCAGTTCCTCCCAATCATCCAATCCCTATTCCAGTTCCCCCCGTCCTTATTATCAGGACCTTTAAAGTTTCCCCATTAAAGTTTTAAGTTGCCCCATTGTAGTTGGCCACCAGGTTTGCACTGCACACATCTCAGGAGTGATTTTGTCCCACTCCTCTTTGCAGATCCTCTCCAAGTCATTAAGGTTTCTAGGCTAACATTTGGTAACTTGAACCTTCAGCTCCTTCCACATATTTTTTAAGGGATTAAGGTCTGGAGACTGGCTAGGCCACTCCAGGATCTTAATGTTCTTCTAGAGACCCTACTTTGGTGCCTTGCCCGTGTGGTTTGGGTCATTATAATGCTGGAATACCCTTCCACGCCAGTTTAAATGCCCTGGATGAGGAAAGTTCTCCTGTCCCCATAGCCAAAATCCAATGCCTAATTTTTGCACCTCCATGTATGAAGGGACTAAGTTAGGGTGGGGGGGGCTTGTGTAACCCAGCTTAGAGCTCTGGAAACCCATTTTCCAGCTTCCTCTGCCTCTCTTATGTGCAAGGCAACCTGTGTCTTAGGGGCGCAGGGTGACAGAGAACCCCAGTAGGAGTCTGTTCTGTGGTTCTCAGTCACCCTGTGCCCATAATAGACACAAAGGGTAACTTACACATAAAGAGGGGCCGTGGTAGCTGGAAAAATGGGTTTTCAGTGCTCTCCAAGGTAAGCTGGGTTCCACAAGCCTGGAATCCTGCTCAGGTTCTACAACTCCCATCTCTAACTATGGCTCTTGATCTGTATCCTCGGACCATGCTTCCCCCTCCCCTTCTGTTCCCGAAATGTGGGAATGGTAACATGTTAGTATAGTGACTGAGCACTAGATGTTTGTACATCTGTTATATTTTCCTAAAAAAATAACTTTATTTTTTGGGATATATGTTGTGGTGACTTATTGTCTATGACATTAAGAAAAATAATTGACTGCATGGAAAAGTGAATTTTATTATTGTACGCTATATAAACCAAAAACAACTGATACAAAGGATGTGATGGTCATAGATTCAGTGGTGATCAATGTTGGCAATGCTTAGATATGTGCAACTTTATGTAGAACTTTTTAATTGGTTCGTAACACAAATTAATCATCAACCAATCACATGCAACTCTGAGCATTTAACCACTTCCGGACCGCCCACTGTATATATACGTCATTTTTTTAAAGATGGATATCTCGGTAACGGCAGCAGCTGCTGCCACAACCGAGGTATCCATCTTTAGGGCCAGCGGTTCCGTACATGATAATGGTGGTCTCTGCGGCGGGTTCGCCGCGAGATCACCGTTATCGGCGGCGGGAGAGGTGCCACCCCCCCTCCCGCCGCTCACCGGAGCCATCGGTAGCGACGGAGGCGATCGGGTCCTTTCCCTGCTTAGGTATGGAGACGAGTGAGGCTAAGATGGCCCCCACCCGTCTCCATACCATGTGACGGCCGGAGCGACGTCATTACATCAGCTCCGCCCACTTCTCTTAAAAGGCACAATTTTTTTTTTGTGTCATTTTTTTAAACGACTTGTTTTTTATTTTTTTTTATTTTGCATTTTAGTCTAAATATGAGATCTGAGGACTTTTTGACCCCAGATCTCATATTTAAGAGGACCTGTCATGCTTTTTTCTATTACAAGGGATGTTTACATTCCTTGTAATAGGAATAAAAGTGATCCAATTTTTTTTTTTTTCAAAAACAGTGAAAAAATAAAATAAAATAAATAATAAAAAAAAAAAAAAAAAAAAAAAATTTTAAAGCGCCCTGTCTGAGCTTGCGCGCAGAAGCGAACGCATACGTGAGTAGCGCCCGCATATGAAAACGGTGGTCAAACCATACATTTGAGGTATCGCCGCGACCGGTAGAGTGAGAGCAATAATTCTAGCCCTAGACCTCCTCTGTAACGCAAAACATGCAATCTGTAGAATTTTTTAAACGTCGCCTATGGAGATTTTTAAGGGTAAAAGTTTGACGCCATTCCACGAGCGGGCGCAATTTTGAAGCGTGACATGATGGGTATCAAATTTACTTAGCGTAACATTATATTTCACAATATAAAAAAAAATTGGGCTAACTTTACTGTTGTCTTATTTTTTTTTTCAAAAAAGTGAATTTTTTCCAAAAAAAGTGCGCTTAGAAGACCGCTGCGCAAATACGGTGCAAAAAAAATTGCACCGTATCGCACCGTAATCGCTATTTTATTCTCTAGGGTGTTAGAAAAAAAAACAATATATAATGTTTGGGGGTTCTAAGTAAATTTCTAGCAAAAAAACCTGTTTTAAACTTGTAAACACCTAAAATCCAAAACGAGGCTGGTCTTAAAGTGGTTAACCAGTTGCCAACCGGCCCATAGCCAAATGACAGCTGCAGGGCGGTTGGATAACTCTGGGATCACGTCATATGACGTGATCCCAGAAAACAGCTCCCGCGTGCCCCCTGTCTCTATCCCTACAGGTAAAAAGGGAACTCTTGGTGGGCAGAGACCAGCTACTTGAACGGTGGAAAATCTTTTCCACCAGTATCCTGGAAGGTAGTAACTACGGACGCCAGTCGTCTAGGCTGGGGAGCAGTCCTGGAAGAGGCTTCCGTCCAGGGTTTATGGTCTCAGACAGAGAAGACCTTGCCCATCAATCTGCTGGAAATTCGGGCAGCTCGCTCGGCTCTCCTATTTTGGACGTCCAGACTGCGGGGGTTTCCTGTGTGAATCCAGTCCGACAACTCCACGGTGGTGGCATACATCAACCACCAAGGGGGTACCTGGAGTTGGGCGACCCAAAGAGAGGTAAATCACATATTAACTTGGGCTGAGAGACATGAGCCGTTTCTGTCGGCAGTCTTTATTCCAGGGGTGGACAATTGGCAGGCAGACTACCTAAGCCGCCAGCAGCTGCTACCGGGGGGAATGGTCTCTTCACCCCAAAGTTTTCCTTCAGATCTGCCAGCGCTGGGGGATGCCGGATGTGGATCTTCTGGCATCCAGATTCAATGCCAAAGTAGACAGGTTTGTATCCAGGACCAGGGATCCCCTCGCTGTCGGAACAGATGCATTGGTGGTTCCCTGGGACCAGTATTCTCTGATTTACGCTTTTCCTCCGATCCAGATGCTACCGCACCTGTTGCGCAGGATACAGGTAAAGCAGATTTCAGTAATCCTGGTGGCCCCAGGGTGGCCCAGGAGGTCCTGGTATATAGAGATTGGGAGGATGGCGGTGGAGGACCCGCTGTGTCTCCCATACCGTCCAGATAAGTTATCTCAAGGTCCCATATACCATCCTTTATGGTCGCTGAATTTGATGGCATGGCTATTGAGACCAGGGTGCTGAAGGACCGTGGTATCAGAGGTTCAGTCTTATCCACTCTGATAAATGCTAGAAAGCCAGTTTCTAAAAATATTTACCATAGGGTCTGGAAATCGTACATTTCCTGGTGCGAGAGAAAAGGATGGCATCCTCGCAAGTATGCAATTGGTAGGATCCTTGCCTTTCTTCAATCAGGGATTGATTTAAACTTATCTTTGGGAACCATTAAAGGGCAAATTTCGGCCTTATCAGTTTTTTTCCAGAGACCAATTGCATCTCATTCTTTAGTGCGAACCTTCGTCAAGGGATACTGCACTTAAAACCACCGTTTAAGCCTCCCTTTATGCCCCTGGGACTTGAACTTTGTGCCATCTGCCCTACAGGTTCAACCCTTTGAACCAATTAGGCATATTCCTTTAATTCTGTTGACCAGGAAATTGGTTTTTCTGATAGCCATAACTTCGGCTAGAAGGGTGTCTGAATTGGCCGCCCTTTCATGTAAGACCTTTTCTAATTTTACATCAGGACAAGGTGGTGATGCGGCCCCGTCCAGATTTTTTACCTAAGGTGGTTTCCAATTTTCATTTGAATCAAGGTATCATTTTGCCTTCCTTTTTTCCCAATCCTAAAACTGAGGAAAAGTTACTTCACTCACTGGATGTGGTGAGAGCAGTTAAGGTTTACTTAAGCATGTCAGCTCCTTTTCGGAAGCCAGATTCCTTTTTTGTTCTGCCAGAGGGTCCTAAGAGAGGACAGGCAGCAACTAGTTCTACTACTATCTCTAGGTGGATTCGCCAACTCATTGTCCAGGCTTATGAGTTGAAACGCAGGGTTCCACCTTGTTATTTCAAAGCTCACTCTACTAGAGGAGTTAGTACATCATGGGCAGTGCGCCAACAGGTGTCTATGGCTCAGGTTTGCAAAGCGGCCGCTTGGTCTTCAGTTCATACGTTCACCAGGTTTTACCAACTGGACGTTAGATCTCGGGAGGAGACTATTTTTGGCCACAGCATGCTGCAAGCGGCTTTATAAGCCCTGTAGGGGATTTAAGGATACTTTACCCGCCCCTCAAAATGCATTGCTTTAGGACATCCCAGATAGTCATTATTATGGTGCTCTGTGTCCCGTGATGTACAATAGAGAAAAATGGATTTTTAAAACAGCTTACCTGTAAAATCCTTTTCTTGGGAGTACATCACGGAACACAGAGGTCCCTCCCTTCTTTTCTGGGGTCTTCATTGCTTGCTACAAAACTAAAAAGGTACTTCCTGTATGGGAGGGGTTATATGGGAGGAACCTTCTTACTATTGGTTGCCAGTGTCCAATCACCTAAAGGTAGCATATAACCCAGATAGTCATTATTATGGTGCTCTGTGTCCCGTGATGTACTCCAAGAAAAGGATTTTACAGGTAAGCTGTTTTAAAAATACATTTTTTTCCTTTAGAAATGTCATTTTGCTGTGGTACTGTTCTAAAAAACGGGAAAAATGTGCCACTTTACAGGCATACTATAGACACCCCCCAGGCACGATATTTAAAGGAATATTTCATTTTTATTGTTTCACTTTAAGCATTAACGCAAAAACATGTGCATAAGGCAGATATCAATACCATAAATTATGAACCTGTATAGGATATGATCAATCTGAAAAATAAGGGCAAAGCAAATTATATATATAGATCCGTATGCTGTGTCTAACGAACAGGCACATCGGATGACGTCACTGGCTCCTCCCGACGCGTTGCGTCACATGTCACGTGACTTTATCAAGGTGTTAGACACAGCATACGGTGTGAGGAGTGAGATCGCGGTGTGCGACTGATTGGTCCATGCGCTGTTACTTTGTATCTCATGTGAGTGTACACACTTATGCCTAACAAGAAGAGTACTATAGTGGTTTTTGTTCATTGCGCAATGATGTTGTTCTTTTTGGTTACAAGAATGAAACACATGACTGGAGGAATCTAAAAACAACCAGCCTGGTGCAAAAGTGCAGGGGAGAGACTTACAGTGCAGACAACTGTCTATTGAATCAATAAGCAACCGTGAACTGTGGTGGTTTTTCCTATGTCAATTTACAACTTCCTTTGGACATTATGTATGCATTTATCCAGGGATCTATCTCTAATTTTATATATATATATATATATATATAAATATATATATACACACACACATACATACATACATACACACACACACACACACATATACATATATATATATATACATATATATATATATATATATATATATATATATATATATATATATATATATATATACACACACACATATTCATTTTTAAAACAGCTTACCTGTAAAATCCTTTTCTTGGAGTACATCACGGGACACAGAGCACCATAATAATGACTATCTGGGTTATATGCTACCTTTAGGTGATTGGACACTGGCAACCAATAGTAAGAAGGTTCCTCCCACATATTTGCGTTGCCCTTATTTTTCAGATTGATCATATCCTATGCAGGTTGATAATTTATGGTATTAATATCTGCCTTATGCACGTTTTTGCATTCCTAATTAGGAAGTTTACTATATATTATTTCATCTTATGGTATTTTATGGTACGGCTATTTGCCTTAATACTTAATATTCTATATCTATAATAAGAAGTTAATTTTTTAGCGCAATATTCATTGGCAGATTTAGGACCGGAATAGCATTCAGCAACATGTCATTTAGGCCTTTGCAGGTCTTTTTTCTCAGAGAATAGGTGCAGGAACTCCTCCCTTCCAAGTCACCCTTGACTCCGCCCCCTACCCACCTCTGAGCACCATTTCTTGGGTCCACCCCTTACCCACCTCCCAGTACCACCCCTTTTAGAGAATACAGAACCAAATATAATTTTGTGGTGCTAAGTATTTTGTATGGAATTTGTTAACGAATGATAACAAGAAAGACAGTGAAATACTGTATATCTAGCAACAATAGACACCCCAGCAACAATAGATCCCCACCAGCAACAATGGATTCCCAACAGCCAGCATCAATAGACCCTTCAGCAGCCAGCAACAAAGACCCCTCCTTCAACAGTGGATCACTCCCAGCAACGACTGACCCCCTTGCAGCATAAGTCACACCCCTCAGCAACAATAGATCCCCCACGAGCAACAGAAGACCTCCCCAGCAGCTACCATCCTCCGTAAAAATAGATCCCCTCCAGCAACAATAAATTCCCCAGCAGCTAGCATCAATAGACCCTCCAGCACCCCTTACCATTCAGTTCTGGAGGTGCGGGAACTGCATTCACCCACGTTCCTGCTGGAAAAAAGCCCTGGGCCTTTGTCACATAGGTGCACTAATCAACACACATGCAGAGGGCCACGTGTACCCACCCATGAGGCACAGGTGGTTCATGTAGCCAGCCTGTTAAAATCAAAAGGTAGTCAGATTGCCTTCAGAGCTGTGCATTGATGCCGCACAGATTTATCTGTGCAAACAGAGAAAAGTGTGAAGATCTGTGCAGACGTCCACCGGTCGTTGACTTTAAGGCTTTGTTCATGGGATAGTAGAGGTGTTCCATGCATCCCCATGTGAGCAATCTCAGTCAAGTCAATTAGAATGCAGCAGCTGCACAGACAGACGCTGCTTCCAATGCGACATCCGTGAAGCTGTGGGTGCATGGCCCGAATACATCCAGGATGGCAGAGTGACTCCAGGCTCTGGAACGATCAGACCATATTGTCGGGATCCACCCAGCTGTCTGACAGCTAGCTCCGCCTCTTAGCACACAGCTGAAACAGGCTGCACCTGTGCCCTAACCAGCCCAGTGCTACAGTGAGTGCTGCAGGATCATAGAGCAGTGACTGCCAGTTACTGCACAGAGCAAACCGAGAACTGAGCAATCAGTGGTCATGCGATTGTTCAGTTCTCAGGCTCAGAGCCGACCTGAGACAGCTGCAGCATCACACCAATGCTGCACCATAGAGGTGAGTATGTAGGTTTATTTTTGTTTTTAATTAACCAACACTTCTCCTTTAATATGCATTTTTTTTACCTTCCCTTGTTCTATCCCTCATCAACATGCCAATTCAATTTCTAAATAAATCTTTCCGTTTTCATTGTATAACCTGTTTTAGACCCAATAAAGTCATCACTGGATTACTGGGTAACTGTGCTTCTTTATGCATTGTGAGCAAAGTATGGTGATGGGAGGAAAAAAGACCTCAGCCCTGAAGTAAGTAGTGCCTTTGGGAGAAGTTATGTCAACACCAATATGCTTAACTGGTGGGTGTCAGTCTGGAAGGAATAATGCTTGCATGCAATGGTGTCATTAACCCCACATAAAGTCCATCACAGAGTTTACACAAAGTTTGAGTATAAATGGGTCAGGTGGTCGGATAGCTAAATATTCTGCCCTGAATGAACAAAGTGACAGTCTAATTAATGTCTAATGACAAAGTCTACACAGAAATAAACGACAAATAACGTGTAGCACCACTTTAAGAATATCTCAATAGTGCAAATAAACCAGCGTACCAAAAAAAAAAAAAAATTTCAATCAACATATAAAGTTAAACAGAGGAAGAAAGTCCCAATTAGCTGTAAAAAGTTCAAAGTGATAAAGTATATCAAGCAAAGGAAACGCAACGCGTTCACACGTGCAAAAAAACTTCTGTGAGTGTATTCAGAGGCCAATCACCGTCTCCCTATAGAGTCAACACTCACTGGAACCGATGGCTGCCATACAACAGCATATGTTCCCACATGTGCTAAAGCGTCCACATAAAACTCTCCCCAGATCTGCATCAGGTGGCACCTCTCAATGGGATGCAGCCGAGATAAAAAAAAAAGCTCACCAGGAGCCAAAAGGATAGTTTACAATAGTGCAGTATTTTAAATAAAAAATTGATGTATGACAATCAATGATGAAAAAGCTAGAGCGCTTAATAAAACAGCTGCTGCCGACCCGGGATTGCGCATCAGCGTGATGTCAGCACAAAAAACTCTGCCTATTTTTTTTTTTACCCATGTGAGTTATGTACACTACCTGGACATGAAAGCTGCCGCATTATTTGTCTATAATGCCACAGCGCGGATTCTTCTATTTTTATTTACAGAAATAAATGCGATTTCATTCTCATATTCTTTAGGCTCCAATATGTGATCGTTTCTCAACGACCATTAAAAAAGTAGTATGGTGCTTTTTTTTTTTTACTTAGAATCATACTTGCCTTGGTGGATCTGTCCCCAGGGGACCCCAAGACACCTTTCACACTGGGGCGTTTTTCAGGCGCTTTTGGGATAAAAATAATGCATGAAAATCGCCTGAAAAACGCCACCCCTGCAGCCCCAGTGTGAGAGCCCGAGTACTTTCACACTGGGGTGGTGCGCTTGCAGGACGTTAGAAAAAGTCCTGCAAGAAGCATTTTCCGGGCGGTGCGGGAGCGGTGTATACACCGCTCCTCCACCGCCCCTACCATTGGAATCAATGGGCACCGCTGCCGAAGCGCCTCCAAAGTGATTCAGCAGAGGCGCTTTGCAGGCACAATTAAACCTTTATTCGGCCCGCTAGCAGGGGTTAAAAGCTCCCAACTAGAAGCCAAAAAGTGCCGCTATTACAGCGGTAAAGCGCATCTGAAATTAGCGGTGCTTTAGCGCCCCCGCCCCAGTGTGAAAGTAGCCCAAGACTGAGAACTAAGTGATCAAACACCACTGATCCCTCAGTTCTCAGAGCTCCCTAAGCAGAGAACTCTGTTCTGCCCCCCCCCCCACACTCACTGGAGTGCTGGGCTGTGGAGGGGGCTGAAGCGGCCAGCTCAGCGGCTCACTGAGGGGCTGAGCCGGGTGCCGGTCCAGGCATGTGGGCGGATCCCAACTTCATTGTCACGATCTTGTCTGAGCCTGGACTGGCTCTGCGAAGTCACATAACGAACTGCACTCCTGTGATCCACAGAAGTACAGCCAAATAAACTTTAGCTGTACTTCCTTTAACCACTTGCTTACTGGGCACTTAAACCCTCCTCCTGTCCAGACCAATTTTCAGCTTTTAGAGCTGTCGTACTTTGAATGACAATTGCGCGGTCATACAACGCTGTACCCCAACAAAATTTTTATCATTTTTACCCACAAATAGAGCTTTCTTTTTGCGGTATTTGGTCACCTCTGTGGTTTTTATTTTTTGTTAAAAAATTGAAAAAGACAACATTTTTTTTTTTTAAATGTTATTTTTTTTAAATTTTGTTATAAAATTTTGCAAACAGGTAATTTTTCTCCATTGATGTACGCTGATGAGGCGGCACTGATGGGCACTGAAGGGTGGCAGTGATGGGCACTGATGGGTGGCAGTGATGGGCACTGATTGCTTACACTGATGGCAGCACTGCTAGGTGGCACTGATTGGCACCACTGGTGGGCATTGATAGGTGGCACTTGTGGGCATTGATAGGTGGCACTTGTGGGCATTGATAGGTGGCAATGGCAGGTGGCATTGACAGGCACAGATGAGGCAGATGTGCCTCCTTCCTCTTCGGGACCGATGTCCCTTTAACATAAGCCAGTGATCAGCTTTTTTTCTCCTCACGCAAAAAAAGATTACCGAGCTTTTGTTTACATCATGTGATCAGCTGTCATTGGCTGACAGCTGATCCTTACTCGGATCTGTAATCACCTGAGTTTCGGTGACCACAGCGTGTGCACCACGCGCCCTGCAAGGTGTGCGCGGGGCGCGTGCACAGGGGAGGACGTCCTATGATGGCATCCCGGAAAATGGGGTCCGCGCTGTGGCCGTCATTTGACTATGGCCCGGACCTCAAGTGGTTAAAATAGTGTCACACTCTTGACAATGTATTCTCCAGGAAGATCTCCATTCATTGTCTCCAAGAGATAGAGAAAAAGCAGTTGAGTGACTCAGCATGAAAGTGACCGAGGAAAGCAGACAAACCAGTAGAAGTGCTTTTTGGTGATGTGTAAAAAGTATAAATGTGGCAAACTGAGAGTGCAAGGCTTAACAACAATCTGGTCAGAGTATTGTGTCCCTACATGTGAGTATTGCACAAGAGCAACACAATTCTTAAGTCCTGTTGTATGCTTTTCATTAAGAAACACACACCACAGTGTCAATTTCACAAACATATAGTTGGTACATTCCTACATGGAATCTATGAACGAATGTCAGTTGACCAAAACCGATATAAAATTATAAATAGCTATAGATTGCTCTTTATAACTCACAAATGTAGTAGCTATTGGATAACTAAGCAATACAATGATTGCATTTAAGTTATTAGATCTGTTTTTCAACAAAGAGCTTGTCTGGCTGTACTTCTACGAATCACAGAAATGCAATTCGTTTTGCACTCCTATGACCCATTTTTAGCAGAGAGCAGTGTAAAAATAGCGGCGCTTTACCACCGACGCCAGTCTACCCCAATGTGAAAGTGCGCTAAACATCCAGCGTGAAAGTAGTCATATTATGAAGACAATACAGCACAGAAGCATCAAGTCTTCTGTCAAAGCAAGAGAAAGACTCCATGACATGTGGAGCAAAACAGGGAACTCTAGAAGGGAAATTTTAAACCTGCATTTCTGGAAGATATAAGAAAGCACAGAAGTCTCCAGTTATAACTAAAACACTAATTTCATAAGAACCAACGCTTGGAGAAACCTGGAAACTATAACCGACTTTTAGCAACAGTTTACACTAAATTATTTATAGTGTAAAAAATTATTCAAATAATCTAGATAGAATCCAGATCCAGGAAGGCACAGTCAATGTCTCAGATTTACTGCACACACTACTAATGGTCACATTCTTCTTCAAACTTCTGCAGCCAACTGAATCGGAGTACAAATATTTCAACCAGTCACCTTTACAAATCTATCTGAAATCTACTACCTCTTCTTCATTATGCACCTCAGACCATCATGACTCACCTCTCTAAATTCAACCCTTCCTAAAACTCACATCAAACGGCAAGGCTCCCACTTCTTGTTCATCACCTACCTACACTTTGACAATCTGCCCTGTTACTCCTCATTCAAGTTATGCCGTGTACACGCGACCGGTTTTTCAGTTAGAATAAACTCTGATGGTTTTTCTGACGGAGTTCTGCTGAGACGGACTTGCGTACACACGATCACACCAAAATCCGATCGTTTAGAACGCGGTGACGTACAATGGGACTAGAAAAAGGAAGTTCAATAGCCAGTAGCCAATAGCTGCCCTTGCGTTGTTTCTGGTCCGTCGGAATAGCATACAGATGAACGGTTTTCCAGATAGGAATTGATTCCGTTGGAAAGATATAAAACATGTTCTATTTCTAGGTTCGTCAGAATTTTCAAAAGAAAAAGGCCAATGTAGCCCACACACGATCGGAATATCGGATGAAATGATTCCGTCGGACCTTTTCTGCCGGAAAGTCGGGTCGTGTGTACGCGGCATTACACATCTTCAGTTCTACCTTCTACAACTTATCTCATTTCCATTGCCCCACCAGTCTCCTCTCACTACCTACCTTTTGCTGCTCTCCTTCTCATCCAGTTCTTCTCCTCACCATTGGCCTATTGCAGCTTCCATATGTCTTTCACATCAAATACCAACTTTATCCTGTTCATTCCTAGCCACCTACCCTCCCCATCTACCTACCAACTTTGTCCTACTCTGCCCTCACCATCTACCTACCTTGTTTCACTCTTCCCTCCCTCACCAGCTGACAACTTTGTCCCCTTCTTGCCTCCCTCAGCACCTCTCTTCCCTCCCTTGCAATCTACAACATTTCTTTCTACCTTTCACGTCACCCGCTAAATTTGTCCCTCTTCTCCCCTCAATTCTCTTATTGTCATCTACCTTGTCCCTTCTCTTCCCTCCTGCACTACTTACCGTATCCCTCTTTCCCCTCCCTTGACCTTTTTTTCTATCATCTATTTTGAAATTCTTAATTGTCCACCTCCACCACTCTTAACACTTACTGGATCCTTCTCATATTCCTTTTCCCCTCTCCTCCCCCTAGTCACCTACCTTGTCCTTTTTGTCTTCCTCCTTATACCTGTTGTGTACCTTTAAACCCCCCCGTGGTCTACGTGGTCTCCTCTCCTAGTCACCTACCTTGCCCCCCAACCCCTATACTTGTCCTATACCTTTCACCCCCTCCGCCTCATGACCTACTTTATCTCGGCTCTTCCCCCTAATCAGCTTTCGAACCCGTAATTACCTACTTTGTCCCTTCTCCTACCCTAATCACCTACCTTGACCCTTTCCCTTCTTTATACATGTCCTGCATGTTTTGCCCCATCATGAGTTACCCTGTCCCTTCTGCCTGTCCCGCCCCCCCGTCACCTACCCTGACCCATTCTCTTCCTCATACTTGTACTGCACCTTGCAACCCCATCATAACCTACCTTGTCTTATTGTCTCCCCCTAATCACCTACCTTGACCCTTTCCCATCTTCATACATGTCCTGCATGTTACGCCCCCATCATGACTTACCCTGTTCCATTCTCTTCCCCCTAGTCACCTACCCCGTCCCCTCCCGCTAGTCACCTACCCGGTCCCCTCCCCCTAGTCACCTACCCGGTCCCCTCCCCCTAGTCACCTACCCGGTCCCTTCTCCCTAGTCACCTACCCGGTCCCTTCTCCCTAGTCACCTACCCGGTCCCCTCCCCCTAGTCACCTACCCGGTCCCCTCCCCCTAGTCACCTACCCGGTCCCCTCCCCCTAGTCACCTACCCGGTCCCTTCTCCCTAGTCACCTACCCGGTCCCTTCTCCCTAGTCACCTACCCTGCCCCTTCCCCCTAGTCACCTACCCTGCCCCTTCCCCCTAGTCACCTACCCTGCCCCTTCCTCCTAATCACCTACCCTGCCCCTTCCTCCTAATCACCTACCCTGCCCCTTCCTCCTAATCACCTACCCTGTCCCTTCCCCCTAGTCACCTACCCTGTCCCTTACCTTCCTCATACTTGTACTGCACCTTACTACCCCACCACGATCTACCTTATCTTATCTCCTCCCCCTATTCTCTTACCTTGTCCCTTTCTCTTCTTCGTATACACTGCACTTTTCACCCCTCCAGACACCTAGCAGTGCCCCGTGTGCCTTCCATGCAGTCAGCACTCCCCCGCCCTCTTACCTGTAGGGCTGTGCGGGGCTCCAGGTGTTATTGGTCCGCTCTTCTACAAGGACCCGGTGTAAGAACTCTTCCTTATTCCGCTCTGAGTGAGAGATGAAGCGGAGCTCCCCCTCCCTGTCCAGCTACACCCTCCTTCCTGGGCCCCTCCCCCACCCTCCTCTCTCTCACACGGTGCACCGTATCCTCTCCTCACAGTCTCGGTCCCCCACCCCGGACGTCCCGTTCTCTTCTCTATGGCCGCTCAGTCCTCCGGACTGTGTTATGTGAGGGAGTTTCTGGAACTTTTGCTTGTTCTATTTCCTCCTCTGTCACTCCTCCTCCTCTCCGGACTTCACTGCACCTTCCTCATTCCTTGTCCTCATCACGTCTGCAGACATCCCTCCTTCACCTGAGGCGATCCCGCCAATCACAGCATTTCCCGGAGTACTCCTCACCTTTCATCTACCTATAGACTGTGCTGGGTACATGGGGAGCCCGGTGTGTGTGAGTGGGATGGAGACTGGTGTGTGTGTGTGTCTGGGATGGAGTCTGGTGTGTGTGTGTGACTGGGATGGAGTCTGGTGTGTGTGTGTGACTGGGATGGAGTCTGGTGTGTGTGTGTGTGTCTGGGATGGAGTCTGGTGTGTGTGTGACTGGGATGGAGTCTGGTGTGTGTTTGTTTGTGAGTGTGGGATGGGGTCTAGTGTGTTGGTGACTGAGATGGAGACCGGTGTGTGTGTGTGACTGGGATGGAGACCGGTGTGTGTGTGTGTGTGACTGGGATGGAGACCGGTGTGTGACTGGAGTGGAGTCTGGTGTGTGTGTGTGACTGGAGTGGAGTCTGGTGTGTGTGTGTGACTGGGGTGGAGTCTGGTGTGTGTGACTGGGGTGGAGTCTGGTGTGTGTGTGTGACTGGGGTGGAGTCTGGTGTGTGTGTGACTGGGGTGGAGTCTGGTGTGTGTGTGTGTGACTGTGACTGGGGTGGAGTCTGGTGTGTGTGTGTGACTGGGGTGGAGTCTGGTGTGTGTGTGTGACTGGGGTGGAGTCTGGTGTGTGTGTGTGACTGGGGTGGAGTCTGGTGTGTGTGTGTGACTGGGGTGGAGTCTGGTGTGTGTGTGTGACTGGGGTGGAGTCTGGTGTGTGTGTGTGTGACTGGGGTGGAGTCTGGTGTGTGTGTGTGACTGGGGTGGAGTCTGGTGTGTGTGTGACTGGGGTGGAGTCTGGTGTGTGTGTGACTGGGGTGGAGTCTGGTGTGTGTGTGACTGGGATGGAGTCTGGTGTGTGTGTGACTGGGATGGAGTCTGGTGTGTGTGTGTGTGACTGGGATGGAGTCTGGTGTGTGTGTGTGTGACTGGGATGGAGTCTGGTGTGTGTGTGTGTGACTGGGATGGAGTCTGGTGTGTGTGTGTGTGACTGGGATGGAGTCTGGTGTGTGTGTGTGTGACTGGGATGGAGTCTGGTGTGTGTGTGTGTGACTGGGATGGAGTCTGGTGTGTGTGTGTGTGACTGGGATGGAGTCCGGCGTGTGTGTGTGACTGGGATGGAGTCCGGCGTGTGTGTGTGTGACTGGGATGGAGTCCGGTGTGTGTGTGACTGGGATGGAGTCGTGTGTGTGTGTGTGACTGGGATGGAGTCGTGTGTGTGTGTGTGACTGGGATGGAGTCTGGTGTGTGTGTGTGTGACTGGGATGGAGTCTGGTGTGTGTGTGTGTGACTGGGATGGAGTCTGGTGTGTGTGTGACTGGGGTGGAGTCTGGTGTGTGTGTGTGACTGGGGTGGAGTCTGGTGTGTGTGTGTGACTGGGGTGGAGTCTGGTGTGTGTGTGACTGGGATGGAGTCCGGCGTGTGTGTGTGTGACTGGGATGGAGTCCGGTGTGTGTGTGTGTGTGACTGGGATGGAGTCCGGTGTGTGTGACTGGGATGGAGTCCGGTGTGTGTGTGTGACTGGGATGGAGTCCGGTGTGTGTGTGTGTGACTGGGATGGAGTCCGGTGTGTGTGTGTGTGTGACTGGGATGGAGTCCGGCGTGTGTGTGTGTGTGACTGGGATGGAGTCCGGTGTGTGTGTGTGTGTGACTGGGATGGAGTCCGGTGTGTGTGTGACTGGGATGGAGTCCGGCGTGTGTGTGTGTGACTGGGATGGAGTCCGGTGTGTGTGTGTGACTGGGATGGAGTCCGGTGTGTGTGTGTGTGACTGGGATGGAGTCCGGTGTGTGTGTGTGTGTGTGTGACTGGGATGGAGTCCGGTGTGTGTGTGTGTGACTGGGATGGAGTCCGGTGTGTGTGTGTGTGACTGGGATGGAGTCCGGTGTGTGTGACTGGGATGGAGTCCGGTGTGTGTGACTGGGATGGAGTCCGGTGTGTGTGACTGGGATGGAGTCCGGTGTGTGTGACTGGGATGGAGTCCGGTGTGTGTGACTGGGATGGAGTCCGGTGTGTGTGACTGGGATGGAGTCCGGTGTGTGTGTGTGTGACTGGGATGGAGTCCGGTGTGTGTGTGTGACTGGGATGGAGTCCGGTGTGTGTGTGTGACTGGCATGGAGTCCGGTGTGTGTGTGTGACTGGGATGGAGTCCGGTGTGTGTGTGTGACTGGGATGGAGTCCGGTGTGTGTGACTGGGATGGAGTCCGGTGTGTGTGACTGGGATGGAGTCCGGTGTGTGTGACTGGGATGGAGTCCGGTGTGTGTGACTGGGATGGAGTCCGGTGTGTGTGTGTGTGACTGGGATGGAGTCCGGTGTGTGTGTGTGTGACTGGGATGGAGTCCGGTGTGTGTGTGTGTGACTGGGATGGAGTCCGGTGTGTGTGTGTGTGACTGGGATGGAGTCCGGTGTGTGTGTGTGACTGGGATGGAGTCCGGTGTGTGTGTGTGTGTGTGTGTGTGACTGGGATGGAGTCCGGTGTGTGTGACTGGGATGGAGTCCGGTGTGTGTGTGTGTGTGACTGGGATGGAGTCCGGTGTGTGTGTGTGACTGGGATGGAGTCCGGTGTGTGTGTGTGTGACTGGGATGGAGTCCGGTGTGTGTGTGTGACTGGGATGGAGTCTGGTGTGTGTGTGACTGGGATGGAGTCTGGTGTGTGTGTGACTGGGATGGAGTCTGGTGTGTGTGTGACTGGGATGGAGTCTGGTGTGTGTGTGTGTGTGTGTGTGTGTGGCTGGGATGGAGACTGGTGTGTGTGTGTGTGACTGGGATGGAGACTGGTGTGTGTGTGTGTGTGTGTGTGACTGGGATGGAGACTGGTGTGTGTGTGTGTGTGTGTGTGACTGGGATGGAGACTGGTGTGTGTGTGTGTGACTGGGATGGAGACTGGTGTGTGTGTGTGTGTGTGACTGGGATGGAGACTGGTGTGTGTGTGTGTGTGACTGGGATGGAGACTGGTGTGTGTGTGTGACTGGGATGGAGACTGGTGTGTGTGTGTGACTGGGATGGAGACTGGTGTGTGCGCCTGGGATGGAGACTGGTGTGTGTGACTGGGATGGAGACTGGTGTGTGTGTGTGTGTGTGTGCGTGACTGGGATGGAGACTGGTGTGTGTGCGTGTCTGGGATGGAGACTGGTGTGTGTGTGTGACTGGGATGGAGACTGGTGCGTGTGTGACTGGGATGGAGACTGGTGCGTGTGTGACTGGGATGGAGACTGGTGCGTGTGTGACTGGGATGGAGACTGGTGCGTGTGTGACTGGGATGGAGACTGGTGCGTGTGTGACTGGGATGGAGACTGGTGCGTGTGTGACTGGGATGGAGACTGGTGCGTGTGTGTGTGACTGGGATGGAGACTGGTGCGTGTGTGTGTGACTGGGATGGAGACTGGTGCGTGTGTGTGTGACTGGGATGGAGACTGGTGCGTGTGTGTGTGACTGGGATGGAGACCGGTGCGTGTGTGTGTGACTGGGATGGAGACCGGTGTGTGTGTGACTGGGATGGAGACCGGTGTGTGTGTGACTGGGATGGAGAGCGATGTGTGTGTGACTGGGATGGAGACTGGTCTGTGTTTGTGTGTGACTGGGATGGAGACCGGTCTGTGTTTGTGTGTGACTGGGATGGAGACCGGTCTGTGTTTGTGTGTGACTGGGATGGAGGCCGGTCTGTGTTTGTGTGTGACTGGGATGGAGACCGGTCTGTGTGTGTGACTGGGATGGAGATCGGTCTGTGTTTGTGTGTGACTGGGATGGAGACTGGTGTGTGTGTGACTGGGATGGAGTCTGGTGTGTGTGTGTGATTGGGATGGAGTCTGGTGTGTGTGTGACTGGGATGGAGTCTGGTGTGTGTTTGTTTGTGAGTGTGGGATGGAGTCTAGTGTGTTGGTGACTGAGATGGAGACCGGTGTGTGTGTGTGTGTGACTGGGATGGAGACCGGTGTGTGTGTGTGACTGGGGTGGAGTCTGGTGTGTGTGTGACTGGGGTGGAGTCTGGTGTGTGTGTGACTGGGGTGGAGTCTGGTGTGTGTGTGACTGGGGTGGAGTCTGGTGTGTGTGTGACTGGGGTGGAGTCTGGTGTGTGTGTGTGACGGGGTGGAGTCTGGTGTGTGTGTGTGACGGGGTGGAGTCTGGTGTGTGTGTGTGACGGGGTGGAGTCTGGTGTGTGTGTGACTGGGGTGGAGTCTGGTGTGTGTGTGTGACTGGGGTGGAGTCTGGTGTGTGTGTGTGACTGGGGTGGAGTCTGGTGTGTGTGTGACTGGGGTGGAGTCTGGTGTGTGTGTGACTGGGATGGAGTCTGGTGTGTGTGTGACTGGGATGGAGTCTGGTGTGTGTGTGACTGGGATGGAGTCTGGTGTGTGTGTGTGACTGGAATGGAGTCTGGTGTGTGTGTGACTGGGATGGAGTCTGGTGTGTGTGACTGGGATGGAGTCTGGTGTGTGTGTGTGACGGGGTGGAGTCTGGTGTGTGTGTGTGACAGGGTGGAGTCTGGTGTGTGTGTGTGACGGGGTGGAGTCTGGTGTGTGTGTGACTGGGGTGGAGTCTGGTGTGTGTGTGTGACTGGGGTGGAGTCTGGTGTGTGTGTGTGACTGGGGTGGAGTCTGGTGTGTGTGTGTGACTGGGGTGGAGTCTGGTGTGTGTGTGTGACTGGGGTGGAGTCTGGTGTGTGTGTGACTGGGGTGGAGTCTGGTGTGTGTGTGACTGGGATGGAGTCTGGTGTGTGTGTGACTGGGATGGAGTCTGGTGTGTGTGTGACTGGGATGGAGTCTGGTGTGTGTGTGACTGGGATGGAGACTGGTGCGTGTGTGTGTGACTGGGATGGAGACTGGTGCGTGTGTGTGACTGGGATGGAGACTGGTGCGTGTGTGTGTGACTGGGATGGAGACTGGTGCGTGTGTGTGTGACTGGGATGGAGACTGGTGCGTGTGTGTGTGACTGGGATGGAGACTGGTGCGTGTGTGTGTGACTGGGATGGAGACCGGTGCGTGTGTGTGTGACTGGGATGGAGACCGGTGTGTGTGTGACTGGGATGGAGACCGGTGTGTGTGTGACTGGGATGGAGAGCGATGTGTGTGTGACTGGGATGGAGACTGGTCTGTGTTTGTGTGTGACTGGGATGGAGACCGGTCTGTGTTTGTGTGTGACTGGGATGGAGACCGGTCTGTGTTTGTGTGTGACTGGGATGGAGGCCGGTCTGTGTTTGTGTGTGACTGGGATGGAGACCGGTCTGTGTGTGTGACTGGGATGGAGATCGGTCTGTGTTTGTGTGTGACTGGGATGGAGACTGGTGTGTGTGTGACTGGGATGGAGTCTGGTGTGTGTGTGTGACTGGGATGGAGTCTGGTGTGTGTGTGACTGGGATGGAGTCTGGTGTGTGTGTGACTGGGATGGAGTCTGGTGTGTGTGTGTGACTGGAATGGAGTCTGGTGTGTGTGTGACTGGGATGGAGTCTGGTGTGTGTGACTGGGATGGAGTCTGGTGTGTGTGTGTGACGGGGTGGAGTCTGGTGTGTGTGTGTGACGGGGTGGAGTCTGGTGTGTGTGTGTGACGGGGTGGAGTCTGGTGTGTGTGTGACTGGGGTGGAGTCTGGTGTGTGTGTGTGACTGGGGTGGAGTCTGGTGTGTGTGTGTGTGACTGGGGTGGAGTCTGGTGTGTGTGTGACTGGGGTGGAGTCTGGTGTGTGTGTGACTGGGATGGAGTCTGGTGTGTGTGTGACTGGGATGGAGTCTGGTGTGTGTGTGACTGGGATGGAGACTGGTGCGTGTGTGTGTGACTGGGATGGAGACTGGTGCGTGTGTGTGACTGGGATGGAGACTGGTGCGTGTGTGTGTGACTGGGATGGAGACTGGTGCGTGTGTGTGTGACTGGGATGGAGACTGGTGCGTGTGTGTGTGACTGGGATGGAGACTGGTGCGTGTGTGTGTGACTGGGATGGAGACCGGTGTGTGTGTGACTGGGATGGAGACCGGTGTGTGTGTGTGACTGGGATGGAGAGCGATGTGTGTGTGACTGGGATGGAGACTGGTCTGTGTTTGTGTGTGACTGGGATGGAGACCGGTCTGTGTTTGTGTGTGACTGGGATGGAGACCGGTCTGTGTTTGTGTGTGACTGGGATGGAGGCCGGTCTGTGTTTGTGTGTGACTGGGATGGAGACCGGTCTGTGTGTGTGACTGGGATGGAGATCGGTCTGTGTTTGTGTGTGACTGGGATGGAGACTGGTGTGTGTGTGACTGGGATGGAGTCTGGTGTGTGTGTGTGACTGGGATGGAGTCTGGTGTGTGTGTGACTGGGATGGAGTCTGGTGTGTGTGACTGGGATGGAGTCTGGTGTGTGTGTGTGACGGGGTGGAGTCTGGTGTGTGTGTGTGACGGGGTGGAGTCTGGTGTGTGTGTGTGACGGGGTGGAGTCTGGTGTGTGTGTGACTGGGGTGGAGTCTGGTGTGTGTGTGTGACTGGGGTGGAGTCTGGTGTGTGTGTGTGACTGGGGTGGAGTCTGGTGTGTGTGTGACTGGGGTGGAGTCTGGTGTGTGTGTGACTGGGATGGAGTCTGGTGTGTGTGTGTGACTGGAATGGAGTCTGGTGTGTTTGTGACTGGGATGGAGTCCGGTGTGTGTGTGTGTGTGTGACTGGGATGGAGACCGGTGTGTGTGACTGGGATGGAGACCGGTGTGTGTGACTGGGATGGAGTCTGGTGTGTTTGTGGCTGGGATGGAGTCTGGTGTGTTTGTGACTGGGATGGAGTCTGGTGTGTTTGTGACTGGGATGGAGTCTGGTGTGTTTGTGACTGGGATGGATCCCGGTGTGTGTGACTGAGATGGAGTGCTGGTGTGTGTGACTGGGATGGAGACCGGTGTGTGTGTGTGTGACTGGGATGGAGACTGGTGTGTGTGTGTGACTGGGCTGGAGAGCGGTGTGTGTGTGTGAATGGGATGAAGACCAGTCTGTGTTTGTGTGTGACTGGGATGGAGACCGGTCTGTGTTTGTGTGTGACTGGGATGGAGACCGGTCTGTGTGTGTGACTGGGATGGAGACCGGTCTGTGTTTCTGTGTGACTGGGATGGAGTCTGGTGTGTGTGTGTGTGTGACTGGGATGGAGTCTGGTGTGTGTGTGACTGGGATGGAGTCTGGTGTGTGTGTGACTGGGATGGAGTCTGGTGTGTGTGACTGGGATGGAGTCTGGTGTGTGTGTGACTGGGATGGAGTCTGGTGTGTGTGACTGGGATGGAGTCTGGTGTGTGTGTGACTGGGATGGAGTCTGGTGTGTGTGTGTGACTGGGATGGAGTCTGGTGTGTGTGTGTGACTGGGATGGAGTCTGGTGTGTGTGTGTGACTGGGATGGAGTCTGGTGTGTGTGTGTGACTGGGATGGAGTCTGGTGTGTGTGTGTGTGACTGGGATGGAGTCTGGTGTGTGTGTGTGACTGGGATGGAGTCTGGTGTGTGTGTGTGACTGGGATGGAGACTGGTGTGTGTGTGTGTGTGTGTGTGTGTGTGTGTGACTGGGATGGAGACTGGTGTGTGTGTGTGTGTGTGTGACTGGGATGGAGACTGGTGTGTGTGTGACTGGGATGGAGACTGGTGTGTGTGTGTGTGTGACTGGGATGGAGACTGGTGTGTGTGTGTGTGTGACTGGGATGGAGACTGGTGTGTGTGTGTGTGTGACTGGGATGGAGACTGGTGTGTGTGTGTGACTGGGATGGAGACTGGTGTGTGTGTGTGTGTGTGTGCGCCTGGGATGGAGACTGGTGTGTGTGACTGGGATGGAGACTGGTGTGTGTGTGCGTGACTGGGATGGAGACTGGTGTGTGTGCGTGTCTGGGATGGAGACTGGTGTGTGTGTGTGACTGGGATGGAGACTGGTGTGTGTGTGTGACTGGGATGGAGACTGGTGCGTGTGTGACTGGGATGGAGACTGGTGCGTGTGTGACTGGGATGGAGACTGGTGCGTATGTGACTGGGATGGAGACTGGTGCGTGTGTGACTGGGATGGAGACTGGTGCGTGTGTGACTGGGATGGAGACTGGTGCGTGTGTGTGTGACTGGGATGGAGACTGGTGCGTGTGTGTGTGACTGGGGTGGAGTCTGGTGTGTGTGTGACTGGGGTGGAGTCTGGTGTGTGTGTGACTGGGATGGAGTCTGGTGTGTGTGTGACTGGGATGGAGTCTGGTGTGTGTGTGACTGCGATGGAGTCTGGTGTGTGTGTGACTGGGATGGAGTCTGGTGTGTGTGTGTGACTGGGGTGGAGTCTGGTGTGTGTGTGACTGGGGTGGAGTCTGGTGTGTGTGTGACTGGGGTGGAGTCTGGTGTGTGTGTGACTGGGGTGGAGTCTGGTGTGTGTGTGACTGGGGTGGAGACTGGGGTGGAGTCTGGTGTGTGTGTGTGACTGGGGTGGAGTCTGGTGTGTGTGTGACTGGGGTGGAGTCTGGTGTGTGTGTGACTGGGGTGGAGTCTGGTGTGTGTGTGTGTGACTGGGGTGGAGTCTGGTGTGTGTGTGACTGGGGTGGAGTCTGGTGTGTGTGTGACTGGGGTGGAGTCTGGTGTGAGTGTGTGACTGGGATGGAGACTGGTCTGTGTTTGTGTGTGACTGGGATGGAGACCGGTGTGTGTGACTGGGATGGAGTCCGGTGTGTGTGACTGGGATGGAGTCCGGTGTGTGTGACTGGGATGGAGTCCGGTGTGTGTGACTGGGATGGAGTTCGGTGTGTGTGACTGGGATGGAGTCCGGTGTGTGTGACTGGGATGGAGTCCGGTGTGTGTGACTGGGATGGAGTCCGGTGTGTGTGACTGGGATGGAGTCCGGTGTGTGTGACTGGGATGGAGCACTGGTGTGTGTGTGACTGGGATGGAGACCGGTGTGTGTGTGACTGGGATGGAGACTGTTCTGTGTTTGTGTGTGACTATGATGGAGACCGGTGTGTGTGACTGGGATGGAGTCTGGTGCGTTTGTGACTGGGATGGAGTCTGGTGTGTTTGTGACTGGAATGGAGTCTGGTGTGTTTGTGACTGGGATGGATCCCGGTGTGTGTGACTGAGATGGAGTGCTGGTGTGTGACTGGGATGGAGACCGGTGTGTGTGTGTGACTGGGATGGAGACCGGTGTGTGTGTGTGACTGGGATGGAGACCGGTGTGTGTGTGTGACTGGGCTGGAGAGCGATGTGTGTGTGACTGGGATGAAGACCGGTCTTTGTTTGTGTGTGACTGGGATGGAGACCGGTCTGTGTTTGTGTGTGACTGGGATGGAGACCGGTCTGTGTGTGTGACTGGGATGGAGTCTGGTGTGTGTATGTGACTGGGATGGAGTCTGGTGTGTGTGTGTGACTGGGATGGAGTCTGGTGTGTGTGTGACTGGGATGGAGTCTGGTGTGTGTTTGTTTGTGTGTGACTGGGATGGAGACCGGTCTGTGTTTGTGTGTGACTGGGATGGAGACCGGTCTGTGTGTGTGACTGGGATGGAGACCGGTCTGTGTGTGTGACTGGGATGGAGACCGGTCTGTGTTTGTGTGTGACTGGGATGGAGACTGGTGTGTGTGTGACTGGGATGGAGTCTGGTGTGTGTGTGTGACTGGGATGGAGTCTGGTGTGTGTGTGTGTGACTGGGATGGAGTCTGGTGTGTGTGTGTGACTGGGATGGAGTCTGGTGTGTGTGTGTGACTGGGATGGAGTCCGGTGTGTGTGACTGGGATGGAGTCCGGTGTGTGACTGGGATGGAGCGCTGGTGTGTGTGTGACTGGGATGGAGACCAGTGTGTGTGTGACTGGGATGGAGACTGGTCTGTGTTTGTGTGTGACTACGATGGAGACCGGTGTGTGTGACTGGGATGGAGTCTGGTGCGTTTGTGACTGGGATGGAGTCTGGTGCGTTTGTGACTGGGATGGAGTCTGGTGCATTTATGACTGGGATGGAGTCTGGTGTGTTTGTGACTGGGATGGATCCCGGTGTGTGTGACTGAGATGGAGTGCTGGTGTGTGTGACTGGGATGGAGACCGGTGTGTGTGACTGGGATGGAGACCGGTGTGTGTGTGTGTGACTGGGATGGCGACCGGTGTGTGTGTGTGACTGGGCTGGAGAGCGATGTGTGTGTGTGACTGGGATGAAGACCGGTCTGTGTTTGTGTGTGACTGGGATGGAGACCGGTCTGTGTGTGTGACTGGGATGGAGACTGGTCTGTGTTTGTGTGTGACTGGGATGGAGACTGGTGTGTGTGACTGGGATGGAGACCGGTGTGTGTGACTGGGGTGGAGTCCGGTGTGTGTGACTGGGATGGAGTCCGGTGTGTGTGACTGGGATGGAGTCCGGTTTGTGTGACTGGGATGGAGTCCGGTGTGTGTGACTGGGATGGAGTCCGGTGTGTGTGACTGGGATGGAGTCCGGTGTGTGTGACTGGGATGGAGTCCGGTGTGTGTGACTGGGATGGAGTCCGGTGTGTGTGACTGGGATGGAGTCCGGCGTGTGTGACTGGGATGGAGTCCGGCGTGTGTGACTGGGATGGAGTCCGGCGTGTGTGACTGGGATGGAGTCCGGCGTGTGTGACTGGGATGGAGTCCGGCGTGTGTGACTGGGATGGAGTCCGGCGTGTGTGACTGGGATGGAGTCTGGCGCGTGTGTGACTGGGATGGAGTCTGGCGCGTGTGTGACTGGGATGGAGTCTGGCGCGTGTGTGACTGGGATGGAGTCTGGCGCGTGTGTGACTGGGATGGAGTCTGGCGCGTGTGTGACTGGGATGGAGTCCGGCGCGTGTGTGACTGGGATGGAGTCCGGCGCGTGTGTGACTGGGATGGAGTCCGGCGCGTGTGTGACTGGGATGGAGTCCGGCGCGTGTGTGACTGGGATGGAGTCCGGCGCGTGTGTGACTGGGATGGAGTCCGGCGCGTGTGTGACTGGGATGGAGTCCGGCGCGTGTGTGACTGGGATGGAGTCTGGCGCGTGTGTGACTGGGATGGAGACTGGTGTGTGTGTGTGTGTGTGTGACTGGGATGGAGACCTGTGTGTGTGTGTGTGTGTGTGACTGGGATGGAGCTCCGGTGTGTGTGTGACTGGGATGGAGACCGGTGTGTGTGACTGGGATGGAGACCGGTGTGTGTGACTGGGATGGAGACCGGTGTGTGTGACTGGGATGGAGCGCTGGTGTGTGTGACAGGTATGGACACTGATGTGTGTGTGTGTGTAACTGGGGTGGAGCCTGGTGTGTGTGACACTGGAATGGAGACTGGTGTGTCCGACTGGGATGGAGACTGGTGTGTCCGACTGGGATGGAGACTGGTGTGTCCGACTGGGATGGAGACTGGTGTGTCCGACTGGGATGGAGACTGGTGTGTCCGACTGGGATGGAGACTGGTGTGTCCGACTGGGATGGAGACTGGTGTGTCCGACTGGGATGGAGACTGGTGTGTCCGACTGGGATGGAGACTGGTGTGTCCGACTGGGATGGAGACTGGTGTGTCCGACTGGGATGGAGACTGGTGTGTCCGACTGGGATGGAGACCGGAGTGTGTGACTGGGATGGAGCGCTTTTGTGTGTGACTGGGATGGAGACCGGAGTGTGTGACTGGGATGGAGTGCTGGTGTGTGTGACTGGGAGTGCTGGAAGCTCAGCCAGAGTCCCCTCTCTCCTATGTATTCCAGGCCTGGCCCACCCTATAGAGGTCCATTCACACCCTCACCTTTATAAATCAATGTTTTTATCAAAAGACAATTTGCAGGACTTTAAACCTTTGGCTGTTTATTAGGGATGAGCCCGATGTTTGCCGAATAGCGAACAATTTTGGGTGTCCGCGACAAATTTGAAAGCCGCGGAACACCTTTTAAAAGTCTATGGGATAAATCAAAAGTGCTCATTTTAAAGGCTTATATGCATGGTATATGTCATAAAAAGTGTTTGGGGACCTGGGTCCTGCCCCAGGGGGACATGTGAGCAATGCGAAAAAAGTCATTTAAAAGTACTCGCGGCTATAATGAATTGGGGACATGTAGCAATGCAAAAAAAGTTTTAAAAACAAACTTTTTTTGGGAGCAGTGATTTTAATAATGCTTAAAGTGAAATATTCCTTTAAATTTCATACCTGGGGGTTGTCTATAGTATGTCTGTAAAATGGCGCATGTTTTCTGTGTTTAGAACAGTCTGAGAGCAAAATGGCATTTCTAAAGGAAATAAAGTCATTTAAAAGTACTCGCGGCTATAATTAATTTTCCGTCCCGGCAATACACATAAAAGTCATTAAAAAAAACGGCATGGGATTCCCCCACAGTCCATTACCAGGCCCTTTGGGTCTGGTATGAAAATTAAGGGGAACCAAAATTACAAAAAAAAAATTGCGTGGGGGTCCCCCCAAATTCCATACCAGGCCCTTCAGGTCTGGTATGGATATTAAGGGGAACCCTGCGCCAAAATTTAAAAAAAATGGCGTGGGGATCCCCCCAAAAATCCATACTAGACCCTTATCTGAGCACGCAACCTGGCAGGCTGCAGGAAAAGGGGGTATGAGAGAGCGCATCCCCCCCCTCCTGAACCGTAGTGGGCCACATGCCCTCAACATGGGGAGGGTGCTTTGGGGTAGCGGCCCGCCCAAAGCACCTTGTCCCCATGTTGATGGGGACAAGGGCCTCATCTCCACAACCCTTGCCCGGTGGTTGTGGGGGTCTGCGGGCGGGGGGGTTATCGGAATCTGGAAGCCACCTTTAACAAGGGGACCCCCAGATCCCGGCCTCCCCCCCCATGTAAAATGTACCCCTACCATTTCACAAAAAAAGTGTGAAAATGGTAAAAAGGACAATACATGCCTTGGGACAAGTCCTTTATTAAAAAATAAGTGTCCCAGGAAGTCCATTCATCTTCTTTTCTTGGTCAGATGGACCGAAAAAAAAAAAAAAGCTGCATACCGCCACCGATCTGCCTCCATGGGAGGTACCTGCCGCAATGACCAGTGCGTCAGAGGGGTAAGCCCGCCCCCCTCTGATGCACGGGGACATCCCTATGGCTTCCCCGTAGCGTCAGAGGGGGCCGGCCACCCGGTGACGTCATCGTGTGGCCCCACCCTCAGTTATAAAAGAACTGTCACCTGAGAGGCCAGTCATTACGGCAGGTACCTCCCATGGAGGCAGATAGGTGGCGGCATGCGGCTTTTTTTTTTTTTTTTGTTCGGTCCGTCTGAGCAAGAGAAGAAGATGAATGGACTTCCTGGGACACTTTTATTTTTTAATAAAGGACTTGTCCCAAGGAATGTATTGTCGTTTTTACCATTTTCACACTTTTTTGTGTAATGGTAGTGGTACATTTGTACCCCGTTAACATTTCAAACGGGGGGGAAGCCGGGATCTGGGGGTCCCCTTGTTAAAGGGGCTTTTGGATTCCGATAAGCCCCCCCACACCCGCAGACCCCCACAACCACTTGGCAAGGGTTGTGGGGATGAGGCCCTTGTCCCCATCAACATGGGGACAAGGTGCTTTGGGGTGCTACCCCAAATCATCCTCCCAATGTTGAGGGCATGTGGCCTGGTACGGTTCAGGAGGGGGGGCGCTCTCTCATCCCCCCTCTTTTCCTGCGGCCTGCCAGGTTGCGTGCTCTGATAAGGGTCTGGTATGGATTTTTGGGGGGACCCCCATGCCATTTTCTTTTTTAATTTTGGCGTGGGGTTCCCCTTAATATCCATACCAGACCTGAATATTTCACTTTTATTACTTCACTTTGAGCATTATTAAAATCACTGCTCCCGAAAAAACTGCCATTTTTAAAACTTTCTTTTGCATGGATACATGTCCCCTGGGGCAGGACCCGGGTCCCCAAACACTTTTTATGACAATACCATGCATATAAGCCTTTAAAATTAGCACTTTTGATTATTCATGTTCGTGTCCCATAGACTTTAACGGTGTTCGCGCGTTCGAACAAATTTTTTGCCTGTTCGCATGTTCTGCTGCGAACCGAACCGGGGGGGTGTTCGGCTCATCCCTACTGTTTATCAAACATTTCTCAGGAAGAAATGCACATTTAGGGCCAGTTCACACCACATGCAGTGCAGTGTGTTTTTTTTTTTTTTCTGCATCATAAACTCATGGAAAGTAGGTTATATGATTTTCAATGACATAGTTCACATCGGTGCGTTCCAGTACCAGAAACAAAAGTACAACATGCTGCGTTTTTTCTGCACACTAGACTGTAGTGGAACACACACCAGAATGCACCAAATATGCACTGGAACACATGTCCTTATTTAAAAAGGGTAAGTTCACCTTTACATAAAAATCTGTAAAGTGAACTTACACTGCTTCTCGTCTCAGAAATGATTGAGAAATTCATGTGCCTGGCTGTGCAGGGTGGGTGATAGCCAAAGTTCACCAGCAGCTCCTGTGGGTGTAGCGTTAGATTTATATACAGTGCCTTGAAAAAGTATGCACACCCCTTGACATTTTCCACATTTTGTCATGTTACAACCAAAAACATAAATGTATTTGATTGGGATTTTATGTGATAGACCAACACAAAGTGGCACATAATTGTGAAGTGGAAGGAAAATGATAAATGGTTTTCAAAATTTTTTACAAATAAATCTGTGAAAAGTGTGGGGTGCATTTGTATCCAGCTCCCTTTACTCTGTTACCCCTAAATAAAATCTAGTGAAACCAATTGCCTTCAGAAGTCACCTACAGTTACATTCCTACTGTGAAACACGGAGGTGGATCGCTGATGTTTTGGGTATGTGTGAGCTACAAAGGCACAGGAAATTTGGTCAAAATTGATTGCAAGACGAATGCAGTATTTTATCAAAAAATACTGGAGGAACTTTTGCATTCATCAGCCAGGAAGCTGCGCATGGGACGTACTTAGACATTCCAACATGACAATGATCCAAAACACAAGGCCAAGTCGACCTGTCATTGGCTACAGCAGAATAAAGTGAAGGTTCTGGAGTGGCCACCTCAGTCTCCTGACTTCAATATCATTGAGCCACTCTGGGGAGATCTCAGACGTGCAGTTCATGCAAGCCCAAGAATTTACAGGAACTGGAGGCTTTTTGCCAAGAGGAATGGGCATCTTTACCATCTGAGAAGATAAAGAGCCTCAGCCACAAATACCACAAAAGACTTCAAGCTGTTATTGATGTTAAAGGGGGCAATACACAATCTTAAGAACCTGGGGTAAGTTAGAGTTTGATCAGGGTCATTTGGGTAGTTTCTGTTTTCAGTATGATTTAAAAAGAGTAAACAGTTGATTGATAATAAATGGCTTCAGCCAAACACTAACCATGAGTGAAAGAAAAGTTTTTGTGTTATCATTCATATTCTCTGAAAAATGGCCAAGAAATCATAAAATCTGCCAGGGTATGTAAACTTATGAGCACTGTTGTAATTAGTAAATAGATTCCACCTGTGTGTAATTTAATCTCAGTATAAATACAGCTGTTCTGTGAAGCCCTCAGAGGTTTGTTAGTGAACAAAAGTATATGTGTCACTGGCGCAAAACCTATCCTATCAACCGTGTATAAGTGATAACTGTAGCTGCTGCATCCAGAAAATATTTTCAAGTGAAAAAATTAAAAGTGCTATATGTGTGGATGCGCTGCTCACTCTGTCCTATCTGTGTATGTGCTATCCTTTGAACATAATTTTATTCACCATCCACCTTTGAAAATTCATCACATTTAAATAGCAACCATATACCTGTAAGGATTCATCACTTTTAGACAACAACCATATACAAATTATATATCATATAAATTATATAGAAGTCCAGTGACATATATCACATGGTAATAAAGTCTCTTCATTCGTGTTTACAATTCTTCCGTTGAAATGCCGTGAGCGGCGTGCTCTTTAGTGTTGAATAAATTTAAAGTGACTTAGTGCTCCACCACCACCTGTGAGATTTGCCACTCACCAGATTGATCTTTAAAACTGCACCTTTGGTTCATTCATAGGGATAACCACTCCACTCAAAGGGAATTTTCTCCAATAACTACACCAGGACCTCAATGTTCCTCATAAAAACGGATGAAAAACGATCATCGCACAATAACGTTTAAAACCTTTATTTCATAAACAATAAAACTATGCACTCACATTTCCAAGTGCCATAAGGCCGGCACAGAGCTTTTCCAGCAGTTAGGGACGGGTGGGCGCTGCAGCCCGGTTCGTCTGGTATGTTGTGCTGTCTCCGTGTGCCGCTTGCGTTCCCCCCTGTGTGTTCGTTCGCGTCACCAACCCCGTTCGTTCCCGATCACGTGGGTACGATAATCTCCCAGCAGCCTCTACGCGTTTCGCAATCCTATTTGCGTCATCAGGAAGCTGCCGTTTGATTGGTTCTCGTTCTATTTATGTTAAGCACGGGCGGAAATTGCTCTGCCGCCATCTTTAATGTGGGTATTACCTTAGTTCTATTCTATTGGGGCCTCCTCTCTCTTATCGCCATTTTGATTATGGGCATTTAGCCCATTACGTGGTTCTGTAGTGCACACGCTGTTTTCCCCACTCTACCATTATTCGTTCCTATTCCAATTTACCCATTATTATGCTAAATTTGTATAAATAATTTTAAACTAACCCATCTGTATCTGCTGGAGAGGCTTTCACATATTGGTAATTTAATGGTCCTTATTTGCCCTTATATGCTTTAGCTTTAAAAACATCTTATGCTCATTGTTATTTCGTAGTTAATTGCCGTCCTATGTGTAATATGGAACAGCAAATCCTTGCTATTTCTAAAAATTTATTTGAAGCAAAAATATAAAAATATAAAAAATAACCATATATATTAAACTGAAAAATCGGGAAAATGAAAAGAATAAAGAAAAAAGAAAAAAAGAAAAATAAAAAAATAAAAAATATATAAAAAATGAAATAAAATAAAATGAAATGAAATAAATAATATATTTTTTATTTTTTTATTTTTCTTTTTTATTTTTTTATTTTTTCTTTATTCTTATTCTTTTCATTTTCCCGATTTTTCAGTTTAATATATATGGTTATTTTTTATATTTTTATATTTTTGCTTCAAATAAATTTTTAGAAATAGCAAGGATTTGCTGTTCCATATTACACATAGGACGGCAATTAACTACGAAATAACAATGAGCATAAGATGTTTTTAAAGCTAAAGCATATAAGGGCAAATAAGGACCATTAAATTACCAATATGTGAAAGCCTCTCCAGCAGATACAGATGGGTTAGTTTAAAATTATTTATACAAATTTAGCATAATAATGGGTAAATTGGAATAGGAACGAATAATGGTAGAGTGGGGAAAACAGCGTGTGCACTACAGAACCACGTAATGGGCTAAATGCCCATAATCAAAATGGCGATAAGAGAGAGGAGGCCCCAATAGAATAGAACTAAGGTAATACCCACATTAAAGATGGCGGCAGAGCAATTTCCGCCCGTGCTTAACATAAATAGAACGAGAACCAATCAAACGGCAGCTTCCTGATGACGCAAATAGGATTGCGAAACGCGTAGAGGCTGCTGGGAGATTATCGTACCCACGTGATCGGGAACGAACGGGGTTGGTGACGCGAACGAACACACAGGGGGGAACGCAAGCGGCACACGGAGACAGCACAACATACCAGACGAACCGGGCTGCAGCGCCCACCCGTCCCTAACTGCTGGAAAAGCTCTGTGCCGGCCTTATGGCACTTGGAAATGTGAGTGCATAGTTTTATTGTTTATGAAATAAAGGTTTTAAACGTTATTGTGCGATGATCGTTTTTCATCCGTTTTTATGAGGAACATTGAGGTCCTGGTGTAGTTATTGGAGAAAATTCCCTTTGAGTGGAGTGGTTATCCCTATGAATGAACCAAAGGTGCAGTTTTAAAGATCAATCTGGTGAGTGGCAAATCTCACAGGTGGTGGTGGAGCACTAAGTCACTTTAAATTTATTCAACACTAAAGAGCACGCCGCTCACGGCATTTCAACGGAAGAATTGTAAACACGAATGAAGAGACTTTATTACCATGTGATATATGTCACTGGACTTCTATATAATTTATATGATATATAATTTGTATATGGTTGTTGTCTAAAAGTGATGAATCCTTACAGGTATATGGTTGCTATTTAAATGTGATGAATTTTCAAAGGTGGATGGTGAATAAAATTATGTTCAAAGGATAGCACATACACAGATAGGACAGAGTGAGCAGCGCATCCACACATATAGCATTGTTAGTGAACAAACAGCATTATGAAGGCCAGGGAACACACCAGAAAGGTCAGGAATAAACTTTTGGACAAGCTTAAAGCAGGGTTAGGTTATAAAAAATATCCCAAGCTTTAAACATCTCACAGAGCATTGTTTAATCCATCATCCAAAAATGGAAAGAGTATGGTACAACTGCAAAACTACCAAGACATGGCCGTCCACCTAAACTGACAGGCCGGGCAAGGAGAGCATTAATCAGAGAAGCAGCCAAGAGGCCCATGCTAACTCTGGAGGAGCTGCAGAGATCCACCGTTCAAGTGGGAGAATCTGCCCACAGGACAACTATCAGTCGTGCACTTCACAAATCTGGCCTTTATGGAAGAGTAGCAAGAAGAAAGCCATTGTTGAAAGAAAGCCATAAGAAGTCCCATTTGCAGTTTGCGAGAAGCCATGTGGGGGACACAGCAAACATGTGGAAGAAGGTGCTCTGGTCAGTAGAGACCACAATTTTACTTTTTGGCCTAAAAGCAAAATGCTATGTGTGGCGGAAAACCAACACTGCACATCACCCTGAACACACCATCCCCACCGTGAAACGTGGTGGTGGCAGCATCATGTTGTGGGGAGGCTTTTCTTCAGCATGTACAGGGAAGCTGGTCAGAGTTGATGGGAAGATGGATGGAGCCAAATACAGGTCAATCTTACAAGAAAACCTTTTACCAGGCTACAAAAGACTTGAGACCGGGGGGGGGGGGGGGGGGAGGTTCACCTTCCAGCAAGACAACGACCCTAAACATGCAGCCAGAGCTACAATGGGATGGTTTAGATCAAAGCATATTCATGTGTTAGAATGGCCCAATCAAGGTCCAGACCTAAATCCAATTGAGAATATGTGGCAAGACTTGAAAATTGCTGTGCACAGACGCTCTCCATCCAATCTGACAGAGCTTGAGCTATTTTGTAAAGAAGAATGGGCAAAAATGTCACTCTCTAGATGTGCAAAGATGGTAGAGACATCCCCAAAAAGATGTGCAGCTGTAATTGCAGCGAAAGGTGGTTCTACAAAGTATTGACTCAGGGGGGCTGAATATAAATGCACGCAACTTTTCACATATTTATTTGTAAAAAAAATTTGAAAATCATTTATCATTTCCTTCCACTTCACAATTATGTGCCACTGCGTTGGTCTATCACATGAAATTCCAATAAAATACATTTACGTTTTTGATTGTAACATGACAAAATGTGGAAAATTTCAAGGAGTGTGAAAACTTTTTCAAGGCACTGTAGATAGATATATTTGTGTGTGTACTTTGTATATGTAATATATATCTTATTGGCTACATAGTTTCCTGGAATATTAGGCTTTCTATCCTTATATTTGACATTCCTTGTATGTGAACTTTTGTTTTAAGATAATTAGAGACTCTTTTATAAATTATGGATGGTTTTAGTCCACAAATACTTATGGTAGTTATTTTCAGACCTGCTTGGCTTGAAATTTATCCCAGTGGCATTTGTCTTTTCACAGCTTGTATCTACTCCCTGCGTAGATATATAGCCTGCAAGGTATCATATGTAAGTGATACTTTAAGGCTGGGTTCACACTTTGTGTGGACGCAGCTCACAGCAGGGGTCCAGTGCATTGTTCTCAGTTTCAGGGACGAATAAGGACCGAACTGTTGTTTGAATTCGGCCCTGAAACTAAACCAAAGATGCACAGGACTTCTGTGTAATCTGCTCCACGGCCGCCACGGAGATATTTGAACCGGCTCCACTGACAGTCGGGCACACTTTCCTGTCATGCGAATTGGATGCGGGGAAACCCTCATCCAATTTGCACTAGTGTGCATTTTTTAAGCACATTTTTCAGTGCATTTTGTGTTTTTGTATGCGTTTTTGCATGCAGTTTTCATGCATTTTGTGTTTTTTTTTCCTCTTTAAACGCACTGTAAAACACACTGTATATAGCTGGTTGCTAAGGAGGGAGCTGGGAAGCCAGCCACCGTGTAGTTAGCAACTTATGAGTCATCAGCTGTCAGCGGGGTTCCCCACTGAAAGCTGAATGTAAAAAAAAGTAAAAATTTGCCACCAAAAAATTTAGCAAAAAAAAAAAAGCATGTCCCCCCCCCCAGGTCCATACCAGGCCCTTCAGATCTAGTATGGATTCAAAGTGGACCCCCACGCCAAAATAAAAAAATTAAAATGGCGTGGGGTCCCCCCCAAATCCATACCAGACCGTTATCCAAGTATGCTGCCCGGCAGGTCAGGAAAGGGAGGGGGTGAGCGAGCCCCTCCCCCCCTCCTGAACCATACCAGGCCGCATGCCCTCATCATGGGGCGAGTGCTCTGAGTCCTCCACCGCAAAGCACCTTGCCCCCATGTTGATGAGGACAAGGGCCTCTTCACGACAACCCTAGCCCTTGTGACACATGTCGGGCTCTCCAGGTGATGTCATCGAATGGCAACAGAACAAGAGTGGCTTTTTAAAAAAAAAATTGCGGGTAACCGGCAGCGAGGAAGAAGACAGCAGCGGGAAGAGACGGCGGCGGGTAGGGAAAGCTTGAGGAGAAGACGGCAGGAAAGAGAAGACAGAGGGAAGAGACGGCAGGAAGAAGAAGACAGCGGGAAGAGACAGCTCGAGGAGGAGACGGAGGGAAGAGACAGCTAGAGAAGACAGAGCTATTAATAAAGGAATTGTCAAAAAACATCTCTTGTGTTTTTATTACATTTCACTGCTTTTTTGGTGAATGGGTAGGGGTATGATGTACCCGATGCTAATTCACATGGGGGGGTGGAATCTGGGGGCCTCCTACTTAAAGGGGAGCTTCCAGATTCCGATAAGCCCCCCACCTGCAGACCCTGACAACCACCGGCTAGGGTTGTCGGGAAGAGGCCCTTGTCCTCATCAACATGGGGGCAAGGTGCTTTGGGGTGGGCTCGTCCCCTCCCATTCCTGACCTGGCGGGCGGCATGCTCAGATAAGGGTCTAGCATGGAAACCCCACGCCGTTTTTTTTTTTCGCTAATTATTTTGCCGGCAAATTTTTCTTTTTTTTTTTTACATTCAGCTGACAGCTGACCATTCTTCAGTTGTTAAGGACGCAGCAGCCGGCTTCCTGGCCACCTTCTTAGCAACCAGCTATATACAGTGGTAAAATAAGAAACGCAAAACCCATAAAAATCGCATCACAAACGCAACACTTGCGTTTCTGGTGCGGTTCTATTGAAATCTATTAGCCACAAATCGTGAGAAAAAAGTCCCCGACCCTTTCCAAAAACGCACCGGGCGCAAAACACATAGATGTGAACTAGTGCTAGGACTGTAGTGCGTTTCTGCAAACTGCATTAAAAACGCATAGGTGTCAACGTAGGGTTGATTTAATTTGTTTAGCCACTGTCTGCCAATCCCTTTACTGGCTTCTGCTTGTCCAATAAATAAAATTCAAAATACCACCAACATACGAAGCCATCCACTATTCTGCCCTCAGCTACATCACAACTAATCTCATCAGAGAAGCCTATACCCCTCCCTTCCAACAAAAAAAACCTAAACTTTCTTTCACTTACTCTTTTGTATCACTTATGCCGCGTACACACGACCAGTTTTGCTGTCGGAATAAACTCCGAAGGTTCCTCCAACGGAACTCCGACAGTATTCCATTCAATCGGTCTTACCTACACACGGTCAACCCAAAGTCCGACCAAAGTCCGACCGTCCAGAACGCGGTGACGTACAACACGTACGACGGGACTAGAAAAAGGAAGTTCAATAGCCAGTAGCCAATAGCTTCCGTCTCATGCTTGCTTAAGAGCAAGCGTTGTTTTTGGTCTGTCGGTTTTTGGTCTAGCAGTTTTCCCGATAGGAATTGGTTCAGTTAGAAATATTTACATGCACAAAGAACAAGCAGCGTTACATTCCAGTAATAGGTAGCTAACACGTGTGTCATATAGAGATTGTACATATAAAAAATCACAGACCATGATGATGTAGAAAATAAATAGTAAATAGATACACAAGTATTTCATAAAAGTAGAATCCTAAAAAGCGCACAGGGGTTGCATCCATCATGCCCGACGCGTTTCTGTGAAATACACTTCTTCAGGGGCGGATGCTCTAGGGTTTCTGGCGGTTCCTCTGGCGCCGTTGTGCGGAAGTGAACTTTTCCCATCTTGCTGACATGGTTAGACGTGACAGTGCCTGTCATGGGTGGACTTTCACCGCCCGGGCAGGGGCCACGCCTCTTGCCTCGTCAGCCTTACGTGACGTTGGCGGCAATCACCGACGCAGATGAGTTGCATATCAGGTGTCTCCTTTCGTGCAGTCCTCATCTCCACTCACACACAAATGCCGCATTGATGCAGACGCTGTATTCCTTTGGACAAATTCCTTTTGGACAATTTTTGTTTCCAGCAATTCAAGGTATTACATTTTAGACCATTCTTTCCAAAGTTGTCTACTCTCTCAATACCTCCCCCTTTTTGAGTTCCCACACCATTGGTATATCTTAGTGGACTTATCTATCCATTTCAGATATTCCTCACCATTTGAAGCTCATGGTCACCATATTGCGGAAACAATATGCACCAAGTGGAAGATACCTGTGTGCGTCTGTCGTGTGTTGGTGTCTCTGTCGCCTCAGCTCCGGAAAGGGGCAATGTTTGCTGGCCCGATACCCGCATTTCACCACAGCTTGGCCACGTATGTAAATCTTTAGAAACTGACTTGTTGCCCCCTTTGATCATTAAGCAGCCCACTTTCTGATGCTACTTACCTTGTTATTTCAGAAACCCTAGAGCATCCGCCCCTGAAGAAGTGTATTTCACAGAAACGCGTCGGGCATGATGGATGCAACCCCTGTGCGCTTTTTAGGATTCTACTTTTATGAAATACTTGTGTATCTATTTACTATTTATTTTCTACATCATCATGGTCTGTGATTTTTTATATGTACAATCTCTATATGACACACGTGTTAGCTACCTATTACTGGAATGTAACGCTGCTTGTTCTTTGTGCATGTGCATATATACAGGCTATGCCTGGTGCATATGCACCGGCAATCTTTCACATGTTGAAGGTATATATCAGCATAAATCGCATGTAATAAATTGTATTTTACTCTTAACCCCAATCTGTCAACTGTTTCATTTAAAGTCCCACTTTCCCCCCCTTTTTTGTCTCTCTGAACCCGGGATGGAGGCAATACCCCAAGCCTCATTTAAAGTCCCACTCCCATTTTATACTTGATACCAGGGATGGAGACAGTTGACAGTAGCAGGCAGTTTCCCCCTGCCTGGCTTCCTTTGGGGTATCAGTATGCTTTGGTGAACCTGGGGTGGGGGGTAATGGCAGTCTGTTGCGACCGGTGTTTGTGCAACCATATGTCAGTTATTCATTGCTGAATTTTGTATTATTGCATTATGATTTTTCTATATATGTTTATATTTGGTGCGTATGCACAGGTAGCTTCCCACATATAACAAGCATACCAGCATGAATTATACGCAACTAAGTATATTTTCATTTTTCTGTCAACTGTTTCATTTAAAGTCCCTTCTTGTTTCTCTGAACTTGGGATGGAGGCACTATGTTTTTGCCTCACTTAAAGTCCCACTCTTCTATTGATACTTGATACATGGGATGGAGACAGCTGACAGTACCAGGCAGCCACCTTCTGCCTAGTTTTGTCTGCATACTAACAAACCCCCTTTGGTCTGCATGCACCGGTCGCGGCGATGTGTCGTCTCCCACCCTGGATTACCACATACATTCTCCAGCATGGTGGCCGGTTTTGGGCCAATCCTTGTTCCACATCCGGAGCTGCGATGCGCTCTGCGGGCCCCTCCCACCCCCCCCCACGTCCACCCCAAGGGGGGTTGGTTTGGTGCTGGGGGTTGGATGGGCGCCGCACATCGCATCGGCGTCACGCTCCACTCCCGCACACGACGTCATCCTCTGGCGCCGTTGTGCGGAAGTGAACTTTTCCCATCTTGCTGACATGGTTAGAGGTGACAGTGCCTGTCATGGGCGGACTTTCACCGCCCGGGCAGGGGCCACGCCTCTTGCCTCGTCAGCCTTACGTGACGTTGGCGGCAATCACCGACGCAGATGAGTTGCATATCAGGTGTCTCCTTTCGTGCAGTCCTCATCTCCACTCACACACAAATGCCGCATTGATGCAGACGCTGTATTCCTTTGGACAAATTCCTTTTGGACAATTTTTGTTTCCAGCAATTCAAGGTATTACATTTTAGACCATTCTTTCCAAAGTTGTCTACTCTCTCAATACCTCCCCCTTTTTGAGTTCCCACACCATTGGTATATCTTAGTGGACTTATCTATCCATTTCAGATATTCCTCACCATTTGAAGCTCATGGTCACCATATTGCGGAAACAATATGCACCAAGTGGAAGATACCTGTGTGCGTCTGTCGTGTGTTGGTGTCTCTGTCGCCTCAGCTCCGGAAAGGGGCAATGTTTGCTGGCCCGATACCCGCATTTCACCACAGCTTGGCCACGTATGTAAATCTTTAGAAACTGACTTGTTGCCCCCTTTGATCATTAAGCAGCCCACTTTCTGATGCTACTTACCTTGTTATTTTAGAAACCCTAGAGCATCCGCCCCTGAAGAAGTGTATTTCACAGAAACGCGTCGGGCATGATGGATGCAACCCCTGTGCGCTTTTTAGGATTCTACTTTTATGAAATACTTGTGTATCTATTTACTATTTATTTTCTACATCATCATGGTCTGTGATTTTTTATATGTACAATCTCTATATGACACACGTGTTAGCTACCTATTACTGGAATGTAACGCTGCTTGTTCTTTGTGCATGTGCATATATACAGGCTATGCCTGGTGCATATGCACCGGCAATCTTTCACATGTTGAAGGTATATATCAGCATAAATCACATGTAATAAATTGTATTTTACTCTTAACCCCAATCTGTCAACTGTTTCATTTAAAGTCCCACTTTCCCCCCCTTTTTTGTCTCTCTGAACCCGGGATGGAGGCAATACCCCAAGCCTCATTTAAAGTCCCACTCCCATTTTATAGTTAGAAATATTTAGAACATGTTCTATTTCTAGGTCCGTCAGAATTTTCGAAAAATAAAAGTCCAATGAGGCACACACGCAATCGTAATAGACAGTGAAAAGCTTCCGTCTGACTTTTTCTGTCGGACATTCCGCTCGTGTGTATGCGGCTTTAGAAGAGCAGGGTCCTTCCAACCCTTTTGTATTGAATTATATTGTAACTGTACCGTGTGAAAACTGTTGGCACTGTATAAATCCTGTATAATAATAATAATTTCAATGATGGTGCTTATCTGGTTTAACAGGTGTATAGTCAGCTACTTTTGTGAACATCAAGTTTTGTGCTAACAAAACAGTGCTTTTTTCTACTGCTTATGTGCAAGCAGATTTAGAGACATCATTTTTTTTATCCCCCAAGAGGGATTGATAATATTTTCAATAATCATCTGATACACAGAGATTAAACAAATCCTCCTACATAAGTTGTACCTGTTTATCTGCAGTCTTCTCTCCTCTACATCTGTTTAAATTCAAGAATTTATACAGCTTGTCTGAGCTGTCAAATAAAAGGGGGCAGAGAGATGAAGCAGACCTGCAGACCTCAGTGGTTAGAGCTCTGAGAGCTGATTGGAGAGAAGAGACACAACCCCTTCACACAGCACAAAGGAACAGAGCTGAGGCTGTCAATCAGCTGGCGATCCCTCCCATGTCACCTTTTTTCTCTTGATGTCAAGAAAACTTGTCAGAAGTGACTCAAGGAGAGGAATGAAGCAGGATACAGGATGACACTTATGCCACGTACACACGAGCGGACTTTACGGCAGACTTGGTCCGGCGGACCGGACTCCGTCGGATAATTCGATCGTGTGTTGGCTCCAGCTGACTTTTTTTTCCCAAAAGTTTGACGGATCTAGAAATGAAACATGTTTCAAATCTTTCGGACGGACTCGAGTCCAGTCGAAAAATCCGCTCGTCTGTATGCTAATCCAACGGACTAAAACCGACGCTAGGGCAGCTATTGGCTACTGGCTATCAACTTCCTTATTTTAGTCTGGTCGTACGTCATCACGTACAAATCCGTCGGACTTTGGTGTGATCGTGTGTGACCAAGTCCGTCTGTTTGTAAGTCAGCGCAGCTATGCTAAAGATCGTCTGACCAAGTCTGCCATAAAGTCCGCTCATGTGTACGTGGCATTAGTGCTCTTAATTGAGACAAGTACATGCTATAGAGGGATAGGCTTTGTTCATATTTCATGTCTGAGGTTTACAACCACTTTAAATCTGCAGCTTTCATGAAGGTAATGCCTGATAATCCTGCTCTGAAGATCATTGTTCGAACGCTTTCTGTTATAGGGTGACAATGTTCTGTTCCTGAATCTCAGTTGTCAGATGCCACTGTGCCTGTTGTTTTACCAGCCAGCTAAAATAGAAGTGCTGTGTCCTGTGAAGGACAAGACTACTAACACACCAGGAAGTGTGATAAAAAAAATGCAGCTAATGGAATGAGGAATTATACACCAAATCCTTCTGCCCTGCCGCTGCTTCTCTTCTTCCCACTTTCCCACAATTATTGGCTCTTAAAGCGGTTGTATGCCCTGGAAAAAAAAAAAAAAACCTGCAAGGCAAAGGCATAATAAGCTAGTATGCACCGCATATTAGCTCATTATGAAATACTTACCTTAGAACGAAGCGCCCGCACTACCTCTCGGCCACCGCTGAGGGAGCTGGCATGCAAGGTGAACGCAAGGTGAATATCTCCTAAGCTGTACGGGTTATTATAGGCTTACCTGTAGTTAAAAATGTGCAAGTGCTTTAAAGTAATTATAAAGTCTTGTTTTTTCACCTATAAAAAACAAAAAAAAATGTTATACTTACCTCCTCTGTTGCAGTGGATTTGCACAGAGCATCCCGGATCCGCCTCTTCTCGCATCCCTTTTCCGTGATCCTGGCCCCTCCCCCTGTTCAGTGCCCCCACAGCAAGCAGGTTGCTATAGGGGCACCCAAGCCGAGTCACAGCTACCTGTGTCCATTCAGAGAAGGAGCCCTGGCCCCCCTCTCGCCTGATATGCTAGCTGACTTTGATTGAGAGCAGCGGCAGCCAGTGGCCAGTGGCAGAACTTCGGATGGCTGAGACATTTGTGGACAGAGAGGGACCTCAGGTAAGTATTAGAGGGGCTGAGGGGGGCTGATGCACACAGAAGGCGTTTTATCTTAATGCCTTAAAGTGGAGTTCCACCCTGAATTTTTTTTTCCATAATCAGACACCTTTAAACCTATAAAGAAACATTTGGAGGAAAACATTTTTTTATACTTACCAGAAATGCCCTGTTGCTATGTAGTCGTCCTAATCTGCCACTTCCTGGTCCACGGAGCTCCTCGTCACTTCCTCTCTCGCTTGGGCTCCTGAGAAATCATCATTTCCCAGGAGCCTGTGGGCAGTTCTGTGAGCAAAAATTGTGTTATTTCCCGACAGAAAATGTCGCAATTTAAGGCGGCTGCCATAATAACGGGGTGAGACCTTCCTCTGTCGCCGCCCGCTGTTATGGCAACTTTAGAAACAATCGGTGCTACGGCTGCCGGTGAATCGCGCATGCGTGAGATCGAGAGGTGCATGCTGGTTACCCAGCATGCACCTCTCAAATGCTTATCCTGGAAGAATTATCGATTGGGCTTCACATGCCCACAATCATGATGGCAATGGCCAGAATAGGAGTTAAAAACTTGTGAGTATAAAATATATATTTTGGCAACATCCACTATTAAACTTTTATCATCTTTTTTTATGTAATAATGCATTATGCTCGGATCAATAAAAATTAATTTTTTTTAAATGTGGCCGGAACTCTGCTTTAAGATAAAAAAAAAAAACCTGCCTTTACAATCCCTTTAAAGTGATATTAAACCCAAAACAAAAATGTATTAAATTGCAGTGTACCGAATCTTAGATGTGGTGGCTGCTTTAGTTTTACTTTTGTAAAATAAAAATATAAATTTTATTTTATACTTTGTCCTGTTTAAAATGACACTAAAATTATGACTATTACCTGTTAAAAATGATTCAGGTAAAAAGCATTGCAAAGTTATTTAGAAATGTAACAAAGCATTTTTTTGTTAAATGTTGTGCTCTTTTAAATGTGACCATAATGTGCTGCAGCTTTAAATGGCTAGGTGCGGCCGTCAGTCTCATTCACTATAACGTCAGGTCGCCAGCAGCCAGCGATTACCTGCAGTGATCGCTGGCTGTGCAAGCAGGCACAAATGCCTGCGGCCGCTGGCAACATGTTATTATAGTGAACGGGGCTGGGGGTCACACCTAGCCACAGCAGACAATTCCTGCCACTACTATTTGTACTGGCCTAAATTGCCAGTGTGAATGTAGCCTACTATGTCGGGTGAAATAGAAAAATAAATAAAAATGCTACAGAGGTATAAAAGACTGAATACAGCAGTCCGTGTTCCAATATTTGAATTCAATCTGATCAATTCAGGCATGTTTGCATTAAAATAAAGCCTCTAAAGAACTCCCCTAAATCTAAAGAAGAATAGTCATACAGATATTTTAGAAGTCATAGCTGAGATATAGAAAAAAAATGCTTTGCACTTCAGGATAAAGCAGTCATTTTGCATGGGGTATTTGTACAGACAAGCGAAAGTGGAACTGCATAAAGTAAATAAAAAAGTTTTCGGTAGGCAGGGCCATATCTTGCCAAGTTGAAACTCTGATGGGACTTCCCTTTAAAACACATAAACATGCAGATAGAGAGAACATATTACACATGTTAAAGTTACGTCTTTGTTTTTGTTTCCTTAGATGACTATGTCTTCTTATGACCTGCTTGTCACAGATTCTCTGTGATGCAATATATTCCATTACGTATGTATCATTTACCAAGCTGATAATCATATCTTTTATTGATCTTTGTAATTTCGCACTTAACTGCTCATGAAGTATAGATTACCGTTATGCAACAGCTAGTACAGAACAAAGGAGTGCCCTTAAGTTTAATGTTTCTAATGAATTCTGAAAAATACCTCCTGAAAAATTATATAGAAATGTTTTCTCATTATGGTCCACGATAACATGCTAGTGCTAAAAGCAGTGATGTGCCATTGCTCAATGAACTTGATTTACTAAAGGCAAACAGGCAGCTCACCTCATCTCAAATTCCTTTTCATTTTACTTCCATCATTCAATCATGTGCAAGCAAATATACTTTTGAAATATTTTTCTTGCATGTGATTGTATTCTTTGTAAAGTGAATTCTCACTACAATACCAAAAATAAAGGAAATTTCCCTTGCAAAGTGAATACTCTATTTGCCTTTACTAAATCCAGATCAGTAATCTAGAATGTTCAGTTGGTTAATGATGTCACTTTTAGAGTTTTTTTAAAGTTTTGAATTTTCATTGGCATTGTGCTAAGGCTAGGTTCACACTGCTCCAATCTGATTTTGATAAGATTTTCAGTGCAATTGTGCGATTAACTTGTACTGGAATTGTACCAAAGTACGACAGAAACATTTTCCAAAATTGGGCCAAGCTAAGGTTGCATTGAACGGGCACCATTGAAAACAATGTAATTTCCCTAGTTAATGCGATTCTGAAATCGCACAAATGTGAATGGAGCCTAAATAAATTTTTGTTTTAGTATATTGTAATGAGTTATTCTTTTTTTGCGGGGGGTGGGGAGGGTGGACAAATAAAGGTTTGACTTGGATACATATCCTATTAAAGCCTAGCTTGTGGGCCTTATTAGGAAGAAAGAGGCCTAGGAGCATTTATAACCTGCAACTAGCTTACAGCCTTTAGTCATTCACAAAGTATTGTCCTTTGATCTGCACGTGCCCATTCCAGCAGTTGTAAAAAATAAAGATTATATTTTTCTCCAAAAAGTGTACTTATTGAACCCTTTACCCATAGCAACCCTTATTTGCCCACTTTGTTTTGTTTTGTTTTTTTTTTTGCATTTAAAGAGGAACTTTAGTCAGTTCTGGAATAGTTAAAAGTCATCAGATACAAATACTGTAACTGCTGACTTTTATTAAACAGACACTCACCTTTCCATGAATCCAGCGCCGTCCTCACCTGAGCCGGTTCTTCACCGGTCTTCGGGTATCCGGTGCTGGCATGTTACCTGTGGGCAGTCAGCTGTAATGACTTTTGGCTTTAAAGCCGGCTTCCCACTGCGCATGCGCTGAATCAGAAGTGGAGGGGACTCGATCCACTTTCCTCCCTATACATTCCTGCATCAACAGATTACCTGCAGCTATCAGGAAGTAAAAAAATCATCTTTGCAATAATCTTTTTGCTGTTCCCTTAACAGATTAGGCCATGTGACTGACTACAACTTTTATTTTAAAAGAAAACAGGCACAGATTGATTTTATTTAATAATACTTTTTATTGGCATATGTAACTAGTGAGAGCATTATGAATAATGACATAATTAATTTCCTGGACTCTACATGCTTATCTATAAGCATTGTGGAGAAATACATCTTCCAAATTCACAACAAAAGCTATGAAATCATAGCTCTTTCCTCATTACTTTCTTTTGCATCAGAATCTTGGCAGGCTCTAATGTAATCTAAGCTTTTAGGCCTAAATATCAGTGGTTGAATCATGGTTTTACTGTCCCTCCGGCAGCCCACCTAAACCTAACATGGCAACAAGTCAGTACCACCACTAAACGTGATTTATTCAAGTAGATAGGGCCGTGCCACAACTGTGTGCAATGTGGTACTGCAGGCTTTCAAGGGTGAAAACTGGCAGTATTATGATGTGACATATCCCATCCCAGTCACTCGTCAAATGCCATCTGAAAAGTTATTTTCAGAGGGGGCAGCAATGACAGCTGTAGGTGTAAACAAGCCTTTAGAAACTGACTGAAACCTAACTTCAGTGTCCTTGTTGTCATCTTTGAGAATCTTTGATGATGAATATGTTCATAATAAAGCAGCTACAGAGGTGAGGGAGGGCTTTTTTAAAGCTCTTTTACTGCTTGTTCAGAATATGTAAAAATTTGAATGCCCATAGTCTGGGCAGAGGTTCACATTAAGGCTGAACTCCAGGCAATCATCTATATACAAATACGAAATACATATGTGGGAGCTGTTTTACCTGCCAAATAATTTGCATTTCTGTACATTCAGTCCTAAGATTTTACACAGCATCAACAAAGCACAGCTGGGAGGATGACACTACTTTCCTATTCCCTGTGCCTACTGATTGGACAGTGAAAGAGTAGCACTGCTCACTCTGCTCTCTCCTGACGTCAGCCTGTTCCTTACCTGTACCTTTACATTTAATGGAGTTCATTGGCTCTCTATACTGCTTCTCCCTCACACAGCCTTAAAGTAGTAGGCCATTTGTTTATGTTTTACCTACAGGTAAGCATATAATAAGGCTTACCTGTAGGTACTGTAAATATCTCCTAAACATGCACCGTTTTGCCCGGATATTTACTTGTGCTGCTCCCGGTGACATCATCCTTAGCGCATGAGTTCTGAAGGAACGGTATGCCCAGGCTGTTCCTTCAGAGCCCTGTGTGGTAAACAGTAACTCCTGCACACATGAGTGGAAGTGATGTCATCATTTCTCTGCCATTCAAAGGAGCGGAGTCTGCGAACACAGAAGGAGGAGTGAAGATGAAAGCCCTGTCAGACAGGGTGCTGCTGGAGGGCTTTATGTTAGCGTATGTTTCACATAATGTGCTAGTATGGGATGCATACTAGCACAGTATAACATTGCCTTGCAAGGGAAACTTTTTTTGTTTAATTTTTGAGTTTTCTAACACTTTCAGATGTTGTGAAAATGAAATGGCTGATAACTGACTATAGAATAGTAAGCTACACTCTAGCAATTAAAGAGCCAAATATCTCAATGACTGTAGCAAAACATACAAATTCATGATTGATATCAGGAAATCTTTGTATTGTTTTGCTCACCAGCCTTTATCCAAGCTACAACCAATTTTGGTTGTGTTAGTTATCTTTTAATTTTTTTATGTCTACAGTAGGACTGTATAGTCATTTGTGTTATAGGAAAGGTTCAGCATTAAGCAAAGTTTAACCAGGATGTATTGAAATGCTGATACTGCAGTGAGGATAAACAACTATGTTATGAACAAGATTTGTATCAGTTTATGTATTTTTTTATTACCCAAGAGGAACTCCAAGAGTTGTGGTAGACTCCATCTTGTCTCCACAAACAACGTCAGTTTACAGGCTGATAGAAATTACAGCTCAATTTTCCTTGATATGACCTGTAGTAATGTAATTCACATTCCCCAAGTAATCTTAGTGGCAGTCTGTTCTTCTACTTCCTTTGTTTTATGTAAACTGTACAACAACTTATTAAGAAAGAGCAACACAAATATTGATAAGTAAAACACATTTACCCATCATTCCTGGAACTCCGAATGAAACAGCATTTCACTGTACAAAGTCATCTTAATAATACTTGCTGTCTTGTTGGAACCACATTCAAATAGTTGTTTTCAAAAGCTCCATTGTTTTAGATACAGTATTCCTTTCACTGAAAATAAAATATTCATTATTCTACCTGTGCTGTGATACTTGAGATGTTTCTTTCTACTATCTATCTTTCTTCATACTTTATTTTAAAGAAATATACTAAAAACCTGTTCTTACTCCATCCTGCCCATCTTGCTCCATCAAATGCATACATGCTGAAAGAGGTACTGATATACTTACCTTTCTCGCAAATAAAATCCACACTGGGTTCCATTCAATGTCTTCAGCCTCAGCTTTGATCATGTTTTGCAGATGACACCAAGCTATGCAGTGGAATAACGTCCTTACAGGATGTCTCCAATTTACAAGCTGACCTCAATGCTCTGTCTAATTGGGCGACTATGTGGCAGATGAGGTTTAATGTTGAGAAATGTAAAGTTATGCACTTGGGGGCTAAGAATATGCATGCATCATACATGCTAGGGGGAGTACAACTGGGGGAATCTGTAGTGGAGAAGGATCTGGGGGTTTTGGTAGATCATAAGCTCAATAATAGCATGCAATGCCAAGCTGCGGTTTCCAAAGCGAGCAAAGTTCTTTCTTGTATTAAGAGAGGTATGGACTCCAGAGAGAGAGATATCATTTTGCCCCTGTTCAAATCATTAGTAAGACCTCATCTGGAATATGCAGTTCAGTTTTGGACACCAGTTCTCAAAAAGGATATCGGGGAACTGGAGAAAGTGCAGAGAAGGGCAACCAAACTGATAAGAGGCATGGGGGAGCTCAGCTATGAGGAAAGATTAGAGGAACTGAATTTGTTCACTCTTGAGAAGAGGAGAATAAGGGGGGATATGATCAACATGTTTAAATATATAAGGGGTCCATATAGTGAAATTGGTGTTGAGTTATTCACTTTACGGTCAACACAGAGGACAAGGGGGCACTCTTTACGACTGGAGGAAAAGAGATTTCATCTCCAAATACGGAAAGGTTTCTTCACAGTAAGAGCTGTGAAAATGTGGAATAGACTCCCTCCAGAGGTGGTTCTGGCCAGCTCAGTAGATTGCTTTAAGAAAGGCCTGGATACTTTCCTAAATGTACATAATATAACTGGGTACTGACATTTATAGGTAAAGTTGATCCAGGGAAAATCCGATTGCCTCTCTGGGATCAGGAAGGAATTTTTTCCCCTGCTGTAGCAAATTGGAGCATGCTCTGCTGGGGTTTTTTTGCCTTCCTCTGGATCAACTGTGGGTATAGTATTGGGTATATTGGATTGTACGTTTTTTTTTTTTTTTTGTTTGTTTTTTTTTTTTTTTTTTTGTTTTTTTTTATGGTTGGACTGGATGGACTTGTGTCTTTTTTCAACCTGACTAACTATGTAACTATGTAACTATGTGATGTCTGTTGAAGGAACAGATCAAAGTTCATGTAGGGCTGCTATCCAATTGCCCAGATTTGCCAGAACTTGATTCCTCTCGATCCCTACAGCAGAGATCACTTGACCGTGGTCTGGCATTTCATCACATGACTGCCTACAGAAGTAGCCTGGAGCAATTGTTTCTTCAATAAAATTAGAGGAGAAGTAGGGCCAAAGCTTTTTTGGCCCTACTTCTCCTGTAGGTCACAGGAGAGTACTTCGTTCTGCACTCCTGAGACCCGTATTCAGACAACAGCGGGCTAAAATTTGCTGTCGGCTGATGTCACTCAGACGGTTCAGACTCTAGAGAGATTCCAACTCTATTGTTGGGTCCCACCCAGATGCCTGGACCAGCAGCTGTCTCAGCCTCTCAGCACGCCACTGGGAGACTGAGCCAGCCATTCCCGCCCCTCCACAGCTTGGTACTCCAGTGAGTGCTGGAGGAGCAGAGCAGAGAGCTTTCGGCACACTATAGACCAAGAACTGAGGTCAGTTCCTGGTGTACAAGTAGCGGGGGACAGATGTAGCATCAATCCCACCTAGGCGAGTATGTACGTTATTTTTTTTTCTTCTCTTTTAAGTAACTCAAACTCTTCTTAACCATTCATGCAATAATTTGAGCAGAATAGTCAGGAGTGGAGGTGGTGATTAGCTTATAGAATTGCTTTAAAATACCTTTAAAAAGTTAGCAAAAATGTCAGTTTTTCATGTGCTTCTTTACCTTTTTTAGGTCCTTACTTGTGAAATATTCCAACAAATAATAATAATAATAATATAACAAAATGTTGAAGAACTAATCTGGTATAAACAATTAAGCAGGGTGAATGAAGAAATATAATATACAAAATTTGCAACCAGGATAACTGGAATTACCTGACCTGTGACTTTCTTACGTAGATTTCTAATCATCATAAAAAGCTGATTGGAAGGTCTTCCAGAAATGAGAACCCTGGCTCATTCTGGAACCTGAAAGGTCTGCAATAAATTATTTTTTACAGAAAGTTTTATACATTCCTTAACCCCTTGCCTATAGAGGCAAATTAATATTTGCACACATGTTCATATTTGCATTTTTCACTAGAAATTACTTAAAACCCCCAAGTATTTATATATTTCCTGGGACTCTTGAGAATAAAATAGAAGCAGTTGCAATTTTTTATCTCACAAGATATTTGGGCAGCTATTTATCAAACTATTTTCAAGAAAAAATACATTAAAATCAACTTTATTGCAAACAAAATATCATACCCAATGTTTTAGTGAAATATAAAAGATAATATCTCAGATTATTTTTACCTACAGGTAAGCTTATAATAAAGATTGACTGTAGGTAAAATTAATATCTCCAAAACGTGCACCGTGCACAGGAGTGATATCATCGTGGCTCGGCCATTCAAGCCGTGGCAGCCCGCAAACCCGAAAGGAAGACCAGGTGAGGATGGAAGCTTCTGCAGCGCTGACAGCGGTGCATCCTAGCACATTATGATATTGCCTTGCAGGGTATTGCCTTGCAGGAAGAAACTTTTTTTTATTTTTAACAAGAGTTTACTACTGCTTTAACCACTTCAGCCCCGGAAGGATTTACCCCCTTCCTGACCAGAGCACTTTTTGCGATTCGGCACTGCGTCGCTTTAACTGACAATTGCACGGTCGTGCGATGTGGCTCCCAAACAAAATTTACGTCCTTTTTTCCCCACAAATAGAGCTTTCTTTTGGTGGTATTTGATCCCCTCTGTGATTTTTATTTTTTGCGCTATAAACAAAATAAGAGTGACAATTTTGAAAAAAACGCAATATTTTTTACTTTTTGCTATAATAAATATCCCCCAAAAATATATAAAAAACATTTTTTTCCTCTGTTTAGGCCGATACATATTCTTCTACATATTTTTTGTAAAAAAAATTACAATAAGCGTTTATTGATTGGTGTGCGCAAAAGTTATAGCGTTTACAAAATAGGGGATAGTTTTATGGCATTTTTATTATGACTGTGACATTATGGCGGACATGTCAGACATTTTTGACACATTTTTGGGACCATTGTCATTTATACAATAAAAATGCACTGATTCCTGTGTAAATGACACTGGCAGTGAAGGGGTTAACCACTAGGGGTGGGGAGGGGTTAAGTCAGTACTAGGGAGTGATTTTAACTGTAGGGGGGATGGGCTAGCTGTGACACGTCACTGATCTCTGCTCCCGATGATAGGGAGCAGAGATCAGTGACACTGTCACTAGGCAGAACGGGGAGATGCTGTTTACAACGTTCTTCAGCTCCGTGACATGATCGCGGGTATCCCAGTGGCGATCGAGTCTGCGCGCGCGTGCACGGCGATAAATTCAAAGTAATGTACCGGTACATTACTTTGCGCAGCCGTGCCATTCTGCCGGCGTATATATATAGGTTAATAGATGTGGTGGTTAATAGATACCAAATATGTCAAGCCCCAAAATTGCATGCAATGTGAAATCATGAAAATGTATGGGTTATCAGTTTGAAGTTAACCATGAATGATGGTCCTGGAATTATTGCTGTCATTCAGATGGTTGTGGCTCAATTTATGTTGATATACAATGGGGCAAAAAAGTATTTAGTGAGCCACCAATTGTGAAAGTTCTCCCACTTAAAAAGATGAGAGAGGCCTGTAATTGTCATCATAGGTATACCTCAACTATGAGAAACAAAATGTGGAAACAAATCCAGACAATCACATTGTCTGATTTTTGAAAGAATTTATTTGCAAATTATGGTGGAAAATAAGTATTTGGTCACCTACAAACAGGCAAGATTTCTGGCTCTCGCAGACCTGTATCTTCTTCTTTAAGAGGCTCCCCTGTCCTCCACTCATTACCTGTATTAATGGCACCTGTTTGAACTTGTTATCAGTATAAAAGACCCCTGTCCACAACCTCAAACAGCCACACTCCAAACTCCACTATGGTGAAGACCAAAGAGCTGTCAAAGGACACCAGAAACAAAATTGTAGACCTGCACCAGGCTGGGAAGACTGAATTTGCAAAAGGTAAGCAGCTTGGTGTGAAGATATCAACTGTGGGAGTAATAATTAGAAAATGGAAGACATACAAGACCACTGATAATCTCCCTCGATCTGGGGCTCCACGCAATATCTCACCCCGTGGGGTCAAAATGATACCAAGAACGGTGAGCAAAAATCCCAAAACCACACGGGGGGACCTAGGGAATGACCTGCAGAGAGCTGGGACCAACGTAACAAAGGCTACCACACTACGCTGCCAGGGACTTAGATCCTGCAGTGCCAGACATGTCCCCCTGCTTAAGCCAGTACATGTCCGGGCTCGTCTGAGGTTTGCTAGAGAGCATTTGGATGATCCAGAAGAGGATTGGGAGAATGTCATATGGTCAGATGAAACCAAAGTAGAACTGTTTGGTAGAAACACAACTCGCAGTGCTTGGAGGAGAGAGAATGCTGAGTTGCAGCCAAAGAACACCATACCTACTGTGAAGCATGGGGGTGGCAACATCATGCTTTGGGGCTGTTTCTCTGCAAAGGGAACAGGATGACTGATCCGTGTACATGAAAGAAAGAATGGGGCCATGTATCATGAGATTTTGAGTGCAAACCTCCTCCCATCAGCAAGGGAATTGAATATGAAATGTGACTGGGTCTTTCAGCATGACAATGATCCCAAACTCACCGCCCGGGCAACGAAGGAGTGGCTTCGTAAGAAGCATTTCAAGGTCCTGGAGTGGTCTAGCCAGTCTCCAGATCTCAACCCCATAGAAAACCTTTGGAGGGAGTTGAAAGTCCGTGTTGCCCAGCGACAGCCCCAAAACATCACTGCTCTAGAGGAGATCTGCATGGAGGAATGGGCCAACATACCAGCAACAGTGTGTGACAACCTTGTGAAGACTTACAGAAAACATTTGACCTCTGTCATTGCCAACAAAGGATATATAACAAAGTATTGAAATGAACTTTTCTTTTCAATCTTATTTTATTTCGAGGAAAAAGTATAACATAAGAAGAAAGTGTTCTACATTGGAACATTACATACAGTAAGCACAGAACAATGAATTTAAACTTTACCATAGATGAACCTATGTAAACAATTTGGCACATAGTCTCAGGTGTAACAACGAAATCTCGTATTGTACATAAAAGCCTTTAGACATATGAGAAGAATAACAGACATGTGGGATCCAACATATGTTTACCCTTATGTTTTGCGTGTTGACATTATCAGAAGGATCTTCCAAATCAGGCTGATATGCTGTCGAGATCTTTTATTTACTTATATTAGGTATTGAAGTCGTTGAACTATTTTAGGTATATGAGCTTTATTCAACTGTTTGCTTGTTTGGTTCAGTATATGCAGAAGAGTTGGCAAAGAAAAAGAAGAGAGTGCTAGTGGGAAAAGAAATAGGGGATAATAAAGAAGGTGGGAGAGACACCCCGGCATTACTAGCCGGTGGATAGGGATGGGTCATCCCTGACCCATACAGAAAAGTCATCGGAGTATCGAAACATTGACCATGAGGTCCAGGTGATGGAGAACTGTTCCTCCCTCCCCGCTTCCTGCACCAACAGGCGCTCCAGATCTCTTATCTGATCCACCTCAACAACCCAATCGCCCAAGGAAGGCACATCCGCTGTTCTCCAATGTCGGGGAATCACTGTCCTAACTGCGGCCAGAAAGTGGCGCAATATATCTTTTTTAATCGACTTTAGGGGGCCTGGGAGCATAGCTAGTAGGGCTATCTCTGGTGTGGGCTAAATTGAGGTCCCCATCAGCCTGTCATATAGCTCAAAGAACGTTTGCCAAAGTTTCCTAATTGGAGGGCAAGCCCACCAAATGTGGAGCATCGTCCCTCTAGAGGACAGGCATCGCCAACAAGTATCTGATAAAGAGGGGTTAAACCGTTGGATAGTCGCTGGGCATCTGTACCACCTCGTTAATAGCTTAAACCCTTTTTCTTGATTCTTAGTTGCTAAGGAAATCCTATGCGTCAGGATAAAGCTTTTTTTGCCAATCAGCAGGGGAGATGGAGTGTTGTAGATCTGATTCCCAGATCTGTGTGTACGTTGGAAGGTCAGGGGCAGAAACATTTAGTAATAGAGAATAAAACAATGATACTACGTGAGTAGGCGGGTCTGCTTGTAAAAGTAACTTGTCAAAGTCTGATGGGTCATCCAGGATCTCAGAGATGGAAGAGAAAGTGCGTATGTAAGACCTTAATTGACCCCTCTGCAACCACATTACTGGGGGCCCTAGGTCCGACTGGGAGGGTATATCTGTTCTCAAGGATGGGTCAGCGTGTAAAACCTGAGCTAAGCGTCTATGACTGTCCCTATTCCAGGGTCCAAATCTCCACCTGACAGCCGGGGGGAAGGCCGGAGTCCAAAAGAGGGGGGTCATTGGGCCCTGGAGTTTTGATATTTTACCAGTTGAGATCAAGCGGTCCCAAATCTGAAGAGTTTGACGAGTGGGAGCAGCGGAGAGTGTACTATCTTTACGCTGGGCCATAGGAGTCCACGGCAGGGCACAAAGATCAATCTCATTGAGATATCTCTCCAATTGAACCCAGAGCTTGGAGGAAGGGTGGTGAAACCAATCCACGATACGTGCGAGAACCGCCGTATTATGGTATGTAGAGGCATCTGGGACCCCCGCTCCCCCCGGGCCTTCGGAAGGGTCATTGTGTCGTATTTAATCCTGGGGCGGTATCCCTTCCATATGAATTTAGAAAAAATCTGACAAAGCTTTTGGAAGAACGAGGTGGGAATATGGATAGGAATGGTTTGAAAAAGATAGAGGTATCGAGGGAGAACATCCATCTTCAAAACATTCACCCTACCTAACCAAGAGAGCTGTTTAGATGCGTATGTAGCTAGATCCACTTGTGTTCTAAGAAGTAGAGGGGAAAAGTTGCTGGAGAATAGTTGGGATGCATCTGTTGGGACATGGATTCCTAGATAACGAATAGATGTGGAGCTTGTCTTAAAAGGGAAGGAGGATGAGAGCTGTTGGAGAGCCTCTTTTGGGAGTGAAATGTTGAGAATTTCTGACTTAACTTTAATTAACTTTAAAGTTACTAACCTCTCCATATCTCCTAAACTCCTGTAAGATAGAGGGCAGGGAAACTTGCGGTTGGGTTACAAACAAGAGCAAGTCATCCACAAATAGGGCAATTTTAGTATGTATAGGGCCTATATTGATACCATGAATAGCTGGGTTGTTTCTAAGAGCGTTGGCTAGGTGTTCCATAACAAGGACATAGAGAATGGGGGACAAAGGACATCCCTGCCGCGTTCCATTGTGAATAGTGAATTGTGGAGATAGCGAACCGTTCAGTCTGATCCTAGCGGAGGGAGATGTATAGAGGGACATTATTCTGGAGATCATATTTTGGCCTAGACCTAGCTGCTGCAGTGATAGGCGGAGAAATTGCCAGTCGACGCGGTCGAAAGCCTTCTCCGCGTCGACCGTAAGAAGGCACAGTGGGACATTGTGGGCCCGAGCATAATCCGCAATGAGAAGTGTTTTCAGGGTGTTATCTCGCGCTTCTCTTCCACTCACAAAGCCAACCTGATCTAGGTGTATTAAGCGGGGTAATAATGGTTGTATTCTATTAGCTAGCACCTTCGCGTGTACCTTCAGATCTACGCCTATCAGCGATATGGGTCGGTAATTAGCACATATAGTCAGGTCTTTTTCTGGTTTTGGGATGAGGGTGATATGTGTTTGCGGTGGGAATACTGAACCCTCAGAGATGGAGTTAAACACTTTTGTTAAGAAGGGGGTAAGGAGGGGAGCAAATTGTTTGTAGAATTTGGGAGTGAAGCAATCAGGGTCCGGACTTTTACCCGATGGGGTAGATGCAATGGCGCGGGCGACCTCGTCCTCCGAGATCGGAGCCTCAAGGTCTTCTACCGTTTCTTCGTCTAGAGTGGGTAGTGCAGTTTCTGCAATATATGAGGCCTGTGTTTCCGCTGTAATAGAGGGAGGTTCAGTGGGGCTTGCTGTGGGTATGTTATACAGGGATTGATAGAAGTCTCGGAATACCTGTCCCATCTCAGTAGGCACAGAGACGGTTTTCCCAGATTTGTCCCATATGTGAGGTATAAAAGTGTTAGGTTGTTTGGCATGTAAGGTGCGAGCTAGGGATCTACCACATTTGTCCCTAAACTTGTATTGATGAAAGGTTAGTTTGTTTGCGAACGTACGTGCTGATGCCTCGTATAATTCCCTAAGCTGAGTGCGGGCGGAAGAAACCTCCGCAAGCACTTCCACCGTGGGGGAACGCTTATGGGTAATCTCAAGCGTCTTAAGTTTGTGTACTGCTGTAACTATCGCAGCTGAGCATTCTTTTTTCAGGCGGGCACCCATTTGAATAAAGCTACCCCGCAATACCGCCTTTAATGCCTCCCATTTAATAGGTGGTGAAGTGTCGTGGTCCGCGAAAAAGTTTGTTATAGTCTCCGCTATCAGTGTGTCGTATCCCGGTTCAATTAGAAGTGAGTCATTTAACCTCCATGTCCATTCTTTTATTGGCGTAGAGGGGATCGCAAGTGTCAGAAATATTGGGGAGTGGTCGGACCAAACCATAGGGTCTATTTCACAGTTTGGGGACCTATCTAAGCAGCCGTGGTCAATTAAGAAATAGTCTAAACGACTGTATGATCGATGAACATTGGAGAAATGTGTGTAGTTTCGAGAGTCAGGGTACAGTATTCGCCATACATCCACAAGATGCATATTATATATGGCACGTTTTACGGCCCGTCATTTAGGAAAGGAAACAGAGGAACGGGATGTCGATGAATCTAAAAGTGGATCCATGGGAGTATTGAAGTCCCCTCCAAGTATGAGCTTGCCCTCTGCGAAACCCGCCAAAATCTTTAAGTATTGCAAGGCCGATGGGACTTGACGTGTGTTAGGCAGATATATATTGGCTATTGTAAATTTAGTCCCCCATAGTGAGATTTTCACAAAAACGTATCTGCCCTGGGGGTCTGCCATATGGTCGAGCAGTTCAATAGGGAGTGTTTTATGAAATGCAATAGAGACTGCCTTTGATTTTTGTGCCGGGTTGGTACTGTGGAACCATCTATTAAAGTATCTGTTGGAGCAGGAAGGAGTAGAGCCAGAGTGGAAGTGGGTCTCCTGTAGCAAAAGCACATTAACCTGCCTTTTATGCATCTGATACAGAATTTGCCCACGTTTTAAAGCGATGTTGAGCCCATTTACATTATATGAACAAAATTTCAATTGGGGGCGTGAGGTCACCATGTGAGCCATGCCGGGGTGTTAGAGGTTGTGAAAAGAGAAAAGTGGTAGAATATAGAAGAGAAGTATAGAAAGCGGTACGGGGTAAGGAAGAAAAGATAAGTGAAATGTAGAAGTAGGAAAAACAGGGGGGGGGGGGGCGGGAGGGGATAAGGTGAAAAGTGTGAGAAGAAAGAAAGGAATAAAGGTGTAAATAAAAAGACACCTAAAAAGATGTGTCTGAGAAACTAATGTGTTTGCTAACGCAAAACACTGCGTGAAATGTCACGCTTTAGGCACAAACCGTGCCTGTCCTACCGTGGGGGAGAGGTCGAGATGAATGAACCTCAGTCGTGGTCCCGACAGCAAATCAGGCATATATACAGTATAAGTCGCACACTTAATATTTGAACCGTGAGTGAGGCATGAAACAGCCTTTTCCTAAAAAAAAGGGAGAAAAAACAAAAACTTTGTGTGGGGTTGAGATGGCCCCCACTGTGTCAGGAAAAACATGGGAGGGGTAAGGGTCTGTAGACTAAACCTTTCTTTGTGCGCTTCCCCCCTCTGAGGTAGAGCATCTATTTCTAAGTCTCGTCCAACATATAAGACCAGTGAGTTAATAATCGTGGATGTGTTCCTCAGTACTTGTTAACCTAGACTATAGAAACCCATTCATGTGAACTACTGTTAATGATAACAGATGATAACAGTCAACTAAATATGTATATTGGATACAGGTATTTAACCTAGAAGTGTATAACAAAAAATAAGTACATTGGCTTCCGTTTGTAGAAAGATTATTTAGTCAAAACAATAATATGAATATAGGGAGGGTAAGGGGGAAGCGGGGGATCCACCCACCGAGGCAATCAACCACTCCATGCGTGGTATCTTCTGACCTGCATCTCCTGGGGTAGAGATTGATCAAAACTGGACACCAAAGTTCCCCCCAGAGCAGCCTCCCCCGCTCCCACCTCAAACCCCCCCAGCATATACTATACAGGGAGGGGGTGAGGAGGAACAATTTTAAACAGAACAGAATATCATAGAAAAACCTTTTAGTGTATGTAGGCATTACCTGACGCCTGTCACAAAGATTGTCACAGAGAGATTATGTTCTATGTTCTCTCCCAAACCCCAGCCAAGTAATAAATTGGCAAAGAGCAGGGAGAGAGCCAGTAGTTCTGAGTCCTGTTCTTACATAATCCCTTACCAGACCCACTGGAGATCTCTGAATTTAGAGAGGAAAGTCACAGTCAAAGGATCAAAGAACATAGCATGCCACCCAAAGTGCAGCAAAGCTACGGGATCTCTCGGTAAGGCAAGATGCAGAGTAAGACGGATCAAGACAGCATTTTCCATTGAGCTTCCGTGTCAAACTTCTGGAGAGGTAGGTCTTCTTATCTCGGGGCCAGAAGAGATTGATCTAGACCTAGGACGTCTACGGCGTTGCGGGAGTGGGCCAAGTCCCAACTGTCGTGATTGATCATCAGGAGGATCCAACCAATTCAAAATATCTACCGGTTCCTGCTCAATAAAAAGGAAAAAGTCAGGCAATTGATCTGGGTCTGAGAGCGTGAACCTGCTGTCGCCTCTGGTCACCTTGATGCTGAAGGGGTGTCCCCATGTGTAGGAAGCTCCGGCTTGTCGTATAAGGTCAAGTAAAGGGCGCACCACTCGACGCATATACAGCGTTTTGCGGGATAAGTCAGATTACAGGTGGATAGAGGCTCCAAAGAAATCCACAGAACCCATGTTCCATGCCTTTCGCATGACCTCCTCCTGTAAGGTGTATTAGTGGGCCCGACAAAGAACATCTCGGGGGCGACCATCTCGTGTCCCCCCCCGGCCCTCCCACCCTGTGAACACGGTCCAGTTCAATTGCTGATGCTGCCTCTTTTCCCAATACTTTATTGAGGATGGTTATGACAGTGGGTTTCAGCTCTGTTCCAGATGTTGCCTCAGGTATGCCTTGCAGTCTAATGTTATTTCTGCGACTGCGATTTTCGCAGTCTTCTATGCGGAGTTGCTGCTGGCGTAGGCGATGGAGGTGCATCGCGGATGAGGATTCTAGTGCTGTTATACATGCCTCATGGTCATCCTGAGCAGTGGTTAAAACTGACACCGCTTCCTCATTAGCTGTGACTTTTTGTCGCAGAGCATTTAGCTCCACATGTAAGGAATCTTCCATTTTGCTAGCCCATGATTCGAAATCCATTCTGAAGACAGAGAGGAGGGCTGTAGCTTCCGTTCTGATGGGCTCTCCTGACAAGGGAAGTGTGCCTGTCTGAGATGCCCCAGTGTCCGTGTCATGCGTTGTGACTGATCTCACAGAGGAGGCTGATGGCTCTCCCCTGGGATCCTGGAATCTCTCATTGTTGTCTTCTACCATGCAGACTGCTGCAGAAGCGGCAGGGGGAGGCTTGGTCTTCCCCGTGGTACGGCCGGGCGCCATCTTGTCTTTGGGGGTCCGAGGATCAATCGGCGCCGTTCTAAGCAGATATCTCTGTATGGTGCCTTGTTGCAGGTCAGGGAACTCTGTGGAGTGTGAGCTAGCTGCCGCCATGTAAGTCTTGGGTGTGCTGTGCTATGGAGATAGCCTGTAGCTGTCGGGATAGCACGGAGCTCAGGGATGTGTGTCCTCAGCCATCCATGATCTGTCACTCTCTATTAGGGTTGCCACATCATCCCTTTAATACAGGACACAAATTAATTACACAGGTTCTGTGGCTGATTAAGGTGGTAATTAAACTCACTTGGTGCCTTATCTGCATTAAATCAGCCCCAGAAACTGCGTAATTAATATGTGTCCTGGATTAAAGGGATGATGTGGCAACCCTACTCTCTATCAGCACCCAGCTTCCATGAGGGTGGTGAGGGGGGGACTGGTGGGGAAAGTCAGGAGCTCAGATGCCCAGATAGTGGTAGAAGGGGGGCAGCAAGAGAACCCAGTTATGGTGCAGGGAGAGCGGCGCCGCTATAGTAAAATAAAGTACCTGGTCCTGGAGGCTCCGTCTGGACTAGTAGGCCGCAAGATGGCGGCGGCCGCGGGCCTCCCGGAACAGCCTCTGTGGTACCTCCTACGTCTGCTCGGGCCCCCTCACTGTGCAGCACCCTCCCAGGGATGTCCGGCGTCCTTGTGTGGCGGTTCACTGTCTCTCCACCCGGGGATCGCGGTACCTGGTCCTGGAGGCTCCGTTCAGACTAGTAGGCCGCAAGATGGCGGCGGCCGCTGGCCTCCCGGAACAGCCTCCATGGCGCCTCCGACGTCTGCTCGGGCCCCCTCACAATGCAGCACCCTCCCAGGGATGTCCGGTGTCCTGGTGTGGCGGTTCGCTGTCACTCCGCCCGGGAATCGCGGTACCGGAGACCGGGGATGCAGGAGGCACAGTAAGCCTCAAGATGGCGACGGGCTGCTGAGCAGTTGTAGGCCCGTTTGCGGGCCTGAAAACACCCAATCGTCCTGCTGATTTCTACAATTCCCGCTGGGAACAATGCCAGTGGTGTCTGGGGATGACTGGGGAAAATTTGGAGATTTCCCTGCTGCCGAACTCCACCGGATGGCCGTGGATAGTGTCGGTCTTAGCGGAGCTCCCCTGGAGCACATCTTTCTCCATCAACAGTCGGCCACGCCCCCCCTGAGATGAACTTTTGATGTTGACCAAATACTTATTTTCCACCATAATTTGCAAATAAATTCTTTCAAAAATCAGACAATGTGATTGTCTGGATTTGTTTCCACATTTTGTCTCTCATAGTTGAGGTATACCTATGATGACAATTACAGGCCTCTCTCATCTTTTTAAGTGGGAGAACTTGCACAATTGGTGGCTGACTAAATACTTTTTTGCCCCACTGTATACTGTACAAATGTGTGCCATATCCTGTGTGTTTGCACTGGAATGTTTTTTTTAATGATTTTTATTCATTTTATCATACCTTTTTTTTTCATTAGTCACAGAGGGGACTCTAAAAGGGCTAGCAGAGCTCTACAGAGGAACAGGAAAATCTAGGAACTGAACACCCTTAGAATCCCATAAAAGTGAGCCGCCCAGATCACTTTTTCCTAAAAGTCCTTGCAAGCTCAAAATCTATACCAAGCTTGCTTTAATCCCTTGCTTACCAGAAGGTTTATAAATGTATCTTGATAGACAAAGGGTTAAAAATAATGCATAAAAACCTGCTGCAGGTATAATATGCAGGCACCTATATGCAGCTGGCAGTAATAAAAGATTTCCCAGCACGCATACCAGCCAGCCTGCACAACAACCAAATTGACCCTGTTTTAACATGAATTGTTAGACAGGGTACATTTGATTGTTTTGCAGGCTGGCTGGTAAGTGTGCTGGGAAATCTTTCTTTTGTGATGTGCGTTGCCCTTCCATGCGCACCTTACTGCAAAGGCTTTAGTTTGGGGTGGTTGCCACTTTTTTGTACAGGCAGCTGGCAGTAGTACCTTGCGGTTACAGCCGATGCTGGGCCATTCTGACAGGTAAAGCTTCAGCACTTTATGATGGTGCCAAAACTTGCCCACTCTTTCTGGTCCCCAGCACATTCACATTGGCCAGTAGCAAACCCCACTGGAATGATGGACCAATAGGAATGTGTGGGTTCAGGCTTAGTGTCAAGCTCTGACACAACCTGAGAAGCCTTGGAGCTTTGCCCATCAGAATGTTGTGGCAGAGGGTTTTGAAGACTGTGGCAGGTACAGTATGTGCAGTAACCTCTAGGTTCATGGTAAATACTTATCTCTCCTGCTACCTATGTCACTGAACAACACTTTAAGGTAAACAAATCACAGCTGGAAGACTCTTCAGCAGGACCAGTAATGGGACACTTTTGGAAGTGTCAGTTTCTGAAGAATCTTTAGGCAGTGATTTCTCTTCATTACAGTGGCAGTGTAATAGCAGGAGTGGTAAGTATTTTTTAATATGTATATCTTTCAAAGGACACCTTTTATTCAGAATTTTATTTAAGCGACAGAATAAATCCGGTATTGATGGTCTTATCATATCCTGATGTTGGCGTTGGCAAGATACTACAGCAGCAGAACTGGATTTACTAATCTCTGCAATTATAATGAGAAATATTCCATATTATTCATTAGACTAGGCTAACATTTAAAACCATCCCATTCAGCCATCTGTCACTGTGTGCTAACAAAATGCTACTGCTATCCATATTTCTTCAGTGTGGACGCTATCTAAGATTACATTAACATATCTATATTCTGTTTAATTTGGCATAAACCCAAACAACAAATAATAATTAGACTAGATATAGAAAGCATGAGGTGGTCAGGAGATAAACAATGCATTTATGAAATAAATGGCACATAACAGACGAAAAAGTAATTAAAAATGATATATGACAGATGAAAACATAACAGTGATTATATTGCTGGCTTTGCTGAACAGTTACATTCACGTGGCCGCTGTGTCCTTGTTCCATGTGTCCTTGTTTTGTTTTAAATAGTGTGGGAAAAGGGTAAAATTTGATCAGGAATAAAAACCTCACAGAGGCGCCAATTCTTCCTCACTGTACTAAAAACAGTTTCCATTCTTGTCTCTGTTCTTTTTGGGAAGATTCTCATCACTTCTTTTCCCTGTGACTTTCGTTTACCAGAACAGAAAATGAACAGGGTCCGACGCAACAATTGAATCTGACAGAGGTTCTAACCACTGTGACAGTGCTGGACCGGTGAATGGTCTGGTATTAATGGAAGTCCTATGGGCTACGCCATTTTTCAGGGGGGCTTGTACCCAATGAAGGTTTGGTGTAAGAAAACCCTGTTAGGACAGAAAAGATGCTTCAAAGAAAACTTTCAGATCAGTGCGCCTTGTATTAAAGTTTGTCCCCACATTGGATTTACCTGTTACCCTGAACTGGCAACCTAAATAAACTTGTTAAATATACCCCTTAGTTGTGACGAACTTTCATACTAAGCACGCCTCTGCACCTATCCAAAACAAAACGGAATATTGGCTGATTTGGGGGCTTTCAGAATAGCTCTTCACTAATTAAGGTGGTTCTAAAGGCAGAAGGTTTTTTAGAAAACCTTTTGAATGCAGCCCCCCCCCCCCCCCATTTGTGATGTGCACGAGAGCCGCTGCTCTCCCAGGTTTCTGCCTCCTTATTGGCTGAGACACAGCAATGGAAGCCATTGGTTCCCACTACTGTCAATCACAGCCAGGGAGGAGGGAGTGGGGAGCTGGACTGAGCCACGCTCTGTGTGTCCCATAGACACTAATAAGCAGCTTGTGAGCAAGCATGCTAGCGTGCCCCCATAGGATGCTGATTGGCTTTTATAGTGATCAATCACTGTGAAGCCCACCCCTGCATTTTCTCTCTCTATGATTGGAGGAGAGAGATACATCATGAGAAAAAAAAAGGCAAGTGTGTGTAAAAAAATAAATAATACAATTTTATAAAAAAAATACAAAAACAATACCTAGATCAAAGTTTGATCTATGTCAGTGCCAGGGTTAGTGTTTGGGTCAAGGTCAGGGTCAAAGGTCAGGGTCAGTATATATTTTTTAAAATTAGGGTCAGTAAACATCAGTGTGTTTTAGGTAGGATAAAAAATGCAATACACTATTGTTTTTGGGCTGTACTATGGGTACAAATGACAACTAACATACACATGGTATTGCTGAGATTAAGAGCAGTAGAATTTATCTTGGGTGTTTTTTTGTGGAAGGTTAGTAGCAAGAATTATACAGCTAAATTTAAAGAAAATTAATTTTTTTACTATTTTGGGACAGTTTTCCTTTGATAATAATAAAAAAAAAATCTAGGAGATATCCATTACCGTTTACCACCAAATAAAAGCTGGATACACTAAGTAGTTGTGATTAGGGATGAGCTTTCTGTTCGGGTCGAACATTGGCTGTTCGCTCGTTCGTCAAAATTCGAGGAGTGACCGCAGTGCATTGCTGTATGATGATTGGCCAAAGCATGCACCATGACCTGCATGCTTTGGCCAATCCCAGCGCCCTCAGCTAAGAGAGCCATAATTGGCCAAAGGCAGGGTGCCTTTTGCCAATCATGGCTCAGGGGGACGCCCCACACTATATAAGGCTGCCTGAGGCTGCCTGCACGTCGGCCCTGTGTAGTGTGTTGTTGGCGTGGACGGAGAGAGAGAGTGCCATTTAGATTGAGCAAGCAGGCAGGTTATTCAGTTAGCTGCAGTGTATTTAAAATATATATACAGACAGTTTCGTATATATATATATATCCACTGTATCCAGTTTAGCTATATCTGACTGCAGGCCATTCCTGGTGTACTTTTTCTAATATACTTCAGGCGGTGTACACAGTACTGTGCACCCATAATGCAGTTGCTACTACTTTTCTGGTGGTGTACAAAGTACACCCATAGTCGTTATTAAACTTATGTTGGTGTACATAGTACCGGGCACCCATAGTGCAGTTGCTACTACTTTCTGGTGGTGTACACAATACAGTACACCCATAGTTGTTATTACACTTCTGTTGGTGTACACAGTACCGTGCACCCCTAGTGCACTTGCTACTACTTTTCTGGTGGTGTAAACAGTACAAAATACAGTGTAGTGTGGTTTTGCTAAACAAAATTTAGAGCATGTCTGGAAAGGCCACCAAGGAGAGCCTGACACTCACAGGCCACTAAAAGAGGGCAAGCAGGCTCTGTGTCTACAGGCGACAGTGCTGGTCGTGGACACGGTGCATCCTCAGCACATGGCCATGGGGCACGCTTGTCCTTTTTTTCGGAGCTGGCCATGTTATTGAGCCACAACATATAGAAGAGTTGGTGGAATGGATAACAAAGCCCTCCTTATCCTCCTCATCCTCTGTCACCCAGGCTCAAAGTTGTTTGCCTGCCAATGCAGCTGCCAAAGCGGCCTGTTCCATTGGCTCCATGTCAACAGTCACTCCTTCCATAGCCCCACCATCATGCACGGAGGAGTCCCCCAAACTATTCGACCACAGTGTTGGGTACATGCTGCAGGAGGATGCGCAGCGATTTTAAGTCTCCAATGATGATACCCAGGTTGAGGAAGGGAGTAACGTGAGCCTAGAGAGAGGGGGTGCTCAAGAAGGTCAAGAAACTGGCAGTCATGTTCCCCGAGCTGCAGCATACTGCCAAGTTTGCTCCAGTGACGAGGAGGGAGGGGATGATGAGGTCACTGATTCTACTTGGGTGCCTGATAGAAGAGAAGGGGAGGAGGCACATCTCCAATGAGGCAGGATGCCCTCCAGGGGGCAGCTTACGGGCAGCCACCCTATTGCATCACACCGCAGAGCTAAGCAGGTGCAGAGCGCTGCTGACTTCCCACATATTTTGAAAAGTTCTTTGGTGTGGGCCTTTTTTGACACGTGTACAGCAGATCGCACCATTGCTGTTTGCAACATATGTCTGAAGCGTATCAAGCGTGGCCAAAACAGCAGCCGCTTGGGCACCACATGCTTAAACCAGACATATGACGACCTCCCATGCAGTCCATTGGCAACAGCACTTAAAAGACCCACATTAAAGAACAAGGCAGACCTCTCCTTGCTCATCAGCTGGGATCTCCAATCCCACTAAACCTCCAGTCCTCTCAGAAACCTGCACTGAGAGGAATGAAGGTATAAAAATAGGTGTCCCAAGTACTTGCGGCCAATCTGCCAGCGGTACACCAACATCCGATTTTAGCAGGAAAATTTCCCTACCCCAGTTGCCAAATCATCAAAAGAAATTCGGTCCCAGCCATCCACATGCTCAGCGTCTGAATGCTAGCTTGGCCAAATTGCTAGCACTGCAACTGCTGCCTTTTCAGCTGGTAGACTCTGCCCCCTTTCGTGAATTTGTGGAATGTGCGGTACCTCAGTGGAATGTTCCCAAACACCATTTCTTTTTACAGGAGGCCATTCCGACTCTCTACCAGCATGTGAAAGGCAATGTCTTGGCCTCGTTGGACAGGGCGGTCAGCAGTAAGGTGCATATTACTGCTGACTCATGGTCCAGCAGGCATGGACAGGGACGTTCGTTGCCTTTCTTTCATGTTGCACTGGGTAACTCTGCTGGCAGCTGGGAAGTATTAAATGGAAAAGAGAAACCACGCTGCAGAGCAAAATATAAAAAAAAAAATTGATAGCTGCACTTAAAACACACCAATATCTGTGTACACCATGAAAAATAAAAAATAAAAAGTGCGCTTACAATATAAAAATGCACAAATGAATACAAATAATTAAATGTGCAAACCAGGATGTAGTGAGAACAAACTGATGGCTCAATACGTTGCATAAGTGTATACGTGTGAAACGTGAAAACTTAGTGGGATAACAAGGTGAGACCTGTGAAAAGTGTACATATGAAATGCAGAAAATAGATACAAAGTGTATAAAAAATAAAAATAAAAACCTGAAAATTGCAAATCCCAGTCCGTGAATTAAATCATAAAAAGTTCATCAGTGAAAGCACTTTCATCTACTATGCAGCTTTGCAACAACCAATATCCCCATAGATGGATCGGCAAAGGAAAGGGATGTGCAAGGTGGTGCAACTCCACTGGCGATGACTCCAATAAATAAGAATGAAAAAGGTGGACCCTTACCCTCCGTGTTGGACCCCCTCGCTGGCAGGGTCTATCGAGCATGCAGATTTTGCCCTCTGCAGGGACCGTATGTTGAGATGATCTCTGCAGCAGCTGTCAGGAATGCTGTCTTCGGTCCGGGCTGGTCCAAGTGATACGCCTGGAGGGGGGGGAAGAAGGCTCTCTTGCTCCCAGTTTTGGCAAAGGAAAAAGCAAAAGAGCGGGGCTCCAATAGTGTAAAAAGTTTCAAAATTTATTGATAAAAATGCAAACCCAAACGGAGAGTGCACACTCTGTAAGGTAATAGAACAATTAAAAACAAGCCGGCATAAAAAAACTAGCAGTAACCCGTGCAGAACATGGGGCAATCGTGACGGCTTACAACGTAGCCACGCCCTACATGTTTTGTCATTAGTTGACATCTTCAAAGGGAAGGATGCAGGACAGGGTTCAGTATTGTTGGAGCTTGTTCCGCCACCACGCCTCCAAACTGCTAGTGGTGATTCCGCCACAGCTCTCTCCTCCACCCCGTCCTCTTCTTCTTCCTCTATGGCCTCTTCCTCTGCAGATTTCTCCTCTGAACCAGCGGTGCTCAATAGGGGCTATGCAAGCACTCAGGCAAAAAGATGCCATGCGGTGCTTGAGTTGGTCTGCTTAGGGGACAGGAGCCACACTGGGGCAGAGATTCTGTCAGCTCTGCAGGGGCAGGCTCAGAGGTGGTTGACGCCATGCTAGCTTCAGCCAGGAATGGTTGTATGCGACAATGGCACCAACCTCCTCTCCACTTGACCCATGTTCCCTGTTTGGCTCACGTCCTGAATTTGGTGGTGCAGCGGTTCTTGAGCAGGTACCCTGGCTTACCTGATCTTCTGAGGCAGGCCAGGAAAGTCTGTGGTCATTTCCGCCGGTCATATAATGCCATTGCTCGGCTGGCTGACATTCAAAGAGAATGCAACCTGCCCAAGAACCGCTTCATTTGTGACATGCCCACCAGGTGGAACTCAATGTTAGCAATGCTGCAGCGGCTGCACATGCAGCAGAGGGCCATCAATTAGTACCTGTGTGAGTATGGCACCAGGACAGGGTCAGGGGAGCTTGGCTTTTTTCGCCACGCCAGTGGCTACTGATCAAGGATGCATGCACTGTCCTGTCACCATTTGAGGAGGCCACGAGGATGGTGAGCAGTGACAGTGTATGCATCAGTGATACTGTCCCTATTGTCTTCCTGTTGGAGCACACGCTTCATGGAATAATGGACAGGGCACTTGAGGCAGAACAGCGAGAGGAAGAGGAGGACTTCCTAACCTCTCAAGGCCCCCTTTATCTACATACTAGTATTCCCGCAGGCCCGCTGATCACACAGGAAGAAGAAGAGGAGGAGAAGGAGGAGGATTGTGTCAGCATGGAGGTGGAGGATAACACTCAGCATCAGCAGCAGTCTTCAAGGGCTGGGAGGAGGTGGTTGAGGATCATGTGATCCTTAGTGACCCAGAGGACTCAGGATCGAATGCCTCTGCAAACTTACACTGCATGGCCTCCCTGATCCTGCAAAGCCTGCGAAAGTACCCTAGGATTCGTGGTATGAAGGAGAGGAATCATTACTGGCTGGCAACCCTTCTTGATCCATGTTACAAGGGTAAGGTTGCAGAACTTATCCAGCCTTCGCAGAGGGAGCAGAGGATGAAACATCTTCAAGAGTCCTTGCAGAAAGGTTTGTGCAATGCGTTTCCAGAGCCTGGGAGGTTGCAATTTCCTGGTGCTGGACAACGTGTTGCTAAGGCTTCGTTCAGTCACAGAAAGAGCAGTGGAGAAGGTGGCCGGCTGACCAATCAGACAATTCTTCAGTCCTCAGCGCCCAGGTCTGATCGGTTCCAGCAACCATCGCCAGCGTCTGAATTACATGGTGCAGGAATATCTAGGGGCAAGATCAGACTTGGAGACCTTTCCACCAGAACATCCACTGGGTTACTGGGTCTTGAGGATGGACCACTGGCCAGAGCTTGCTCAATATGCAATTGAGCTACTGGCCTGTCCTGCATCCAGTGCTCTTTCTGAACGCACATTCAGTGCTGCTGGAGGCTTTGTAACCGATCACAGAGTGCGCCTGTCCACAGACTCTGTCACATTCATAAAAATGAATCAGTCTTGGATCACCAGCTACCAAGCACCTGATGCTGATGTAACCAATTGATTTTTCTATAGATGTGGGATCTCTTGAAGACTGCATATGCTGAGTAATAGTGTGAACCACTACCATGCAGAAAAGGAGTCGAGATACCAGAGGATTCAAGTGTCCCCACAGAGGGCTGTATCTGTCTGCTCGTATGACCCCGCTCTTGAGGGGGTCCACCGGTTCCGGTAAGGGTTATCACATACAGAGTTTACATCAAGCTGTCTTTCATTTGCGGACATTTTAAGGCTGAATATCTGGACCTTGATACCTGCTGTGGATTATAAATCACATATTTTTTACTTTTTTATTACATCTAAAGAAAACGCTGATCATTTTATTTTATCTTTATATGGACACCAATGGTCATATGGACATTTTTTTTTCATTTATTCATTGATGTGCACATGATTTATTTCAACTGTCGCTATTTTGTTTATTTCACAATTTATTTATGTATACATCACCTGAAGGAGTTTAGGATGCTCAGGATGCACTCCTGATTCGGGTGTGTCCTGGTTTTCTGCATTCTAGTGGTTCACACTATTTCTTACATAAGAAATATTTAATGTAGCGCAACTTTTCTTACATTGACATTTATTAGCACCATTAGATATTTGATGGTTTATTGTTGCTGCTTTTTTGCTGATTTTGCTTTTGTCTTAGCGTGGTATTTACATCTTATTTTACTGCATATGCTGAGTGACTATCCTATTATGCTGAGTGACTATCCTATTCCTCCTCAATCTTCATGATGATAGCTTCTAGGAATATTTTCGGTTCAGGGAACCACCACCATTGCCTAAGTCTCAATTATTCTGCCCTTGTTTAACAGGGGCGTGTAATTACAATTTTTGATCTAATATTTCACAGCAGGGGCTGTTCCTGCGCTCAACAAAAGTATCTGTGAGGCTTTACAGTGTTGTGCCACCACCATCACCATCACCTAATGCCCAATTTTTATGCCCCTGTTCAACAGGGGCACGTAATTACAATTCTTGATATAATATTTCACAGCAGGGCCCGTTCCAGCGCCCACCAAGAGTAACTGTGAGGGCTTACAGTGTTTTGGTACCACCAACACCTAAGGCCCAATTTTCCGCAGAGTGTATAGGAAGGCCGTATGGTATATACAGGTGGTCCCCTATTTTCAAACATCTGTGTCACGGACTAATACTCACCGAGGCCGAGATGCCGAGAGCGGCTCGCCCTTACGACCACGCGCACCCAGACCCCTGAAGTGGGTACAGAGAGCTGGGGGCACGCGGAGGCACGGGCTTCCAGGAGGTAGGAGGTCCGGAGATAGGAAGCGGGTGCTTTGTGATCAGTAGGAGGGGCCAGAGATAAGGACTGAGTATAGGCAGAGGCAGGACTGTAATTATGAGCAGGGGTCAGATGTGTAGTAAGCAGATCAAACAGTAGAAAGTCCGTTAATGCAGGCAGAGGTCAGGGTATCAGGCAATCCAGTAGAGTAGTGGTTAACAAGCCAAGGTTCAGTACACAGAGACAAGCAGATAGTGGGGCAATCCAGCAGAGTAGTAGTTAACAAGCCAAGGTTCAGTACACAGAGACAGGCAGGTAATGGGGCAATCCGTTAGAGTAGTAGTTCAACAAGCCAGGGTTCAGTACACAGAGACAGGCAGAGATCAGGGTATCACAGGCACAGGGAATCAGGGAGAGCTGACGACGAACCAGCAACCCGACTGGGCGCTGGAGCCGTCAGAAATAGTCTCCCTGCTCGGCGAGCGTGTCAGTGTGATGCGCTACCGGGCACCCGCACAGGCTACGGCGCGCACACGGGGACCGCCGTGCACCCGCGCGCGCCGCACCATCAGGCCGCGGACAGGTGTGCGGCGAAGCGCCAGTCCCCCGCACATGCGCACCGAAGCCCGGCGAGCGGAGACGCTCCCTGGCTCCTGACAGTGCCCCCCTCCTAAGGGCGGACACTGGACGCCTAGGCTAGCCATCAATTCCGGATGATCTTGGTGGAAAGTTTGGATTAGCCGTGGAGCATGCAGGTTCCTAGCGGGTTCCCAAGAATTATCTTCAGGTGGGTAACCCTTCCATTGAATCAGATACTGTAGCTGCCTGCCCTTCTTCCTACAGCTCAGAATGGACTCCACTTCGAACTCATTCTCGCCATCGATTCTGACTGGCGGAGGAGGAGACTCTCTTCTTCCCGGAAAAGGGCTAGGCACCACAGGCTTCAATAATGACACGTGGAAAACAGGATGGATCCGATATGTCTTGGGGAGTGCTAGCTCAACAGCCACAGGGTTAATGATCCTCTTGACTTGGAAAGGACCGATGAACTTGGGTCCAAGTTTTCGAGATGGCAATGGTAATCTAAGATTAATGGTGGACAACCGACCTCTTCTCCTAAGTCAAACTTTGGGTTTGCCTTTCTGCCCCGATCATACTGTTTCTTGTAGTCTTCCTGCGCCTTGTGTAACATATCTTGGATCTTCTGGAAGTTGAATTGCAACGAGGTTATCCTGTCCTGAACTGCGGGGACTGTCACTTCGGGAATGTCGTTAGCAAAGGAAGTGGGATGGAACCCACAATTTGCCCAGAAGGGTGTCTGGTTGGTAGAGGCATGAATTGAATTATTGTATGCAAATTCAGGGAAGAAGACTTGCCCAATCATCCTGAGAACCTGAGCAAAAGCAACGGAGGTATTGCTCCAACGTTTGGTTTGTCCTCTCCGTTTGACCGTTGCTTTGGGGGTGATAAGCTGAAGAGAGACAAACGTTGATGCCCAGGGACTTGCAGAGTTCCCTCCAGAATTTGGACGTAAATTGTATGCCCCTATCCGACACAATGCTTCTTGGTATACCATGGAGCCTCACGACCTCTTTTAGGAAGACATTGGCTGTGTCTACGGCAGATGGAGTGCCCCTCATGAGCAAGAAATGGGCCATCTTAGAGAAGCGATCGACAATGACAAGGATGGTAGAAAAATTTTCCGAGGTAGGTAGGTCGACAATAAAATCCATGGACACATCAGCCCATGGCCGTTCCGGGATGGGCAAAGGTTTGAGCAGGCCCCAGGACCTAGTGTTTTGGCCCTTGTTCCGCTGGCACAGAGAACAGGACGCCACATACTCTTTACAATCCCACCTCCATCCTGGCCACCAGAAAGAACGAGAAAGTAGTTCAGACGTTTTCTTACTCCCGAAGTGTCCTGCCATCTTATTGTCATGACACATCTTAAGGGCTAAGGACCGAGTCCCTTGTGGAACGAATATTTTTCCTTTTATCCAAAAAAGGTCCTCATATTTTCTCAAGGAGTGCACTACTGGTTCTGTGCACGAGCTAGATGAGGATCTAATGGATGACATTAAATCCGCCTGAGTTAGTCCAAGAAAATTTTGTGGAGAGAGGATCGTACTTGGCGTTGACGTTTGAGAGTCTGCGGAGAACATCCGAGAGAGAGCATCGGCTTTCCCATTCTTTGCTCCAGGTCTGTAAGCTATATGAAAGTTGAAACGGGAAAAGAAGAGGGCCCAACGGGCTTGGCGGGGTTTTAGTCGTCTTGCTGTTCGGAGGTACTCTAGATTCTTGTGATCCGTAAAGATCATGACCGGGTGTATTGCACCCTCCAGCAAATACCTCCACTCCTCTAAAGCGAACTTTATAGCCAACAGCTCCCTGTCACCCACATCATAATTGAGTTCCGGTGGACTGAGTTTCCTAGAGGCGAAAGCTACCGGATGCAGAATGGCCTTAGGTCCCTGTCTCTGGGAGAGAATTGCTCCAGTTGCGATCTCCGATGCGTCTACCTCTAATACGAAAGGTTGAGTCGGGTCAGGATGACAGAGAATCGGGGCGGAACTGAACAACTTCTTCAATGTTAGGAAAGCCTCTTGAGCGGCTGAGGACCACTGAAAAGAACTGTGCTGACGGGTTAATTGGGTAATAGGTGCCACGATGGCCGAGAATCCAACAATAAATTTTCGATAGAAGTTGGCGAACCCTATAAACCTCTGCACCCCTTTCTTGTTAGATGGAGCCGGCCACTCTTGAATTGCCTGAATCTTCTGTGGGTCCATTGCGACCCCATTGGTTGAAAGGATGAATCCCAGAAACTGTATGGTTGATTTTTCAAATTCGCACTTTTCAGCTTTCAAGTATAGCTTGTGCTGTGTATCTCTAGCGTGGGGGAGAAGATAAGAATATCGTCCAGGTATACAACAAGGAAGTCATCCAGGTATTCTCGGAATATGTCATTCACCAGGTGTTGGAAGGTGGCCGGGGCATTACAGAGTCCGAATGGCATCACTAAGTACTCGAAATGCCCGAATCTGGACCTAAAAGCCGTCTTCCATTCGTCCCCAGCCCTGATCCTGACAAGATTGTAGGCCCCCGGAGATCAAGTTTAGAGAACACCTTAGCTGATCGCAACCTCTGAAATAACTCAGGAATGAGTGGTAGCGGGTACCGGTTCTTAATCGTGATGTTGTTGATCTGTCGATAATCTACACAGGGTCTTAAGGAACCGTCCTTTTTCCCAACGAAAAAGATACCCGCTTCGGCGGGTGAAGATGAAGGACGAATGAAGCCCTTCTTGAGATTTTCGTCTATATATTGTTTAAGAGCTTCTAGCTCGGTTTCTGAGAGAGGGAATATCCGACCAAATGGAATCTCGGATCCGGGAAGGAGGTCGATCGGACAGTCGTAGGACCGATGAGGTGGTAGGCGGTCAGCCATCTGTTTACTGAAGACCTCTTGAAACTCAAGGTACTCGGGAGGAACATGTTGGAGGTTGCCCAATGGCGCAGCCATTGTGGCACAAACTTTGGGAGCCGGGAGCAGACAATGCTGAGAGCAATACTGAGAGGAGAAGGATACTGCCTTGGTGCTCCATTTAATCTGTGGATCGTGAGCCTGTAACCAGGGCAAGCCCAGTATGACGGGAAAGATAGGTGAATGAATCAGGTCGAGCCGTAAGAACTCCCGGTGGCCGGAATAAGTAGTTACCGGAATAGGTTGGGTTTCCTGGGTGATGGGACCTGAGCTAGGAAGGGATCTGTCGGCCAGGTGCACCCGTAAATCTTGAACTTTAGTTTGTATGGGAATATTCAAACTGTGTGCCAAGGCAGAGTCTATGAAGCAACTGCACGCTCCGGAATCAATGATGGCCTGCAAGCGGGTCTCCCCTTCCGGAAGCTGTAGGGAGATAAACAACATCACATAAGTCTTGGGAATATTATTGTTTGGATAGTCTAACACATCTGGCTGAGGAGACTTACTGGGCCTGATCGGACAGCTGCGCAGGAAATGTCCGGTTCCTCCGCAGTAGAGACATAGGTTGGACTGTCGCCTGCGTTGCTTCTCTTCGGAGGTTAGTGGGCCCCGGACCAGGCCGAACTGCATGGGTTCGACCTCAGGGACCGGTGTAGCAGCAACCGAAGTTGAGGTCAGGGTCTGTCCGGAGTGGGGTCTTGGTAACGCCCAGGTGGGGCGTGGACCTTGGAAACGCTCTGAGCGTCGCTCCCGCAGTCGCCTGTCTAGTTTTGTGGCTGCTTGAATGAGTTCTTCCAAGGAAGCAGGGGTTTCCATCCTAGCTAATTCGTCCTTAAGTAACTCGGACAAGCCTTGGCGGTACTGATAGCGTAGGGCCGGCTCGTTCCAATTTGTATCGGCCGCCTACTTACGGAATTCCACAGTATAGTCCTCAATAGGTCTTCTTCCTTGGGACAGATGGTGCAGGATGGCCTCAGCTGTAGCCATACGCTGCGGGTCATCATAGAGCTGGGACATGCTCTCAAAGAAGGCCTCGATTGTATTCAGAACAGGGCTGCTCTGTTCCATCAAGCCGTGGGCCCAAGCTTGGGGTTCTTCGGATAGTAGGGAAATCGCAAATCCCACCTTAACGATTTCTGAAGAAAAGGTTCTTGGCTGGAGAGCGAAGTAAAGGGAGCATGCATTTTTGAAGGCCCTAAACTTCTTACGGTCCCCCGAGAACCGTTCAGGTGCAGGAACCCTGGGTTCCGGAAGTGCCATGACGACAGTAGGGTTGGCGGAAGCCTGAGGGAGCGGACCCCCACTGCTGCGTGCGGGAGCTGCGGCTGAAGGGGGTAGTGACCCTGTGATCTGCTGAAGACGGTTATCAATTTGGGTATAACCTTCCTGCAATTTCTGTACTGAGTCAGCAAGAGTAGACACCTGTTGGCACAGGATCTCCAGAGGAGAGCGTGCTCTGTCGGCCTCGGACATCTGGCTGGTTCGTACTGTCACGGACTAATACTCACCGAGGCCGAGATGCCGAGAGCGGCTCGCCCTTACGACCACGCGCACCCAGACCCCTGAAGTGGGTACAGAGAGCTGGGGGCACGCGGAGGCACGGGCTTCAGGGAGGTAGGAGGTCCGGAGATAGGAAGCGGGTGCTCTGGGATCAGTAGGAGGGACCAGAGATAAGGACTGAGTATAGGCAGAGGCAGGACTGTAATTATGAGCAGGGGTCAGATGTGTAGTAAGCAGATCAAACAGTAGAAAGTCCGTTAATGCAGGCAGAGGTCAGGGTATCAGGCAATCCAGTAGAGTAGTGGTTAACAAGCCAAGGTTCAGTACACAGAGACAAGCAGATAGTGGGGCAATCCAGCAGAGTAGTAGTTAACAAGCCAAGGTTCAGTACACAGAGACAGGCAGGTAACTGGGCAATCCGTTAGAGTAGTAGTTCAACAAGCCAGGGTTCAGTACACAGAGACAGGCAGAGATCAGGGTATCACAGGCACAGGGAATCAGGGAGAGCTGACGACGAACCAGCAACCCGACTGGGCGCTGGAGCCGTCAGAAATAGTCTCCCTGCCCGGCGAGCGCATCAGTGTGACGCGCTACCGGGCACCCGCACGGGCTATGGCGCGCACACGGGGACCGCCGTGCACCCGCGCGCGCCGCACCATCAGGCCGCGGACGGGTGTGCGGCGAAGCGCCAGTCCCCCGCGCATGTGCACCGGAGCCCGGCGAGCGGAGACGCTCCCTGGCTCCTGACAATCTGACTTACAAACGACTCCTACTTACAAACGGAGGAAGACAACAAGAAGTGAGAGGAAATCTACCCCTAGGAAGGGAAATTCTCTCCTTTAAGGGTTAATATGGGAAAAAGGTGTCCCCACTGATGCTTTGTCAAAGAAAATGTGGTGTAGTCCCTCGCGCTATATTGAGTTTACGGACTAAGTCAATACCAGAATAAATTAACTAAATATTGAAAAATAATAAAAGAATGTGTGAATGGTGATTATGTCTCTGTGGACTGCAGCAAAATCAAAAGTGTTCACATACACTCAACATGGTACTGTGATGAGGTGTATTAGAGATAGGCTGGTGTCTGTTGTACTGCTATATCGGGAGGATCATCAAACCATCAGAGAAGCCCCATCTGAATCACATCATACAACATTCAATATAGAACCTGTTTGATGCCTAAGTTCATCTTGCTTGAGGTGAGAGTTTAGAGAGACCGGTTTCACCGGATCCCTCCAGTTTAAAGGATATCACTATCACTTCCCCCCTCCCATATCTGATCCCAGTGGATGAAACACATTATTATGAACTTTTGATTTATTTATGCACACCAGCACTTTGGATTATCACTTTTATTAGCACTTTGCACTTTTTATGCTTGCACTGTTGATGCATATTCGTAGAACACACCTGATTTATATAGTCAATATAAGTTGTATGCACAAGTACTTTTATGCTTTCATGTGATAGATTTGAAGCGCGAAATCACTTTATTATCATTCCCAGTCATGCTTTATCACCAATCCTTGTTCCCCTAATAACCCAAAATTTTCTAAATCCAATTGTCATTGGGACAGAAAGTGGGGTGAAATCTTCTGAACAGGGGCACAGACAGCAAAACAAATATTACAGGGGTGATGATAACCCTTCCCTATGTTATCCAAAAAGCTTAAAAATAGATTTTTTGCCTGGAGCTACACTTACAAAATGTACCTGTTCCACATTACAAACAGATTCAACCTACAGTCCCTATCTGGTTTGTAACCCAGGGACCGCCTGTATACTGCTGCTGTTCAGAGTATATAGGGCCTGGGGGCCCCACACCTTTTTCTTTTTTAATTTGGGTGCAGGGTTCCCCTTAATATCTATACCAGACCCAAAGGGCCTGGTTATGGGCTTGGGGGGGGGGGGGGGCAACATTACATTACAGCCGCAAGCAGTTTTAAATGACTTTTATTTAGTAGAAATGTCATTTTCTAAACAGGGACTGTTCTAAACATGGGGAAAAAGTGCCACTTTACAGGCATACTAAAGTCACCCCCCAGGCATGACATTTAAAGGAATATTTTACTTTCATTGTTTCACTTTAAGCATTATTAAAATCACTGCTCCCGAAAAAACGGCTGTTTTTAAAACTTTTTTTTGCATTGATACATGTCCCCTGGGGCACTTTTTATGACAATAACTTGCATATTAGCCTTTAAAATTAGCACTTTAGATTTTTCACGTTCGAGTCCCATAGACTTTAACGGTGTTCGCACAAATGTTTTGCCTGTTCCCATTTTCTGCCGCGAACCGAACCGGGGGGTGTTCGGCTCATCCCTAGTTGTGATGATATGTAAAGTTTTACTAACATATCAAAACTATTTGAATTTATTAAAACCACATCTATACAGTGCCTTGAAAAAGTATTCATACCTCTTGAAATGTTCCACATTTTGTCAAAAGTTTTACTAACATATATCAATTGCAAAATTGTTCTTAGGAAATATGATTTGCTTTATCCTTAGGTGCGAAGGGGTTAATATCTCTTAAATGTATGTTTTAACCCAAGAACAAAATTGTAACATCTTGCAGTTTACCAGTCCATGGATGTGGTGGTTACATTTGTTTTCTTTTTTCAGCCTCTTTCCCTTTCTTTGACCGGTCAGCGGTCAAGGGTTGTGGGGATTTGGCCCTTGTCCCCATCAACATGGGGACAGCTTCCCCATGTTTAGGGCATGTGGCCTGGTACGGTTCAGGAGGGGGGGGCGCTCTCTCACCCCCCCCTCGTTTCCTGCGGCCTGCCAGGTTGCGTGCTCAGATAAGGGTCTGGTGTGGATTTTTGGGGGAAGCCCACGCCATTTTTTTTAAATTTTGGCACGGAGTTCCCCTTAAAATCAATACCAGACCTGAAGGGCCTGGTAATGGAATTTTGGGGGACCCCCACGCATTTTTTTTTATATTTCAATGATTTTCAATTACCTTTATGTGTATTGTCGGGACTGACAATTCATTAATAGCTGGCACTAGCGCTAGCACTTTTAAATGACTTTTTTTTCCTTTAGAAATGTCATTTTGCTCTCGGACTGTTATAAACATGGGAAACATGTGCTACTTTACAGGCATACTATAGACATCCCCCAGGTACGAAATTTAAAGGCATATTTCACTTTTATTGTTTCACTTTAAGCATTATTAAAATCACTGCTCCCGAAAAAACGGCCGTTTTTAAAACTTTTTTTTGCATTGATACATGTCCCCTGGGGCAGGACACAGGTCCCCAAACACTTTTTATGACAATAACTTGCATATTAACCTTTAAAATTAGCACTTTAGATGTCTCCCATAGAATTTTAAAGGGTGTTCCGCGGCTTTTCAAATTTGCCATGAACACCCCAAATTGTTCGCTGTTCAGCGAATGGGTGAACAGCCAATGTTCGAGTCGAACTCATGTTCGACTCGAACAGATAGCCCATCCCTAGTTATCATGTTGACATTATGTATATCGATCAATATTGGTTATGCTATGTGCTTATGTACACGCTACCTGTATATATGTGATTTATTATTATATTACACTTATGCAATATTATTTGCTTAGTTTTTTCTTCACCCCAACCAGTCAACTGCTTAATTTAAAGTCCCAAAATGCCTCCCTCTTTGTTACTTGAATCCAAGATGGAGGCACATCTTTGATGTGCTTCATTCAAAGTCCCAAAACGCCCCCCCCTCTTTACAAATGAATTAATACATCCTTAAAGTGGTTCTAAAGACAGAAGGTTTTTTCATCTTAATGCATTCTATGCATTAAGATAAAAAAACCTTCAGTGTGCAGCAGCCCCCCTCAGCCCTCCTAATACTTATCTGAGCTCCATCTCGACCCAGCAATGTGCACAAGTGCCTCGGCCGTCTGAGACACAGCAGCAGCGCCATTGGCTTCCGCTCCTGTAAATCAAAGTCAGTTAGCCAATCAGGAGAAAGAAGGGGGTGGCATTGAACCGCGGCTCCGTGTCTAAATGGACACAAGGAGCTGCACCTTGCCTCAGGCGCCCCCATAGCAAGCTGCTTGCCTTGGGGGCACTTGACAGGAAGAAGAGGCGGATCAGGGCTGCTCTGTGCAAAACCACTGCACTGAGCAGGTAAGTATAACATGTTTGTTATTTTTAAAGAAAAAAAACGAGACTTTAATATCCCTTTGAAAGTTTTTTTTATCAAACGCTTACTGTAATTTTCCTTTCCTGATTAAACACCATGGCAGCATTCAAATGGGTTGACACTGCCCTAGCTTCTACCTTGTAGGACCCCACTCCCATACATATTGAGGCTCATCCAGCCCCCATGTTCCATAACCAGCTTACTCAAACAAACTGGAAGGGATCCTATGATGCCACCAAGCTAATCAGGAAAGGAAAATGACAGTAGGCATTTGATAAAAACTTTATTTTTTCCTGACTAACCTAATGGCAGCATATGAAATGGAAATAACTAGCCACAAACAAGGGTGGGACACAGAAAAAGTAAGGTTTCCTTCACAGCTCCTAGCCATCAGAAACTTTACGTGCACAGATAGGGGTCAATCCAGAGATAAATATTGCATACATTTTTGAGTTAAAGTAACTAATGCGGTATTTATCTCAAAAGTAGTCAATTCACAAAAAACATGTAATTTACTAAATGTGTTAAATATTTATGTTTTGCAATATTTATTGCTTAAATTTAGCTTTTTTTTGCAGGTTTTTTTTCACAATTCTTTTTTTTTTTTTAATATGACAGTTTTATTGATTTTCACAATTCTTTATTTTTACATGCTAACTGTCTCAGAGGAGGGAAGTTATGCAAATAAATGTACACAGAAATATTCTGAAACTGTGAAAACATTCTAATTTGCGTTCATTCACAGAACAATCTCCCTCTGTTGAAATGCTACAGGAGCTCAGGACATTTCATAACATTTCTACACTGATACATTGTACTGTATACTTTTAACTTTCTGGCCACTGCAGAGTTCCCCTCATTGTTATTTTGTACATTGCTAAAATACCAACTGCCTACTAGCAGGTGATAAATAACGAATGTGTGTGTTCTTTAGTAAATTGACTAATGATTTATCTAATTTTTTGCGGTATCTACTTCACATTTTTAAAAAATGTGCGGTATTTACCTCATGTACCACACTTTACTTTGATGATTTGACTCTTATTATCTTGTGATATTTCAAAAAAATTAGCCATGTGATCTTTATATCCCATGCGGAATCCTTTAGCAAATTGACACCACAATGTACAATCCCCTATAAAAATGTAATTTAGTTTAATTTATTGTACTCATGAAAGTACTTATAGTGGAGTTCCACCCAGATTTATTTATTTATTTTTTAGGTTTTATTAATTTTTTTAGGTAATACGTTCTGCTACACTTTGGTTAAATACTTTAATGCATGTGATTTGTAATTTTGCCTCTCAATTCCTGTATTTTTTTTAATTACTCACGTTTGTTTTAAGCTTTGCAGAGCTCTTCCATCTTGGCTGTGGGTATGTGAAGCCCACTAGGAGTCTCTTCTGGGATATGGTGCTGCTGGCTACCCAGCATGCACCTCCCGAACTTGCGCGTGCACAGTATACACACCGCAAAGCGAAGGAAGATTATCTTGTTGCCATAACGGGCAGCAACGGAGTTGCTATGGCTACAAAGATCCGGCAATGCCTTTTAAATGTTGTAGAGGACAGAGACAGTTAACCAATGGCACCACAACCCATAAATGCGTACAAATAAGGAAAAGGGGATATGGGGCACAATTACCCCAGGGACTTTTAAGGTGCGTGGATCTATAAATGGTTAGAGTAAAGAAATATGTATGCAAAGTCTATCCATATAAAAACATTTTTTTATTTAGTATATAGTAGCAAAAAGTTCATTCATTAAAAACACGCTTCACAATAACCATAGTTGACTTTAACAAAATTATTAGCAAAAAATACCACTTAGTTAATACCACTCAACATGTTTCGCTCTTTTTTGAGCTTCATCAGGAGTTCTGGTACATATGTGGTCTACAAGCCAAATAGGTACATATAGATAAATCAGGTGGAGTAGTTTAGGTAAATGTGATGGAAAACATTCACATTAGATTGGATGAAACTCCCATGCCTCGGCCTCCCAGATATGTGGTCATAGAGGAACAAAGTATGTGTATATCCGTACTGTAAACTTGAGTTGAATCAAATGTATATTGCTGAACGGCTAATAGTAGCCTGAATTAGCAGAATGAACACGTACACTTTCCATCTCACCAAGTGAAAGGTTTGATAGGGATTGATTGTTTGCCAATAGTATGTTAAGTACAGGTGTAATGAAAGATATATGTACGCTGGAGGTAGAGTATATGCTGGCATGTAGTGGAGGGGAGAGAGATGTCCAACCTCCCTTATCCCTGAGGGAGCCACCGACAATTTTGTTAAAGCCAACTATGGTTATTGTGAAACGTGTTTTTAATGAATGAACTTTTTGCTACTATATACTAAATAAACAAATGTTTTTATATGGATAGACTTTGCATACATATTTCTTTACTCTAACCATTTATAGATCCACGCACCTCAAAAGTCCCTGGGGTAATTGTGCCCCATCTCCCCTTTTCCTTTTTTATCCGGCAATGCCTGTTGTCTCCTGGGATTGATGACACGCCAGGAGACATTGCAAAGCTGGAAATGGCACACACGCCCGCGGCCATGAAGGAGGAAGTAAGAATATAATAAAGAATTACTAAAGTAAGTGATACAGCAGAAAAGGAAATTATTTGCCAATTCGTTATTAGTGCCCACTTATATGATGGATTGTTCAAAATGTAGGTGGAACTCCTCAAAACATGCTCATCACAAATCTTTCATAAATACAGAGTCTCTTTGACCAATACATACAGCTGTCCAGCCAAACTTGCTTCACTGCAGACATGAGAATGATTTTAATCTTGCATCCTGACTTATGTATTTTGAGAGAATATCCTCTTCATCAGAGCCCCTTTTTTGTGTTGCTACCTTCCTATTACCATAACATCATGGTACATGGTACACATGTGCAATGTGGGAACCAGCGCGAATCCAGTGCGGGTTCCTGCATCGCATTTCACTCGCAGGCGGTTCACACTGCCCTCTGTGAACTGCTGCGGGTGTCACTGTAAAGTTAATGACACCCCAGATCGGTTTGCAGATAGCAGTGCAAACTGTCAAATGGTACAGGAATTCCAGTGCGAACCAAAAAAAGTGTCCTGCACCATTTTGGTGCGAATACGAAGCGATTTCAGCCATATAGTTTGTATGGCTGAATTTGCATCGCACAGACATTACATGTGATGTGCACAGCAATGCAGTGCGAATCACATACGATGTCTGTGATTCACCAGTGTGAACCCAGCCTTATGGTCAAAATCATGTGTAGAAAAAAATAAGCACACAAAAAAATACACACAAATGAAGTTTGGTGGATTGGGAAAAAAATAGAAACAACCAGTCCTTTTCCCTTTCAGTATGGTTTTGTATGATGATGAATGATTCTCCAAAATATAAAAGAATTAGGAAAGTCAATCAACTGAAAAAAACTTTGTTGTGTTATAGTACACTTTGTGTTATCATATCACATGGCTTTGCATAAAATGGAAAAAGGGCAGGGATACAAGAAGCTCCTTGTCCTCCTTGAATATACAAACAATTTATTTTAAGTTCAGGATGGCCTATTACATACTCAAAGGACTATTATGCTTAGTTTCTCAATTTAGTTATGCTCACCACAACAGGACAAAGTAAATATCCCCCCAATCTTTTTTTTTTATAAATTCTGAAAACAGCACATCTAAACTAAATACAACTTTTTACATAGTTACATAGTTAGTAAGGTTGAATAAAGACACCAGTCCATCCAGTTCAACCTGAGTGAGTGTGGGTGCATGTCTACAATCATCCCTATTTTTATTTAAGGTACCCATATAGCGCCACCAATTCATGCAGCACTCCGCACATACATCGTACACCCACATTGGTCCCTACCCTCAAGGAGCCCACAATCCAAGGTCCCCAACTCACATTCATATACTAGGACCAGTTTTGAACAGAAGCCAATTAACCTACCCGCATGTCTTTGGAGTGTGGGAGGAAACCGGAGTACCCGGAGGAAACCCACGCAAGCACAGGGAGAACATGCAAACTCCAGGCAGGTAGTGTCGTGGTTGGGATTCAAACCAGCGACCCTTTTTACTGCTAGGCGAGTGTGCTAACCACTACACCACTGCGCTGCCCTTGTTCTTTTTGTGAGAAAAAAATATCCAAACTTTTATTCTCCAAGCACATTTTTATAAACAAGTTCAAGAAAATGTACTGTACATGTACTGAAGAAGCAGGACAACACAGGATGGATCAAGCGCCTTGAGGCGATTCAGTTTGCATTTGTTGCGCTATACAAATCACTCACTCACACTCACATATACTTATACCATTAGCTATCCGCAGCTTCAAATTAAAGTAGAACTACTGTATAGGCAAAACTTTTTTTTTCTTTTTGGATAGAGCAAGGGAGGGTTATAACCCTTGTCAGATTTTTGTTTTCATCTGTGTTCCATTGCAGAGATTTCCCTTCACTTTCTGTCCCATAGCCAAACAGGAATTAAGAGGAAATCCCTGACCCCAGGTCACTAGAACTAGTGTCCCCATTGGAAGATTTCCCCTCTATTACCCTTCTGGGGACAACCCAAAGTTTGGGATTTTCTTTTACTTTCACTTTCAATGATAATGGTAAACAGGACAAAAAGAGAGGATGAATCTCCTTAACGGGGACACAGACTGCAATAAAACCCTACAGGGGTTCTAATCCCTCTCCATTCTATTCAAATCTGAAAAAAATAGTTTTGCCTTTAGTTATACTTTAACTCTTCCTTTATCCACAATACTAGCCTGCATTTGCACCTGAGCAGAGCGTATTCCTGGTGATTTTGAAGCGTTATCAGGTATTTTTCAGGCATATTACAGATGTTTCTGCATGTATATTAGAGCAGGTTCGCGCCGGTGTGCTGCGGTCTGGGTGCCTTCTGATTTATGTACATGCAGTTTTTGGTTAATTCCCATTGACTTTTATTAGACAATCTGTTTTCATGCAAGCACATCAAAGTCCTGCAAGCTGCATCTTTAATAACCACTTCAATACCAGGCACTTAGACACCTTCCCGCCCAGCCCAATTTTCACCTTTCAGCGCTGTTGCAATTTGAATGACAATTGCGCGGTCATGCTACACTGTACCCAAACAATTTTTTTATCATTTTGTTCCCACAAACAGAGCTTTCTTTTGGTGGTATTTGATCACCTCTGCGGTTTTTATTTTTTGCGCAACAAATAAAAAAAGACCGAAAATTTCGAAAAAAAACAAGTTTTTCTTTGTTTCTGTTAAATTTTTTTGTAAATAAGTACGCTTTCTCCTTCAATAATGGGCACTGATATAGCTGCACAGATGGGCACTGATACGGCGGCACTGATGGGCACCGATAAGGTGGCACCAATGAGGTGGCACTAATGAGGTGGCACTAACGGGCACTGATGATGGGCACTGATAGGCGGCACTGATGGGCACTGATAGGTGGCACTGATGGGCACTGATAGGTGGCACTGGTATGCGGCACTGATAGGCACTCATAGGTGGCACCGATGGGCACACATAGGCGGCACTGATGGGCACTCGTTGGTGGCATTGATTGGCATATATGGGTGGCACTGATGGGTACTTATGTGTGGCACTGATGTGTGGCACTGATGGGCACTGATAGGTGGGCACTGATGGGCACAGATGGGCACTGACAGGTGGCACCGATGGGCAATGACAGGTGGCACAGATGGGCAATGACAGGTGGCACTGATATAGCATTGCTGGGCAGATCTGGGCATTGCTGGGCAGATCTTTGGAATAATAGTGCCAATCAGTGCCCATTTGTGGGCACTGATTGGCACAGATTGGGCACATGTGGATGGCCATGGGGTACATACCTGGCCATCCACGTTGCCCCTTCCCTGGTGGTCCTAGTGGCATCCCTGGTAGTCCAGTGGGTTGATCTGCGGGGGGGCTGCGCTGATAAACAATCAGCGCAGACCCCCCTGCCAGGAGAGCCGCCGATCGGCTCTCCTCTACTTGCGTCTGTCAGACGCGAATGAGGAAGAGCCGATCAATGGCTCTTCCTATTGACAGCGTGATCAGCCGTGATTGGACACGGCTGATCACGTGGTAAAGAGCCTCCGCCGGAGGCTTTTTACCAAGATCAGTGTAGCGGTGTGTCAGACTGACACACCGCTCCACTGATCGCCGCGATGCGCGCCCCCGAGGGCGCGCTGCGGCATGTTATCCTGAAGGACGTCATATGACGCCCAGTCAGGATAACACAACCACTTCCCGGACGTCAATCCGCTATAGGGCGGGCGGGAAGTGGTTAATGCACTTTCAGAAAACCAACAGTCTAATAGAAGACAATGGGAGCACCCCTAAAAGTGATTGTAAAGGCTTGTTTTTTTTTTGTTTTTTTTTAAATAACAAACATGTTATACTTACCTCCTCTATGCAGTTGGTTTTGCAAAGCAGCCCAGATCCTCTTCTCAGGTCCCTCTTTGCTGCTCCTGGCCCCTCCCTCCTTTGAGTGCCCCTCAGCCAGCAGCTTGCTACAGGGGGAGCCCAAGCCGAGTCAGAGCTCCGTGTATCCATTCAGACACAAAGCCCCGACCTGGCCCCGCCCATCTCTCCCCTGATTGGCTGACTGACTTTGATATACAGCCGTGGAAGCCAATGGCGCCGCTGCTCTGTCTCAGCCAATCAGGAGAAGTGTACTGGATGGCTGAGGGGATTGTGGACATTGCTGGAGAGAGAAGGAGCTCAGGTAGGTAATTAGGGGGTGCTGGGAAGGCTGCTACATGCAGAAGTTTTTTTTATCTTAATGCATAGAATGCATTAACTACTTAACAACCGCGCTATAGCCGAATGACGGCTACATCGCGGCTTGATAACTCTGGGAGGGCATACATTGATGTCCTCCCAGAATCGGACCATGGTAAATGGCCTCAGCCATACTCAGCCACACCCATCCATACTCAGCCATACCCAAAAATACTCAGCCATACTCAGCTATACCCAGCCATACTCAGCCATACCAAGCAATACTCAGCAATACTCAGCCATACCCAGCCATATTCAGCAATACCCAGCCATATTCAGCAATACCCAGCCATACTCAGCCATACCCAGCCTGTTAGAAAAGTTTTAAATGTTTATTGTGTGACTATTAGAAAAACTATTAGAAAAACAATAACCCTGAGACTGATTTTTAAGATGACTTCTGAGCATATGTTGTATTAACTTGCTATATAGTTTGCTTTAACTAACTCCATAGTAAGTTGTAGGATGATTAGGCTTAACCATATATGGTAGAACAAGACTGTACAGGAAACTAATTAGCCAAATAAAGTACCATTTTGTACCAGGCACGCTATCTGTGTTTCCTCAGCCAATAGAAGCGTTATAGCTATATTATTGTAGATATTAGGAGGGGGGATGTACATCTCTTTGTGTGATTCTTACTGCATCTTTTGGTTTGTAAGCATCATCCTTTTGTGTGACACATCTGAAATAAATTGTCTGCTTTTCAATACATCTGGAGATCGACTGTTCACAAGAGAAGAGTAATCCTAACATTTTTGGTCCTTCTATAGCCAGAACCAACAGGGACATTTCGGGTCAGATGGTCCCGACAAAAACTTTGGTGAGTATTGGACTTCAAAACTCACTGAGGATTAAAAGTCCCCCCACTCAACGTTAGTGGTGAAATAGGGGCGGGGGCCTGAGACCCAGATCCACTGTCTGGTTTCAAACTTTGTGATCCAGTCCTCCTGGTGTTTGAGAGGTAAGATAATTTAAATTATTCTTAATTCTTTCTAAGAGTCTCTTCTTCTCTTTCGGTTTGATTCTGGTTTAATGTGTTGTAATTGCCGACACTGGGATTGATTGCATAATATCTTGATAATCGGGTGTTCGAAGACAGAGACATTTGGGGACGTTGTCTAAGGTAAAAAATTACGTCACCCGCTGTCCCGGACAGATAAAAAAAAGATTTGAGGTATACCAAACGTCAGAGGTTGATTGCCTGACGTCGTCGGAGGTTGATTGCCCGATGATTTAAGCGCTATTTAGTTAAGTGATCTAGAAAGATTGCAAGGCTAACTTTCTTCTGTGTGTTTAGTTTCTCCTTTCTCATGTCCAACCTTTCTGTTGCTGCTGTAACCTTATTGAAAAAACAACAGTACTGCAGAGACAAGTTAATTATTTTTTGATTCTCCCTATAGTGTGGTGAAGGATGATATTTTTACTCTTCTTGTATTCTTGTATTCCTATTGTTACCGTGGGCCGAGGATCACTATCCCAGTGTTTTATAGGTAAATGAGAGACCTGACTGGCGCTGACAATGGGGAATAGTCTCTGTAAAAGAATGTTTTGTGCCTGCTTATGAGGCTGCTGTGTTCCTAATGTGCCAAGTGGGAGGGGAAGTTTGCATGCAATAGTAAACTAACTGTAAAAGTGTCAGGATTTGGTGGATAAAGTTAAATTGTTAGGACCCAAAGATCAAAAAAGGTATGGGTTGATAATAGGAGTTTAAGTAACCAGCAAAAAATCATTCTTCGCATCTCATGTTCTGTGTGTCTGTAAAACTGGCAGTTAGACACTGGACTCACTTCACCCCCCTCCCCTTGTGTTGTAGCCTGCTTGCCTATCAGTGACAGATTGGGAGCTGGCAGAGAAGCAGGAAACTTTGGAAAAGTTTAAAGAGATACTTGAATTGTCTTATGGCTTTGCTCTGTAAGGCAGCCAACACCTTGCTAGCCAATGTATTAAGCAGATAAATATGTAAAATACCAGGTGACATTGCACTATATGGCCCATGGGGATTGGACCGGAGTCGGCGTCTTGGATTACTGCACCATCTCAGGTACCGCTGGACAACATTGTCTGGGAGACTGTGCTACATCTGGGCCGCCTGCTCGGGGACAACCCTCGGTCGGACTCATAGGAACCAAACAGTTGGAGCTGCAACTTCAGGTAAAGGTGATCCAATAGTCATATCACTGATGGGTCTAGCAAAAGAATTAGCCCAGACGCAAGTGTTATCTAAATGTTTACAAATATTTGAGAAGCAGAAAAATAGCTAAGTATGGCTGAGTGGAAAAAAAATAAGTGCAAGATATCATTTGGGGAGACTAAAGCCAGCAGTTTCTCACCCCCTCCCCTCATGTGAATCTCCTGTAAGGAGCTAGTGAATTGCTCCTCCATTTCAAATTCCTGTGTGAGAGATTGTGTCTGTAAAAAAAATTAACTCTTGACCAGCTATGATAATACAGAAGGGCTATATTGTAAATATTGAAACTGAGTGTAAAAAAAAAAAAAAAAAGAAAAGGTACACTGATAATGGTTGCTTTATTATTTTAGCATGCCATAATATTAAAGGAAGCACATGGCAGAAATTATTAATGGTTTTAAAGAAGTAGATAGGAAACATGAAAGTGAATTGCACTATAAAGTGAACAGAATGTTGTAGAATTATTATCAAGTGGCTTGATGAATGTGAGAAAAGGAAAGGCTGAGAATGTTTTGATTACTTTAAATGTGTCCAGTCCAGAGACAGTATGTGACTGAGTGCTAATTTTACTGCCATAAGGAAACAGGGATTTGAATGGGCTTTGCTAAGAGAAGCGTGCAGTAGTATTGAAGCCCAGAGAGAGGAGAGAAGGGAATACAACAGACTTGATGCTTTTATAGCCCAAAAATGATGGTCAAGAAGCTGTTTCTCAGAAACAAATAAATGCAGATTGCCTGACAGAAGTAGCAGAAGAGAGAGGGAGATGATGATGGATGACTAGTAGGGCAGCATTAACCCTTTGACCACACAGAGCTTAATTTGTGCATCTGTGAAAATATTAGGATTTTCGGTGGGAAAGAAAGTCCAAATAATAGTCTTAAAGTAAATATTTCTTGGATATGTTACTTTTGGAATTCCCAGATTTTCAACTGTAAAGTGTTAATGATGCAATGCTGTTTATATTTGGGTACATTTATAAAGTTAAAAGGCTAAGTTCTGAATCAGAATATGTGTTTGGGTTAAATAAAAAAAAAAATGTTTTGGGACCCTGTGGATTTCACTTGGGACCAGAGAATAAGGGGAACAATACAAAAGGGGGTTCATGTTTTATTTATATCGGGGTCTGAGAAAAATATTTATATATATATATTGAATATATATGTCAAATAATAAAAATTATGCTAGGAAACATTTTATGTCTGCATACTTGGTGGACTTATGGACTTATATTTGAATAAATGAAAGAATATTGTTTTTAACAACTCCAAAGTAAGGAAGGCTTTCTTTGGTAGTTTGATCTGTGATCCTGTGCTCATTCATGTTAGATAAAGAGTATCCATTTTCCCCAGCCCCAATTTAAGTGCAGATATGACACCCCCCCCCCCTTCTACACAACTGAAGAATGAGGCAAGTTCCTTTTTATGGGGTGGGTGTCTAGTGATTACATGAATGGGTACAAAATTGAACCTTTAGAGATATTTTAGAGTTTAGAACATTAAATTAAGGTATGAAATAATGTAGACTACACAGTCCTTAGAGACAAAGAAACAAATGATATCCTTCCTGGGTATGACAAAATTTTGTAGAGCCTGGATTCCCGGGTATTCCATGCTGACGGCCCTGTTGGTTCAGGCAATACATGGGAGCCCTATGGCTCTCCAGGATGCTATAAAATGGAGTGAGGAAACAGAGACAGCCTTTACTGACGTCACTGTCCGGCGCCACTGTGTTTGCCATTCAAGCCTCGTTCCAGCTCCGATCACACGGCCGTGTCATCTCTCCATCACGGATGCCGGACAAGGCGCTCCTCTACACCGCTACACAGCTGAAGACCGGCTCTGACGCCCTTATCTTCCCTTTCCCGGAACCCACACTACTTCTGATGGCTCCTCTGTGATCCTCCTCCTTTTTGGTGTGCCATTTGGACTACTATGTCAGCTTACTGCGGCTCATCACCGGTGGACGAAATGTGATGTCAGTACATATATATTGCTGCTACCTGTAGTCCTCCTCTCCTTCTCCTGTGGAGATGTACCTGAACTCAACATTTCAGCTCTACATGTGAGTGGATATTGCTTTCTATCATTAAACTTTGTTTGATACATACTCAGTGGCGCTCCCTTTTTTCCTTGTTTTTTTTCCTAGCACATTGGACTTGGCTTCTGGTCCTTTATGGTGGCTGCCTTGAGAGACTGACCTTCCACCCATGTATATGGTTATATATATTTGTGTGGATCTTGTCCCTGCACTTATAGGAACAGTTGACTGAGGTATTTTTGTATTGCGCCTTTTTTACTTGTTTAACCTACTGATGGTCATAAACATGACTGTACTGGTGCCATCGCTGAAAAGGTACTGCCACGGAGTGATTTGAAACATGTACCATTATCTAACCCTGACATGACACTTTTTGTTGATGGCTCCAGTAAGAAAAATCCAGATGGCACACATGCAACTGGATATGCAGTAGTGACACAGGGTGACATTTTGGAAGCCAAGCCATTACCAAAACATTATTCAGCACAAGTAGCAGAACTTGTAGCACTGACAAGAGCATGCATACTATCAAAAGGAAATCCATAGAGATAGATCATACAGTCCTTACTGATATGCAGCAGAATGCACCCCCCCCGGGGAGAAACAATATTGGAAAACAAAAGGTTGCACAAGTATAGATAACATCTACATGTCACCTGATTGAAAACCGATATTGCCAAAATCCTTATTTAGGTATGCAGCAGTATTGACACATGGAGTAACACATGTGTCAAACAGGGGGATGACTGAGATGTTAAATAAGGTATGTACAGCCTATGGCTTCACTAACTACTAAAAAAAACTTTTTGCGCTCAATGGATTATAGGTGCAAGATACAATGCTCAGGGAGGCATAAGACCACGGAAAGGGAAGTTCCCCACACCACAATATCCATTCCAACACATTTGCATGGATTTTATTGAATTCGACAAATGTGAAAGGAAGAAATATTGTTTGGTAATCATAGATAGACACCCTGACCAAATGGGTGGAGATATTCCCGACAGGAAGTGCAGATGCACAGACAGTGATAATGGACCCCATTTTGTAAATAAAACTATACAACATTTGACAGAAGTGATGGGGATTCAAGTGAAATACCATTGTGCCTATCATTCCCAATCAGCTGGATTGGTGGAAAGACATAATGGCATTCTAAAAAGCAAACGGAGGAAAGCTATGGAAGAAACAGGTAAAAATTGGATGTACTGCCTACTAGTAGCTGTGACCAGTATGCATATCACACCCACAAAAGAAGGTTTAAGCCCATTTGAAATAATACATGGAAGGCTATATAAGATGATTTTTGTTCTGTCCTAGAAGGTCCAATTCAAGAAGATGAAAAGGTGCAAGTGGGAGATTGGGTCTTAACAAAAAGTAATAAGAAAAAGCAGTGGTACTCCCCAAGGTGGGATGGTCCTTTCAAAGTCCTCCTAAGTACCCCTACTGCGATAAGGATTGCAGAGAGGTCTACCTGGATTCACCAGTCCCATTGCAAAAAGGTTTTACAGGCAGAATAGGGCCAGTTGGCTGCAAGAGGTTCAGAAAATCCAGCTACAAAGGGAAGTCTCACACAAGGTGGGACTTGTCTCAAACCGGTGAAGTCTCCCTCCCCTTCCAACTCCCCTACCCTATCCGCTGGAACTCTGTAGCTGGTTAGGATAAAAGGGACAGTAATTATCCTTGGGTTACTGGTGACTCTAGGAGAGGCATCCATAAGAGGGGTTACACATTATGGAAGAGCAGAGGAACCTTTGGGTTGGGAAAGAACAGGAAAAACATTGAATCTAACCTTTATAGAGGGAATAACTAGCAAAATACTGGTAGACTTCTGTCAGATTGCAGATTGTGGGGATACAACTGGGGCTAGAAGACTTCTGTGGGCAGATAAATACATTTGCTGGCTCTGGAATATTGCAGGATGTCAAGCATGGAATCAGGCCCCGTGGACCAGTGTATTAAGATTGGGGGTATAATCTACCAGGGCCTAAAAAGAGTGGAATAAAGGAAAGACTCATAATTACAGAAGCGGCCAACTCCCCCTGCACACATAGTAAGAACTGTAAACAATTATTGATAACATTAAAGGAGCCGAGGAAGGAAGATCAGCAGTTGTACTTTATGGGAGCATGAGTGTCAGAAACTGACCCCTCAGGCAAATTTTTCCTCAAGGTATTACCACCTAATAAGACCAGACAACAGGAAAAGGTAGACAAAGGAAAGAAGAAGGCCATCCTAGAATAGAAGATCTGAGTAAAACTATAAGATTTACTAACCGTACTAACAGTAGAAGATGCCATAGCTTTGGAGACAGAATACCAAGAAAAAAATGAGTGGTTAGAATGGTTGAGGTACACGGTTAAAACTTTAAAAAAGGAAAACTGTTTAGTTTGTGCCAGAGCCAGACTACATTTAGCAACTATTCCTCTTCCTCTAGATCACAATACAGATCCAGAAGGTTTAAAATGTATGTTGCGATTGTATAATAAGAGCTATAAACCTGAAACAAATTCTACCTGTCACACGTTGAGTTTGTTGTTTCCTCCAGTACAGAGACCTCAGATACCTCCAGCGGTTACTGCTTATCCAGGCAACTTTACTTGTTTTGCACTCCCAGGGAACTGTAGCGGGGTGGATCTTGGGTCACTACCCGATGACTACTGTGTGGAGAGGATTAACATGGGCAATGGTGACTGGGTTGAACATGACATTCAGAGAGCTAATGTCTGGTGGATGTGTGGGAATAAGAAACTGTGAGCTAGGATACTGGCCAATGCCCGAGGGGATTGAGCTATGGTCCAGCTGGCTATCCCCCTGAGGATCCTGTCAGAACACCCGTGGACTAAGAGTCACCAACGGTATCGGAGGGACACCTCTCCCATAGGGTCATTTGACTATCGGATCTACATAGATGAGTGCAGGGTGCTGGATGAGTTTAGGGCCAGGAATCAGGTGACAGCTGGGTTTGAGTCTCTTCTCTGGTGGGTGATTATAGATAAAAATGTTGACTGGATTAAGTATATATATATATCTACTATAACCAACAACGATTTGTAAACTATACTAGGGACGCTATGAAGGGCCTAGCAGAACAGTTGGTCACCACATCTCTAATGGCATGGCAGAACCGAATGGCCTTAGATATGGTCCTAGTTGAAAGAGGAGGAGTATGCAAAATGTTTGGTAGCATGTGTTGCACCTTTATCTCTAAGAATACAGCTCCTGGAGGGACCGCGACCAGAGCCTTGGAAGGACTGACTGCTCTATCAAATGAATTAGCGGAAAACTTAGGTAATAATGATCCATTTACAAACTGGCTTGAAGGATGGTTCGGTAAGGGGACTGGACTTATCACATCATGGTTGATCTCAATTGCTGTGGCTTTGGCCGTTTTGGTCACTTGCAGATGCTTCTGCATTCCCTGTATTCGAGGACTTTCACAAAAACTGGTTGAAACCCGCAGTCTCCTACCTCTGAGGAGACCTATGTGGACATTGAAGCTCAACTTAATGACATACAGTCCGAAAGTGTATAACACAGGGACTATCATCGAAATGTGTTGAGATAAAATAGTCACACAAGAGGAGGGAATGTTAGAAAAGTTTTAAATGTTTATTGTGTGACTATTAGAAAAACTATTAGAAAAACAATAACCCTGAGACTGATTTTTAAGATGACTTCTGAGCACATTGTTGTATTAACTTGCTATATCATTTGCTTTAACTAACTACATAGTAAGTTGTAGGATGATTAGGCTTAACCATATATGGTAGAACAAGACTGTACAGGAAACACTAATTAGCCAAATACAGTACCATTTTGTACCAGGCACGCTATCTGTGTTTCCTCAGCCAATAGAAGCGTTATAGCTATATTATTGTAGATATTAGGAGGGGGGATGTACATCTCTTTGTGTGATTCTTACTGCATCTTTTGGCTTGTAAGCATCATCCTTTTGTGTGACACATCTGAAATAAATTGTCTGCTTTTCAATACATCTGGAGTTCAACTGATCACAAGAGAAGAGTAATCCTAACACAGCAATACCCAGCCATACTCTGCCATAATCAGCCATGATCAGCCATACTCAGCCACACCCAGCCATACTCAGCCATACTCAGCCACACCCAGCAATACTCAGCCACATCCAGCCATACCCAGCCATACCAAGCAATACTCAGCCATACTCAGCCATACTCAGCCATACCCAGCAATACCCAGCCATACTCAGCCAAACCCAGCCATACTCAGCCATACTCAGCCATACTCAGCCATACCCAGCCATACTCAGCCATACCCAGCCATACCCAGCCATACTCAGCCATACCCAGCCATACTCAGCCATACCCAGCCATACTCAGCCATACCCAGCAATACTCAGCCATACCCAGCCATACTCAGCCATACCCATCAATACTGAGCCATACCCAGCCATACTGAGCAATACTCAGCCATACTCAGCCATACTCTGCCATACTCAGCCATCCTCAGCCACACTCACCCATACTCAGCCATACAGAACCGTACTCAGCCGTACTCAGCCATCCCATCCATACTCAGCCATACTCATTCATGTTCAGGCTTCCCATCCATACTCATCATCCCCATTCATGCTTATCCATACCACATCAGTTCTCACCCATGCCACTACAGTGCCTCACAAAAGTGTAATAGGTATTCAAATTAGATTTGAGAACTTTATGCCTCTAGAACACCTGATGCTGCTCCCTGCATGTTGGGCCTCTGTGTGTGGCCAGGCTGTAGAAAAGTCTCCCACATGTGATATCACCATACCCAGGAGGAGTAGGAAAATCTATTTTGGGGTGTAATTTTTGCTATGTACATGCTATGTGTTAGAAATATTGTATAAATGGACAACTTTGTGTAAAAAAGAATGCGTTTTCATTTTTTTTCCACATTTTCCAAAAACTTGTAGAAAAAAATTACATGTTCAAAAGACTCACTATGCCACATAGATTATAAGTTGGGGTGTTTCCTTTCCAAAATGGGGTAATTTTTGGGGCGTTTCCATTGTCCTGGTGCTCCAGGATCTTCAAAATTGCAAGAGGTAGTCAGGAAATTAGATGTGTAATTTATGCTCCAAGAACGTCTGAAGGTGCTCCCTGCATGTTGGGCCTCTGTATGTGGCCATGCTGTCTAAAAGTCTCACACATGTGGTATCATCATACTCAGGAGGAGTAGCAGAATGTGTTTTGGGGTGTAATTTGTGGTATGCATATGCTGTGTGAGAAATAACCTGCTAATCTGACAACGTTGTGTAAAAAATATAAATAAAATCTTGATTTTGCAAAGAATTGTGAGAAAAAATTACAACTTCAAAAAACTCACCATGCCTCTTACTAAATACCTTTGAATGTCTAATTTCCAAAACGGGGTAATTTGGGGGGTATTTGTACTTTCCTGGCTTGTTAGGGTCTCAATAAATGAGATGAGGCTGTCAGTACTTCAGGTGTGATCAATTTTCAGAGATTGGCCCCATAGCTTGTGGACTATAACTTTCACAAAGACCGAATAATATACACCAATTTGGGTTATTTTTACCAAAGATATGTAGCAGTATAAATTTTGCCCAAAATTTATGAAGAAAAATGACTGATTTGCAAAATTTTATAACAGAAAAAAAGAAAAATTCATTTTTTTTACAGAATTTTCAGTCTTTTTCCTTTTGTAGTGCAAAAAATAAAAAAAACCCAGTGGTGATTAAATGCCACCAAAAGAAAGATCTATTTGTGTGAAAAAAAGGACAAAAATGTTATATGGGTACAGTGTTGCATGACTGAGTACCTGTCATTCAAAATGTGAGAGCACTGAAAGCTGAAAATTGGTCTGGTTAGGAAGGGGTATTAAGTGCCCAATGGGCAAGTGGTTAAGATAAAAAACCTTCTGCCTTTATGGCCCCTTTAAACCAGGTGGAAAACATGGATACAAACTTGCAACAAATCTCAATGCACCAGTGTGAACATGGCCATACATTTACTGTGGCAGGTCTGCTCATAAAGGCACAATCACATACCTGTACATAACAGCTTTCTTCTGTACTGTCATCGCTGCAGCACAAGCCGATCAGCCGGTCCCGGCCAATGATTTATGGCCGGGACCCACTCATCATTTAAGTGAATGACAGAAGAGAGCCCTGGGTTGGGAAACAACACAGGGCTCTCTTCATATCAGACAGCAGCGACGTGCTGTTTTTTTTGCTCCTTGCAAAGCGAATCATTGTTTAGTAAAACACCACACAGTAAACACACTAAACATTGTTAGGCACACATTTAATCTCTTGATTGCCCTAGATGTTAACCCCTTCCCAGCCAGTGTCATTAGTACAGTGTCAGTGTATCGTTTTATTACTGATCACTGTATTAGAGCTGTCAGTTGCAGTCAGCCCCCTCCCCCAGTGTCAGATTGCCCACTGCACTATTGCAGTCCTACAGTCGCTGAACGCCGCCATTACTAGTATAAAAAAAATTTAAATTCCAGTATCTATACCATAGTTTGTAGATGATATAACTCTCACAGAAACAAATCAATATACACTTATTGTGATTTTTTTTTACCAGACCTGCAGCAAAATACATTTTGACCAAAATGATTGAAGAATTTGTTTTTTACATTTTATTGGATATGTTTTATAGCAGAAATAGGAAAATATTGGGGGTTTTTTTGCAAAACTTTGGGTCTTTTTTTGTTTATATCACAAAAAATAAAAATCCCAGTGGTGATCAAATATCACCAAAAGAAAGCTCTATTTGTGTGGAACAAAAATTATATAAATTTCATTTGCGCACAGCATTGCGCAATCGCCAGTTAAAGTAGCATAGTGCAAAACTGCAAAAAATGGCCTGGGAAGGGGGTAAAATCTTTCGGAGCTCAAATGGTTAATACTCACAAAACACTTCCATTAACATGTACTGGTTTGCATTCTTACAGCAGCAAATTGTAATTTTTTCACACATTGCAGCCATGTGTCCAGTTGGAGAGATTTCCTCCCCATTTCCTATTTTGTATGACACCTGTCTAATTAACAGGAAGTGAAAATAAATCTCCCAAACAGAACAAAGCAATAAAAACTTGAAAGGGTATCTCAATATTCTGCAAACTGTCAAACCTGCATTCATATGTGTTTAGAGGACTTATCTAAAAAACATATAAGTGCATGTATTGATTTTTTAGTGTTGCCATTTACACTGCATTTACCTTCATTAAATGCAGTCAGATTAGCTGCATTTAGAGAAAATAGAATTCTGTGTGTTTTGGTTTCGATTAAAAACTACAAACGCGGCTAAAGCAGGAGTATCTAATTGCAGGAAAAAGTGATCTAGGAGGCATAAAATTGTATACTTCCCAGATAACATACAAAAGCTAAACACAGGAGTGCCAGTGTGAATGAGGCCTCAACTTAAAAAGTAGCAACCTCATAAAACCCCATGTGAAGGCCACAATGTGCAGAATGTGCATTTTCCATTTTGTGATCACACCCTGCAGCTATTAAAAATATCCCCAGGAACAAAAATAGCACAAAGTTTCAATAATAATTTTTTTCTTTTGCTACTATAGTTCTTGTTTCCTCTGACACTGTGACCCCAGTGTGCTCTCCCCCACTTCCACCCATAATAATTCTGATATTGATTCAGCCTTTCGCAGTCCATAATTATCTGAATCACTTGAAGGATAAATGGACTGTGTCTAAGTATGTTTGTGCAAAATTTTTCTTCCTTTGTAATATTTTTGTACACATTTGATTTGCATATGTTATAAGAGTCAATTCATAAGAATTTGTGAAAAAAAATATTAATCACATGTACACTGCTTAGTGTTAAAGCAGGAAGTACAAGCTCTCCTCTGACATTACATTTCCTTTTGCAGTAAAGGAACTGGCAAGTGTGAAAATTCTTATCTGTACTGATCCTTGTGTGGAGGTGGAGGCTCTGTGGGAGGAGAGTTAGCCTCTCGCCCTATAAAACTAAACACTTGCTATTATAGTTGCATGACTTAACCAGGACAGGAATTTCCAGAAAGTCTCAGAAGGTATTTGGAAGGTGACAGGAGCTCAAGCACACTACAGTGAGGAAAAATGATAAACTTTGTACTGGGTTGCTGGGCATTCCCTTCTTTACTCATGCTGGATATCTGAAACGAAAAAAAAAAAAACATGTTTATTGCTAATCCGTTAAGAAAACTGTGGGTAAAAAACAAATTTACATTTTCTGTATTTACAATGGTGTCTTGTAGCTGACCCGCTATGGAGGTACTACAAATCCCAGAATGACCTTTCCAGACATGGATGATCTTATAGTGTGTCAATAGACACCGTTTAGGTTCTGACTTACATTTCCTTAAATTTACTTATTTTGTATAAGGTTCTTTATCACCAAGGGCTCATGCACTTAGAGTCAAAAGCCAGCGTTTGGCTCTTTCCTGACACTTGACAAGTGCTCACAGTGGCTCAGTACATAAAAAGCTGCATCAGAAGAATGCCTTAATTGTAAAGTGAATTTCTGTATTAAAAATTATTACCAAAATTTTCCAACTCTACCAATATCTGTACCACTGGAAGTGATCCGGAAATTTCAAGCAAATATCTTTAAATTATTTTGGGGAACTAAGGGTAGTCAGCTGGCGCAAACTGTGTTGTATGCTTCCAAGGACTTGGGAGGTCTGGGAATTTAAGGATAAACAAATACATTTTGATAAGGTATGGAAGCCCTGGTTTACTTATTTACAAGTACCAGATGTTTAATGTGTGAAAAAAAGGGGGGGAAATACTGTGCTAAACCCAAATGAACCATGAATGAAAAAGCTGCTAACAGACAAACAAACCAAGTCTAATCAAAAGTGCAGACAATAAGTGTAGCGCTAGAAATTAGTATATCAGTGAGAACATATAAATAAAAAACAAAAACCGGTATGCATCCAGAACGCCTCAATCACGAGAGCGGGATGGGTGCAAAAAAATAGGTGAACAATAAATGAAATATACAACTAAATATACTCCAAAAAGTTGTGAGGTAATGATAAAGAACATAAAAAAGGGAAAAAAAGTCCACAAGTGAAGTGTAGAGTGTCCAATAATGGGGAGACTTTCTCCTCGATCTTCAACCGAAGTGAAAAATGTACCAATAAACAGGGGAAGACATTCAGGTAGAAGAATGGGTACTCTTACCGGATCAGTTGGACGCACATACCATACGGCAGTGCGTCTATAAGGCTTTGGGATACTAGATCCCCAGTGGTGATGCCAAACTGGATGGTCTCCTATAGGCCGCAAACTCCAATCTGCAAGAGGTTGGGTGATGGTTGGAACGAAGGTTTCTAAGGCTTAACGGCCGCCAAACCAGTCCAAAAATGAAGGTGGTCCAGAGATGGTCATCAGTGCTCCAGCCTGAGGAAACAAAAGAAAAAGGGACTCCACATGGCGTAAGTTAACCAAGGTAGGTTTATTGAAGGTAAAATACCATATAAAAAAGGTGATCACAAAAAGTATAAAATGGCAATGTGGGAAGAAGGAGGTGCTGGGCCGACGTGTTTCGACTAAAAAGTCTTCCACAGGGGCATATCCTTGCCTCCCCACATTGCTCCTATATATAAACTGTACATCAATTCCGGAATAAGATAGGTCCGCCCCCATCATGGTGGAACCAGAAGTAAATTCCGGAAATAGATACAGTGACTTGCGTCCCAGGTCTCACATACAATAACATAATAATGCATAAGGTAACATGATAGTCCCAAAATATTAATCATATGTGTCAAAAAATGATTATTGGCTAATAATAGCACTGGACGCAGACAAATCTCTCACCATCTGCGTTCCAACTGTGTTCCAAGCCTCGCGACAAAAGGGGGAAATGACGACATCGTCACTTCCGCCGGAATGCTAGATGTTTGCATTCCAAGCCTCACAATGAATGTAGGGGAAGCCGTCGCGTGTGAGAAAAAACATTGCATCACTTTCGCCGCATGGTCAGCATGTCACTCAATGGTCACCTGGCCTCATTACCACCTACCAGCAACCTCTAACCTAGAGATGACATCAGGGTAGGTGGAGACAACGAACAGGGACGCAAGACAAAGCAAAAGACGAGGCAAATAAAAAAGAAGCTGGCCAGTCAGCAACAGTGTAAAAAGCAGTATTAGAAAAAAGAATATAAAAAGAAAGGGTTACTGCTCTGGCAGAGCCCAATAGAAAGGCGAGTAATACGCGGTCGAAAACCTATAACGGTGCACGGCCGTGCCACATCGCCATCTAGTAGAGAGAAAATAAAAGGCAGACAAGGGGAAAATATATATGGGTGCCTCCACTCCCATAACGGGTGCAAGGTCACTCACCAATGTCCACCCGAAGGCACAGATAAACCTCTCATGTAACCTTAGAAAATATCCATAGGGGGGATGCCCGGAATTGTACTCCCCCCAAAATATGTACAGAGCAAATACCCTTAAAAAATGTTAAAAAAGAAAAATTAAAAGTAAAAATAAAAAATAAAGAATAAAATGTGATAAAGAATAAAAAACGAAAAAATGAAGAATAAAATATCCCAAAAATATAGTGACACGGGAGTACCCTAAAAAATAGGATGGGTGGGCTCAACAGGAAAAGGGCCCATGAAACATACCAATAAGGGTGTGTCACGAATGAGACCATGAGGAGAGGTGCCACTCACGCCCGGTTAATGAAGCAATTGATATCCCAATCTACATTCATACCATGGAGCGAGTAGCACCTCAACTCATAAATCCAATAGGTCTCAAGCTGCGACACACCCCTAAGACAAGACTCGTCCCTCCAATGTGGGACGAGCCTATCAATGACCTGAAAAGAAGTGCCCGTGGGGTCTTTGTCGTGGAACTCCAGATAATGGCGGGGAACACTATGCTTGGTACAGCCCTTTTTTATTTTAGCTATGTGCTCATTCACCCCGATGGAAAGGTTCTAATTGTGCGTCCAACATATTGCCTCTTGCACGGGCATGTAATCAGATAAACAATATGTTTTGTAGCACACGTGGTGAAGTGTTTCATATTGTAAATCTGTGATGTTACCATTGAAAAAAAGGTTTCAGATTTACGTCTACAACACACATTGTGCAGGCACACATTACACCTCCTGCAAGGGTAATAACCCTTGCATTCCGGAAAAAAGGAAACAGGGCGGGGGGGGGGGGGGGTCCATGGTGTTGGGAGCGACCTCACCCTGAATAGAGCGAGCACCCCGAAAAATGATGCCCCCCGCACCCCGAAAAATGATGCCCAACACACAATCGGTCAATAGAACCTTCCAATGCTTGTTTGGTATCCTTTTAATTTCCTTATGCTGTATAGAAAATGAGGTGAAGAAAGACCATTTGAATTGATTCTCTCTTTGTGCCTTAGGGCGATCAGCCAATAAGGAGTTCCTAAATATGTCAGTGACCTCCCGGATATCAACATCAAGCTCTGAGGGTTTATACTCCTTCTCCACAAATCTCTTTTTGAGAATCTGAGACTGGGAAAGGAAGTCACCAATGTTAGTGCAGTTTCGTCGAAGACGAAGGAACTGTCCCTTGGGTACAGACTTAAGCCATTGATGGTGATGGCAGCTGTCGACCGGGATATAACCATTACGGTTTGTGGATTTAAAGAAAGTCCTGAACACCAACTGGTGATCCACAACCGACATCTCCAGATCTAAAAAATGAAAAGGAAGAAAAGCAGCTCCAACCTAAGTGTAGTACTGTAGCATAAACATTTATTACAGGTTAAAATGCACTCACTCAGAGTAAGGTAGATACAGGCACATCAAGTAAAAGATCCGTCCGGGAAGCTGTGTGGTGGGCAGCAGGGCTCCACAGGGGGCGATCTTGAATGCTGGAGTGTGTTACTCTTGTCTCCTTGTCCTGTCTGACGGCCAGGTGGTAACCAGTGTCACAGGCTGGGTTGAGACAGGCACAGCGTGGATCGTCTGGTAAGTTGTATTTCCCGGGTATCAGTGACGCTGGGGGCGTGCACGCGTTCGGAGCATGCGTGCTCCTTCATCAGGCATAGCGTCCATTCATTTTGGAAGAGGTATAAGAAGGGCGGGCGGGCCAATTGCATCATTGGCTCTGCCTACCTCGTATTCGGCTTAAGGGAACCGTGGGAGGGGTGGACAGTGTTGAGGAACATGATGACAGAATAGGGGGTGGAGAGTGGAGGAGACAAGGAGGAAATAGCAAGGGAGGTGAAGAAGTGTGTGGAGAGAGGGGGGAGGGAGAGAACAGCAGAGGGACGTGATAACATGGATATGTGCTTATTAGAAGGCAGTTGCTGAGAGGTGGATGAGGACGGGATGAAGAGTGGGAGGGTGGGATAGGGTGATCTCATGGCAATGGGATGACAAGGATAATATGTGGATAATATGTGGAAAAAAGGGAAAATTTGAAAATTGTAAAAATTAAAAAATTAAAGAAAAATCTATATATGTAGTAAAAATAAAAATAAATGGGAGTGATGATGGGATGAAAATGGGAGAAATAGGAGGATTTTTTTTAAAATGAAGGGAGTTGTGGGCTTATAAATGGGTAGGGAATTGTATATAATAAAATATGAAAAATGTGGAAAAGAAGGAATGTATATATAAAAATATACATATAAAAATACATATAAAAATATACCTAAAAAAGATGTACATAAAAAAATATATATAAAAATAAAAAATGTATATAGAAAATGCATAAAAAACATATACACATATATATACACATACATATATATATACATATACATATACACATACATACATGCACATGCGCATGCGTTGGGTGGAACCAGGACATGCATGGGCACATGCCGTGGTGGGTGTGGGTTTCTAGTGGGATATAGGGGTAGAACCTTAGAGTGGAAGAATTATAAAGGGGGGAATAGAAAGAGAAAAGGGGGGGGGCAAAGGGGAGGAGACACATGAGGGTATAGAGGGGTGTTATTGTTGGGGGGGAAGGGTGGTGGGGGAGATGTGGGGTGTGTGTTGGGGCTGTGAAAGAGGGGATCTGGGCATGATTGAGGATGGATTTTTAGAGGACTGGGTTGACTTCTATTTCTTCATTCAGGCCTCCAGGCGCAAGGGTTTCAAGGGTATATATCCAAAAAGTTTCTCTTTCACAGAGACGTTTGAAACGCTCTGTGGGGGGGAGGGTCCTGGGTATTTGTTCGATGACCCATACTAGTATACCATTGGTGGAGCCTTGGTGGTACTCTTTGAAATGTCTGGGGATGGTTAGATTAAGGTTTTCCTCTATAGATCTGCGGTGTTCGCCAAATCTTTTCCTAAGTGTTCGGATGGTTCGACCAATATAGAGTAGGTTGCAGGGGCAACGGATGCGATAAATTACAAAGTCTGAGGAACAATTGAAAAATTCTCTGAGTTGGTAGGTGTTTCCTTTTGTGGTGAAAGATTTTTGGCGATGGGGGACAAATTTGCAGGTGAGACATTTGATCTTTTTGCATTGATACATGCCGTTTAATGAGAGGAAGGTCCGAGATGGGGTGGGTCTGTTACGTGTAGTTTTAAGCTTGCTTGGGGCAATAAGGCTTTTTATGTTTCTGGCTTTGCGGTATGTGATCTTGGGTACAGTGTGGATGGATGATTTTAGCATGGGATCCTCCAGTAGAATGTCCCAGTGCTTTTTAAAGATTCTTTCCATTTTTTTGTATTTTGAGTGAAATTGGGTGATGAACCTGGTGGTGTGGGGCTGGGGGGGGGGGGGGTTGGGTTGGGGGGGGGGGGGTTGGGTTGGGGGTTCTGTATGGGAGGGAGAGTCATTTTCTAGAAAATTGGCGAAAGCTTCTTCTATTAGGTCCGGGGGGTATCCTTTTTCTAGGAATTTGGTTTTGAAAAGGTTGCCTTGTCTGATGTACTCGGAGTTGTGGGTGCAGTTGCGTTTTAGGCGGTTGAATTGGCTTTTTGGGATATTAGAGATCCATCTGGGGTGATGGCAGCTTTGGTAGTGTAGATATGAATTTCCTGCTGTGGGCTTTATGTAGTTTTTTGCATAGATCGTATTTTCGGTGTGACAGAGCTCAAGGTCCAGAAAGGCCAAACTCTCTGGGCTGCATGCGGATGTGAAGGAGAGGCCTAAGTTGTTGGAGTTGCAATAAGTTACAAAATTGTCAATGGGTGGTCCGGTTGTGTCCCATATGATGATAATATCATCTATATATCGACCCATGTATATGACGAATTCGGAAAAAGGATTGTTGTTCCAGGTGAACAGATGTTCCCAAAGGCCCATGGTGAGGTTGGCGTAGCTGGGCACAAAATTGGCGCCCATTGCCGTCCCTTGGGTTTGGAGGTAGAAGTTGTTGTCAAATGAGAAATAGTTGTGGGTCAGGCAGAATTGGGTGGAGTCTATGATGAAGTCTGCCTGTGTAGTTTTGATGGATGGGTCTAAGGATAGGAAGTGTTTAACAGCTCGAAGACCAACGTCATGGGGAATGGAAGTGTATAGGGAGTTGACGTCTAGGGAGACCCATTGCTATGTGGGTTCCCAGGTGTAGTTTTTAAGGATGTCTAGGAGATGGGTACCATCACGGATGTATGTGGGTAGGTTTTGTGCTAATGGTTGTAGGAAGTGGTCAATGTATATGGAAAAAAAGCTGGTGACGCTGTCCATGGCAGCTACAATTGGTCGACCTGGGGGATTGGTTGGATCTTTGTGTATTTTTGGGAGATGGTAAAAATAGGGAGTGTTATAGTATGATCTGGATAGGAAAGAGGCTTCGGCTTTTGTAATTATGTGATCGTTGAGGGCTTGCTTTACAAGGGTATCAGCCTCCATGGAAAAACGGGGAAGTAGGTCACTGGTGAGGCGGGTGTATGTGTTGGTATCCGAGAGTAATCTGTGGGCTTCACCAAGGTAGGCCTCAGGATTTTGGATGACAATGCCACCCCCTTTGTCTGCAGATTTGATGATGATGGATGTATTATTGGTTAGTTTTTTGAGGGAGGTAGTTTCTTGGGGAGTGAGATTATTATTTGGACGTTGGGAGGAGGTGGATTTGCACATTCGCTGTATGTCCGAGAATACGACTTGGTAAAAACTCTGTATGTAGGGGCCTTTGGCGTGGCTGGGATTGAAAATGGAATTGGGTCGGAAGGGAGTGTGTTTTATGGGGGGTGAGTCATACAAATATTGTAGGAGATGGCGAGTGTCTGGAACAAAGAAAAGATTGCCTAACTATAAAAATCTTCAATCTCTCCTCCCATGTCCCCACTCCTGAAGAAATCTCCTTACTTAACAAAGGCCTAAACTTTGCACCCACCACACAACCTAACCCGTTCACTCTATTTGTGGATTTAAACAAATTTATTCGCGACCTCACAGTCAAACGCTTCTTCAATATAAAAGCCCACAAAGAGAAATTAAATGACAATCAAGACGGTATAAATCCAAACACCACCACATCCACACCCCCCTCTGAACATGATCTGGAGGATCCGTGTCTAGCGATCCTAGAGGAACTCTATAACTTCGATGAAGATTCCACTGTTCCAGACACTCACCATCTCCTACAATATTTGTATGACTCACCCCCCATAAAACACACTCCCTTCCGACCCAAGTCCATTTTCAATCCCATCTCGATAATCTAAACTTACCACCACATCCCAACATCTGGCGGTTCCCCTCCTTCCTTCATAATAACACTGACTTCCAACAATACATGTTCGATGCATGGACGGAATACTCTTCAAACAATGCCCCTCACATACACGACCCCAACCTATTCTGGGACGCCGGTAAAGCTTTCCTAAGAGGCCGTATCATCTCATATGCAACCTCCTTTAAATGCAACACCCTGTCTAAATATAAAGCAGCCACCTCACGCCTACACCAGGCACAACGAGCACTATATACCACAGACTCCCCAGCCATTCGATTAGAATGGCAGGCAGCAAAAAGAGATTTCGACATATGGGTAAACACCCTTGAACACACCAAACAAGCTTATTTAGAAGCCACCTTTCATAAATTTGGAAACAAAGCAGGTAAACTCTTATCCAGACTATGCAAAGGCCCGTTCCGCCCAACCCACATCACATCACTCCGCGACAGTACAGGCACCCTTCATTCCACTCCACAAGCAATTAACAAAGTCATGCAACAATTTTACTTTACACTCTACGCCCCAGATCCCATAGATGCTCAAAAAGCACGCGCTTTTCTAGGGAAAATAAACATGCCCAAGATTTCCACACTACAACTAGAAACCCTTAACGCACCTATAACCCCCACTGAAATATCGACAACCATCCGTCACTTGACTCTCTCCAAGGCCCTAGGCCCAGACGGCTTCACTAGTGAATTTTACAGGACCCTACAACCCCTCCTGGAACCCACCCTCCTCCAAGTATACCGGAATATCTGGTCAGGGGGTGTGTACATGCAGTCGGGGAACCAGGCTCTTATAAAATTACTATCTAAAAAGGGCAAAGACCCCCAAGAACCAGGCTCATACAGGCCCATATCACTTCTCAACCTAGACGTGAAAATCCTCTCAAAAATTATAGCCACCAGGCTGGCGGACATTATACCTTCTTTAATTCACCCCGCTCAATCAGGCTTTGTAAAAGGCAGAACCGCCACCCTCAATATTCGAAAAGTCATGATGGCCCTAGAACATGCACTCCACCACCCAAACGCTAACCACGCCATTATCACATTAGACGCAGAAAAGGCCTTCGATAACGTAAGTTTCGACTGGCTATCTATGACAATGTCAGAGATGGGATTCACTGGCCCATTCCACCACCTCATCACTGCCATGTACACAGCCCCATCAGCAAGATTAGTGGTAGCAGGCCTCATGTCAGAAGAATTTCGTCTTCACAAGGGCACACGCCAAGGTTGTCCTCTATCCCAGCTCCTTTTTAACATCGCCCTAGAACCCCTGTCCAGATATCTAACACTAACAGCCCCCTTACATGGCATAAAAATAGGCACACATGATCTACGCACATCCCTATTTGCTGATGTTGTCCTCATATTCTCGGCCAACCCCCCTTCAGATATGATAACCATTAGAAGGGTGTTTGATGAATTTCGCTTGTGCTCTGGCCTTCGTATCAACTATAGCAAAAGTGAAATTCTCCCCATTGGCACTCACTCTGAACCACAATGGACCCAACAATCTATTTTCCCTGTCGCGAAATCCCATATCACCTATTTAGGAATAAAAATAGGAAAACTCCCCTCATCACTATACCACCTAAATTACCCTCCTCTGTTGTCGAAAATATCTCAAGAATTAAATGCCTGGATGGATCTGCCCCTCTCGCTCTTGGGAAGATGTCACCTAATAAAAATGGTCAGTTTCGCAAGACTACTATACCCATTGCAAACTATTCCGCTACTGCTTCATCATAAAGATGTGACTTCGCTCAATTCTTCCTTATCAAAAGTCCTTTGGCGAAACAAACGACCACGTATAGCTCTAAAAAAACGATATCTTTCCAGGCGCGAAGGGGGCATCAGCTTACCACACATTAGAATGTATAATATAGCATACTTGCTTAGGACCAGCATAGACTGGATAACGCAATCCTCCCGGTACTCCAATTTCTCCCTGGAATCAGACATGGCCTACCCTTACTCGTTAGCGGGCCTCCTCCACTGCAGATGGAAGTCAGTCCCCCCCCCCCTCACCAACACAATCTCTTATTCAGAGACACAGCTGTGGCTTGGAGAGAAGCAAGGAAAATACTTAAGATATCCCCTTTCGTATCATCTCATCTCCCGATCCAAGGAAATCCGGCCTTCCCACAGGGACTAGAACATAAACCTTTCAAAATATGGGAACGGAAAGGCCTAACAAAATTCTCCTCCCTCTGCAACATTCAGACGGGACGACCACTGCCCTTTACGAACATTGCGGAAACCTTCGCTCTACCCACTATGCATACCTTCTATTATGGGCAATGCATCAGTTTCTTAAAGGAGACATGTAAACAAGCGGATAAAAGGTTTCCAACAAACATCATAGACCTAATGATATCAAACAAATCATACAAAACCTCGGACCTCTACAAACACCTCCTACTCAAATCATCTCTACCTCTTTCAGCATCATCGATAAAAAACTGGAATAAAGACTTCCCGGATTCCAACTTAGTGGAAAAAATCTTGCAAGGCCTCAACTCCGTACAAAAGCTAACACCCAATGAAGTATGGAGAGAAACGCAATTGAAAATAGCCCACAGAGCATATATGCCCTTTTCATCGTCAAAAAAAGACAAGAGCAAAGCCTTCTGTCCACTATGCCACATCCGGAAACCTTCCCTGGCCCATCGCTTCTGGGACTGCTCCTATATCTCAACTTTTTGGGACCAAGTTCTGGCCTACATATTCGAAGTGACCCTATTAAAACTACCCAAGGACCCGCTACTCCTCATCTTCGGCTACTGGGACCCAATACTCCTACCCTGGTCAAAAACCGCCAACAGCGACACAAGCCCCTCAGGGAACTTAAAAGTCAACGCCTCACACAAAGGGTGGTCCCTAACCTGTCTTCTAATTGCAAGAAGAACCATTTTAAAAAATTGGATCTCTCCATCGTACCCCAACATCACCCAAGTCATCACCCAAATAGAGCTCCTACATCTACTTATCAAAGACCGCATCAATACGGACTTCAAACAGAAAATCTCCTCAGACCGCTTTCACTCCAAATGGCACACCTTCATGCTCTCATCTCTCTCCCAAGAGGAAATAGCAAACTTGAGCCGATCCACCTTCTCCTACCACGACTCCTATCAGCCGATGCAAAACAAGAACATCTCCCCATAAGAGGTGACCTCCTAATTCATCCTAAACCATCCTGGGCACGGCATAGGCCACTGAACTCACCAACCCAAGATCGCTAACAGATCTCCATGTAACCGAATATTACCGGCTACCCTATTTTCTTAATATGGTAAAATGTTTATGATCGATCAGATAATATACCCCCACCAACCGTCTCTTCTCATACATTACATCACCCCATCTGAATGCAATATCAAACACAGTTTGTAAATACTCATGTCTGATATTGCCTTCAAGTTCTACCAAATTTGAACTTTGTAAGTTCAAGATTAGTGTCTTTCTTGTCAGTTTTAACCACTTGACGACCGCCTCACGCCGATGTACGTCGGCAAAGTGGCACGGACAGGCAAAATCACGTACAGTGTACGTGATTTGCCTTCCGCGGGTGGGGGGTCCGATCGGACCCCCCCCCCCGGTGCCCGAGGCGGTCGTCCTTTGTGCCCCGGCGATCGGTGGTGAGGGGGAGACCATCCGTTCGTGGCCCCCCCTCGCGATCGCCGCCGGCCAATCGAATCATTCCTTTGCTGCTGTATGCTAAACAGCAGCAAAGGAAATGATGTCATCTCTCCTCGGCTCGGTAATTTCCGTTCCGGCCCGAGGAGAGAAGACATCAATGTGAGTGCACCAACACACACACACACAGTAGAACATGCCAGGCACACAAAACACCCCGATCCCCCCCCCCGATCGCCCCCCGATCCCCCCCCAATCACCCCCCCCTGTCACAAACTGACACCAGCAGTTTTTTGTTTTTTTGTTTTTTTTTTTTTCTGATTACTGCATTGGTGTCAGTTTGTGACAGTTAGTGTTGGGACAGTGAGTATTACCCCCCTTTAGGTCTAGGGTACCCCCCTAACCCCCCCTAATAAAGTTTTAACCCCTTGATCACCCCCTGTCACCAGTGTCACTAAGCGATCATTTTTCTGATCGCTGTATTAGTGTCGCTGGTGACGCTAGTTAGGGACATAAATATTTAGGTTCGCCGTCAGCGTTTTATAGCGTCAGGGACCCCCATATACTACCGAATAAATGTTTTAACCCCTTGATTGCCCCCTAGTTAACCCTTTCACCACTGATCACCGTATAACCGTTACGGTTGACGCTGGTTAGTTTGTTTAATTTTTATAGTGTCAGGGCACCCGCCGTTTATTACCGAATAAAGGTTTAGCCCCCTGATCGCCCGGCGGTGATATGCGTCGCCCCAGGCAGCGTCAGATTAGCGCCAGTACCGCTAACACCCACGCACGCAGCATACACCTCCCTTAGTGGTATAGTATCTGAACGCATCAATATCTGATCCGATCAGATCTATACTAGCGTCCCCAGCAGTTTAGGGTTCCCAAAAACGCAGTGTTAGCGGGATCAGCCCAGATACCTGCTAGCACCTGCGTTTTGCCCCTCCGCCCGGCCCAGCCCAGCCCACCCAAGTGCAGTATCGATCGATCACTGTCACTTACAAAAGACTAAACGCATAACTGCAGCGTTCGCAGAGTCAGGCCTGATCCCTGCGATCGCTAACAGTTTTTTTGGTAGTATTTTGGTGAACTGGCAAGCACCAGCCCCAGGCAGGGTCAGGTTAGCGCCAGTACCGCTAACACCCACGCACGCAGCATACGCCTCCCTTAGTGGTATAGTATCTGAACGGATCAATATCTGATCCGATCAGATCTATACTAGTGTCCCCAGCAGTTTAGGGTTCCCAAAAACGCAGTGTTAGCGGAATCAGCCCAGATACCTGCTAGCACCTGCATTTTGCCCCTCCGCCCGGCCCAGCCCAGCCCACCCAAGTGCAGTATCGATCGATCACTGTCACTTACAAAAGACTAAAACGCATAACTGCAGCGTTCGCAGAGTCAGGCCTGATCCCTGCGATCGCTAACAGATTTTTTGGTAGCGTTTTGGTGAACTGGCAAGCGCCAGCGGCCTAGTACACCCCGGTCGTAGTCAAACCAGCACTGCAGTAACACTTGGTGACGTGGCGAGTCCCATAAGTGCAGTTCAAGCTGGTGAGGTGGCAAGCATAAGTAGTGTCCCGCTGCCACCAAAAAGACAAACACAGGCCCGTCGTGCCCATAGTGCCCTTCCTACTGCATTCGCCAATCCTAATTGGGAACCCACCGCTTCTGCAGCGCCCGTACTTCCCCCATTCACATCCCCAACCAAATGCAGTCGGCTGCATGAGAGGCATTTTCTTTATGTCCTCCCGAGTACCCCTACCCAGCGAACGCCCCCAAAAAAGATATTGTGTCTGCAGCTAGCGCGGATATAGGCGTGACACCCGCTATTATTGTCCCTCCTGTCCTGACAATCCTGGTCTTTGCATTGGTGAATGTTTTGAACGCTACCATACACTAGTTGAGTATTAGCGTAGGGTACAGCATTGCACAGACTAGGCACACTTTCACAGGGTCTCCCAAGATGCCATCGCATTTTGAGAGACCCGAACCTGGAACCGGTTACAGTTATAAAAGTTAGTTACAAAAAAAGTGTAAAAAAAAAAAAATATATATATATATATAAAATAAAAAAAAATAGTTGTCGTTTTATTGTTCTCTCTCTCTCTATTCTCTCTATTGTTCTGCTCTTTTTTACTGTATTCTATTCTGCAATGTTTTATTGTTATTATGCTTTATCATGTTTGCTTTTCAGGTATGCAATTTTTTATACTTTACCGTTTACTGTGCTTTATTGTTAACCATTTTTTTGTCTTCAGGTACGCCATTCACAACTTTGAGTGGTTATACCAGAATGATGCCTGCAGGTTTAGGTATCATCTTGGTATCATTCTTTTCAGCCAGCGGTCGGCTTTCATGTAAAAGCAATCCTAGCAGCTAATTAGCCTCTAGACTGCTTTTACAAGCCGTGGGAGGGAATGCCCCCCCCCCACCGTCTTCCGTGTTTTTCTCTGGCTCTCCTGTCTCAACAGGGAACCTGAGAATGCAGCCGGTGATTCAGCCAGCTGACCATAGAGCTGATCAGAGACCAGAGTGGCTCCAAACATCTCTATGGCCTAAGAAACCGGAAGCTACGAGCATTTTATGACTTAGATTTCGCTGGATGTAAATAGCGCCATTGGGAAATTGGGGAAGCATTTTATCACACCGATCTTGGTGTGGTCAGATGCTTTGAGGGCAGAGGAGAGATCTAGGGTCTAATAGACCCCAATTTTTTCAAAAAAGAGTACCTGTCACTACCTATTGCTATCATAGGGGATATTTACATTCCCCGAGATAACAATAAAAATGATTAAAAAAAAATAAAAATGAAAGGAACAGTTTAAAAATAAGATAAAAAAGCAAAGAAATAATAAAGAAAAAAAAAAAAAAAAAAAAGCACCCCTGTCGCCCCCTGCTCTCGCACTAAGGCGAACGCAAGCGGCGGTCTGGCGTAAAATGTAAACAGCAATTGCACCATGCATGTGAGGTATCACCGCGAAGGTTAGATCGAGGGCAGTAATTTTTGCAGTAGACCTCCTCTGTAAATCTAAAGTGGTAACCTGTAAAGGCTTTTAAAGGCTTTTAAAAATGTATTTATTTTGTTGCCACTGCACGTTTGTGCGCAATTGTAAAGCATGTCATGTTTGGTATCCATGTACTCGGCCTAAGATCATCTTTTTTATTTCATCAAACATTTGGGCAATATAGTGTGTTTTAGTGCATTAAAATTTAAAAAAGTGTGTTTTTTCCCCAAAAAATGCGTTTGAAAAATCGCTGCGCAAATACTGTGTGAAAAAAAAAAAATGAAACACCCACCATTTTAATCTGTAGGGCATTTGCTTTAAAAAAATATATAATGTTTGGGGGTTCAAAGTAATTTTCTTGCAAAAAAAAAAAACTTTTTCATGTAAACAATAAGTGTCAGAAAGGGCTTTGTCTTCAAGTGGTTAGAAGAGTGGGTGATGTGTGACATAAGCTTCTAAATGTTGTGCATAAAATGCCAGGACAGTTCAAAACCCCCCCAAATGACCCCATTTTGGAAAGTAGACACCCCAAGCTATTTGCTGAGAGGCATGTCGAGTCCATGGAATATTTTATATTGCGACACAAGTTGCGGGAAAGAGACAATTTTTTTTTTTTTTTTTGCACAAAATTGTCACTAAATGATATATTGCTCAAACATGCTATGGGAATATGTGAAATTATACCCCAAAATACATTCTGCTGCTTCTCCTGAGTACGGGGATACCACATGTGTGAGACTTTTTGGGAGCCTAGCCGCGTACGGAACCCCGAAAACCAAGCACCGCCTTCAGGCTTTCTAAGGGCGTGAATTTTTGATTTCTCTCTTGACTGCTTATCACAGTTTCGGAGACCATGGAATGCCCAGGTGGCACAAACCCCCCCCAAATGACCCCATTTTGGAAAGTAGACACCCCAAGCTATTTGATGAGAGGTATAGTGAGTATTTTGCAGACCTCACTTTTTGTCACAAAGTTTTGAAAATTGAAAAAAGAAAAAAAAAAAAGTTTTTTCTTGTCTTTCTTCATTTTCAAAAACAAATGAGAGCTGCAAAATACTCACCATGCCTCTCAGCAAATAGCTTGGGGTGTCTACTTTCCAAAATGGGGTCATTTGGGGGGGTTTTGTGCCACCTGGGCATTCCATGGCCTCCGAAACTGTGATAGGCAGTGAAGAGTGAAATCAAAAATTTTCACCCTTAGAAATCCTGAAGGCGGTGATTGGTTTTCGGGGTCCCGTACACGGCTAGGCTCCCAAAAAGCCCCACACATGTGGTATCCCCGTACTCAGGAGAAGTAGCTAAATGTATTTTGGGGTGCAATTCCACATATGCCCATGGCCTGTGTGAGCAATATATCATTTAGTGACAACTTTGTGCAAAAAAAAAAAAAAAAATGTGTCACTTTCCCGCAACTTGTGTCAAAATATAAAATATTCCATGGACTCAATATGCCTCTCTGGAAATAGCTTGGGGTGTCTACTTTCCAAAATGGGGTCATTTGGGGGGGTTTTGTGCCACCTGGGCATTCCATGGCCTCCGAAACTGTGATAGGCAGTAAAGAGTGAAATCATAAATTTACGCCCTTAGAAATCCTGAAGGCGGTGATTGGATTTCGGGGCCCCGTACGCGGCTAGGCTCCCAAAAAGTCCCACACATGTGGTATCCCCATATTCAGGAGAAGCAGCAGAATGTATTTTGGGGTGCAATTCCACATAGGCCCATGGCCTGTGTGAGCAATATATCATTTAGTGACAACTTTTTGTAAATATTTTTTTTTTTTTTTGTCATTATTCAATCACTTGGGACAAAAAAAAAATATTCAATGGGTTCAACATGCCTCTCAGCAATTTCCTTGGGGTGTCTACTTTCCACAATGGGGTCATTTGGGGGGGTTTTGTACTGCCCTGCCATTTTAGCACCTCAAGAAATGACATAGGCAGTCATAAACTAAAAGCTGTGTAAATTACAGAAAATGTACCCTAGTTTGTAGACGCTAAAACTTTTGCGCAAACCAATAAATATACGCTTATTGACATTTTTTTTACCAAAAACATGTGGCCGAATACATTTTGGCCTAAATGTATGACTAAAATTGAGTTTATTGGATTTTTTTTATAACAAAAAGTAGAAAATATCATTTTTTTTCAAAATTTTCGGTCTTTTTCCATTTATAGCGCAAAAAATAAAAACCGCAGAGGTGATCAAATACCATCAAAAGAAAGCTCTATTTGTGGGAAGAAAAGGACGCAAATTTCGTTTGGGTACAGCATTGCATGACTGCGCAATTAGCAGTTAAAGCGACGCAGTGCCAAATTGGAAAAAGACCTCTGGTCCTTAGGCAGCATAATGGTCCGGGGCTCAAGTGGTTAAACATGCCTGTTTTATCTTAAATGGACATGTATACTTTTTCTAATGTGACCCCAAAAATTGTTATACAACAAACACGTTATTTTGTTTTAAAAACCCTTTCTAAATGCACATGTGATTGTGCTGGTATTAAAAAGATTGTTAATCAAGAATGTGTGGATTATTGTCTCAACGCTACAACACTTTTGTGGTGCTCTAATTGCTGTTTTCTGTGACAATGGGGGTTATTTCCTAAGGGCAAATCCACTTTGCACTACAAGTGCAGTTTCAAGTGCACTTGTAGTGCAAAGTGTCTTTGCCTTTAGTAAATAACACCCAGCAGTGCTTTGTAAGGTTACACAATCACGCCATTTTCAGGACTCACCACATTTCTGTCAGGGTCAGCTAAAACAAACACAAGCAGTAAATGTCACCAAAGATTTGAGTTTTTTCTTTTTTTATTTGAAAAAGGTTTTAGACATTGTCTGGCATATTGATAGCCCCCCCCCACCCGCAAAGAATTCAAGGTATCTTAGCCGGACATCACGGGCACTAAGGGGGGGCAAGCCAGGACGGCCACTTTTAATCGCCGTCAGGGTTTGTTCATTTGGAATTGCAGCCTCAGGCCCAACTGAGCCAGCATAGTTGGCAGAATGTTGCCGTAAAAAGTTGTGTAGAACACAGCACGCCAGGATTATATGATTCAGTTTATACTCCGCCATATGTATGGGTGTAAGAAATAGGCGGAACCGGCTGGCCATGATTCCAAACGTGCTCTCCACCATTCTTCTGGCTCTGGCCAGCCGGTAATTATAAACCCTCTGGTCCGGGGTGAGTGTCCTCATCGGGAATGGCCGCATAAGATGGCCCCCCAGCGCAAATGCTTCATCCGCAACTAAGACGAATGGGAGTCCTTCCACATTGTCTACTGGAGGTGGCAAGTCCATGCTGCCATTCTGGAGACACCTGTGGAACTCTGTCTGGGCGATGACTCCACCATCGGACATCCGGCCATTCTTCCCCACGTCCACATATAGGAACTCATAAGTAGCCGACACCACCGCCAACATCACAATACTATTGAACCCCTTATAATAGTACAACCCCGAGTTGGGTGGTGGGATGATGTGGACGTGTTTCCCATCAATTGCCCCTCTGCAGTTAGGAAAGTCCCACCGCTGAGTGGGAGAGTGGGAGGCCACAGTCTACCATTCCTGTGGCGTGGAAGGAAACTGTGGAGTCAAAACAAAAAAACAACATTAGTCATTTTGCACATAAACAGGGAAAGCAGATTAGACACAAACATTCTTGGCCAACATCAAGATAACATTTATTTTAAGGAGTTTTTAAAGACCAAGGTACACCTATCATATTCACCCCCCCTCTCATGGGCCATTTCTAACATTATAGGGGGGGGGAGCTCTTGGACAGGTAACCCTCTCCACTTCATTGAGAGATGAATGCCTAAATAATGGGTACTACTTTGGCCAGCCCCTCCTTAGTTACACTATTGACAGCCCACTGGACAGGTAAGAAGTGTCATAATACAAAGATATAAATACACACTGTACACATTTGAGCACATTTGGAAATTCTGCTATTACCTATCAAGATAATAATAGTATACAAAAACTTTAAACAGTACGATTTGAAAGTATACAGGCAGGCCCTTGCACTACATGTTTTGGGGAATTCATCCATAAATCTGACCACAAAAGAGATGGGTATAGTGTGTATGGGCTTGGCAAAGTCAGCAGATAGATGATTGAGGATAGATAGAGAACTGTTATCAGCTGACTTAGCAGTTGGGAGGAGGGAGGGTTCCAAATGATTTGGGGAACCCCAAAAAAAAGCATCTGGCACTCTGCCTGAATTTAAAGCACAAATCCCATTTAAAAACATTTTAGGGGGTGTTTGGGGCAAAGCACTACTATGGAGCTGACAAAATACATTGTTAAGTGACTACATGAGGTGAATATAGGGCCAGGAGACCATGCTGGGGAGGTAAGTGAAGGCAAATATGTATGAAGGACAAAAAAATAATTACATAAAAATCCAGCATGAATGAGGACAAATGGGACATTCACAGCATATTACAATCATGGTAATTAGGGAATGAGGAAAGAAATACAAAATATTAGCAAACATTATATACAATAAAATGTGATATTAAACGATAAAAATCTTACCTTAATATACTCCTTCTGCAGGACCTGGACGATGGCAGAACAGGTCTCTGGGATAATGATCCCCAGAGCCTGGGGGGAGATGCCTGTCGAGAACTTCAAGTCCTGCAGACTTCTCGCCGTCGCCAAGTACCGCAGGGTGGCGACTAGCCTCTGCTCCGGAGTGATGGCTTGCCTCATGCAGGTATCCTGCCTGCTAATATAAGGGGTCAGCAAAGCCAACAAACGGTGAAATACGGGGTCCGTCATCCGGAGAAAGTTCCTGAAATCATCAGGATTATTCTCACAGATCTCACGGAGCAAAGGCATATGACAGAACTCGTCACGTTGAAGCAACCAAATCTTTGTCCATGAACTCCTCCCCACCCTGTTCATGGACTGGACTTGTGTCAAGGTAAGGACCCCAACACCAAGCCCCCGCACAGCACGAACTCTACGAGGAGTATGTATACGCAACATGGCTAGAAAATGGTCGGCTGCTCAGAATGAAGTAACAGAAGAACTGAAGAACAGCAAGGCCTGTGAAGAGCGACCTGAAAAACGGTAACGAACGAACAAGAACATAATGATTGAGTCACGCGTAGCTTCCTGCACGCACTGAAGAGCAGATACAAACCCACAAGCTCAAACTGAACAGCAGAAAACGATCTGAAAACCACGAGTCTGAAAAAGCGTGAATCGTCTCTCACCAAACTTTTACTAACACGAGATTAGCAAAAGGAGCCCAAAGGGTGCCGCGCTTGGTTCTGAAATGGCCTTTTCTAGTCTCGTCGTACGTGGTGTACGTCACCGCCTTCTTTGCGAGCGGAAATTCCGACAACTTTGTGCGACCGTGTGTACGCAAAACAAGTTTGAGCCAACATCCGTCGGAAAAAATCCATGGATTTTGTTGTCGGAATGTCCGATCAATGTCCGATCGTGTGTATGGGGCATTAGTCTAAGTGCAGCAGCATTTAGACTTTTAATTCACCAAAGAGTTAAAAACACTTACTAGAGATAGAAGTTTTCTCCAGACAAAGATGTGGGCAAATTTGAGGTTTACAATGATCTACAGAAATTTATGAGAAAACTTAATATGAAAAAACATTTTGCAATGAAAGGTGGACATAGACAATCAGAGGTTACAGAATTTACACAAACTACATTGAGAAGCAATCCTATTTTTAACCCCAAGGTACCTGGTAGCGTATGCCTGGGTGCCTTTAAGAAGTTGGTGGAAGGTGATTTAACCACTTGACGACCGCCTCACGCCGATGTACGTCGGCAAGGTGGCACGGACAGGCAAAATCACGTACATGTACGTGATTTGCCTTCCGCGGGTGGGGGGTCCGATCGGTCCCCCCCCGGTGCCCGAGGCGGTCGCCATTTCTTCCCGGGCGATGAGAGGTGAGGGGGAGGCCATCCATTGTTGGCCACCCCCTCCCGATCGCTCCCGGCGAATGAGAATGCTTCCTTTCCCTCTGTAATGTAAACAGAGGGAAAGGAAGTGATGTCATCCCTCCTCGAGCCGGTCTTTTCGTCGCGGCGCCGAGGAGAGAAGACATCAAGTAAGTCTGCACAACACTACACTAACAGTAGAACACGCCAGGCACACTTGTCACCCCCCATCACCCCCCGATCACCCCCCGATCACCCCCCTGTACCCCCTGTCACTCTGACACCAATAGCATTTTTTTTTTTTTTTGCATTGGTGTCAGTTTGTGTCAGTTACAAGTGTTAGGGCAGTTAGGTTAGTCCCCTTTAGGTCTAGGGTACCCCCCCTTAGGTCCAGGGTACTCCCCTAACACCCCCTAATAAAGGTTAACCCCTTGATTACCCCCCGTCACCAGTGTCGCTAAGCGATCGTTTTTCTGATCGCTGTATTAGTGACACAGGTGACGCTAGTTAGGGAGGTAAGTATATAGGTTCGCTGTCAGTGTTTTATAGCGACAGGGACCCCCATATACTACCTGCTAAAGGTTTTAACCCCCTGATTGCCCCCTAGTTAACCCTTTCACCAGCGATCACCGTATAAGTGTTACGGGTGACGCTGGTTAGCTAGTTTGTTTTTTGTAGTTTATTACAGTTTATTATAGTTTATTATAGTTTTAGGGCACCCGCCGTTTATTACCCTATAAAGGTTTAACCCCCTAATTGCCCGGCGGTGATATAAATTACATTTTTAGGGTCAGCTAAGGTCTGCGTCGCCCCAGGCAGCGTCAGGTCAGCGCCAGTACCGCTAAAACCCACGCACGCAGCATACACCTCCCTTAGTGCTATAGTATCTGAGCGGATCGATATCTGATCCGATCAGATCTATACTCCCCAGCAGTTTAGGGTTCCCATAAACACAGTGTTAGCGGGATCAGCCCAGATACCTGCTAGCAACTGCGTTTTGCCCCTCGGCCCAGCCCTACCCAGCCCACCCAAGTGCAGTATCGATCGATAACTGACACTTACAAAACACTAAGCACACATAACTGCAGCGTTCGCAGAGTCAGGCCTGATCCCTGCGATCGCTAACAGTTTTTTGGTAGCGTTTTGATACAGTCGCTGACAGTCAGGAGCTTTTTTGCCTGTGAGTCTCACTAGTGTACCCCTAAATTTAGAGCCCAAAATGGCAAATCGAAGGTACACTAGTGAAGAGGCCTACACGTTTCTGAGTATGATAGATAGTGAAGAGGAAGTCACTCATCTGTCAAGTTCAGGCTCAGAATACGAACCTGTAGAGGACAGCGGCTCCATGACAGATAGCTCTGACGACAGAGTTGTGGTCCCTGCTAGGGTCAGGCGTACCAGACCCCGAACTTCTTCTTCTGTCCTTGAAGTGCAAGAACCACAGGGCTCTCATATGGAGCAGAGAAGTACTAGCGCCGCTATTCCTTCTGGTGAACTGGCAAGCACCAGCGGCCTAGTACACCCTGGTCGTACATCCAGCACTGCAGTATCACGTGGTGACGTGGCGAGTCCCATAAGTGCAGTTCAAGCTGGCGAGGTGGCAAGCACTAGTAGTGTCCCGCTGCCACCAAGAAGACAAAGACAGGCCCGTCGTGCCCATAGTGCCCTTCCTGCTGCATTCGCCAGTCCGAATTGGGAACCCACCACTTCTGCAGCACCCGTACTTCCCCCTTTCACTGGCCAACCCGGAATTCAGGTGGAAACAGTTGACTTTACGCCACTGGATTTTTATTCACTGTTTTTCACCGAAGATCTCTATAGATCTATTGTGGACCAAAGCAATTTATACGCTGGTCAACACATCGCCGCTAATCCCCAGTCCTCCCTTGCCAGAGATTGGAGACCAATTACGGTCTCCGAATTTAAGACCTTTCTGGGCCTTTCCCTCCTCTTGGGGTTGAATAAAAAGAGTAAGTTGCGGTCATATTGGTCCACTGACCCAATTTACCATTCACCCTTGTTCTCTGCTTCCATGGCCAGGGCACGATACGAGCAGATTTTGCGGTTCATGCACTTCAACGACAATGAACTCTGTCGTCCTCGTGGAGACCCTGCATACGATCGGCTCTACAAAATTCGGCCCCTCGTAAACCACTTCAACCAACGTTTTGCAGACTTGTTTACCCCCCATCAAGTTGTCTGCGTTGATGAGTCCCTGATTAAATTTTCTGGCCGCTTGTCATTCAAACATTACCTTCCCAGCAAGCGTGCCAGATACGGGGTCAAGATGTATAAGCTCTGTGACAGGGCCACAGGCTATACATATAGTTTTCTGGTTTACGAGGGCAAAGATAGTCACATAGAGCCGACAAACTGCCCTGACTACATAGGAAGCGCTGGCAAGATAGTGTGGGACTTGGTGTCACCCTTATTCGGAAAGGGGTACCACTTGTACGTGGACAATTATTATACGAGCGTGCCACTTTTTAGTCACTTGTTTGATCAGCAGATTGGAGCATGTGGCACCGTGCGACCTAATCGCCGGGGCTTTCCCCAGCGGCTTGTAGATTCCCGTCTTAGGCTGGGGGAGAGAGCCTGCTTGAAGTATAATAATTTGCTCGCTATGAAGTGGAGGGATAAGAAGAATGTTTTCGTTCTCACCTCCCTTCATGCAGACACGACGACCCAAATTCCTACGGCGACTGGTGTTGTGGAGAAACCCCTCTGTGTCCACGAATACAACCTTAATATGGGAGGGGTGGACCTCAACGACCAGTTGTTGGCGCCGTACCTAGTTGCCCGTAATGCCAGACGCTGGTACAAAAAAGTGTCTGTTTATTTATTTCAATTGGCTTTGCTGAACGCTCATGTGCTATACAGAGCTTCACGACAGACTGGATCCTTCCTTAAATTCCAGGAAGAGATCGTCAGAGCCCTTCTGTTTCCAGACGGTGCTCTACCTCACCTTCCCCAACCAAATGCAGTAAGCCGGCTGCATGAGAGGCATTTTCTTTATGCCATCCCGAGTACCCCTACCCAACGAGCCCCCCAAAAAAGATGTCATGTCTGCAGCAAGCGCGGATTTAGGCGTGACACCCGGTCTTATTGTCCCTCCTGTCCTGGCAATCCTGGTCTTTGCATGGGTGAATGCTTTGAACGCTACCATACATTAGTTGAGTATTAGCGTAGGGTTCAGCACTGCACAGACTAGGCACACTAACACAGGGTCTCCCAAGATGCCATTGCATTTTGAGAGACCCAAACCTGGAACGAGTTACAAAAGTTAAAAGTTACTAAAAAAAAGTGTAAAAAAAAAATAAAAAAAAAAATAAAAAAAAATAAAAACACAAAAAAAAATATAAAATAAAAAAACCAAAAATAGTTGTTGTTTTATTGTTCTCTCTCTCTATTCTCTCTCTATTGTTCTGCTCTTTTTTACTCTATTCTATTCTGCAATGTTTTATTGTTATTATGTTTTACCATGTTTGCTTTTCAGATTTTTTATACTTTACCGTTTACTGTGTTTTGTTGGTAACCATTTTATTGTTTTCAGGTACGCCATTCAGTTGCAGCGCGGATTTATTTATCTTGACAGCAACAGCGTTAAATGTTTTATTTTTTACTATGTTTTTTTTTTTGTATTTGCTTTGCAGGTATGGTAAGTCTTACTGTTATACTGTAATGTTACTTTGTTTTATTGTTAACCATCATTTGCTTAGCAGGTACGCCATTCAGTTGCAGCGCGGATTTATTTATCTTGACAGCAACAGCGTTTGCTCCCACGATATATAAAGCCGTGACTCCAGCACTGTCAGAGATGATTTCACCACCACAGTTACATACTTCAGCATATATGCCGAAGCGTGGGGGCAGCAGTGGGTGGAGGAGCAATTTGCTCCTGCCTTTTGCGGGAGGATGCCCCCATGCTTCGGCATATATATATTTTAGGCACAGGTTGCGTTAAATGTTTTATTTTTTACTATGTTTTTTTTTTGTATTTGCTTTGCAGGTATGGTAAGTCTTACTGTTATACTGTAATGTTACTTTGTTTTATTGTTAACCATCATTTGCTTAGCAGGTACGCCATTCAGTTGCAGCGCGGATTTATTTATCTTGACAGCAACAGCGTTTGCTCCCACGATATATAAAGCCGTGACTCCAGCGCTGTCGGAGGTGATTTCACCACCACAGTTACATACTTCAGCATATATGCCGAAGCGTGGGGGCAGCAGTGGGTGGAGGAGCAATTTGCTCCTGCCTTTTGCGGGAGGATGTCCCCATGCTTCGGCATATATAAATGGTGCATGTATGCCCATCATTAGAAGTGGGTGGATGAAGGGAGGTATTCTAATGGTGGGCATACCCACCGATCAATATCTTTTTTTCGTTCAGCCCACAGGCTGCATGAAAAAAAAGTTTACAATATATGCCTAACAAGGACCAGCAACGTACTGGTATGTTGCTGGACTTTGAGTGGTTATACCAGAATGATGCCTGCAGGTTTAGGTATCATCTTGGTATCATTCTTTTCAGCCAGCGGTCGGCTTTCATGTAAAAGCAATCCTAGCGGCTAATTAGCCTCTAGACTGCTTTTGCAAGCAGTGGGAGGGAATGCCCCCCCACCGTCTTCCATGTTTTTCTCTGGCTCTCCTGTCCCAACAGGGAACCTTAAAATGCAGCCGGTGATTCAGCCAGCTGACCATAGAGCTGATCAGAGACCAGGATGGCTCCAAACATCTCTATGGCCTAAGAAACCGGAAGCTACGAGCATTTCATGACTTAGATTTCGCCGAATGTAAACAGCGCCATTGGGAAATTGGGAAAGCATTTTATCACACCGATCTTGGTGTGGTCAGATGCTTTGAGGGCAGAGGAGAGATCTAGGGTCTAATAGAGCCCAATTTTTTTTAAAAAGAGTACCTGTCACTACCTATTGCTATCATAGGGGATATTTACATTCCCTGAGATAACAATAAAATTAATTAAAAAAATAAATAAAAATGAAAGGAACAGTTTAAAAATAAGATAAAAAAGCAAAAAAATAATAAAGAAAAAAAAAAAAAAAAAAAAAGCACCCCTGTCCCCCCCTGCTCTCGCGCAAAGGCGAACGCAAGCGTCGGTCTGGCGTCAAATGTAAACAGCAATTGCACCATGCATGTGAGGTATCACCGTGAAGGACAGAACGAGGGCAGTAATTTTAGCAGTAGACCTCCTCTGTAAATCTAAAGTGGTAACCTGTAAAGGCTTTTAAAGGCTTTTAAAAATGTATTTATTTTGTCGCCGCTGCATGTCATGTTTGGTATCCATGTACTCGGCCTAAGATTATCTTTTTTATTTCATCAAACATTTGGGCAATATAGTGTGTTTTAGTGCATTAAAATTTAAAAAAGTGTGTTTTTCCCCCAAAAAATGCGTTTGAAAAATCTCTGCGCAAATACTGTGTGAAAAAAAAATATGAAACACCCACCATTTCAATCTGTAGGGCATTTGCTTTAAAAAAATATATAATGTTTGGGGGTTCAAAGTAATTTTCTTGCAAAAAAAAATAATTTTTTCATGTAATCAAAAAGTGTCAGAAAGGGCTTTGTCTTCAAGTGGTTAGAAGAGTGGGTGATGTGTGACATAAGCTTCTAAATGTTGTGCATAAAATGCCAGGACAGTTCAAACCCCCCCAAATGACCCCATTTTGGAAAGTAGACACCCCAAGCTATTTGATGAGAGGCATGTCGAGTCCATGGAATATTTTATATTGTGACACAAGTTGCGGGAAAGAGACAAATCTTTTTCTTTTTTTTTTGCACAAAGTTGTCACTAAATGATATATTGCTCAAACATGCCATGGAAATATGTGAAATTACACCCCAAAATACATTCTGTTGCTTCTCCTAAATATGGGGATACCACATGTGTGGGACTTTTTGGGAGCCTAGCCGCGCACGGGACCCCGAAAACCAAGCACCGCCTTCAGGCTTTCTAAGGGCGTAAATTTTTGATTTCACTCTTCACTGCCTAGCACAGTTTCGGAGGCCATGGAATGCCCAGATGGCACAACCCCCCCCCCCCCAAATGACCCCATTTTGGAAAATAGACACCCCAAGCTATTTGCTGAGAGGTATAGTGAGTATTTTGCAGAACTCACTTTTTGTCACAAACTTTTGAAATTTGAAAAAAGAAAAAAAAAATACATTTTTCTTGTCTTTCTTCATTTTCAAAAACAAATGAGAGCTGCAAAATACTCACCATGCCTCTCAGCAAATAGCTTGGGGTGTCTACTTTCCAAAATGGGGTCATTTGGGGGGGTTTTGTGCCATCTTGGCATTTTATGGTCTTCAAAACTGTGATAGGTAGTGAGGAGTGGAATCACAACTTAACGCCCTTAGAAATCCTGAAGCCGGTGCTTGGTTTTCGGGGCCCCGTATGCGGCTAGGCTCCCAAAAAGTCCCACACATGTGGTATCCCCGTACTCAGGAGAAGCAGCAGAATATATTTTGGGGTGTAATTCCACATATGCTCATGGCATGTTTGAGCAATATATCATTTAGTGACAACTTTGTGCAAAAAAAAAAAAAAAAAATTGTAATTTTCCCGCAACTTGTGTCAAAATATAAAATATTCCATGGACTCAACATGCCTCTCAGCAAATAGCTTGGGGTGTCTACTTTCCAAAATGGGGTCATTTGGGGGGGTTTTGTGCCATCTGGGCTTTTTATGGCCTTCAAAACTGTGATAGGCAGTGAGGAGTGAAATCACAACTTTACGCCCTTAGAAATCCTGAAGGCGGTGCTTGGTTTTCGGGGCCCCGTATGCGGCTAGGCTCCCAAAAAGTCCCACACATGTGGTATCCCCGTACTCAGGAGAAGCAGCTAAATGTATTTTGGGGTGCAATTCCACATATGCCAATGGCCTGTGTGAGAAATATATCATTTAGTGACAACTTTGTGCAAAAAAAAAAAAATTGTCACTTTCCCGCAACTTGTGTCAAAAAATAAAGTATTCCATGGACTCAACATGCCTCTCAGCAAATAGCTTGGGGTGTCTACTTTCCAAAATGGGGTCATTTGGGGGGGTTTGTGCCATCTGGGCATTTTATGGCCTTCAAAACTGTGATAGGTAGTGAGAAGTGAAATCAAAAATTTATGCCCTTAGAAATCCTGAAGGCGGTGATTGGTTTTCGGGGCCCCGTACGCGGCTAGGCTCCCAAAAAGTCCCACACATGTGGTATCCCCATACTCAGGAGAAGCAGCTGAATGTATTTTGGGGTGCAATTCCACATAGGCCCATGGCCTGTGTGAGCAATATATCATTTAGTGACAACTTTTTGTAAATATTTTTTTTTTTTTTGTCATTATTCAATCACTTGGGACAAAAAAAATAAATATTCAATGGGTTCAACATGCCTCTCAGCAATTTCCTTGGGGTGTCTACTTTCCAAAATGGGGTCATTTGGGGGGGGTTTGTACTGCCCTGCCATTTTAGCACCTCAAGAAATGACATAGGCAGTCATAAACTAAAAGCTGTGTAAATTCCAGAAAATGTACCCTAGTTTGTAGACGCTATAACTTTTGCGCAAACCAATAAATATACGCTTCTTGACATTTTTTTTACCAAAGACATGTGGCCGAATAAATTTTGGCCTAAATGTATGACTAAAATTGAGTTTATTGGATTTTTTTTATAACAAAAAGTAGAAAATATCATTTTTTTTCAAAATTTTCGGTCTTTTTCCGTTTATAGCGCAAAAAATAAAAATCGCAGAGGTGATCAAATGCCATCAAAAGAAAGCTCTATTTGTGGGAAGAAAAGGACGCAAATTTCGTTTGGGTACAGCATTGCATGACCGCGCAATTAAAAGTTAAAGCGACACAGTGCCAAATTGGAAAAAGACCTCTGGTCCTTAGGCAGCATAATGGTCCGGGGCTCAAGTGGTTAAAGAAAGTTGAAAGGAAAGAATATAAAAATAAGAATATATGGAAAACCATTAAAGATATAGGGACGAAAAAGGAAGTTGTGATTCATCTGGCAGACAAAGGCGGAGGATTGGTTATATTGAATAAGAAAGATTATAAAGAGGAAATGGAGAACCTGTTGAAAGTGGAAAATACGTATAAAAAACGAAAAAGTAATTCAAAGAAAAAAATATGAGAAAAAACTGAAAGACTTTATGAAAGTTGGGAGAGACAAAGGTATATTAAATAGGAGAGAAGCAAGATATCTCTTATCAGAATCTACAAATACTACGGTGATATACAGTCAGGTCCATAAATATTGGGACATCGACACAATTCTAATCTTTTTGGCTCTATACACCACCACAATGGATTTGAAATGAAACGAACAAGATGTGCTTTAACTGCAGACTTTCAGCTTTAATTTGAGGGTATTTACATCCAAATCAGGTGAACGTTGTAGGAATTACAACAGTTTGTATATGTGCCTCCCACCTTTTAAGGGACCAAAAGTAATGGGACAGAGTAACAATCATCCATCAAACTTTCACTTTTTTAATACTTGGTTGCAAATCCTTTGCAGTCAATTACAGCCTGAAGTTGGGAACGCATAGACATCACCAGACACTGGGTTTCATCCCTGGTGATGCTCTGCCAGGCCTCTACTGCAACTGTCTTCAGTTCCTGCTTGTTCTTGGGACATTTTCCCTTCAGTTTTGTCTTCAGGAAGTAAAATGCATGCTCAATCGGATTCAGGTCAGGTGATTGACTTGGCCATTGCATAACATTCCACTTCTTTCCCTTAAAAAACTCTTTGGTTGCTTTCGCAGTATGCTTCGGGTCACTGTCTATCTGCACTGTGAATTGCCGTCCAATGAGTTTTGAAGCATTTTTACTGAATATGAGCAGATAATATTGCCCGAAACACTTCAGAATTCATTCTGCTGCTTTTGTCAGCAGTCACATCATCAATAAATACAAGAGAACCAGTTCCATTGGCAGCCGTACATGCCCACGCCATGACACTACCACCACCATGCTTCACTGAGGAGGTGGTATGCTTTGGATCATGAGCAGTTCCTTTCCTTCTCCATACTCTTATCTTCCCATCACTCTGGTACAAGTTGATCTTGGTCTCATCTGTCCATAGGATGTTGTTCCAGAACTGTGAAGGCTTTTTTAGATGTTGTTTGGCAAACTCTAATCTGGCCTTCCTGTTTTTGAGGCTCCCCAATGGTTTACATCTTGTGGTGAACCCTCTGTATTTACTCTGGTGGAGTCTTCTCTTGATTGTTGATGTTGACACACATACACCTACCTCCTGGAGAGTGTTCTTGATCTGGCCAACTGTTGTGAAAGGTGTTTTCTTCACCAGGCAAAGAATTCTTCGGTCATCCACCACAGTTGTTTTCCGTGGTCTTCCGGGTCTTTTGGTGTTGCTGAGCTCACCGGTGCGTTCTTTCTTTTTAAGGATGTTTCAAACAGTTGATTTGGCCACACTTAATGTTTTTGCTATCTGTCTGATGGGTTTTTTTTTTTCAGCCTAATGATGGCTTGCTTCACTGATAGTGACAGCTCTTTGGATCTCATATTGAGAGTTGACAGCAACAGATTCCAAATGCAACTAGCACACTTGAAATGAACTCTGGGCCTTTTATCTGCTCCTTGTAAATGGGATAATGAGGGAATAACACACACCTGGCCATGGAACAGCTGAGCAGCCAATTGTCCCATTACTTTTGGTCCCTTAAAAAGTGGGAGGCACATATACAAACTGTTGTAATTCCTACATTGTTTTTTTTTCAACCTAATGATGGCTTGCTTCACTGATAGTGACAGCTCTTTGGATCTCATATTGAGAGTTGACAGCAACAGATTCCAAATGCAAATAGCACACTTAAAATGAATTCTGGGCCTTTTATCTGCTCCTTGTAAATGGGATAATGAGGGAATAACACACACCTGGCCTTGGTCCCTTAAAAAGTGGGAGGCACATATACAAACTGTTGTAATTCCTACACCGTTCACCTGATTTGGATGTAAATACCCTCAAATTAAAGCTGAAAGTCTGCAGTTAAGGCACATCTTGTTCATTTTCATTTCAAATCCATTGTGGTGGTGTATAGAGCCAAAAAGATTAGAATTGTGTAGATGTCCCAATATTTATGGACCTGACTGTATTACCTACCAAAGATGCATAAAAGGATGGAAAAACCACCAGAGAGGCCTGTTATCAGCGGAATAAAGTTTTTCAAGGCTAGGGGAATACCTTGACCAATACCTGAAGTCACTGGTGCAAGAAGGAAAGTTGTATCTCAGAGATAATACACAATTACATAGTACATAGTAGGCTAGGTTGAAAAAAGACAAAAGTCCATCAAGTCCAACCTATGTGTGTGATTTTATGTCAGTATTACATTGTATATCCCTGTATGTTGTGGTTGTTCAGGTGCTTATCTAATAGTTTTTTTTAAACTATCTGCTGAAACCACTGCCTGTGCAAGAGAATTCCACATCCTAACCGCTCTTACAGTAAAGAACCCTCTACGCAGTTTAAGGTTAAACTGCTTTTCTTCTAATTTTAGTGAATGGCTGCGTGTCTTATTAAATTCCCTTTCGCGTAAAAGCTTTATCCCTATTGTGGGGTCACCAGTACGGTATTTGTACATTGAAAGCATATCCCCTCTCAATCGTCTCTTCTCCAGAGAGAACAAGTTCTGTGCTCGTAACCTTTCCTCATAACAAAGGTCCTCCAGTCCCTTTATTTGTTTTGTTGCCCTTCTCTGGACCCTCTCCAGTTCCAGCACCTCCTTCCTGAGGACTGGTGCCCAGAACTGGACCTCATACTCCAGGTGCGGCCGGAGCAGAGTCTTGTAGTGTGGGAGAATTATCGTTTTATCTCTGAAATGAATCCCTTTTTTAATGCATGCCAATATTCTGTTTGTTTTGCTTGCAGCAGCTTGGCATTGCATGAGCCTGTCATCTACTAGGACCCCCAGGTCCTTTTCCATGCTAGATTCCCCCCAGAGAATCTCTCCCTAGTGAGTAGATTGCATTCATATTTTTGCCACCCAAATGCATTATTTTACATTTTTCTACATTAAACCTCATTTGCCATGTAGTTGCCCACCCCATTAATTTGTTCAGATCTTCTTGAAAAGTTTCCACATCCTGCAGAGAAGTTATTGCCCTGCTTAGCTTAGTATCATCCCCAAATACAGAGATTAATTACTGAATTACAAAATATTACAGGAGCTGAGAATTGTTTTCTTGCTACTATAGATGTTAACTCATTGTACACCAGCATAGTGCAAAGAGATGGTTTGAAGGGTGTACAAAAGGCGCTACATGGGAATACGGATTTAAAACAAGAACAGATTGTATTCATGCTTAAAGGCCTTGAGATGGCCATGGAGAGTAATTACTTCTGGTATCAGGATGATTACTACGTTCAAACGAAAGGGGTGGCGATGGGAGCTCGTTATGCTCCTAGCGTCGCCAACTTATTTATGAACTATGTAGCAGAGCGTCCCAGAGAGAGCCAGGAAAAGTCCTGTTCGGGGTTTATACATCTCCCAGGCTCCTCTCATACAGGTTCAGGGATCTCTGATCCATGGTCCGGTTCAGGTCTTGGTCCTCTCCCCCAGGCTAATTTAAGCTCACCTGAGCAAGACAGCCCTTGCTCTTGGCCTGGGATACTCAGAGAACTTCTGGGTAAGAGTGCAAAAAGGTATGTGGAAGCTGACAAGCTGTAGGCTTGCTCAGCTTAGTAGTTAGGATCTGTAAATATTGTTTAGTTAGTGCCGAGACACGGCTAGGTTTTGTTTTGGCTATTTTTGTTCCTATTTGTTTCTTTTGGAACACTGTACAGCACCTGTAAATAGACTTGTATATATCACAAATAAACACCCCACTGTTTGTCACTATTCCACTGGATTTGGTATCTGTGCCTGAAAGACTGCTCATCCCAGGGAGCTTTGTACCTGCTACCTGTCCCCCAGGTTACATATGGTGGAGAATGCGGGCAGCTGTAGTAAGTTACTACTTAAAAGGCCAGTACCTAGAGTGACTAAACATGGAGGAAATCCTAAAACAATTGGTGATATCCAATGCTGCACAGCAACAATCCAATGCTGCACAGCAACAAGCAAACGCTGCACTGCAGCAAACAAACGCTATCGCACAGGAGCAAACCAAGGCGCTGTGCCAACAGATTAGTGCTGTACAGGAGCTATCGCAGAGGCTGTTTGAACAGCTAGCCACTGATGCAAAAGAGGATAGGAAAACCTTGGCTGCGGTTGTGGAGACGCTAGCACAGTGGTCACCTGCTAAAGTTAATGTTGTTGGAGAAAAGCCCTCAGCTATCCATGTGGGTCGCTTTCTTTCCAAGATGACTGCAGATGATGATCCAGAGGCCTTTCTCTTAACCTTTGAACGGACCGCTGAGAGGGAAGGTTGGCCCAAAACCCAGTGGGCAGGACTGGTCGCCCCCTTGCTGTCTGGAGAATCGCAGAAGGCCTACTATGATTTGGAGTCAGCAGAAGCAGGAGACTATGAAAAGGTCAAGCGGGAAATCCTGGCGCGACTTGGTGTCACCTTGGCAGTTCGAGCACAGCGGGTCCACAGCTGGTTCTTCCAAGACGAGAGGCCCCCAAGATCGCAGATGTTCGACCTAATTCACTTGGTGAGAAAATGGCTACAGCCGGAGTCCCTGTCTGGGCCACAAATAGTGGAGCGTGTGGTCATGGACCGGTTCCTGAGGTCCCTACCAGTTCCCCTGCAGAAGTGGGTGAGTCAAGGAGACCCCAACTCGGCGGACAACCTCGTGGAACTTGTTGAAAGGTACTTTGCTGCAGAGAACCTGGTCACCACCCCTACAGCCGCACGGACTTTCCGCCCAAAGCCACGGTCTCCCCAGGCAACCGGTAAGACTGTTCCAGGGGAAGTGGGTGGTAAGCATGGCAAGGAAATAGGGGGGAGGATTTTTGGTGCCAGGACTGAAGTTTGGCGTCCCAAACAAGGGAAGCTACTGCCTGTCAGCAAACCAAACTGGGGAAACATCAGGTGTTTTCGTTGCCAAGAACTGGGACATGTTGCAGCAAACTGTCCATTGACAGATGAACCAATGCAGTGCGATCTGTCTATTAGAAGGCAGTCTATGTTTGCTGCTGTTTCATGCGCTGCAGCACCAAGTATGGGAAAACACATGTGCCAAATGACTGTTAATAATAAGCCTATTACGGCCTTGCTAGACTCTGGAAGTCTAGTGACTTTGGTTACAGCTGAGATGGTTGACACTGTGAATTTGCATGCTAAAAAAGTTGCTGTGATCTGTGTACATGGGGATACCCGCGAGTATCCTATAGCCACTGTTCAGTTTAAAACTGGCTTAGGTACGGTGACCCATCCGGTCGGACTTGTGCCCCACTTGGTGCACGAGGCCATCATTGGTAGGGACTTCCCTAAGTTTTGGGAACTGTGGGATCGTCCCGACCCGGTCGCAGTAGCTGACTCAGTGACAGAGCCAGAACTCCTGGCCGCTACTGACAATATGGGTTCAGGGGACTCTTCTCAGGGCTCCCCAGGTTTTCCTTTCTCAGTTATGGCAGGAGAGCTGGAGGAGCCTGAGGAGGTCCCCACAACCAGTGGAGCTGGACAGCCATCTGCTGAATCTGAGCCTACGTTGGAGTTTGCTGACCTTAATGTACACAAGGAAAATTTTGGTACCGAGCAGAGAAAAGACCCAACCCTTGCCAGGGCCTGGGAAAATGTAATGGTGATTAATGATGTACCTGTCGAATCAGGGGACAGGCTCTGTTTTCCTTATTTTAGCAGCAATGAGGATTTAATGTATCGTGTATGTAAAAAAAATGATGAAGTGGTTGAACAGTTGGTGGTCCCTAAGCCATACAGACGGGTGGTGTTGGAACTTGCCCATGGGCACTTGCTAGGAGGTCATTTAGGGGTTGAGAAAACTACGGAAAGGGTGTTGCGCAGGTTTTATTGGCCCGGAATACAGAAGGATATTGAGAATTATTGTCAATCCTGTCCTGTGTGTCAGATGTCAGCCCCACTACAACACTTCCGAAGTCCTTTAGTGCCCTTGCCCATTATTGAAGTGCCCTTTGAGAGGATTGCCATGGACCTTGTGGGTCCACTCCCCAAGTCTGCCCGAGGTCATCAGCATATCCTCGTAATCATGGATTATGCTACCCGTTACCCAGAGGCCATTCCCTTACGCACCGCGTCTGCTAAAAACATTGCCAAAGAGCTGTTTATGGTGTTCAGTCGTGTTGGAATCCCTAAAGAAGTCCTTACAGACCAGGGCACCCCATTTATGTCACGAATAACTAGAGAGCTGTGCAAGTTATTTAAGGTGACGCAATTGCGAACCTCAGTGTACCATCCTCAAACGGATGGCTTGGTGGAACGCTTCAATCAAACATTAAAGAGCATGTTAAAAAAGGTTGTTGACAAGGATGGGAAAAACTGGGACTTCCTGATACCATACTTGATGTTTGCCATCAGGGAGGTTCCCCAGTCCTCCACAGGGTACTCTCCCTTTGAGTTGCTTTATGGGAGACACCCTCGGGGACTCTTGGACATAGCCAAAGAAACTTGGGAGGGGGAGCAGACACCCCATAAAAGTGTCATTGAGCATATCGCTCAAATGCAGGACAGGATTGCAGCAATCATGCCGATGGTAAAAGAACACTTACTGCAGGCCCAAACGGCTCAACAGAGGATATACAATAGGGGGGCCCAACTCCGTGTTTTCTCACCTGGTGATAGGGTCCTGGTGTTAGTTCCCACTGTTGAGAGCAAGTTCCTGGCTAAGTGGCAGGGTCCCTTTGAAGTAATTGAAAGAGTTGGGGAGGTCAATTACAAAATATATCAACCAGGAAAAAGGAAGCCCGAACAGATTTACCACATAAACCTGTTAAAGCCCTGGAAGGATAGACTGGCGTTAACTGCGAGGTCCCTCCCGGTAACGCCTAAGGGTACTGAGTCCCCTCTGATCCCTGAGGTCACGATTCCAGACACCCTGTCATATTCTCAAAAGCAGGAAACTAGAGAATTCCTGATAAGAAATAGAGAGAAATTTTCAGAGTTACCTGGCACGACTTCAGCAGTTCAGCATGATATTGTTACTGAACCTGGGGTCCGTGTCAAGCTCAAACCATACCGAATTCCTGAAGCGAGGAGAAAGGACATCAGCGAGGAAGTTAAAAGAATGTTGGAGCTAGATGTCATTGAGGAATCCAATAGTGACTGGTCTAGCCCCATCGTGTTAGTCCCAAAACCGGATGGCACTTGGAGGTTCTGTAATGACTTCAGGAAGCTTAATGCAGTGACAAAGTTTGACACGTACCCAATGCCCAGAGTGGACGAACTTATAGACCGACTTGGCAAGGCTCGCTATCTGACCACTTTGGACTTGACAAAAGGTTATTGGCAAATACCCCTGACTGGTAGCGCCAAAGAGAAGACTGCATTTGTGACCCCGGAGGGTTCCTTTCAATATAAAAAAATGCCTTTTGGGTTGCAAAATGCCCCCGCCACATTTCAGAGGGCCATGGACAGGACTCTAAGACCCCACCGACAATATGCAGCAGCATATCTAGATGACATAGTGGTACATAGCACTGACTGGGAGTCTCACTTGCCCCGTGTCCAGGCTGTCCTCAATTCCCTCTTCAAAGAAGGTTTTACAGCAAATCCAAAAAAATGTGCCATTGGTCTAGACGAAGCCAAGTATTTGGGCTACACTATTGGGCGTGGTGTCATAAAACCTCAAGTGAATAAAATAGAAGCCATCCAGGAATGGCCACGTCCTGCAAACAAGAAGCAGGTCAGGGCCTTTCTTGGCATTGCGGGGTATTATAGAAGATTTATCCCAAATTTTGCAACTATAGCTGCCCCACTGACAGACCTTACGAAAGGGAAAGACTCGGTAATGGTGAAATGGTCCTCAGTAGCAGAGGAATCTTTCCAAGTCCTGAAGAAGGCTCTTTGTGCACAACCAATACTGTACTCCCCCGATTTCTCCAAAGATTTTTTGGTTCAGACGGATGCGTCTGATGTTGGTATCGGGGCAGTACTATCACAGGTACACAATGGGGAAGAACACCCTGTGGTGTACCTAAGCAGAAAACTCAATGACCATGAGCAAAGGTATGCAGTCATTGAAAAGGAGTGTTTAGCCATAAAGTGGGCCGTGGACGCACTCAGGTACTATTTGTTAGGACGCCAGTTTGAGTTAATAACTGACCATGCTCCTCTGAAATGGATGGCCCAAAAGAAGGAGACTAATAGACGGGTGAACCGGTGGTTTTTGGCTCTACAGGATTACTCATTCACTGTAAAACACAGGCCAGGTGTTGAGATGGGGAATGTAGATGCCCTGTCCCGTGTTCACTCCTGTTGGGCTACAGGTGTTCCAACCCTGGGGTTGAAACAAGGGGGGAGGATATGTAGCAGAGCGTCCCAGAGAGAGCCAGGAAAAGTCCTGTTCGGGGTTTATACATCTCCCAGGCTCCTCTCATACAGGTTCAGGGATCTCTGATCCATGGTCCGGTTCAGGTCTTGGTCCTCTCCCCCAGGCTAATTTAAGCTCACCTGAGCAAGACAGCCCTTGCTCTTGGCCTGGGATACTCAGAGAACTTCTGGGTAAGAGTGCAAAAAGGTATGTGGAAGCTGACAAGCTGTAGGCTTGCTCAGCTTAGTAGTTAGGATCTGTAAATATTGTTTAGTTAGTGCCGAGACACGGCTAGGTTTTGTTTTGGCTATTTTTGTTCCTATTTGTTTCTTTTGGAACACTGTACAGCACCTGTAAATAGACTTGTATATATCACAAATAAACACCCCACTGTTTGTCACTATTCCACTGGATTTGGTATCTGTGCCTGAAAGACTGCTCATCCCAGGGAGCTTTGTACCTGCTACCTGTCCCCCAGGTTACAACATGTAGGAGGAAGGACAGATTTACAGTAACTATCAACCCCAATTAAAATTCTACTGAAGATATTTAGATGACATTATCATCTTATGGGAAGGGTTAGTAGAGTCTTTGGAAGCCTTCTTTGGAGAAATCAATCATAATAAATACGGTATTTCTTTCACTGGAACTTGGGATTATCAACAAATAGATTATTTGGACCTACAAATATTCAAAAGGGAGGGTAGATTACACACCAGAACCTTCTTCAAACCAACGGACCGTAATGGATATATACCAACCTCTAGTTGCCATCATACAAAATTGAAAGGGAATATTCTCAAAGGACAACTAATGAGGTTGAGAAGAAATTGTTGCACTTTGGAGGATTTTAAAGTACAAGCCGACAGCATGATAAAGAAATTTGAAGAAAAAGGATATCAAAAGAAGAATTTAGAGAGACTGAAGTTTGAGATAAGGAATATGAGCAGGAGCACATTGCTGGTGAAGAAAGATAAAGATGAAAATATAGAACCATATACGGATGTGGCCTTTATTACTGGCTTCAACAAACAGTATCAATCAGTAGAGTAGAGCATATTGTGAGAAAATATTGGCCAATCCTAAAATCAGATAGGATTTTATCTACAATTCTTCCTAAAAACCCCAGATTTGTGTACAAGAAAGCCCCTACCCTCAAGAAAGTCGCTACCCTCAAGAAAGCCCCTACCCTCAGAACTATCTAGTTCATAACATAATTGACCCTCCAAAAAATGTAAAACTATTCTCAGATACGAAAGGGTTATACAGATATCAAAAATGTTTATCGTACAGAATAAGCAAAGAACAACCAAGAAAGAAGAGATCTTTTAGATCTGTAGTAGCACACAAAGAATACCAAATAAGGGAATTGACTACATGTAACAGTACACACGTTACCTATGTCATTGAATGTCCATGTCATTTACAATACGTAGGTAGAACTACGAGGCCCCTATTTGTGAGAATTAGGGAACACATTAAAAACATTTAAAAAGGTTTTCCCAAACATAACCTTTCCAGACATTTTAAAGAGGTACAGAACATCTTGAAGAATTTTACACCTTCCTTAACAACATATTGTAGATACATAATGATATGTTTTCAACATTTTCCTTTTGCCAATGGTAATAATTTCTAATAATTACAAGGCCTATTTACATACATATTGTTCTTTATTTATATATTTTTTTAATTTTATTTTAATTCATGCTTATGTTTTTTATGTAATTTTAAATTGGAAATTTCACAGCACTTTTTACTTTTTAATATCTGTATTGCAACAACTATTGAATGTACATGTGGTTTCACTAATATGGTACACAGGTTGTCCGCTACCTCCTATGTGCCAAACGCTGCGCCCGTGGAATTAAAGCCTCACTCTGAGCAGCCGCCTAAATATTCAAACCAGTGCAAAATAATAAATGATTCACTATACACTAGCCCCAACCAATAGTGAAATCAAATAGCAGCGCTAACTTAAATTACCTAAAAATGTGTGTAAAAATTATATGTGACAAAATAATTTACACCACCCTATATCAACACAATGTGACCTGTGTCCAAAATCAACATACATAAAATGTGTATAAAATCTGTGTGAAAAAGATTTTTAAGGAATATATAAAAAACTTTCTGCAAACATATAAAGTCCAATATTCAGCGCAACGTAGTGATATTAGTGGTAGTCCATAACGTAATATAGTGCAGATCTTCAATAATTCAATCTTCCACCACACCTCTGTGACTTGTGAATTCCACTCCCCTTAGGCGGATAAACTCACCAGCTCCTCTTGCCTTATGGGGCGTACACACAGTTGGACTTTTCGTCTACAAAAGTCCGACAGCCTGTCCGACAGACTTTCGACGGACTTTTGGCGGACTTGCGGCGGACTTGCGGCAGACTTTCTTACGAACGGACTTGCCTACATACGATCACACAAAAGTCTGACGGATTCGTACGTGATGACATACACCAGACTAAAATAAGGAAGTTGATAGCTAGTAGCCAATAGCTGCCCTAGCGTGGGTTTTTGTCCGTCGGACTAGCACACAGACGAGCGGATTTCTGGGTCCGGCGTAGTTACGACGTAAAGATTTGAAGCATGTTTCAAATCTAAAGTCCGTCAGATTTGAGGCTGGAAAAGTCCGCTGAAAGTCCGGGGAAGCCCACACACGATCGGATTGTCAGCCAGCTTTAGTCCGTCGGCGTCCATCTGACTTTTGTAGACGAAAAGTCCGACCGTGTGTACGCGGCATTACACTCTCGTGTTCGGCTTAAAGGCTTTTTCCCACACAGAAGGGGGCAAGATGGTGACCTCCAATCAATCCCCGTTTGATATCCAGAGTATATAAGCAAAGCTCTCTCCACATGTAAAAAAGGAAAGCGATACAATAGTGCAGTAACGCAATAAAACTTTATTAAAACAACACTCTCCTCCACCATTGAACTCACATTTCACAAATTAAATCAAGCAAAGACGCACAGCAACCATGGTCATCACCACAAAACACTCCAATCGATGAGATAAACGTATGGTGGTCACGGCGGACCCAGGTAGCTTAATAGCTGGTGACACTCTCACCCGTTCCCTGGAACCTCCTGGAGCTGCTTCCCCACTTCCTCATATGGCGCTCCCTGTCACAGCGTCCTACGTCAAGCACGTTCGATTGCCGTATAGCCACGCCCTGACATGTTTCGTCACGAAGGACTTATTCATGGGATTGGCTATACGGTTTGGAAATCTTTCTTTTATACCCTCCGATCGTAAAACGAGCGGCGCTGGTGACACTGTGCTTGTGCGCTCCCTGTGTCCCCGCTCGCACCATACGTACATATTGCATTGTATTAAAAAGTCAACATGCATTTAAAACCTATTCGTACTGCAAATGCCTCAATATACAGCTATATGGAGACAATTGCTTATTAGTAGTTGCGCATTCCACTCATAGAAAACGCAAATACTCCATCCTATTTGCAAACACTATATATTGCAAATATAGAATGACATTTATAAAAAAATATATATATAAAAAAAATATCAAGATAAAAATAAAAATAAATGGTTGGACATATAAAAAGGTGCTTAACTCATTATGGTATACATCAAATTAGTACACAATGTTAGAGCCCTCGATACACCTAATTAGATAAACTAAATAAGGTCAGTGATACCAAATCATTCCTCTTCCCTTATGATCCTAACTTAAGGTGACTACAATGTCTCTCAATATTACTACCAAGGACACCCCATCACTTTTTTCATACTACAGACCTACAAAGTCTATATAAATATGGTCGCCTTTATCTCAAAATGGGGATCCATTTCATCATCAGAAGCACGGGGTCACTCCTACCTCACCCTTAATGTCCCCAATCCCCTTACCCGTGCACACCCCCTTCTCTCATTACTTTCTTAAATCACACCTCCTTAAGTATTCAAAGACAATCAGTTATCGTATACCAACGGTCTCCCCAATTTATTACCCACACCCCATAGGTGATCTCATAATTGCGTTGGTGTTACAGAGCTTTGTGTTGCTCATATGGCCCTTCTAACCCTCACATGTCTAAAACTTCTTTTGATACGATACACATTTTGGGGGTGACACTTTGTTTGCCTCTTGCGGAGGAAACGCCCCCCAAAATGGGGGAGTAGATCGTAACTGTATCTTTCCCCACCTCATGCATCAGGATAGATCTATTATAGACTCCTGTATTGCAGTAGATCAGATGTTTAACTAACACCTGCTCTGTAAATATACATGTGAGGATCTAGGGTCAGTGAGCTACCACTCAGCTCCTGCATAAATTTAATGATTACCTTATCATCTACAATTTAGTGCCTACTGCATTTACATATGCACTTTAGATTATGGCCGTCATGGATCATGGTGGACCTCTGCCGCCCCTGTCGGCTTCATGGGGGTGAGTCCTGGTCCATATAAAGGCTTCCCGGCAGGGTGAGAATGTGGGGGTGATGCAGGATCTGAGCTCTCCCCCCATGCTCTGATTGACGGACGATTGTATCCATCGTCCGCCGACGTGAGCTTCACTCTGCCGGCGGCATCCCTTGATCACCTCCGGATGAGCCGCGGCGAGGTGCGCATGTGCGAGTCACTTCGGCGTGTGCACGGCGCCGCGCCATCTCGCGGTTTGCGGCGGAGTTGACGGCAGCTGCCGGGGTTTTTTTTTTTTTTTTTTGCCTACAGGGATGCCGGGGGAGCAACATGTGGGCTGCTCATCAGCAGCCCGGGCGTCACCACTCTGGGGGGGAGGAGATCAGCACCTGTGCCTACTCAATTAATTGCCTACTTTAGGCATATATCCATGATCGGCTGCCTGTGAGTCTTACTATGACTCCACGCAGACCGTAATGGATGGCACTGCACAAATCCTTTTTGGCTTCAGCTTTTTACCTTTTTTGCTTCATTGCAATTCGGTTCATACAAGTCAAACTTTACCATACTACATCAGCCACACTGTGGCACAAGGTAAATTATAATACTTTACATATATTCCTACTCCTATAATATCACAACACTACACTCATACTCCTATTCCTATAATCAGTTTAGATCTTTCACACATGTTTTTGATTGTTTCAATTTGGTTTTATTCATTCACATACTCTCCTTTTGACTTGTTTTTCACTTTTATTCCACCATGTGTTGGCTGACACTACACACTCATTTTATTCACCTGGACATGGCACTGTAGTCAGCAGTGTGCTGGCCATCCATCTAATTTTACTTCATCACTCAAAGGGTTTTTCATATTCCTAGTACCACATATCACTTCCCACTCACCTGTTTTTACACACCACACCACTCAAACAACCCTATAAGTATACAACCATTTCTTTTATGGTTTTGCCACATTCTATATAATTAATTACTATCATGAAACCTTAGGACACCAGATCAATATATATTGATTACTAGGATTGCAGTTAGCCCATACACTTCATACTCTTGCCAATGTGCTGAGAATCATTTTGACTTATTGGGTATTTGTCGCAGGTGCTGACTTCTCCTTCCCCTGGAGGGCATCTATGTGGCTCCTTGTAAGCCCCTTGGGCTGGACTCATGCGCTCTGGGGAGACAGGGGCGAATATGGGGGCCCCCCGGATCCATTTACGGCTTTTACTGGCCAAAGGATTATTCCCTCTACTTTTCAGCGGTAAATATACTACCACTTTTAACCTTACAATGAGATTTATGATGACATGTTCTTAAATTTTGAAGATATTCAATGTATTTTATAGAACCAACTATCCCCCTGATGATGACCGTACACAGGTCGAAACGCGTCAGGGATTTATACCGTCAACAGCCCGGAAATGTATGACTGTATATAATTTTGTGTAAAGATGGGTCGACTTTATATTGTGGAATATGTATTGTACTACTTGGCCAGCGCTCTATGTTGTAATGCCAATTGAATTATAACATTACAATTGTTCATGGTTCAATAAATGCACTTACTGGTTATACATTTTTTATTATTCTGGATTTCAAGATATTGCTGTCTAAAGCCCCACCGGGGAAACTGTCCATTTTTTACCACAGAGTAATTCTCAACCTGTCAACTTTTCAGGGCCAGGGTGAGGGTGAAGTGGACCTCAACTGTTCCCTCAATAATTGTTAATAAAACAGTTGAGGTCCAGTTCGTTTTATCTCTGAAATGAATCCCTTTTTTAATGCATGCCAATATTCTGTTTGCTTTGCTTGCAGCAGCTTGGCATTGCATGAGCCTGTCATCTACTAGGACCCCCAGGCCCTTTTCCATGCTAGATTCCCCCCAGAGAATCTCTCCCTAGTGAGTAGATTGCATTCATATTTTTGCCACCCAAATGCATTATTTTACATTTTTCTACAATAAACCTCATTTGCCATGTAGTTGCCCACCCCATTAATTTAAAGTTATTGCCCTGCTTAGCTTAGTATCATCCCCAAATACAGAGATTAATTACTGAATTACAAAATATTACAGGAGCTGAGAATTGTTTTCTTGCTACTATAGATGTTAACTCGTTGTACACCAGCATAGTTCAAAGAGATGGTTTGAAGGGTGTACAAAAGGCGCTACATGGGAATACGGATTTAAAACAAGAACAGATTGTATTCATGCTTAAAGGCCTTGAGATGGCCATGGAGAGTAACTACTTCTGGTATCAGGATGATTACTACGTTCAAACGAAAGGAGTGGCGATGGGAGCTCGTTATGCTCCTAGCGTCGCCAACTTATTTATGAACATGTAGGAGGAAGGACAGATTTACAGTAACCATCAACCCCAATCAGAGGCGGCTCTCTAATTAGGCAAATAAGGCAGTCGCCTAAGGCCTCGCTCTCACAGGGGCCCTGCGACCATCTAATTTGCCTGACAATGGGAGAGAAGGAGAGCCCAGCATCGGCCGCTATGATTCCTGTAAAAAAAAAAGCCGCACCAGTGATCACAGGGGAGGTGAGCAGTGTCAGCCTGTCCTGTATATAGGTCCTGTCTATGAGGATGCTGTAATCAGCTCACACACCGCCCGCAGAAAATGCTCTGTCCTCTGCACATCCTGCAGATACATGGGCTGGAGCGCTGACAGGTGGGCGTGGCCAGCGGAGGCAAAACCATCTCACTGCTCGCCATGCTCGATCCGGAGACTAATGAGCTGCAGACTGCGGGGTTGACTGCTTGGTGAAACCCCAGTCCCCACGTGTGTTGTGGATTCACCCCAGCAATGCAGAAGCTGCTCAGGGTGCCAGTAGTCTGATGAGTTTGGTGTTTGGGGTGAGTCCGATGACATGGACGATCTGTTTTTCTGCACACTGATACATGACCACTCTGTTCATCACCCAGAAAACCACTCCTCTTCCATGTGACCCCCTCCTCTCCCATCTCTCTCTTTCCCCCCTCTTCATCCCCACCCCCCTCTCTCTCTCTCACCCCTCTTCATCCCCATCCCTCTATCCCCCTCTTCTGCCTCTCTCTCCCTCCTCCCCTCTCTCCCCCCTCTTCACCCCCATCCCCCTCTCCCGCCTCTCCCTCTTTCCCCTCTCCCTCTCTCTCCTCTCTTCCCCCTCTCCTCTCTCCTCCCACTCTCCCCTCTCCTCTCTTCCCCCCTCTCCTCTTCCCCCCTCCTCTCTTCCCCACCCCCTCTCCTCTCTTCCCCCCTCTCCTCACTTCCCTTCCCCTCTCCCCGCTCTCTCTCTCCTCTCCCCCTCCCTCCTCCCTCTTCCCCTCTCTCCAATCTTCCCCCTCTCTCTCCTCTCTTCCCCCCTCTCTCCCTCTGTCTCCCTCCCCATCTCTCTTCCCCCTCTCAACCACCCCCCTCTCCCCCTCCTCCCCTCTCTCTCCTCCTCTCACCCCCTCCCCCACTCTCTCCCACTCCCTCTTCACCCCATCCCTCTCACTCCCCTCCCAACCCTCTCTCTCCTCTCTTCCCCCCTCTTCTCTCTTCCCCCTCTCTCTGTCCCCATCTCTCTCCCCCTCTATCTTCTCTCTTCCCCCCTTTTTCTCCTCTCTCCCCCCTCCCTCTCCTCTCTCTCACCCACCTCTCTCCTCTCCCCCCTCTCTCTCTCCCCCTCTTCCCAACCCTCTCTCCCCCCTCTCCCTCTCCTCTCCCTCTCCTCTCTCACCCCCTCTCTCTCCCCCACTCTCTCTCTCCCCACCTCTCGCTCCTCTCCTCCCTCTCTTCTCCCCTTTCTCTTTCCTCTCTCTCCACTCCTCACTCATCCCTCTCTTTGTCTCTCACCCCCACACTTTTTTGCTCCCCTTTTCTCTTTTTCTCCCCACCTTTCTCCCATCTCCCCCCCCCTTTCTCACATATTTTCCAACACTCCTCTTTCTCTCCTCTCTCTTCTTCCTTTTCACCCTCCTCATTCACCCCTTTTGCTCCCCCCTCTCTTTCTCGCCCTCTCTCCTCTCCTCCTTCTCCCTCTCTTGGCAGGGAAGAGGGAGAGCGGGAGGTAGGCCAAGTTGCTGCACCATGGGCCTCTGGGTTGTACTTGCACCCTGGGCCAAAAGTTGCCAGTCGGCCCCCTTCTTTCATTTTTCTCTACACTAGTTTGCCTTTTCCTGACACTGCAATACTAAAAAATTCAGCTTTTCTGTATTCAGGTTCACTGACCATAGTAAATGCATTGGCTGTGTCCATAGCAGGTATGGGGCATAGGTTTAGGAAAATAGATGATGGATCTATGGCCTTTGTTAGGTAATGTGAAATTTAGGCATAACGTACAGCTGTCTAGTAAGTGACGTTCACTATACAGAGGGAGTTTGTGTTGCAGTGTAAATCCTGGTGTGATATGATCCAATGACATGCTGGAATCCTTGAGGGCTGGTCATGGTTGAATTGCCATCAGTTCATTGTACACTGTACTATGCAATGTATTCATTTTTATTGCTTGAATTATTTTTATTATTATGAGGGGGGCCTCATGCCTAAGTTTTGACTAAGGCCTCACAAAGCCTAGAGCCGCCCCTGACCCCAATTAAAATTCTACTGAAGATATTTAGATGACATTATCATCTTATGGGAAGGGTTAGTAGAGTCTTTGGAAGCCTTCTTTGGAGAAATCAATCATAATAAATACGGTATTTCTTTCACTGGAACTTGGGATTATCAACAAATAGATTATTTGGACCTACAAATATTCAAAAAGGAGGGTAGATTACACACCAGAACCTTCTTCAAACCAACGGACCGTAATGGATATATACCAACCTCTAGTTGCTATCATACAAAATTGAAAGGGAATATTCTCAAAGGACAACTAATGAGGTTGCGAAGAAATTGTTGCACTTTGGAGGATTTTAAAGTACAAGCCGACAGCATGATAAAGAAATTTGAAGAAAAAGGATATCAAAAGACGAATTTAGAGAGACTGAAGTTTGAGATAAGGAATATGAGCAGGAGCACATTGCTGGTGAAGAAAGATAAAGATGAAAATATAGAACCATATACGGATGTGGCCTTTATTACTGGCTTCAACAAACAGTATCAATCAGTAGAGTAGAGCATATTGTGAGAAAATATTGGCTAATCCTAAAATCGGATAGGATTTTATCTACAATTCTTCCTAAAAAACCCAGATTTGTGTACAAGAAAGCCCCTACCCTCAAGAAAGCCCCTACCCTCAGGAACCATCTAGTTCATAACATAATTGACCCTCCAAAAAATGTAACACTATTCTCAGATACGAAAGGGTTTTACAGATATCAAAAATGTTTATCGTGCAGAGTACAAAGAACAACCAAGAAAGAAGTAATCTTTTAGATCTGTAGTAGCACACAAAGAATACCAAATAAGGGTATTGACTACATGTAACAGTACACACGTTACCTATGTCATTGAATGTCCATGTCATTTACAATACGTAGGTAGAACTACGAGGCCCCTATTTGTGAGAATTAGGGAACACATTAAAAACATTTTAAAAGGTTTTTCCCAAACATAACCTTTCCAGACATTTTAAAGAGCTACAGAACATCTTGAAGAATTTTACACCTTCCTTAACAACATATTGTGGATACATAATGATATGTTTTCAACATTTTCCTTTTGCCAATGGTAATTTCTAATAATTACAAGGCCTATTTACATACATATTGTTCTTTATTTATATATATTTTTTATTTTATTTTAATTCATGCTTATGTTTTTTATGTAATTTTAAATTGATAATTTCAAAGCACTTTTTACTTTTTAATATCTGCATTGCAACAACTATTGATTGTACATGTGGTTTGCCTGCCAACTTTCCATATGGCCACTAGGGCGCAGTTATGAATGTCCACATTATTGGGACATAGGACGTAGTGAACTCCCGTGGGGATCCAATTAAGGCTTGGAATATTTAGTACACTGCACCATTTAGGCCATAGATAAGGTACGGAGGGCTGTTGAAGTCAAATATACAGCTTATGCCCCGTAACAATTGTTTATGTTAGAATCTCGTATTACCATCAACCATGGCCAACAGTCAGCTTAAATTGTCATGGCAACCTGCACATTATATAAGACATGAGGTGTACCAAGATGGCGTCGCTTCTGATGACGTCAGATGGCGAAACACGTAAGCCGGAACTTGGCGCGCAATTTTGTCACTTCCGGTTTTTGGAGTCTTGGTCTGTGGATCGCACACTGCCCCAGACCTACGGATGTAACACTGTTACTGATCCTCTAGCACTACAGATAGTGCATGCTTTTATAGATATTGTTTTGAAGTGATTGAAAAAAACTAATTTTATGGATTTACTCTATGAGTATCAATCTTTCCCATCCATCCATATGTGAATGCACCATATGATTTAACCCCCATGGAGAAAGCAACTCTATTGGCACCAAGACTAGAGGCAACTCTACTTGAATGTGACTCACCCGTGCAGGGGTACGTCTTTTCTGGGAATTCTATTGGCACCAAGACCAGAGGCAACTCTACTTGAATGCGATTCACCCCTGCAGTGGTACGTCTTTCCGGTGAGTGTGGAACTGAGAGGGGAGCACAAGTGGAATTCACCTGTTTGCAGTTAAGCTGTGGTTGATTCACGCATAAGTCACTTTGGAAGCTACAAGATAGAGACATTCATTTTTTAATATTTTTTTGCATTTTGTTGCTGTGTGTTACTTTGGACTGTGAATTATTTGCACCAGCGCATTATATATATATATATATATATATATATATATATATATATATATATATATATATACTGTATATATCTTTAGCTGATGAATTAATTTAGTTTATCTGTTGGAATTAATTGATGGTCACTAATTGCACTTTTTTGCACTATTAAGCACTTTGCAACTTTTGTGAAGCACTTTTTATGTATTACATTGATGATTTTGTATGAGTTACACGGAGAAGGCATTAGAATTTATATTGAAGTCACTATATACACTTCTCTCACATCTGGCAGCGCCACTTACCCCTTCTCTTTCTTTTCACAAAGACAAGTGTGTCTTGGCTATAGTCAAGCATGGTGGTGTGGGAGTGTCATGGTCTGGGGCTGCATGAGTGCTGTCGGCACTAGGGAGATATGATTCATTGAGGGAACCATGAATACTCATACTCAAACGGAAGGTGGAGGAGCGCAAGGTCTCTAACATCCACCAGCTCTGTGATGTCGTCATGGAGGAGTGGAAGAGGACTCCAGTGGAAACCTGTGAAGCTCTGGAGAACTTCAAGCCCAAGGGGGTTAAGGCAGTGCTGGAAAATAATGGTGGCCACACAAAATTTTGAAACTTTGTCCAATTTGGACATTTTCACTTAGGAGTGTACTCACTTTTGTTGCCAGCGGTTTAGACATTAATGGCTGTATGTTGAGTTATTTTGAGGGGACAGCAAATTTCCGCTGTTATACAAGCTGTACACTCACTACTTAACATTGTAGCAAAGTGTAATTTCTTCAGTGTTGTCACATGAAAAGATAGAATAAAATATTTACAAAAATGTGTAGCATGTATAGTTTATATGGGGTCAATATTATACATTTCTTGAATGGTCCACATACACCTTCCCCAATCCAGTACCACTACATACACCTTCACCTTCACCATGCTGACAAGTGCTGTCTCACGGTCCAATCCAATCGTTACAATCATTACACTATATTCCCAGGTTACAGGACGAGATATGCCAGGATCCCGCCATCAATGTTGAAATTCTGCTCTTCCAATTCAGAGGAGCAAGGAAACATCGCGGTACAGGCACTAATGGTCCAGATGTGGAGCCTCAAAGGCACCAGGATTTTTTTTAAGTCTACCTTGATTGGTTCCGGCGTGTTCAAGAAAGAAAGAGGATGCCGCAGTGGTGGTGGGGAAGGGTCGGGGCTTCTGGGCTGTGGTGGGTGGGTACAAAATCATTGAGGGAGGGCATAAGTTCAAGAATGAACTTCAGGGGGAACTGATGAGGAAATATTGAGCTTCATATTTATATCAAGGGGCTTCAAGGGAACCATTGTGAGGACTTTCTAATTAAATTACCATGCCCTAATAGATGTGTATATATTGTGGCAGAGCGTTGCCATGCCAGGGTCTAGAAGGAGGTTATGACCCAGAATTCTCAACCGGATGGGTTGAGGGGCTCCAGGGAGCTTGTAACATGAAGAGGAAACTGGCCTTTCAGTTTCCTCAGTGTTTTGCAAAGTCCACTTTGAGACCTGGAGCTCTGGGATCTCTGAGAGATCCGGGTGGGATGAAATCCCTAGTCCTGGGTCCTGATTTTGAGAACAGCCAGCATACTGATTGGTCAGGTGTGTGCTGGGATTTTGGTAGTTACCTGACCATGGCTCTGGGTTCCACCCCGGCAGATAGGAAGTCTGAGTACCAGGAGTCAGGAGGGCTCCACGTGGGAGCCAGTGCAGCAAGAGGCTGCTAGATATATGCACCAAGGTGGTTGGTGAAATAGTCTGTACGAGACAGACAAGGACCTGGAGTGTAAGGCCAGAGCAGCAGTGCTGCAAGTGAGAGCCAACTAGGCTAAATGTCATTTTGTTGATGGAAAAAGGAATGCTGAAAACCCCTGCATGGGAAACCTGTTTGTTTGCTGAACTTGCTTTTAATAAAATTGGCCAAACAAAGCCCTTAAAAAGAAGAATCAGCGAGTGGCTGTGTCCTTAAAGCTCTACATTTGACGCTAGTCCTTTATAATATATATATATATAATTTGACAGGCTTTGTCTTTATAGGCAGTTCAAACAACAAAACAAAAAACTCTTCTTAGCAGTATAAGACAGTCCTTTTAAATCATGCTCCCCATCCCACCCACAGCATATAACATAGCAAAGTCCCAGTTCAGGCAAGGTCACCCAGCAGAATCAAGTCATAGGCAACAAGGGTCCTTCCAGCTTCAAGCTCCTCTCAGCTCTGATAGCTCAACACCCATCTCTCTCCTACTCAAACATTTTCAACTCTGCTTGCAATAAGAATGTCTGAAAGGGAAGTCCCTGTCCTCTTCAATTAACCCCTTCTTAACCCTGCCCCAGGCTGACTCTCCACTATATATATATATATATATATATATATATATATATATATATATATATATATATATATGCGTTTTTACAGGAGGAGGCTGTACATAAAATATTTTCATCATTATCATGATGAGATATGGGCCTGGCTTTCAAGGCTTTTTTTTTCCTGTTTCTCAAAGCTGTTTGATGTCTTCAATAGTCAGGTGATAACTAAGTTACCCTTTTGTTTGTAGAGATAGCCATATCAGACTCTGTCCCCACCTGGTCATGGGTCCTTGACATGCTAATGTCAGAACTGGTTATGCTAGGATCAAAGAGGGTTGCTTACCCAACAACCATAAACATATGGTAGACAGAGGTGCACCGGAAGTTCTGATTCTTGAGCATGGTAGCCAAAGAGACTTGAAATTATAGCCAATCAGAATCTGATGCAACTCTGGACCAATGACAAGCTTCTGAGGGGGGATTGGGTGGAACCTGGATGGGTGGGAGTAGGGGCAGAGGGGGGTATAAAAGCAGTACAGAGAGCTACACACAGCCTCTTCCTCTTGGTGTGGCCCCCTGCAAGCATGGTAACATAAGGTCTCTGTGTGTGTAACTTAAATTATCTTTGTCCATTGGCAAAACTGTATTTGTAACATCACGGCTTCTCTGTATTTGTATCATCTACATCAGCGATATGCAATTAGCAGACCTCCAGCTGTTGCAGAACTACAACTCCCATGAGACATAGCAAGACTGACAGCCACAAGCATGACACCCAGAGGCAGAGGCATGATGGGACTTGTAGTTTTGCAACAGCTGGAGGTCCGCTAATTGCATATCCCTGATCTACATTATATCTGGTAATATCTGATTATTCTAACATTTCTTTACTGTATAAATAAATTAGATCTTTGTATTTTAGCACCATTATCATTCCTTATTGATTTCATGGGTTATAACTGCAACCGCAGTGGTTGATTCTTATATAGACAAGGTTGAAATCACTTATGGTATATATCGTTAAGTGTATTAGTGAGGTAGGTAGAAATTGCCATTACACATGGTTTAGTGCCTTAATTTCCCATCTTTGCATACACTCATATGAGTAGTTAGATGCAACCTCAATTTTTACATATTGGCCAATTGTGTTTGTTATGTTTGCGTTTATGTGTCATGTGTTTTTCTTTCTTTTTTGTAATAGAGGTGGTAATGTTTTATACAGTACTGGACTGTTTCCAGAGCTCAATATATGCAAATGTTTCTTGTAAGATACATTGAGCAGTTTCAGCCAGGTTATTATCTTTTGTCCTAATTGAATTGCATCAGTGACTCCTTCTCATTTGAAGTCTACATATAAAAAATAAAATATAGATAATACATTGCATTCACATAGGTGGACCTGGGGGACTTTTTATCTTATTTTCGACTATAAATGGAATTACCCTTAAAAGGAAATCTGGCATGCACAAATAACCTAGTACACAAAACCCACAGATGCTTAAAGCCCAAATCCAGGGTATTCCTGATAAAATGGGCCACTTGCCAGTGTACAATATAAAAAAGCAGCATACAATAAGGGTGCTTGGCTCTAATAAATCACTAGCTGTCATTACATGTTCTCCCCAACATATGCTGAAGCTCAGATAGAATTTCTGCCTGTTTCATCACAAATAATTCTAATATAGACTGGAAACTTTTTATTGTCTTTATTATATTCTATATATTTACTATAAAATTTTGTTGCGGTATATTCAATATGCTAAGCTTTGCTAGTTACTATTTAGCAGAGCTAGATTTATGTCACCACTCAAGCCCAGAAATCCGATGTTTGTAAGCATGGTTTCTTCCTGACTGCAATATAGGTTGCAATTACCAGAAATGCATTCTTCCAGATATATTAATTCCCACTTTTATTTTCTATGGTTGTCTATGCATGGTTGCAATCTGCCCATGTGATATGACCGAAATCCAAAACATACATTTTGTACTATATTTTGGAACATAGCTACATAACTTGCTGTAACTGCTGACTTCTACTATGACTCATACTATGATAAAGCACTGTAACTGAAAAGATTACGGTAATTATATCAACCACCTTTTGCTTATATGAAGTGACATATTGACATATTTAAAGCTGTATGACCAAAAACAGCTTATCTTAAAAGCTCACATGTTATTAAGCACAATCATACTAATACACACTACTAATATGCAGTATAATCATTAACAGACAATCTTCTGTTGGCTTAGTGTTTGCAACCTAAAGTAAAACTAAAGGCAAAAATGTTTTCATTTTGGATAGAGCAAAGAAAGGTTCAACTTCTAACCCCTGTTATGCCTCGTACACACGATCGGACATTCCGACAACAAAATCCATGGATTTTTTTCCAATGGATGTTGGCTCAAACTTGTCTTGCATACGCAGGGTCACACAAAGTACGATGGCACTAGAAAGAGGAAGTTCAATACCAAGTGCGCCACCCTTTGGGCTACTTCTGCTAATCTCGTGTTAGTAGAAGTTTGGTGACAGACGATTCACGCTTTTCAGCCTCCTGCTTTTCCCATCGTTACTGCTCTTCGGTTTGTGCTTGTGGGTTCATATTTCTATTACGTATTTTTTTCTCAGTGCGTTCTTGTCCGCTCGTTTCTGATTTTCAGCTCCGGCCTTTCTGTTTTTCAGTGCTTTCTGTTAGTTCGTTCTGACCAGCCGACCGTTTTGAAGCCATGAGGACCCTCATCCCAGACCAGAGGGTTTATAACTACCGTCTGGCCAAAGCCAGAAGAGTGGTGGAGAAAGTTTTTGGGATAACGGCCAGCCGGTTCCGCCTATTCCTTACGCCAATCAACATGGCGGAATATAAACTTAACCATATAATTCTTGCATGCTGCATTTTACACAACTATTTAAGGAGAAATTCAATGAACTATGTGACCTCAGTTGGGCCTGAGGCCGGACTTCAACAAGAAACCCTGATGGCGCTTTAAGCTGGCCGTCCTGGCTTGCCCCCCAAAGTAAGACAGAAGTATGTCGAGTACTTTGCGGGTGGGGGGGCCATTGATATGCCAGAAAATGTTTAAGAAACATTTAATCAACATTTTTTGAATTTAAACTGAAAGAAGATTTCCTTTGATTTTTTTTTGTTTAATAAATTTTTATTGAGGAAAAATATAACAAGGATATACATATATCTCAAAATAGAAAATATTTTCAGTATCATAATAACATAGGATTCAGTACTCACAGGTTACACCAATTAGAAGTAAGCTAGAAATACAATAATATCTCTGGAGTAATACAAAGAGTTATTGTGTTATCTAATTAGGAAAAGGATTCTTATAGGGCGTACACACGGTCGGACTTTGTTCGGACATTCCAACAACAAAATCCTAGGATTTTTTCCGACGGATGTTGGCTCAAGCTTGTTTTGCCTACACACGGTCGCACAAAGTTTTCGGAATTTCCGATCGCCAACCACGCGGTCACGTACACCACGTACAACGAGACTAGAAAAGGCCGGTTCAGGACCAAGCGCGGCACCCTTTGGGCTCCTTTTGCTAATCTCGTGTTAGTAAAAGTTTGGTGAGAGACGATTCGCGCTTTTTCAGACTCGTGGCTTTCAGAACGTTTTCTGCCGTTCAGTTTGTGCTTGTGGGTTTGTATCTGCTCTTCAGTGCGTGCAAGTAAGTTCCGCGTGACTTTAGGTAGTCATTGTATTCTTGTTCATTCGTTACTGTTTTTCAGGTCGCTCTTCACAGGCCTTGATGTTCTTCAGTGCGTTCTGTTACTTCGTTCTGAGCAGCCGACCGTTTTCTAGCCATGTTTCGTATGCGTACTCCTCGTAGAGTTCGTGCTGTGCGGGGGCTTGGAGTTGGGGTCCTGACCTTGACACAAGTCCAGTCCATGAACAGGGTGGGGAGGAGTTCATGGACCAAGAATTGGTTGCTTCAGCGTGACCAGTTCTCTCATATGCCTTTGCTCCGTGAGATCCGTGAGAATAATCCTGATGATTTCAGGAACTTTCTCAGGATGACGGACCCCGTGTTTCACCATTTGTTGGCTTCACTGACCCCCTATATCAGCAGGCAGGATACCTGCATGAGGCAAGCCATCACTCCGGAGCAGAGGTTGGTCGCTACCTTGCGGTATTTGGCCACAGGGAGAAGCCTGCAGGACCTCAAGTTCTCGACAGGCATCTCCCCCCAGGCTCTGGGGATCATTATCCCAGAGACCTGTTCTGCCATCATCCAGGTCCTGCAGAAGGAGTATATGAAGGTAAGATTTTTATCCTTTAATTTCACATTTTATTGTATTGAATGTTTGATAATATATTGTATTTCTTTCCTCATTCCCTAATTACCATGATTGTAATATGCTGTGAATGTCTCCTTTGTCCTCATGCATGCTGGATTTTTATGCAATTATTATTTTAGGTCCTTCATACATATTTGCCCTTCAATAACCTCCCCAGCATGGTGTCTCCTGGCCCTATATTCACCTCATGTAGTCACTTAAAAATGTATTTTATCAGCTCCATAGTAGTGCTTTACCCCAAACACCCCCTAAAATGTTTGGAAATGTTATTTTTGATTTAAATTCAGGCAGAGTGCCAGAGGCTTTTTTTTGGGGTGTCCCCAAATAATTTTTAGTAACCCTCTCTCCCCCCAACTGCTAAGTCAGCTAATCCCAATTCTCTATCTATCCTCAATCATCTATCTGCTGACTTTGCCAAACCCATACACACTATACCCATCTCTTTACTGCTCAGATTTATGGATGAATTCCCCAAAGCATGTAGTGCAAGGGCCTGCCTGTATACTTTCAAATGGTACTGTTTCAAGTTTTTGTATCCTATTATTATCTTGATAGGTAATAGCAGAATGTCCAAATGTCCTCAAATGTGTACAGTGTGTATTTATATCTTTGTATTATGACACTTCTTACCTGTCCAGTGGGCTGCCAATAGTGTAACTAAGGAGGGGCTGTTCCAAGTAATACCCTGTATTTAGGCATTCATCTCTCAATGAAGTGAAGAGGGTTACCTGTCCAAGATTTCCACACACCCCCTATAATGTTAGAAATGGCCCATGAGAGGGGGGGGGGGAATATGATAGGTGTACCTTATACTTTGGCGTTGTTAAATTCCCCTTAATAAATGCTATCTGGAGGTTTCCCCATAATGTTTCTGTCTAATCTGCCTGCCATGTTTCAGAGTAAAAATAGTAATGTTTATTGTTTTTTCCTCAACAGTTTCCTTCCACGCCACAGGAATGGCAGACTGTGGCCTCCCACTTTGCCCAGCGGTGGGACTTTCCTAACTGCGGAGGGGCAATTGATGGGAAACACATCCACATCGTCCCACCATCCAACTCGGGGTCGTACTATTATAATTACAAGGGGTTCAATAGTATAGTGATGTTGGCGGTGGTGTCGGCTAATTACGACTTCTTGTATGTGGACGTGGGGAAGAATGGCCGGATGTCCGATGGTGGAGTCATCGCCCAGACGGAGTTCTACAGGCGTCTCCAAAATGGCAGCTTGGACTTGCCAGCTCCAGAGGACAATGTGGAAGGACTCCCATTCGTGTTCGTTGCTGATGAAGCGTTTGCGCTGGGGGACCACCTGATGCGGCCATTCCCAATGAGGACCCTCACCCCGGAACAGAGGGTTTTTAATTACCGGCTGGCCAGAGCCCGAAGAGTGGTGGAGAACACATTTGGAATCCTGGCCAGCCGGTTCCGCCTATTTATGACACCAATCCATATGGCGGAGTATAAACTGAACCATATAATACTTGCGTGCTGTGTTCTCCATAACTTTTTAAGGAAACATTCGGCAAACTATGCTGGCTCAGTTGGGCCTGAGGCCGGAATCATACATCAAACCACACTGACGGCGCTTGAAAGCGGCCGTCCTGGCTTGCCCTCCCTGAGTGCCCGTGAAGTCCGGTTACGATACCAGGAGTTCTTTGCGGGTAGGGGGGCCATCAATATGCCAGAAAATCTGTGAAGCCTTTTTATGATAAAAAAAAAAAAAAAATCTTTGTGGACATTTACTGCTTGTGTTTGTTTTAGCTGACCCTGACAGAAATGTTTTGAGTGCAGAAAATGGCGTGATTGTGTAACCTTATACAAAGCACTGTTGGCTGTTATTTACTAAATGCAAAAACACATTTCACTACAAGTGCACTTGCAACTGCACTGAAACTGCACTTGTAGTGCAAAGTGGATTTGCCCTTAGGAAATAACCCCCATTTTCACATAAAACAACAATTACATCACCCCAAAAGTGTTGTAGCGTTGAGACAATAATCCACACATTCTTGATTAACAATCTTTTTAATACCTGCACAATCACATGTGCATTTACCAAAGGTTTTTCAGACAAACCAACATGTTTGTTGTATACCAATTTTTGTGGTGGCATTATCCAAAATCAAAATGTCCATTTTATAGAAAACAGGCCTGTGTAAAACCAACAAGAAAGACACAAATCTTGATCTTACAAAGTTCACATTTGGTAGAACTTGAAGGCAATATCAGACATCAGTATTTAGGAACTGTGTTTGATATTGCGTTCAGATGGGGGGGAAATCACCCCTGGAAAAGCCAAATTTGGAAGATGCACACAAATTTCCCAATGTCAACATGTGCTACCTGCCATCACGGGGGATGAAGGGATGTGTTTTGGGGGAGCAAGCCCTTCCTCACCGCTACTTTATTATTGAGGAAGGGGTTGCACCCCCAAAACGCGTCCATTGATCTCCCGTGATGGCAGATAGCACATGTTGACACACTGTGTGCATCCTCCAAATTTGGCTTTGGGAAAAATCACAAAAACATTTAGCACATTGTAGCACACAAAAGAAGAAAGTGATTTGGAGGGGTTTTAAACTCGCCCCAAAACATCAATGATGCTTTTATATTTTGGAATAACATCATTGATGTTTTGCTTGATGATTTCCAATTGTAAATTACACCCCATGATCTCCCCGATCAGGATCTGGGCACTTTCGGATGTGAAAGGATCTGGATCCACAACCTCACGATCACCTAAAAAGAGAGGAACCCCAAAATAAATTTGTTTTAAAAAAAATGCCGCCATCCATCTCTTATCTGAGCCTGTGGTCGCAGACACTCACCTGTTGTGGTGACTAGTTCCACCACGTCTTCATCCTCCTGCTCAGCTTGTGTTGGGGGGATTTCCCCTTCTTCCAGAGGGGGGGGGGGGGGCTCTGGTCTCCTCAGATGAGGGGTGTCCTCCGAGTCTTTTATCCCCTATGTCAAACAAAATGGTATAATTAGCAAACAGATATTTGATGGCAGAACTATAAATAGGAAACATTGCTTGGAAGTGGGGTACAATTATCTATTTTAGCAGAGTTCCAAGATGTAATTTTTTTAATGCCCTTTGTCAACCTGCAATACTTTACTTGTTTGGTACAAGCTTCACAGATGGAGACCCCCCTATAGTATACACTGGAGCACCTGTGTGGGGCCCCCTAATAAAAATGGTGTTCTTTTGTCCCACACTAGTGCTCCAGTGTCCAGATGTGAAAACAGCTGCTCAGTGTCCTCTCCTTACACAGAATCTAGTTTGCATTTCATTCTAGTAACAAAGCCATCTACACAACCCAATTCTTTGAAGACAAGTATAGGGCGTCAAAATGGTGGCCAAATGCATATGGGCTAAACAATGGTATTTTATATTTGGAACGAAAAATGTTTGATCCGAACGAATAATGTGCCCATGAACATGAAAGTTGCCATTTTAAACTGTACAACAGTTCCTAAAAGCATATGGAGCAGCACGAACGTAATAAACACAAAAAGAATAGGAACACAGCACAACTACTTACTTTTTTGCAGCACTCTCTGGATCTTTCTGTACTGCTCATGTTCTCGTAATTTGAGGTCCAACCACCGCTTCCTGAGCTGATCTTTCGATCGGCATACCCCGAAATTCCGGTGCAGACTCCTGACCACTTTCGCCATGATCTTGTCCTTTCGGACATTGGGGTTGGGGTAAGGCCAATACTTTCCATCATAGTCGGCCTTCTTCAGGATGTCCACCATCTCCAACATCTCCCCAAAGGACATATTTGAGTCTTTAAATCTCCTTCTGGATCGGGACGTTTCAGGCTCCGGCCTTTCCTCCTCCTCCTCCTCGTTGCTACAATTAGCACGCACCTGCTGTCTATCCGCCATGTGCTCTTCCCCCACTGCGCCGAACGAAAAGGGGCGGGGAATAGACTAGAAAGAACGTCAGGGGCGGGCGGAGTTATACGCATGCGCAGTGTGTATAAAGCGTAACACACGTGCGTCTTACGTACGATCTGTGAGCGGAGGAAGGAGCATCGGAGACGCCGATCGTGATAACGAAGGTAAGATCTAAACTTGCGCCTATACTGCTTCGAAATGGAAGCCTATATTGTAACAAGATTATGGGAGTTTTGCCTGACATTAGGGTTTGTCTTGTGTTGTGTCTTGCAGAGAAAATGGATGGGTTCAACGACCACAATTTCCTGCCCCTGTTCATAGACAAGTACAGGGAGCTGCCCTGTCTGTGGCAGGTCAGACACCCCCACTATAACCACAAACAGAAGAGGCAGGCAGCGCTGGAGAAACTGCTGGAGTTGGTGAAGCCGGTGGTCCCCACAGCAACCATCCCCTATTTGAAAGCTAAAATTGGTGGCCTGAGGAGCACATATCTAAGGGAGCGCAAGAAGGTCACAGATTCCCAGAGGTCCGGAGCTGCAGCAGATGATGTTTATGTCCCCAGGCTGTGGTACTACGAGAGACTGCGATTTCTGTCAGACCACACTGAAGTCAGGGAATCACTCTCTACTCTTCCTTCCACGCTTCCTTCTATCCCAGCTGAGGCTTCCGATGTCCAACCTGGGCCTTCCAGCCAGGAAGAAGTGGAGGAGCCCAGCTGGAGTCAGGTATAGCATTGTTCCACAGATTTCTGGGCAATAAATAAATGATGTTTACTAGATGTTATTATTGATCGCTAATTGCTGATAAAAAAAAGTGTTTTACATATCAATAGACAGTAGTGGGCACCCAAAATTGGGACAAAAATTAAAAATGCTGGGCTCAGAATAATAGTCTGTTATATTTGTTAACATTCAATTTGCAGCAGTCAGGAGGTGAAAATTGTGTGTGATTGATGACTAAAAATCTCAAACTATGTCCCTTTTTCATACACAGGAAGACCTCAGCCAGGAGGAGGCTGTGGAATGTGGCAGTCAGGAGGAGGCGGGGATTAGTGGCAGCCAGGAGGAGGCGGGGCTAATTGTCAGCCAGGAGAAGCCTGGGACCAGTCGCTGATCCAGGAGGCTTCTGCGTCCCTCAGAGCCTTACCAACTCCTGAAGAGGCCATTGCCTGCATGGCTGCCACCAAATTGCAGGGCATGCAGGAGGGTCAACGCAGGCTCTGTGAGAACCTGATTTATAAAGTCCTACGTAAGGGGGAGAGTGGGGAACTAACACCCAAGACGGATGTCATTGAGATGGACGATCCTCCTCCTCCTGCTGCCACAACTCCACCACCACAGCCACAGCGTGTAAGGAAGCGTGGAAAGAAGACCTGAGAGTGATGACCCTGGGTTCAGTCTGGTCTGACAGAAGCTGCAGTCTCTCGTATGACCACAGCCTGGGGACACAGATGTCATCTGCTGCTTTCCGGATCTCTGGGACTTCTGGACCAGACTGCCCTCCCTTAGATATGGACTCCTCAGGCCACCAATTTTGCTTTTAAATAGTTGATGTGTGCTGTGGGGGTCCAAGGCTTCACCCACTTCTGCTGTTTCTCCAGCGTTGCCTCCCTCTTTGTTTATAGTTGTGAGCCCTTAATAAATTTTTTTGGGAAATTCTACTCTCCTGTGTGTGTTTTCATCCAAAAAGGACAGTTTGTTGGTGAGGATTCAGGTACATTTCTAACATAAAATGTGAAATTAACAAGGGACAACAACACCAAACAATCTCCTACAGATTAAATAGAACAACATATCAATGGTGTTGTGGGAACTTGTCACAAAAAACACACACAAACATTTTCGGGAGTACAAATCAAAATCGCAAAAAAAAAAATAAATAAAATAGAAACACAAAAAAAGAATCTACATTAAAGCCAAAAAATATATAAAAAATATACAAAAATATGTTGTCAGATGTGAGAAATCAAAATATATTGAGGGAATCCCGATAAATAGTAACAAAATAAGTTTGTGAGAAGTGTGTGTGAATATGAGCAGCAAAACTACTTAATTCTTGTCACATTATAAAGAAGAAGAGAGTGCGCTGTATTAAACCATTTTGAACATTGCAGCGTGACGAAAGTGCTGTATCCATTGCGAACGCTAAGTTTACCAGAACGAGCTGTTCCGTCTTGGAATTTCTTCTGAGCATGCGTGGCACTTTGTGCGTCGGAACAGGCCACACACGGTCGGAATTGACGCGATCGGATTTTGTTGTCGGAAAATTTTATCTCCTGCTGTCCAACTTTGAGTGACGGAAAATCCGATGGAAAATGTCCGATGGAGCCCACACACGGTCGGAATTTCCGACAACACGCTCCGATCGGACATTTTCCATCGGAAAATCTGACCGTGTGTACGGGGCATTACTGTGTGAGCACTTTAATCCAAACATAATTTGAGAAAAAATATTGCTTTGGTTTAAGAAGAATAAAGAATAAGAGAAAGCGACATAGAGTGATTAGGAAAAAAAAGATGATAGAAAAAAGAATAGATGAGATAGAAGAAAAAAGAAAGGGTAAAAGAAGAGGCGGTAAAAGGAGGGGAGGGGGGGTTGCTGGCATGCATGTCAATAAACCGAAAAGAGAGGTGAGTTATCAGAAATTATACATTAAATGTCTACATTTAATTGACAGATTTAAGGGGTTTGTGTTATAAGGTCCTTATAGGAGGAGGTGGATTGGAATTGTATCCAAGAGTCCCAGATTAGAGAATGTTTCTTGGAGGTACCTCTAATATTGTGGGTAATACTCTCCATAAGGTGTACATTGTCTATCATTTGTAGCCAAACTTTTATAGAGGGGGTTGTTGGTTGGCCCCATACAGTGGGAATTAAGGCTTTGGCAGTGTTCAGAAGATGAGGAATGATTGAACGTTTATACGAACCTATGGGGGTTTTTGTAGAAGATTTCCTTTGATTTACTGCCTGGGTTTCTTTTAGCTGTCTCCTAGGTTCTCCAATGGGTTTCTTTTTGGACATTTTCTTCAATAGTGCAAATGTAATTTTTTTGATACATGAGGTGACAATCTCTTCTTCAGCGAACTATTATTATGTTATGGGTCTTCTACATACACACCTTGTTTTTGTTGTTAATGTATGTAATGCATTACTGACAAAAATATACATCATTTTTAGCACCATGAATTAATTTTGTGGAGTCATGAAAATGGCATGATTGTGGCAAATTAGAAAGCACTGTGGGAGTTATTTACTAAAGGCAAATACACTTTGCACTCCAACGCTTAAAAGTGCACATGAAATTGCACTGAAAGTGCACTTGTAATGCAAAGTGGATTTGCCTTTAGTAAATAACCCCCATTGCCACTGTAAACACCAACTTACTACAAAAATTGCTATTGAGCATTGAAAGAAGAAGCCACACATTGTTGAGTAGAAAACATATTACTCAAAGCACATTCACATGTGCGTTAGAAAAGGGTTTCTGAACAAACCAACATCTTTGGTGTATATATATTTTTTTCACATTGTATAGATCCTTTTTTTGGTTAAACAGGCATGTTTTAAAGCATAACATACACAACTCAGGAACTTACAAAGTTCAACTTAGATAAAGTGAAGGCAATATCAGACATTAGTATGTCCAAAATGTGTTGATATTGCCTTCATCAGATGGGGTGATGTCACCCCTATTAAGCCAAATGTTGACGATGCACACAAATTGAGAGTAAAAATGGTGATTTCCCTCCTGATCCCATGCCTAATGTCAACATGTGCTAGCTCCCATCATGGGGGATCAATGGATGTGTTTTGGGGGTGCAACCCCTTCCTCTCACCTAATTGAGTTGGCAGGAAAGGGTTGCACCCACAAAACGTGTACATTGATATCCCCTGATGGCAGATAGCACATGTTGACACACTGTGTGCATCTTCAAAGTTTGGCTTTTATAATACTTTAAAACTTTTTTTTAATTCAAAAATACACAATAAAACGGTACAATTTTGTTATTTTTATATTCTGCCTAAAACATCAATGATGGTCTTCATTTTTTTTTTTAACATCATTGATGTTTTCCTTTATATTTTCTAAATCCCTATTGCACCCCATTCTCTCCCCGGGGAGGATCTGGGCACTTTCACTTGTGAAATGAGATTCTTCTTCCACAACATCCACATTACCTAAAAGAAAAAAAACACACCATGTATTATAAATATGCAGGCATGGATCTCTTACCTAAAGCTGTGGTCTCAGACACTCACCCGTTGTGGTGACAATTTCGCCAACTTCATAAACCTCTGCCTCCTCATCCTCTGCTTGTGTTTTGGTGACTTCCCCTTCTTTATGAGGTGGGGGGTCCATGGTGTCCTCAGATGTCCCGAGTCTTTTCTCCCCTATGTGAATAAAAAATAGGTATACTTAGCACACAGATATTTGATGGCAGAAATAGGAATATGAAACATTGCTTGGAAGTGTCGTACAATTGTCTGTTTTGGCAGAGTTCCAAGCTGAAGAAGATTTTATTTCCTTTCTCAAGCTGGAATACTTCCCTTTTTTGTTAAAGTATCACACATGGAGTCACCCCTAGTATCCACTGTAGCACCTGTGTGGGACACCCAAAAAAGTTTGTTCTGGTGTCCCACACTAGTGCTCCTGCGTACAGATGTGTAAACAGCTGCTGAGTGCCTCTTTACACTGAATCAAGTTTACATTTCATCGTAGTTACAAACCCATCTAAACAACAAACTTCTTTAAATACAAATAGGCCTGAACAAATGTAGTTAACCTGTATCTGACAAAATCATCTTAAAGGGGCCAAAAAACGATGTTTCCTACGACCGATTACTGTGCCCATGAACATCAAAGTAGCCCTTTTAAAATGTACAACAGTAAAGAAAAGCACATGGAGCAGCATGAACGTTAAGAAGAATAGGAACACTCAACAAAATATTTACTTTTTTGCAGCACTCTCTTGATTCTTCTGACCATCGTTTCCTCAGTTGATCCTTGGGTCGCCGTACCCCAAAATTTCTCTGCAGACTCTTCACAACTTTAGGCATGAGGCCTTTCTCACATTTGGGTTGGGGTAAGGTCCATGCTTCCCGTCATAGTCGGCCCTCTTCAAGATGTCCACCATCTCCACCATCTCTACAAAGAACATATTTGAGGCCTTCAATCGCCTTTCGTCGTTGTTGCTCTCCTCTGCATGCATTTGTTGTCTCTCCGCCATGTTCTCTCCAACTGCGCTGAAAGAGAAGGGGCGGGGAATAGACTACAAAGAACGTCAGGGGCGGGCGGAGTGTCACGCATGTGCAGTGTATATAAAGCGTAACACGAATGCGTTGTACGTACAATCTGTGAGCGGAGGAAGGAGTAGCGGAAGCGCCGATCCTGATAACGAAGGTACAAATTTAAGTTGGTGCATCAGTGACCTATACTGCTTATAGATTGAGGCCTATTTTGGGTCAAGATCAGGAGAGTTTCATCTGACATTAGGGTTTGCCTTGTGTCTTGCATAGAAAATGGATCTAGTCATCAATGAGGACTTTATCCCCATATTCATTGATATGTACAGGGAGCTGCCCTGTCTGTGGCAGGCATCGGCGTGCGCAGCCTATTGCATTAGGGTGTGCACCCCAAAGCTCAAACAGACAAAAGTATTGGGACGCCTGCCTTTACACGCACATGAACTTTAATGACATCCCAGTCTTAGTCCGTAGGGTTCAATATTGAGTTGGCCCACCCTTTGCAGCTATAACAGCTTCAACTCTTCTGGGAAGGCTGTCCACAAGGTTTAGGAGTGTGTCTATGGGAATGTTTGACCATCCTTCCGGAAGCGCATTTGTGAGGTCAGGCACTGATGTTGGATGATAAGGTCTGGCTCGCAGTCTCCGCTCTAATTTATCCCAAAGGTGTTCTATCGGGTTGAGGTCAGGACTCTGTGCAGGCCAGTCAAGTTCCTCCACCCCAAACTTGCTCATCCATGTCTTTATGGACCTTGCTCTGTGCACTGGTCCAAATCATTGGTGGAGGGGGGATTATGGTGAAGGGGGAGGGGCGATTATGGTGTGGGGTTGTTTTTCAGGGGTTGGGCTTGGCCCCTTAGTTCCAATGAAGGGAACTCTTAAGGTATCAGCATACCAAGACATTTTGGACAATTTTATACTCCCAACTTTGTGGCAATAGTTTGGGGACGGCCCCTTCCTGTTCCAACATGACTGCGCACCAGTGTACAAAGCAAGGTCCATAAAGACATGGACTTAGCAGGGGTGTTGGAAAATTACATTCAAGTGCAAAAATTCACATTATAATAGTAACTAAATAGTAATCTAAAATTAAGTGTAACGATCTAAAAAATAAAAATTCTATAAGTGCTATAATGGTGGGAAGCTCCCAACTAAAAAATTTTTCACTTGAGATTAATCTGTATGGTAAATATCTATAGGAGGGGTTTCCACCATCCCTGTTAAGGTTATTTTTATACAGTATGTCTTATTTTCAGCTTGATGTGTATTATATGTGAAGTTGCATATCACAGAGACCGGTATTGTGATAATATTAAAGTTTATTGAGATTTCCATACATTAGAGGATTCCACCATTATTGTTAAGTTATTGATCAGTAAGTTAGCGCTGCACTTTTTTTTTTTTTGTGGTGTGGGAACACATAACAGTGCTTAGTGGCAGGCCTTTCAATTACACTTTTTTTATTTTACCTCCAGTAGTTTATTGTAAATAGTAGTGTGGTGATTACCTGTTATACTAAAATCGGCATGTGGCATTAGTAAACATCAACAGGTTTCCGTTGTGCCCCACCGGGCCGGCACCCCCTTGGACAATGTGCCTGGCTGCTGAGTTCATCACCCCCATCCCTGCACTCAGTGCACTGATGGGCACTGATTAACAGCACTGATTGGCAGCACTGATAAGCGGCACTGATTGGCACTGACAGGTGGCACTCATTTGCACTGGTGTGGAACTGACTGCCACTGACAGGTGGCACTGATTGGAAGCACTGATTGGCACTGACAGGCGGCATTGGCACTGATTGGCACTGACAGGCGGCACTGATTGGAAGTACTAATTGGCACTAACAGTTGGCACTGATTGGAAGCACTAATTGGCACTGACAGTCGGCACTGGCACTGATTGGAACTGACAGACGGCACTGATACTGATTGGCACCGACAGGTGGCACTGATTGGCACTGACAGGTGGCACTGGCATTGATTGGCACTGACAGTTGGCACTGATTGGAAGCACTGATAGGTGGCACTAATTGGCACTGACAGGTGGCATTGATTGGAAGCACTTGGCACTCATTGGCACTAACAGGTGGCACTGATTGGAAGCACTAATTGGCACTGACAGGTGGCACTGATTGGCACTGACAGGTGGAACTAAGTGGAAGCATTGATTGGCACCGATTGGCAATCATTGGCACTGACAGGTGACACTGATTGGAAGCACTAATTGGCACTGACAGGCGGCGCTGACACTGTTTGGCACTGACAGGTGGCACTGAAAGGTGGCGCTGGCACTCATTGGCACTAACAGGTGGCACTGATTGGAAGCACCGATTCGCACTCACAGGTGGCACTGATTGGAAGCACTAATTGGCACTCACAAACTGACAGGTGGCACTGACTGGCATAGACAGGTGGCATTAGTTGGAAGCACTGACAGAGGAGAGGGGGGTTTCCAGGGGAGTACCTAGAGCATTTGGCACCCGGGGCAGATCCTATATCTGGCACCCCCACCTTAAAATGTAAAAACACCTCACTGTGCACCACTGGACCCCTTTACATTATTCAGCCCCCCTCAGCACAGACGGACCTCCCCCTTCAGCACAGATCCCCCAATTCAGCACAGACCCCCCCTTAGCACAGATGGACCCCCCTTCAGCACAGATGGACCCCCTCTTTAACACAGACCCTCCCCATTCAACACACCCCCCTTCAGCACAGATGGACCCCCCATTAAGCACACCCCCTTCAGCACAGATGGACCCCCCCATTAAGCACAACCCCCATTCAGCACAGATGGACCCCCCCATTAAGCACACCCCCCTTCAGCACAGATGGACCCCCCCCATTAAACACCCCCCTTCAGCACAGATGGAGCCCCCCCATTCAGCACAAACCCCCCTTCAGCACAGATGGAGCCCCCCTATTCAGCACAAACCCCCCTTCAGCACAGATGGACTCCCCCATTAAGCACACCCCCCCTTCAGCACAGATGGACTCCCCCATTAAACACACCCCCCCTTCAGCACAGATGGACCCCCCATTAAGCACACCCCCCTTTCAGCACAGATGGAGCCCTCCATTAAGCACATCCCCCTTCAGCACAGATGGACTCCCCCATTGAGCACACCCCCCCTTCAGCACAGATGGAGCCCCCCATTCAGCACAAAAGCCCCCTTCAGCACAGACAGACCCCTCTCCCCCATCCCATTCAGTACCTCAGATCAGCGCAGCACAGGCACGGCAGGTCCCCTCCCCCTGTGTACACATAAACACTGGAGGGGGAGGCGGCTTCACTCTGCTCGCTGTGCCTGTGTGACATCTGAGCAGGACCGAGCAGCTATTGAACATGAGCTTGAGAAAAAGGGTGGGGCTACATACACATAATGGCCCCGCCAGACCAATCCCATTGGCTGGTATTCAATATCTGCTCGGTCCCGCCCACCCCGACATCATACATGAATTCTGACAGCTCCTCAGGACAGTGCCACACTAAGCGGATCTTACGAGCCCCAATATCATCAATGTTATACTGCCTCACAGGCAGTGCGGGGTACACATTGCACATCAGCCCAGGCAGATCTCAGGATACAGGTGGCATGGGGCTAAACACTGCTCGGGGGATTAGGGTGTGCCCAGGCACACCCGGCACACCCCGTGGGCATGCCTATGGTGGCAGGTAAACTACCCATTTTATAACAATAAACCAAAGAGGAAGGCAGCGCTGGATCAATTGCTGGAATTTGTGAAGCCGGTGATCCCCACGGCAGACATCACCTATTTGAAGGCCCTAATTGGTGGCATGAGGAGCACTTATAATAGGGAGAGCAAGAAGGTCCAGGATTCCCAGAGATCAGGATCTGCAGCAGATGACATTTATGTACCCAGGCTGTGGTACTATGACAGACTGCATTTTCTGGCAGGCCAGACTGAACCCAAGCCAGCACTTTGCAGTCTTCCTTCAAGGCTTCCTTCCCCCCCAGCTGAGGCTTCCGACGACCAACCTGGGCCTTCCAAGCAGCAACATGTGGATGAGCCCAGCTTAAGTCAGGTATAGCATTCTTCTAAATATTTCTGTTTGTCAAATTAATGAGGTTAAATATATGTTAGTTTTGATAACTAATTTCTGATTTCAGTAAGTGTTTTACATATCAATAGACAGTAGGGATGAGCCGAACACCCCCCTGTTCGGTTCGTACCAGAACTTGCGAACAGGTAAAAAATTTATACGAGCACGCGAACACCGTTAAAGTCTATGGGACACGAACATGAATAATCAAAAGTGCTAATTTTAAAGGCTTATATGCAAGTTATTGTCATAAAAAGGGTTTGGGGACCTGGGTCCTGCCCCAGGGGACATGGATCAATGCAAAAAAAAGTTTTAAAAACGGCTGTTTTTTCGGGAGCAGTGATTTTATTAATGCTTAAAGTGAAACAATAAAAGTGTAATATCCCTTTAAATTTCGTACCTGGGGGGTGTCTATAGTATGCCTGTAAAGGGGCGCATGTTTCCCGTGTTTAGAACAGTCTGACAGCAAAATGACATTTCAAAGGAAAAAAAGTCATTTAAAACTACTCGCGGCTATAATGAATTGCCGGTCCGACAATACACATAAAAGTTCATTGATAAAAACAGCATGGGAATTCCCCACAGGGGAACCCTGAACCAAAATTTAAAAAAAAATTACGTGGGGGGTCCCCCTCAAAATCTATACCAGACCCTTCAGGTCTGGTATGGATTTTAAGGGGAACCCCGCGCCAAAATTAAAAAAAAAAAATGGCACTGGGTCCCCCCAAAAATCCATACCAGACCCTTATCCGAGCACGCAACCTGGCAGGCAGCAGGAAAAGAGGGGGGGACAAGAGAGCGCCCCCCCTCCTGAACCGTACCAGGCCACATGCCCCCAACATTGGGAGCGTGCTTTGGGGTAGCCCCCCAAAACACCTTGTACTCATGTTGATGGGGACAAGGGCCTCATCCCCACAACCCTTGCCCAGTGGTTGTGGGGGTCTGCAGGCGGGGGGGCTTATTGGAATCTGGAAGCCCCTTTAACAAGGGGACCCCCAGATCCCAGCCCTCCCCCCTGTGTGAAATGGTAAGGGGGTACAAAAGTACCCCTACCATTTCACAAAAAAAACTGTCAAAAATGTTAAAAATGACAAGAGACAGTTTTTGACAATTCCTTTATTTAAATGCTTCTTCTTTCTTCTATCTTCTTTCTTCTCTTTTCTATCTTCTTTCTTCTATCTTCCTTCGGTTTCTTACTCCATCTTCTTCTTCTTCTGATTCTTCTGGTTCTTCCTCCGGTGTTCTTGTCCGGCATCTTCCTCCGTGGCGTCTTCTTATCTTCTTCTCCAAGGGGCAACTCCGCATCCATGATGGCATGGAGGGAGGCTCCCGCTGTGTGCCGCTTCTCCTCTTCTGACGCTTCTTAAATAACGGGGGGCGGGGCCACCCGGTGACCCCCCTCTGACGCACGGGGACTTCCCTGTGGCATTCCCCGTGACGTCAGGAGGTGGCGGGGTTACGTAACGGATGGTGTGGGGATGAGGCCCTTGTCCCCATCAACGTGGGGACAAGGTGCTTTGGGGGGCTACCCCAAAGCACCCTCCCAATGTTGAGGGCATGTGGCCTGGTACGGTTCAGGAGGGGGGGGGCGCTCTCTCGTCCCCCCCTCTTTTCCTGCAGCCTGCCAGGTTGCGTGTTTGGATAAGGGTCTGGTATGGATTTTTGGGGGGACCCCACGCCATTTTTTTTTAAAAAACCTGAAGGGCCTGGTATAGATTTTGAGGGGCACCCCACACAATTCTTTTTTTTAATTTTGGTTCGGGGTTCCCCTGTGGGGAATTCCCATGCCGTTTTTATCAATGAACTTTTATGTGTATTGTTGGACTGGCAATTCATTATATCCGCGAGTAGTTTTAAATGACTTTTTTTCCTTTGAAATGTCATTTTGCCTTTAGACTGTTCTAAACACGGGACACATGCGCCCCTTTACAGGCATACTATAGACACCCCCCAGGTATGAAATTTAAAGGGATATTACACTTTATTGTTTCACTTTAAGCATTATTAAAATCACTGCTCCCAAACAAAGAGCCGTTTTTAAAACTTTTTTTTTGCATTGATCCATGTCCCCTGGGGCAGGACCCAGGTCCCCAAACACTTTTTATGACAATACCATGCATATAAGCCTTTAAAATTAGCACTTTTGATTTCTCCCATAGACTTTTAAAGGGTGTTCCGCGGCTTTCGAATTTGCCGCGAACACCCCAAATTGTTTGCTGTTCAGCGAACTGGCGAACAGCCGATGTTCGAGTCGAACATGAGTTCAAATCGAACTCAAAGCTCATCCTTAATAGACAGTAGTGGCCACAAATGATAGGGACAAGAATGAAAAATACTGGGGTCAAAATGATTACAATGATTGTCTTTTCTATTTACAAACATTAACTTTGCAACAGTCATGAGCTGAAAATTGTGTGTGATTGATGAACAAAAAACTAAAACTACGTCCTATTTTCATACACAGGGAAGTCTCAGCCAGGAGGAGGCTGTGGAAAGTGGCAGCCAGGAGGTGGTGGGGGTAAGTGGCAGCCAGGACGTGGCTGGGCCCAGTAGTCTGCCAAAATCCCAGGTCCCTCCCCTCGGCCTTCCACAAAAAAGTGCCAGGAAGAGGAGTAACCTGAAGGAGGCAGCAATTGGCCTATTTCTGAAGGCTACTGCGGCCCTGAGAACCCCCCCCCCCCCAGTGTTCAAGAGGACTATGCCTACATGACAGCCTGCAAAATGCAGGAAATGGAGGAGGGCCCACGCCTCTTATGTGAGGAAGTGATGTTACAAGCCCTAAATAAGGGGTTGAGGGGCGAACTCACAAGCCAAAGCCATGTTTGTGAGTTAAACCATGGTCCTCCTCCTCCAGGTCCTCCTCCTCCACCTCCTGCCCAACTCCAACACCAGAGCCACAGCCTGGAAGGAAGCATCTAAGGAAGACAAGAGTGTGATGGCCTGGGTTCAGTCTGGTCTGGCAAAAGATGCAGGCTGTTGTATGACCACAGCCTGGGGACATAGATGTCATCTGCTGTTGTTCCTGATCTCATGTAGTCCTGGACTGGATTGTGCTCCCTATTATAAGGACTCCTCAGGCCACCAATTTTGACTGTAAAATTACTGATGTGTGCCCTGGGGTACAAAGGCTTCGCAAATTTTAGCAGTTTCTCCAGCGTTGCCTTCCTCTTTATTTTGTTATGACCCAGAAATTATTACAAATTAACAAGGGACACCAACCAACCTCCTTGAGGTAAAAAAAAATGGTGTTGTGGCAACTTGACACACAAAACGAGAAATAATATTATGGAGAGCACTAGAAAAATCAAAAAATGCAGATCTTGATAAAAAAACAAAAAAAAACAAAAAAAAAAAACCCAAAAAACATAATTATGGAGATGTGACGAAAAACAAAATGAATATTATTCATGAGATCACGAGAAATACTAAATAAATTAGTTTGTGTGAATATGAGCAGCAAAACAACTTCATTTTTCTAGCATTCTAAAGAAGAAGAGAATGCGTTGCATTAAACTATTTAAAAAATTGCAGTGTGACAAATGTGCTATCTCCATTACGAACGTTAGTTTTACTAGACCGAGCGCTTCTGTGTCGTAATTTATTCTCAGCATGCGTGGCATTTTGTGCGTTGGAATTGTGTACACACGATAAGAATTTATACGAACGGATTTTGATGTCGGAAAATTTGAGAACCAGATCTCAAATTTTGTGTGACGGAAATTCCGATGGAAACTGTTCGATGGAGGCTACACATGGTCAGAATTTCTGGCAAAAGGCTCACATCAAACATTTTCCGTCGGAAAATCCGACCGTGTGTACGAGGCATTCGTTTTTTGTCATGGGTGGATTTCCATTTGTTGATGGGGACAAGGGCCTCATCCCCACAACCCTTGCCCAGTGGTTGTGGGGGTCTGCAGGCGGGGGGGCTTATTGGAATCTGGAAGCCCCTTTAACAAGGGGACCCCTAGATCCCAGCCCTCCCCCCTGTGTGAAATGGTAAGGGGGTACAAAAGTACCCCTACCATTTCACAAAAAAAACTGTCAAAAATGTTAAAAATGACAAGAGACAGTTTTTGACAATTCCTTTATTTAAATGCTTCTTCTTTCTTCTATCTTCTTTCTTCTCTTTTCTATCTTCTTTCTTCTATCTTCCTTCGGTTTCTTACTCCATCTTCTTCTTCTTCTGATTCTTCTGGTTCTTCCTCCTGTGTTCTTGTCCGGCATCTTCCTCCGTGGCGTCTTCTTATCTTCTTCTCCGCGGGCCACTCCGCATCCATGATGGCATGGAGGGAGGCTCCCGCTGTGTGCCGCTTCTCCTCTTCTGACGCTTCTTAAATAACGGGGGGCGGGGCCACCCGGTGACCCCCCTCTGACGCACGGGGACTTCCCTGTGGCATTCCCCGTGACGTCAGGAGGTGGCGGGGTTACGTAACGGATGGTGTGGGGATGAGGCCCTTGTCCCCATCAACGTGGGGACAAGGTGCTTTGGGGGGCTACCCCAAAGCACCCTCCCAATGTTGAGGGCATGTGGCCTGGTATGGTTCAGGAGGGGGGGGGCGCTCTCTCGTCCCCCCCTCTTTTCCTGCAGCCTGCCAGGTTGCGTGTTTGGATAAGGGTCTGGTATGGATTTTTGGGGGGACCCCACGCCATTTTTTTAAAAAAAACCTGAAGGGCCTGGTATAGATTTTGAGGGGCACCCCACACAATTCTTTTTTTTAATTTTGGTTCGGGGTTCCCCTGTGGGGAATTCCCATGCCGTTTTTATCAATGAACTTTTATGTGTATTGTTGGACCGGCAATTCATTATATCCGCGAGTAGTTTTAAATGACTTTTTTTCCTTTGAAATGTCATTTTGCCTTTAGACTGTTCTAAACACGGGACACATGCGCCCCTTTACAGGCATACTATAGACACCCCCCAGGTATGAAATTTAAAGGGATATTACACTTTATTGTTTCACTTTAAGCATTATTAAAATCACTGCTCCCAAACAAAGAGCCGTTTTTAAAACTTTTTTTTGCATTGATCCATGTCCCCTGGGGCAGGACCCAGGTCCCCAAACACTTTTTATGACAATACCATGCATATAAGCCTTTAAAATTAGCACTTTTGATTTCTCCCATAGACTTTTAAAGGGTGTTCCGCGGCTTTCGAATTTGCCGCGAACACCCCAAATTGTTTGCTGTTCAGCGAACTGGCGAACAGCCGATGTTCGAGTCGAACATGAGTTCAAATCGAACTCGAAGCTCATCCTTAATAGACAGTAGTGGCCACAAATGATAGGGACAAGAATGAAAAATACTGGGGTCAAAATGATTACAATGATTGTCTTTTCTATTCACAAACATTAACTTTGCAACAGTCATGAGCTGAAAATTGTGTGTGATTGATGAACAAAAAACTAAAACTACGTCCTATTTTCATACACAGGGAAGTCTCAGCCAGGAGGAGGCTGTGGAAAGTGGCAGCCAGGAGGTGGTGGGGGTAAGTGGCAGCCAGGACGTGGCTGGGCCCAGTAGTCTGCCAGAATCCCAGGTCCCTCCCCTCGGCCTTCCACAAAAAAGTGCCAGGAAGAGGAGTAACCTGAAGGAGGCAGCAATTGGCCTATTTCTGAAGGCTACTGCGGCCCTGAGAACCCCCCCCCCCCCCCAGTGTGCAAGAGGACTATGCCTACATGACAGCCTGCAAAATGCAGGAAATGGAGGAGGGCCCACGCCTCTTATGTGAGGAAGTGATGTTACAAGCCCTAAATAAGGGGTTGAGGGGCGAACTCACAAGCCAAAGCCATGTTTGTGAGTTAAACCATGGTCCTCCTCCTCCAGGTCATCCTCCTCCACCTCCTGCCCAACTCCAACACCAGAGCCACAGCCTGGAAGGAAGCATCTAAGGAAGACAAGAGTTTGATGGTCTGGGTTCAGTCTGGTCTGGCAAAAGATGCAGGCTGTTGTATGACCACAGCCTGGGGACATAGATGTCATCTGCTGTTGTTCCTGATCTCATGTAGTCCTGGACTGGATTGTGCTCCCTATTATAAGGACTCCTCAGGCCACCAATTTTGACTGTAAAATTACTGATGTGTGCCCTGGGGTACAAAGGCTTCGCAAATTTTAGCAGTTTCTCCAGCGTTGCCTTTCTCTTTATTTTGTTATGACCCAGAAATTATTACAAATTAACAAGGGACACCAACCAACCTCCTTGAGGTAAAAAAAAATGGTGTTGTGGCAACTTGACACACAAAACGAGAAATAATATTATGGAGAGCACTAGAAAAATCAAAAAATGCAGATCTTGATAAAAAAACAAAAAAAAAAACAAAAAAAACCCAAAAAACATAATTATGGAGATGTGACGAAAAACAAAATGAATATTATTCATGAGATCACGAGAAATACTAAATAAATTAGTTTGTGTGAATATGAGCAGCAAAACAACTTCATTTTTCTAGCATTCTAAAGAAGAAGAGAATGCGTTGCATTAAACTATTTAAAAAATTGCAGTGTGACAAATGTGCTATCTCCATTACGAACGTTAGTTTTACTAGACCGAGCGCTTCTGTGTCGTAATTTATTCTCAGCATGCGTGGCATTTTGTGCGTTGGAATTGTGTACACACGATAAGAATTTATACGAACGGATTTTGATGTCGGAAAATTTGAGAACCAGATCTCAAATTTTGTGTGACGGAAATTCCGATGGAAACTGTTCGATGGAGCCTACACATGGTCAGAATTTCTGGCAAAAGGCTCACATCAAACATTTTCCGTCGGAAAATCCGACCGTGTGTACGAGGCATTCGTTTTTTGTCATGGGTGGATTTCCATTTGTTGATGGGGACAAGGGCCTCATCCCCACAACCCTTGCCCAGTGGTTGTGGGGGTCTGCAGGCGGGGGGGCTTATTGGAATCTGGAAGCCCCTTTAACAAGGGGACCCCCAGATCCCAGCCCTCCCCCCTGTGTGAAATGGTAAGGGGGTACAAAAGTACCCCTACCATTTCACAAAAAAACTGTCAAAAATGTTAAAAATGACAAGAGACAGTTTTTGACAATTCCTTTATTTAAATGCTTCTTCTTTCTTCTATCTTCTTTCTTCTCTTTTCTATCTTCTTTCTTCTATCTTCCTTCGGTTTCTTACTCCATCTTCTTCTTCTTCTGATTCTTCTGGTTCTTCCTCCGGTGTTCTTGTCCGGCATCTTCCTCCGTGGCGTCTTCTTATCTTCTTCTCCGCGGGCCACTCCGCATCCATGATGGCATGGAGGGAGGCTCCCGCTGTGTGCCGCTTCTCCTCTTCTGACGCTTCTTAAATAACGGGGGGCGGGGCCACCCGGTGACCCCCCTCTGACGCACGGGGACTTCCCTGTGGCATTCCCCGTGACGTCAGGAGGTGGCGGGGTTACGTAACGGATGGTGTGGGGATGAGGCCCTTGTCCCCATCAACGTGGGGACAAGGTGCTTTGGGGGGCTACCCCAAAGCGCCCTCCCAATGTTGAGGGCATGTGGCCTGGTACGGTTCAGGAGGGGGGGGGCGCTCTCTCGTCCCCCCCTCTTTTCCTGCAGCCTGCCAGGTTGCGTGTTTGGATAAGGGTCTGGTATGGATTTTTGGGGGGACCCCACGCCATTTTTTTTTAAAAACCTGAAGGGCCTGGTATAGATTTTGAGGGGCACCCCACACAATTCTTTTTTTTAATTTTGGTTCGGGGTTCCCCTGTGGGGAATTCCCATGCCGTTTTTATCAATGAACTTTTATGTGTATTGTTGGACCGGCAATTCATTATATCCGCGAGTAGTTTTAAATGACTTTTTTTCCTTTGAAATGTCATTTTGCCTTTAGACTGTTCTAAACACGGGACACATGCGCCCCTTTACAGGCATACTATAGACACCCCCCAGGTATGAAATTTAAAGGGATATTACACTTTATTGTTTCACTTTAAGCATTATTAAAATCACTGCTCCCAAACAAAGAGCCGTTTTTAAAACTTTTTTTTGCATTGATCCATGTCCCCTGGGGCAGGACCCAGGTCCCCAAACACTTTTTATGACAATACCATGCATATAAGCCTTTAAAATTAGCACTTTTGATTTCTCCCATAGACTTTTAAAGGGTGTTCCGCGGCTTTCGAATTTGCCGCGAACACCCCAAATTGTTTGCTGTTCAGCGAACTGGCGAACAGCCGATGTTCGAGTCGAACATGAGTTCAAATCGAACTCGAAGCTCATCCTTAATAGACAGTAGTGGCCACAAATGATAGGGACAAGAATGAAAAATACTGGGGTCAAAATGATTACAATGATTGTCTTTTCTATTTACAAACATTAACTTTGCAACAGTCATGAGCTGAAAATTGTGTGTGATTGATGAACAAAAAACTAAAACTACGTCCTATTTTCATACACAGGGAAGTCTCAGCCAGGAGGAGGCTGTGGAAAGTGGCAGCCAGGAGGTGGTGGGGGTAAGTGGCAGGACGTGGCTGGGCCCAGTAGTCTGCCAGAATCCCAGGTCCCTCCCCTCGGCCTTCCACAAAAAAGTGCCAGGAAGAGGAGTAACCTGAAGGAGGCAGCAATTGGCCTATTTCTGAAGGCTACTGCGGCCCTGAGAACCCCCCCCCCCCCCCCCAGTGTTCAAGAGGACTATGCCTACATGACAGCCTGCAAAATGCAGGAAATGGAGGAGGGCCCACGCCTCTTATGTGAGGAAGTGATGTTACAAGCCCTAAATAAGGGGTTGAGGGGCGAACTCACAAGCCAAAGCCATGTTTGTGAGTTAAACCATGGTCCTCCTCCTCCAGGTCCTCCTCCTCCACCTCCTGCCCAACTCCAACACCAGAGCCACAGCCTGGAAGGAAGCATCTAAGGAAGACAAGAGTGTGATGGTCTGGGTTCAGTCTGGTCTGGCAAAAGATGCAGGCTGTTGTATGACCACAGCCTGGGGACATAGATGTCATCTGCTGTTGTTCCTGATCTCATGTAGTCCTGGACTGGATTGTGCTCCCTATTATAAGGACTCCTCAGGCCACCAATTTTGACTGTAAAATTACTGATGTGTGCCCTGGGGTACAAAGGTGTCAGGATATCTAATTGACCAGACTGTGTGGACTACACAGAGGAAACCCAAAACACATATAAGTGAAATAATGATGTTTATTAACAAGTGATAAGTGAAAGGAATATAAACAGTGCAAACCCACACAACAACCCACTACAAACAACAATATATATATATATAGGTAAAAGGAGATACCGTAATCGTAATCAAAGCCAAGCCAAGGTCATACACAGGGAAGTCAGCAGAAGGGTAAGGACGGGAAACTGAACAGGACAAGGAGAGGATGGATGGATGGGGTTCAGGGCAGAGATCCAAGGGAGCCAGGAACAGAAGGGACAGGACTAGGAAGGCCTCAGGATAGGGATGGGATCAAATCAGGACAGGGCAGATAGCAGGCTCAAGGTCAAACAGGCAGCAAGGTCAGAACGCAGGGAGAGAGAGATACCAAGGCAAGCCTATGAGGGCTTGCCGGGTATTTGTAAGGCTGTGGTAATTGACCTCATGTCACAGCTGAGCGCAGTGTGAGCTGTTTGCTCCACACTGCCAGAGTGCACCCGCTGGTTGACGCCGGTACTACGGCCCGAGGATGCAACAGTGCCACCAGCAGGAAAGACCTCTTACTGCAGGTCCTAGGTGTTGGAAGACACCTGCTGATGGACACTGGTACTGCGATCCAAGAGACCGATAGCGCCACCAACGGGTAGACCTTCTCATGACAGTACCCCCCCCTAAAGGAGCGGCCTCCGGACGCTCCAACAAGGTGCATCTGTTCAAAGTTCATGGCCTCCAACTGAACAGATGAGGGCACATCAGGCCGGGCATCGGGTACATCAACCTGGACAGTGGGTACTGCTGGCATGTCAGAGTCATTAAGCTGGGCAGCAGACGACAGGAACCACTTGAGCTGGGCAGCAGACGACAGGAACCACTTGAGCTGGGCAGCAGACGACAGGAAACACTTGAGCTGGGCAGCAGACGACAGGAAACACTTGAGCTGGGCAGCAGACGACAGGAAACACTTGAGCTGGGCAGCAGACGACAGGAAACACTTGAGCTGGGCAGCAGACGACAGGAAACACTTGAGCTGGGCAGCAGACGACAGGAAACACTTGAGCTGGGCAGCAGACGACAGGAAACACTTGAGCTGGGCAGCAGACGACAGGAAACACTTGAGCTGGGCAGCAGACGACAGGAAACACTTGAGCTGGGCAGCAGACGACAGGAAACACTTGAGCTGGGCAGCAGACGACAGGAAACACTTGAGCTGGGCAGCAGACGACAGGAAACACTTGAGCTGGGCAGCAGACGACAGGAAACACTTGAGCTGGGCAGCAGACGACAGGAAACACTTGAGCTGGGCAGCAGACGACAGGAACCACTTGAGCTGGGCAGCAGATGGCAGGAACCACTTGAGCTGGGCAGCAGACGGCAGGAACCACTTGAGCTGGGCAGCAGACGGCAGGAACCACTTGAGCTGGGCAGCAGACGGCAGGAACCACTTGAGCTGGGCAGCAGACGGCAGGAACCACTTGAGCTGGGCAGCAGACGGCAGGAACCACTTGAGCTGGGCAGCAGACGACAGGAAACACTTGAGCTGGGCAGCAGACGACAGGAAACACTTGAGCTGGGCAGCAGACGACAGGAAACACTTGAGCTGGGCAGCAGACGACAGGAAACACTTGAGCTGGGCAGCAGACGACAGGAAACACTTGAGCTGGGCAGCAGACGACAGGAACCGCTTGAGCTGGGCAGCAGACGACAGGAACCGCTTGAGCTGGGCAGCAGATGACAGGAACCGCTTGAGCTGGGCAGCAGACGACAGGAACCGCTTGAGCTGGGCAGCAGACGACAGGAACCGCTTGAGCTGGGCAGCAGACGACAGGAACCGCTTGAGCTGGGCAGCAGACGACAGGAACCGCTTGAGCTGGGCAGCAGACGACAGGAACCGCTTGAGCTGGGCAGCAGACGACAGGAACCGCTTGAGCTGGGCAGCAGACGACAGGAACCACTTGAGCTGGAGGGCAGACACCCGAACATCAGGCTGGAGGGCTGGAACATCAGACTGGAAAGCTGGAACATCCGACTTGGAAGCTGGCACATCAGACTGAGAAGCCGGCACATCAGACTGAGAAGCCGGCACATCAGACTGGGAAGCAATCTTCGAGACATCAGGCTGGAAGGCAAGCTGCAAGACATCAGGCTGGGAAGCTGGCACATCAATCTGGGAAGCTGGCACATCAATCTGGGAAGCTGGCACATCAATCTGGGAAGCTGGCACATCAATCTGGGAAGCTGGCACATCAATCTGGGAAGCTGGCACATCAGACTGGGAAGCTGGCACATCAGACTGGGAAGCTGGCACATCAGACTGGGAAGCTGGCACATCAGACTGGGAAGCTGGCACATCAGACTGGTAGGTAGGCATCAAAACATCAGGCTGGAAGACAAGCTGCAAGGCATCAATCTGGGAAGCTGGCACATCAATCTGGGAAGCTGGCACATCAATCTGGGAAGCTGGCACATCAATCTGGGAAGCTGGCACATCAGACTGGTAGGTAGGCATCAAGACATCAGGCTGGAAGACAAGCTGCAAGACATCAGGCTGGGAAGCTGGTACAGCAAACTGGGAAGCTGGCACATCAATCTGGGAAGCTGGCACATCAATCTGGGAAGCTGGCACATCAATCTGGGAAGCTGGCACATCAGACTGGTAGGTAGGCATCAAGACATCAGGCTGGAAGGCAAGCTGCAAGACATCCGGCTGGAAGGCAGGGACATCGAGCTGGAAGGCAGGCATCGGGACGACAGACTGGGAGGCAGGCACATCAGACTGTAAAGCTGGAACATCAGACTGCAAAGCTGGAACATCAGACTGCAAAGCTGGAACATCAGACTGGAAGGCTGGAACATCAGACTGGAAGGCTGGAACATCAGACTGCAAAGCTGGAACATCAGACTGCAAAGCTGGAACATCAGACTGCAAAGCTGGAACATCAGACTGCAAAGCTGGAACATCAGACTGCAAAGCTGGAACATCAGACTGGAAGGCTGGAACATCAGACTGGAAGGCTGGAACATCAGACTGCAAAGCTTGAACTTCAGACTGCAAAGCTTGAACTTCAGACTGCAAAGCTTGAACTTCAGACTGCAAAGCTGGAACATCAGACTGCAAAGCTGGAACATCAGACTGCAAAGCTGGAACATCAGACTGGAAGGCTGGAACATCAGACTGGAAGGCTGGAACATCAGACTGGAAGGTTGGAACATCAGACTGGTAGGCTGAAACATCAGACTGGAAGATCAGACTGGAAGGCTGGAACATCAGACTGGCGAGCTGGAACGTCAGACTGCAAAGCTGGAACAGGTTGGGTTACTGGCAGGATGGTGTGGGTCGGGAAGAATTTTTGCTTCTTCTTTGGTTTAGCCCGTGCAGTTTTGTATGTAGGTGCAGGGCTGTAAGCAAAGAAAGTAGCTGGGCAGAAGGAAGACCAAGGAACTGTAGCTAGAGAGGGGTTTTTTGGGACTGTTACAGGTGGAGGAGAAGAGACAGGTGAATTGAAGGCAGGATGGGTGCAACACTTGGAGACTGGGTGGTAGTATTTGGTAGGGAACTGATTAAACTGGGTTGTAGCTGAGGTTGCCATAGGTGACGGGGAGATAGATCTTTTGGAAGGCAGATGATTAATGGCAGGGCTGGAATATTGTGGCTTAGCTAAAGACAGGAGGTCTGACCATGCCTGCAGCAAAGGTTGAACAAACGCTGATTCACATACAGCCTGACTAACCAAAGATTGTACTGAATAAATGCAATCGGATAACACCTGCTGGGAACAAGCGGAATAGTGTTCATCAAAGGAAGCCGGATCATCCTTTAACAACCATACCAGGGATTCAACCTGGTCACAACTGAAAGGAGGGGAGAAATCGTCACTACCTTCAGGAATGCATGACAAGGCTGACTTTGTACATAATTGGATCAAAGGCTGAACATCCTCAAATAACACATGACCTTGATCTACAAGTAAATGGGCGGTTTGTATCGTTTCCAGCAGTTGGTCTCGGGTCCAATCTTTAAGAGTCTGACAACAATATTCCTTATCCTCTGCCGCCAGCAGAGAATAATAGACAATTTCATCAAAGTCCATTTTGCGCGCCCACCGTAATAGGACGGTTTCTCAGTGCAGCCACGTCTGGTCAGGGATGGCCTTGGTATGCTGTCAGGATATCTAATTGACCAGACTGTGTGGACTACACAGAGGAAACCCAAAACACATATAAGTGAAATAATGATGTTTATTAACAAGTGATAAGTGAAAGGAATATAAACAGTGCAAACCCACACAACAACCCGCTACAAACAACAATATATATATATAGGTAAAAGGAGATACCGTAATCGTAATCAAAGCCAAGCCAAGGTCATACACAGGGAAGTCAGCAGAAGGGTAAGGACGGGAAACTGAACAGGACAAGGAGAGGATGGATGGATGGGGTTCAGGGCAGAGATCCAAGGGAGCCAGGAACAGAAGGGACAGGACTAGGAAGGCCTCAGGATAGGGATGGGATCAAATCAGGACAGGGCAGATAGCAGGCTCAAGGTCAAACAGGCAGCAAGGTCAGAACGCAGGGAGAGAGAGATACCAAGGCAAGCCTATGAGGGCTTGCCGGGTATTTGTAAGGCTGTGGTAATTGACCTCATGTCACAGCTGAGCGCAGTGTGAGCTGTTTGCTCCACACTGCCAGAGTGCACCCGCTGGTTGACGCCGGTACTACGGCCCGAGGATGCAACAGTGCCACCAGCAGGAAAGACCTCTTACTGCAGGTCCTAGGTGTTGGAAGACACCTGCTGATGGACACTGGTACTGCGATCCAAGAGAACGATAGCGCCACCAACGGGTAGACCTTCTCATGACAAAAGGCTTCGCAAATTTTAGCAGTTTCTCCAGCGTTGCCTTCCTCTTTATTTTGTTATGACCCAGAAATTATTACAAATTAACAAGGGACACCAACCAACCTCCTTGAGGTAAAAAAAAATGGTGTTGTGGCAACTTGACACACAAAACGAGAAATAATATTATGGAGAGCACTAGAAAAATCAAAAAATGCAGATCTTGATAAAAAAACAAAAAAAAAACAAAAAAAACCCAAAAAACATAATTATGGAGATGTGACGAAAAACAAAATGAATATTATTCATGAGATCACGAGAAATACTAAATAAATTAGTTTGTGTGAATATGAGCAGCAAAACAACTTCATTTTTCTAGCATTCTAAAGAAGAAGAGAATGCGTTGCATTAAACTATTTAAAAAATTGCAGTGTGACAAATGTGCTATCTCCATTACGAACGTTAGTTTTACTAGACCGAGCGCTTCTGTGTCGTAATTTATTCTCAGCATGCGTGGCATTTTGTGCGTTGGAATTGTGTACACACGATAAGAATTTATACGAACGGATTTTGATGTCGGAAAATTTGAGAACCAGATCTCAAATTTTGTGTGACGGAAATTCCGATGGAAACTGTTCGATGGAGCCTACACATGGTCAGAATTTCTGGCAAAAGGCTCACATCAAACATTTTCCGTCGGAAAATCCGACCGTGTGTACGAGGCATTCGTTTTTTGTCATGGGTGGATTTCCATTTGCCCCCATAACCCTAGAATGGCTGTTTTAAACATGATAAAACTATAACCACAGCTACTGAAGCCCAACACTGGGATCAGCTCCCGCTTCTCAATATGACCTGGCTATATGAGGCCAGCCCAATGTCATATGACCCCCTCAAAGAAGATAATAATGACTACAAAAAAAGCAATCTGCTTTATAATAGTGGATCACTGTTGAAGTTGGCAATCTTTTGATACATAAATATGTTTTGTAACGACATCTTTGTGTTTACTGAATAAATGCAGGGTAACTTGACTATGCAAATAGAATGGTAAATAGTATGTAATCAGTACTGCACAGAGAATAACAGTCAATAAAACCATTACAGGAACTGTGATGCTAGGCGTAGTTCAGGTAGCTAACTGTAAAGATCCCAAGGATGCGGCTGGAGGAGTCTTTCATCTGAAGGGTCATGTGGCTGAAGGCAAAGCCATCCCACTGGAAAGGCAGTACTCAAAAGTCTGCCGGAACATTGTCCACTACAGTTACTGGAAAAAATGTGCATACATGGAAGGAGCGGCAGACCAAAAGATAAAAGATACATATTAATTTATTGGTTTTGTGCTAAAAAACAGCCAACTAATTCCCCCTTCATCAGGGCTACAACAAAACATAATGTAGCAATAACTCTCGGTGGAGCTGCTGGTTTAAACGGGTTTGTTACCTTCACTCTCCTTCCCTTTGTTTCACCGGCACCGGGTCTAGGGTTCCGTTGAGTTTACCTCTGGACGACACACGCACCAACACTTGAGTACGTTTTCAATGCTTTATTAAACCATCAACAAAGGAAGTAGCAGGAAAGAGGCAGAAGGAGAACTGCAGAGGAAAACTCAAATACGTTTTTAGTAAGATTCTTGACAAATGTCCCTGGGGTTGAATATTTCAGTAGAATGCACTCCCTTGGTGGAACACACTCCTTGCACACCTGGATAGGCCTCTCTCACTAGCCTAGCAGCCAGTACGTAGCACGAACAAAAGTCTCTGCCACAGACTTATTTGGGATAAACCCGTACGATCCTCTGCCACAGGATGTATTGGTTTTCTTGCGGTGAATGTCAGTCACAGTGCTTGAACCTTTAAGCCAACCCGGCAACACTATGCTGTATGATTACTTTAGGATACATCCTCCAACCGAGTCACCAGGTCCCTCTCCAGACCAGCACGCTGCATGATCCTTCCATGACGGGTCCTCCCCTGGGATCTTCTCCGTTGCCCAGCTTCCTCCCTTTGGATAGACAGCTCAGGACCATTCCTCAGCCGCTGTGATAGGCCCCAGACAAGCTTCTGGGCCCACCCCTGCGCTGCAGCAACGTGGGCCTCCGGAACGGAGGACCACGAGATAGCTCTCTAACGCATACCTGTCGGCCAGGAGGGCCAGCAGGTGGCTGTAAAACGACCCCCAAAATATGGCGTCTGTCCCATAAATACCCTCGCCCAGAATGCAACTTGGAGGACCGCCTCCACTGAGTTGTCTCCGGGACAGAAGAGCATCCATGCGCTTAGACATGTTGCCTTTCTAACACCAGCCAGCGGTAACAGCGACACCCACGGCTCAGCATGGAAACACACGCAACGTCAGCCAAGCTGAAACAGAGGCAAATCTAACCTTCCCAACGAACAAGTTACTAAATTTACCTATCAAATGGTAGATCGCAAATCTACCAGCGCTACATACTCCCCCCACTATAGTAGACGTTGTCCCCAGCGTCTGTCCAAAACACAATGACAGTAACTCCCAAGCCTGGGAGTAGGTATTTGAGCTTTTAATAACTTGGATAGACAAAGAGAGAAAGAAAGACAGTGGAAAGATATTATAAAACTTACATCTATAAAACATTATGTTCACATCCACAAACAAAACCATCCTATGACTGTACATAACCTCACTATCTATCTAGCTGAAAAGCCTCCCAGCTTGATAGGAGATCCAATAGTTCCTGAAAAGGAAAACTTATTAAACACACACATATATACTGTACAATATCAGGAGCAAAGCCTAATTTTTAGAGAAAATGAGCCTCTCTTCCCATCATCTAGTATCAAAAAAAATAAAAATCTTAAGGAGTCCATCCCTGTATACTCTCTTAAAATGGAAAAGTCCAGCTAGCGAAAAGTCTTTGAATTTGAAGACGTCAAGATGAACATTATATTTTGATCACGAAGATCCCTATACACTGACACTAACTAACCCAAAGTTCTTTTGTCCAGAGTCACCAATAAAACCAGGGATCTGGCAATGTCAGTGGTTTTCCCGTTTTATCCACTGTGGTAATGAAATAGACAACGTCATCTTTTCCGGGCCTGCAGATGACCACTTTGTCAGCATAGATGTGCCGACCGAAGTTCCAGTGCATAAAACATCCACTAAAACGTTCATCCATTTTAACACAACATCCAGTCTTTCAGAAAGGCTTAGGCATGGAAAAATAGTCCCAAACAGCTTCACTGTACCAAAGTTCCCGGTTAAGTTCAATCACTTGCATTATATCCTGAGGCACATAAGGGAACTCCAAACCATACTCTGCAGCTACACGCTTGTTTAACATTCTCTGCAAACATGCAAGTTTGGGCAAAGATCCGTCCTTCCAGATACCAGGCGGCACACAGGAATCCAATGATTTGCTCACCATAGACCCAGCCGGTGTCTGTAGTGAACTAGCAACTTTCGATAAAGTCTCGGTAGCAGTACTGTGCGGCTCCACACAGGGCGACGTCTTCCCAGAACTCAGGGCTGTCCATTCAGGGAAGGTCATAGCAGAGGCGACATCTTCACCTTGTGACCACAACAGCTCTTGTGACATAGTCTCAAATAAGTCATCATCACTGGAAATATCCGACATGGATTCTATTTCCGAATCTCCTAACTCTTCCGCTGGCAGATATTTATTTACAGTCCCAGATACATTCCCCATCAGTGGCTTACCCGTGGACTTTGGTAGCTCCGGTTCAGGTAACCTCTAGGGTAGGCCTCGACCACGGCCGCGGGAAGCCTTCACATATCCCACCTTCCTTTGAGCAGGTACAACAGGAGTAGGTGTAGTGGATGCAGAAATCACAGTAATGTCCCCTGATGAGACAACAGCAGCAGTGTCTCTCTCCGGAACATTGTCAGTAACAACAGGCAAAGTGATGGCCTGCCGTTCTCTCTCTGTAGTAGTAGCAGCTTCTCCTGTGGCGATACCTGTTGCCCAATCCATTCGATAAGCACGGGGCGACGTGGTAGGTTGCTCCACCACAAACAAGTACTCTCCACATTGCGGACATCTGCCAAATGAACGAAGATGCACAGCCAGTCCTTCACATCGGTGGCAGATCATGCCCAGTCCCTCAATATCTCCTGAGGTGTACAGAACAAACCTCCCATGCGGCTTCAACAAAACTCCGGTATCCGTAAGCAGGGCTCCGGTCAACACAGTATTCAACACGGTGCTTGCAGGGAACATCCTCGGTCCCATAATTGGCTGCATCGCCGGAAAAGACATGGCCACACTCTGATCTTCTCAGCACGATCACGAGGCCTCTCTCTTCCTCTGGCGCCAAACACATACGGTATCAAGTAGGGTAGGCTACTCCCACTTGTTCTTATGAACACGTAGTTCCCGGGCCTTCACTGGCGCCCGCCGTCTACGCACTCAGAAATAAAGTCCTGCAGTTTAACCCCTTCTCTTCCTGTAAGATTTTTTTTTCAAAGTCCAGTTCTCACCATAAACTCCCGATGAAACACTTCTCTGGGTTGCGAGAATTGACGGTCAACAAATCCTGGACGAGCCCCCACATGTAGCAATAACTCTCGGTGGAGCTGCTGGTTTAAGCGGGCTTGTTACCTTCACTCTCCTTCCCTTTGTTTCACCGGCACCAGGTCTAGGGCTCCGTTGAGTTTACACCTGGACGACACACGCACCAACACTACGAGTACGTTTTCAATGCTTTATTAAACCATCAACGAAGGAAGTAGCAGGAAAGAGGCAGAAGGAGAACTGCCGAGGAAAACTCAAATACCTTTTTAATAAGATTTTTGACAAATGTCCCTGGGCTTGAATATTTCAGTAGAATGCACTCCCTTGGTGGAACACACTCCTTGCACGCCTGGATAGGCCTCTCTCACTGGCCTAGCAGCCAGTACGTAGCACGAACAAAAGTCTCTGCCACAGACCTATTTGGGATAAACCCGTACGATCCTCTGCCACAGGATGTATTGGTTTTCTTGCGGTGAATGTCAGTCACAGTGCTTGAACCATTAAGCCAACCCGGCAACACTATGCTGTATGATTACTTTAGGATACGTCCTCCAACCGAGTCACCAGGCCCCTCTCCAGATCAGCACGCTGCATGATCCTTCCATGACGGGTCCTCCCCTGGGATCTTCTCGGTTGTCCAGCTTACTCCCTTTGGATAGACAGCTCAGGACCATTCCTCGGCCGCTGTGGTAGGCCCCAGACAAGCTTCTGGGCCCACCCCTGCGCCGCAGCAACGTGGGCCTCCGGAACGGAAGACCACGAGATAGCTCTCTAACGCATACCTGTCGGCCAGGAGGGCCAGCAGGTGGCTGTAAAACGACCCCCAAAATATGGCGTCTGTCCCATAAATACCCTCGCCCAGAATGCAACTCGGAGGACCACCTCCACCGAGTTGTCTCCGGGACAGAAGAGCATCCATACGCTTAGACATGTTGCCTTTCTAACACCAGCCAGCGGTAACAGCGACACCCACGGCTCAGCATGGAAACACATGCATCGTCAGCCAAGCTGAAACAGAGGAAAATCTAACCTTCCTAATGAACAAGTTACTAAATTTACCTATCAGATGGTAGATCGCAAATCTACCAGCGCTACAATAATATAATGTAAACATATTTGTTGAGCAAAGGATGGATCCCATGAAGCCGCACATAAATGAAAACCCACTGGTATTGGAAGTAAGGGGAGTCTGAGCCTGGGCAGCTTCATGAGATCCATATTTTGCTCAACAGTTGTTTGGAGCAGGGGCGTATCATGAAATCAGTGGGCCCGTGTGCAAGATTCAAAGTGGGCCCTAGGCCCCAATAAAAAACAAAATGTGGTGTGCATAGCATGCCGCGGTGAAAAGTGGGCATGGTTTAAGTTGCACTAAATGTTGGGCATGGCTTAAAGGGGTGTGGTTAAATAGAATCTGAGATGACTTACATAATGCAGAATGTGATAATGTTAAATAGGGAATTACAGTGTGGAGTGTATATGAGTAGTATGTGCAGGAGAGGAGTGTGAATTGTTTAGTGGTGAGTGGTATGTGCAGGAGAGAAGTATGGGGTGTATGGCGGGGGGGGTTTGTGCATGAGAGGAGTGCGGAGTGTATGGCAGTGGGTAGTATATGCAGGAGAGGGGTATGGGGTGTATGGTGGTAGGTATTATGTGCAGGGAGAGGAGTGGGAAGTGTATGGCGGTGGGTAGTATGTGCAGGGAGAGAAGTGCAGAGTGTATGGCAGTGTTTAGTATGTGCAGGAGAGGAGTATGGGGTGTATGGCGGTGGGTAGTATGTGCAGGAAAGGAGTATGAGGCATATGGCTGTGGGTATTATGTGCAGAAAAGGAGTGCAGAGTGTATGTGGTGGGCAGTATGTGCAGGGAGAGCAGTGCAAGTGTACGGCGTTGTGTAGTATGTGCAGGGAGAGGAGTGCAGAGTGCATGGCAGTGGGTAGTATGTGCAGAAGAGGAGTATGGGGTGTATGGCGGTGGATAGTATGTGAAGGGAGAGGAGTGCGGAGTGTATGGCAGTGGGTATTATGTACAGGAGAGGAGTACAGAGTGTATGACGGGGTAGTGGGTAGTATGGAAAAACAAAGAAAAAACTGCGCTATACCATGAATAATATATGCATAAAAATAAATTGATGCAAATAGAAAAGATGTGAGAAAACATCAAATATAAATATATACATTGAGATTATATAGCTCAATACATGAGACAAAAATTCAAAGAATGTTCTGAATAATATTAAGTGCATATAAATCAATAGTGCCAAAACCAAAAATTGGTGAAAAACCATAAATAGTGATAATATATTAGTATCATGTAGCAAAGTCCATAGACCAGAAAATCGGAAAATCTTCGAGGGGAATGGGAGGAGTCCCCTGATAGCTCTTCATAGGGATCAGTGGGGAAAGGTAGGAAATTGAAAACACCCCTCGCAGTGATCCTCCACCACCAAAAATGCACGCTTACCAGATAGCAAGCTCAACAGGCTCGTAGACAAACCAGAGACCGGGTAGGCAGTAGGCAATAAACCATCCCTCTATGCAGCGTAACAGATGGTGGGCAAACCAGGCACATATAAGACCTTAAATCCAGATATCCAACCAGCAATAGAGCATCCCTCTGTCCTTCTGGCAGCCTCTGTATCTTTACAGTATGTGTCTCCTTTCCTGCTTATACCAGCATGTGTTTTTTTCCTCTCCTACAATGCCTGATCCAATAATGGAGCAGACATAGAGACCATGGGTAAAAAAGTAAATCCTGAAAAAATGTGTTTGTCTTGATATGCAAACAGCTGAACAGCAATGGAAATCTCTGTGGTGTGGATAATATTGGTGAGCGAAGGAAGTGAGAGGGAGAGAAGTGCAGAGTGCATGGCAGTGGGTAGTATGTGCAGAAGAGGAGAATGGGGTGTATGTCGGTGGGTAATATGTGAAGGGAGAGGAGTGCTGAGCGAATGGCAGTGGGTATTATGTGCAGGAGAGGAGTACAGAGTGTATGACGGTGGGTAGTATGTGCAGGAGAGGAGTGCGGAGTGTACAGCGATGGATAGTATGTGCAAGGAGAGGAATGTGAAGTGTATGGTGGTGGGTAGTATGCGCATAAAGAGGAGTGTGGAGTGTACGGCAGTGGGTAGTATGTGCAGGAAGGGAGTGCAGAGTGTATGATGGTGGGTAGTATGTGCAGGAGAGGAGTGCAGAGTGTAGGTCGGTGGGTAGTATGTGCAAAGAGAGGAATGTGAAGTGTATGGTGGTGGGTAGTGTGTGCAGGGAGAGGAGTGTGGAGTGTATGGTGGTGGGTAGTATGCGCAGGGAGAGGAGGGCAGAATGTATGGCGGTGGGGATTATATGCAGGAGAGGAGTGCGGAGTGTAAGACGGTGGACAGTATGTGCAGGAGAGGGGTGTGGAGTGTAAGGCAGTGGGTAGTATGTGCAGGTGAGGAGTGAGGAATGTACAGCAGTGGGTAGTATGTGCAGGATGGTGTCAGCAGGGCACTGGATGGGGTCAGTAGTTCTTTACTTTTATTATTATTATTATTTATTTATTTTTTTTTTACAATTTTATTTTTTAGTATTTTTTTCATTAAAAAAATGCTTTTTGGGGGCCAATGGATGGTGTCAGTGGGGCAGTGGATGGTGTCAGTAGAGCAATGGACAGTGTCAAAATTAAACACGAGACAGAAGCTCCTGTTCATTCATAAACTGAAGCAGAGTAAACACAGTTTACTCTGCTTCAGTTATGAATGGACAGGGTCAGTGATCACTGACTCTGTACATTTAGAAAAGGAAGGGGCAGTAAATTACATGTTTACCGGCCCTTTCCTCCGATCTTCCTCTGCTCTTCATCCTGAGGAAAGGAGGGAAGTCGGCAGCATGGCGAGGGGACGAGGGGGGTCAGAGGAGGACACAGGGGGGCCAAAGGAGGACACAGGGGGGCCGAAGGAGGACACAGGAGACCACAGGGAAGCCTGAGAAGGACACATAGAGACAGTTGGGGTTGATCGTGGGGGGAGGTTACAAGCAGCGATCTCCCTGTAAAGTTTTCAATGAAGCAGCTGACAGCTGCGGGAGGGAGAGGAGGAGAAGCTCTCCACTTCTTCTCCTCATCTCCCTCCCGCGGTCATAATTCGTACAACAAAACCCTAATATAATAACTATCAATATATATCTATCTATATACTGTATATATATACATGTGTGTCTAAAACTGAAAAAGTAGATACTTAATGCAAGCATCTGCACTCAAGATAAGAAGCCAGTCATGTTTTCAGCATCTCCTCCCTTTCTTTTCTGTTTAGATATGAGTCCTAAACATGACTGGCTTCTTATTCTGAGTGCTCATGCAGATGCTGGCCAGTGACTCTTCTAATCTAGCAATTATCTTCCCTGCACAGGTAGACATTCTCCTCTCAATATACTTGGTTGTACTTATCTGTTGGTCAGTCACTACAGTTCTCATATTGAGAACTGTAGTGACTGAGAAATATATGTCCATATATTTTTCCATTGACACAGATTCACACAGGAAAGCATGACTTTGAGTCTATTCAAGGGTCTCGTTTTTAATTGAAGGTATACATAAGCCACTTTCATGTTTTACCTATGCATACCTCCCAACTATTGAACTTTGGAATGAGAGACACGTAAAGTGATTGTAAAGCAAAAAAACAAACATGTCATACTTACCTCCACTGTGCAGTTAGTTTTGCACAGAGTGGCCTCAATCTTTGACTTCTGGGGTCCCCCGGCGGCGCTGGTAGCTCCTCCTCCCATCGTATAATCCCCTGGGAGAAGCGCTCTCCCGGGGGGTTACCTTGCGGGCATGCTCCCGAGTCCAGCATTTGCCATCCATAAACGCAGAATGCCGGACTCGACCCCGCTCCCTGGTGCCCGCATCATTGGATTTGATTGACAGTAGCGGGAGCCAACGGCTGCACTGCTATCAATCTATCCAATGAAGAGCTGAGACAACGGGCAGAGGGGAAGATCACGTCTCCAGCACGGGAATTATGGGGCTCAGGTGAGCAAAACGGGGGGGGCTGGGGGACCGGTCAGTGACAGAAGTTTTTTCACCTTAATGCATAGGATGCATCAAGGTGAAAAAACACGAGTGTTTACAACCCCTTTAAGGGAAGAAGTAATTTGCGGCATGCGGCAAAATGTGGGTATGGCCAAACTCTTAACAGTGGGAGGGGCTTAAGGAGTGTGGTGGACAGGAATGGCAGAGGAGAAGGGACTGCAGGGCAGTGTACAGGTTTCAGCAGGACAGAGAAGAGGCATTACAAGGGCAGAGGACAGAGGATAGACGGTAGGGCAGTGTAAAGGGGTCAGCAGGATGGAAGACAGGGGGGCAGTAGGGCAGGGTACAGGGGTCAGCAGGATGGAAGACAGGGGGTCAGTAGAGCAGGGTAAAGGGGCCAGCAGGATGGTAAGACAGGGAGTCAGTAGGGTGGAAGACAGGGGGGACAGTAGAGCAGGGTACAGGGTAAGCAGGACAAAGGAAAGGGGGTCAGTAGGGCAGGGTACAGGGGTCAGCAGGACAGAAAACAGGGAGTCAGTAGAGCAGGGTACAGGGGTCAACATTACAGAAGACAGGGAGACAGTAGACCAGGGTACAGAGGTCAGCAGGACGGAAGACAGGGGGTCAGTAGGGCAGGGTACAGGGGTCAGTAGGGCAGGGTACAGGGATCAGCAGGACAAAAGGGAGGTCAGTAGGGCAGGGTAAAGGGGTCAGCCAGACAGAATATAGGGAGTCAGTAGGGCGAAAGGCAGGGGGTCAGTAGGGCAGGGTAAAGAGTTCAGCAGGACAGAAGACAGGGAGTCAGTAGAGTGAAAGACAGGGGTCAATAGGGCAGGGTACAGGGGTCAGCAGGACAGAAGACAGGGGGTCAGTAGAGCATGGTACAGGGGTCAGCAAGACGGAGGACCAGGGGTCAATAGAGCAGGGTACAGGGGTGAGCAGGATGGAGGAAAGGGGGTCAGTCGGGCAGGGTGCAGGGGTCAGCAGGATGGAGGACCAGGGGTCAGTAGGGCAGGGTACAGGAGTCAGCAGGACCAGGGGTCAGTAGAGCAGGGTACAGGGGTCAGGATGGAGGACTGGGGGTCAGTAGAGCAGGGTACAGGGGTCATCAGGATGGAGGACCAGGGGTCAGTAGGGCATGGTACAGGGTCAGGACAAAGGACCGGGGGTCAGTAGAGCAGGGTATAGTGCAGGGATATGCAATTAGCGGACCTCCAGCTGTTGCAGAACTACAAGTCCCATGAGGCATAGAAAGACATTGACAGCCACAAGCATGACACCCAGAGGCAGAGGCATGATGGGACTTGTAGTTTTGCAACAGCTGGAGGTCCGCTAATTGCATATCCCTGGTATAGGGGGTCAAATCCCCCCTATTCCTCTTCTTAATCAAAATCCCCCCACCCCCTCCTAGCACAAATCCCCCCCAGTCTATCCCTTTTACTCTTACACCCCCCCAATCTTTCCTCCCTTTACTCTTTACACTCCCCAATGACTGCCCCCTCCCCCCGGTCACATGGGACCCCCATAAAAGTACCTTCAGGCTTTCAGCAGGCTGACTCTCCTCTTGAGTCCAGCGATCAGTGGGCGGAGCTTTCTGTCATGGACAAGGAGCCCCCCCTCCTCTGCATGTGTTTCGCTGTAAGCATGCCCCCCCCTCCTCTGCGGACTTGCACAGACCTTAGATCACCGTTCTGGCAGAGTGGAGTGCATGCTCTCCACCTCTTCCTCTGTACAGGAAAACAAAACATCACAGCAGGAGGAAGAGGGGGAGGGTTCAGTGTGCTCCACTCTGCACTGTGCGTGTGTGTCAGATGCAGCCAGACCGGCGCAGAGAGACGCTGGCTGGTGGCTGCCATACAAATTGTTGCTCGCAGCGTGCAGGAACCAAGACACCCCCACACGCTGAGGACTCAACCCTGATTTGCTGGGACTCCGGGACAGGACCAATTTCCGGGGCGGTCCCGGGGAACGAGGGATGGTTGGGAGGTATGCTTATGTTCCAAATCACTGTTTTTGTTATGTCTTTGAGAGTCTCCAAAAATGGTAGCAGCTTTCTTCTCCCTGAGCTTGTAGCATGGTCTTGTCCATGTATAGTTTCTATGGCATTACCTGGGCATAACCTTCAGATGCATTTTTTGGTATGGCTTCAATGTGCAGCATTATTATTATATTAATGTAATAGTTTAAGCGTCTATTTATATATATATATATACATATATATATATATATATATATATATATATATATATATATATATATATATATATATATATATATATATAGACAGTTAATATATACATTTTTTTATTGGTGGTTGGTATATTGGGGTTTTGTTGTACCATTTATCACATAGTTGTTTTTTAATAACTCTTTTAATCTGTGAGTCCCTTTTTCAGACATCTGTGCACTAATTATGAATTTAATTTATATGAAATAGTTTATTTTCATGTGTATTATTTCAGTTATAAGTATAATGGTTTAATGGCATCTACTAACAATGTTGAATCTGATAATATTATTTCAAAAAATGAGCCCATTACACATTATCACTTACCAGAGGTGGGGGACTCGAGTCACATGACTTGACTCGAGTCGGACTCGAGTCACCTGTTTGAGGACTTGCGACTTGCTTGACAAAATTAAATAAATGACTCGACTTGACTTTGACTTGCCACTAATGACTTGCGACTTGACTTTGACTTGGGCTATTTGACTTGCAATGACTTGCAATGACTTGGCACCACCAGTGCTGTGTCTTGGCCTAGGCAAAAGCCGCCCCCCACAAAAGAAAGCTCCCCCGAGTCCCGGCTTCTGCCCGCACAAATACAGTTTGCTAACATTGTGGGCGGGGATCGGATAGGTGTCCGCGAGCGGCGCTTGCAGGGTTCGTGGCCGCAGCAGACTTTTTTTTTATTTGATGATGACTGCACTGCAGTCTCTCCACCTAGGCTGTAGGTCTCTGTATTCCGTCCGGCCAGGCTGCGGCGCCGCCCCCTTCCTGCTGTGGAGTGATCTCAGAGGGAGGGGCTGGGCTTCTGTGCAAATGTGCAGAGCCAGCAGCGTGAGTCGCGGGCCTCACGTGGGGGAGGAAGAAGGAACTGGAAGTTGCCCAAGGAGCCAGCCAAGCCTAGCCGACTGACTGAATCTGAGTGGTGTCCAGTCCAGCAGCCATAGAGTAAGTCATGGCAGACTATTATTCTTCTACTGAGGGGGCACTGGAGCAGGGACAGTCACACGACTCAGGGAGGAACAGGTCTGAGAATGGGGGTCAGTGCAGTGGTCGTCGCAGCGCAGAAGAAAAAGCACAGAGCCGAGGAGGAGGAAACAGATTTGCAGAAGCTGCAGGTTTGTTTGATGCAGTGCCAAGCAAATGCTTCCCTGAAAACTTCCCTGCAAACTTAGCATTAGCTTGCTTGGCACTGCATCAAACAGACCTGCAGCTTCTGCAAATCTGCACTAGTGATGTAGCAGCTAGCAGGGCCCTGGCCAGGGCCTGTACTGATGATTGCAGGATGCAGATATGATTGCAGATGCAATCAATCATCAATATCATTGCACATGCTAAAACTATGAAACCTAGGTAGGTACAAACCTTCTTTCCTTGTTTTCTCCTCCTCCTCGGCTCTGTGCTTTTTTCTCCTGCACTGCGACAGCCACTGCACTGACCCCCAGTCCCATACCAGTTCCTCCCTAAATCCTTCACTAATTAACTATTACTTGTGCGAAGTACAAAGTGCTCAACGTGAATATTACATAAAAATCATATTGCTGAATTAAGTGCTCCATGCGTACTACAAACTCATTAAACAGTCCACATCCAGTGAAAGTTCATGTACTGCAATGCTCCATGCATGCTGAAATCAATGCAAACTTTAGCACTGGTCACTGTATTGGTGTCACTGGTGCCCAAAAAGTGTCACTGTGAGTCACTAATGTAATATTCTAATCTGGAATGATAAACGTGTCACTGTTTTAAACAAGGTTAGGTTAGGACCGTATATATATATAATACATTAAAAATAGTTCTGTAAGTACTAGTGTACTAAGCAGCAACACCTTATCTTCTGGCAGTGCCCGGGCTGTCCCGACAGCAAACTCTGGATCCGCCCCTGACAGACCAACGCACAAGGCAGCTATAATGGAGGGAGCGATTCCAAAAATAATTAAATTTGGATTTAAGGATTATGTTTTAGATGTTGGTGAAAAGAAGAGAACGGCGATATGCAAGGTCTGCAACTCAAAAATAAGAGACACGTCCACCACAACATCCAACTTCATCCGTCACTACAAAACCCACAAAGAAAAGTAGGTACAGTAACATCACGTGTATGTATGTATATATATATATATATATATATATATATATATATATATATATATGCAAATTAGGCCTACATCCCACTTTAGGTGGGAGCAGAGTGTATTGTTGTTCAAATCAATAAATCACATAGCTAACTTTTTTTTCTATCTCTCTTCTGTTTACTCTATAGATATGAAGAGTACATCCATACCAAAGGGACTTTTGATTATACCCAGCCTCAAATCTCACAATTCATCGCACAGGGGACTGTGCAGCTATACCACTGCAACCACCAGCAGCAAAAGGCAATTACAAATTCAATCCTGTCAGACCTCATTATAAACTGCAACATGCCTTTTGGAGAAGCCACAGACCTCTCACAGGGAGAAAAACTTGTGACAATAAGTGCTGTTGTACCCTGTATCCTTTCTCTGAATCACCACTTGGAAAATCATAAAGAGAGCGTGCGCTACCTTGGTGGCTTGATCCGTAGCCTGCAAGAATCACTCCAAAGACTATTGGAAGGGATCTTTGTCAATGTGAGGATGGCAGATGAACAGAATGATGTAGCAACCTTACCCTTCTCTGACCCTCTATACCTAAAAGCTGCTCTGCTGGATCCTTCATTTGGCACCATGTGGTTGACCCATGATGTTTTGGCTACCGAAAATGTCAAGGAGGCTGTGTCTGCGATGATAAAAAGTATGTTATGTTTTTGGAAATAACCCGTTTGCTGTAATAACACCTGAGTGCATTGAGTCACTGTTTTATGCTTGTGTTTTTCAGACTTAATTCTCAAAGAGTACTGCAAGCCCACCCCAACAACCACCGATGAAGACGAGCAAATGCCAGTGGCAGAGTCAGAGAGTCAATCTGGGCTGTTCACAGCATACCGCAAAAAACAGAAGAGAGATTCATGTTCCAGTCCCCAAATTCAGCTGAACGAGTATTTAGACATTTGTGATGGACAGAGCTGCCTTCAGTTTTGGGCCATGAACAGGCACATGCTCCCCTCTTTGTTCAGGGTAGCGGTAAGAGTAATGTCAGTCCCTGCATCAAGCGCACCTGTTGAACGTGTGTTCAGCCATGGTGGGGTGATAATGCGACACCATGGCTCACAACTGAGCGAGAAAGTACTTTCCAATTAAATTTTTTGCAAATGCAATGCATGTTAAGTGGCTATTCAGAGAATAGCCACTTAACATGCATTGCATTTGCAAAAAATTGTATTCTGAGAAGTGAGAATACTATTTTTTGCAAATGCAATGCATTTTAAGTGGCTATTCTAATAACTAAGAAAAAAGGAATAGAAGTAGATAGGCGCTGTTTCCAAGCCTGGTGAATTCAAATGTGTTATTCCCTTAGTGGGAGGGCAGTATGGAGTGGGAAAGATTGTAAAGATGTTGCCTATAGTATTCAGTGAATGTTTATCCCGTGGAATTGTGTATAAAGGTCCTCGATGTGCATAAGTCAAGTTGGTTGTCTGACTTAATAAAGTGCAGTGTGTGCTCTAAAAAAGATATAACTTAATCCGTATAAATATAATATATCCATATATAAATGAACCCTATTTTTAAATTAAAAATATTTGTGGAAAATTATGTGATCCATAACGTAATCGATAATGTACATATGTAGTGAACAAACAAATATATATAAACAAGTGCTTTCAGTGCTGCTACAAAGAAAACCCCTGGATTCTGATAGATATTCCAAACCTTTCAGTGCGTGCCTTAATCCGTGTTCTAATAGTGATTGATTGCACTCCCCAGATCCTAGCAGCACTGAAAGCACTTGATTATATATATTTGTTTGTTCACTTCATATGTACATTATCGATTTACGTTATGGATCACATAATTTTGCACAAATATTTTTAATTTAAAAATAGGGTTCATTTATATATGGATATATTATATTTATACGGATTAAGTTATATCTTTTTTAGAGCACACACTGCACTTTATTAAGTCAGACAACCAACTTGACTTATGCACATCCAGGACCTTTATAACACATTTGAATTCACCAGGCTTGGAAACAGCGCTATCTAATTCTATTCCTTTTTTCTTATATCTTACTCCACCTAGTGGAAGTAATCGGTAGTGGCAGCTGTTCCAACAACATTCTTTAATTTTTTAATTTTTATTCCATTGCATGCATCCCATTGCGCGGGTGTTTCTCCCTCTTTTTTCTATTCTAATAACTAAGCTCAAAGTTTGAACTTGACACAATGCCAAATTGCCAATATCTGGACACTTGAAGAATGGTGATGGGAATACTATTATTCTCATCACCATTCAAGTGTCCAGATATTGGCATTGTGTCAAGTTCAAACTTTGAGCTTAGTTATTTTCCCCCTCAGCAAGGACTACATTTTTTTCAGGCTTGTTGGCCATTTAATTGCTGAGTGTTCTGCTCCTTGTCTGCTATTTGGGCATTCAAAGTGTTTCTTTAATATGCCAAGAAAAAAGCACTAAGCTGTTTTGTTAATGTTGAAAATAAAACAAAACCTTTCCTGAAAACTGACTTTTAACTCATTTAAAGGATGGAAATGGGGTAGATCAGTATTTTGACTTGATTTGTGACTTGACCAAAATAAATGACTTGACTTGACTTGCTTGACTTCTAGCAGGGACTCGACTTGACTTGCTTGCTTTTCGCCACAGTGACTTGGGACTTGCTTATGACTTGAAGGTTAAGACTTGAGACTTGCTTGTGACTTGCACATGTGTGACTTACCCCCATGTCTGTCACTTACTATCTGATATTGCTTTATCGCCATTTCTTTGCATGTATACATGTAGGTGTAGATGTGGGTATTTTTGTATGTGCATATGTGCACAAATATGTATATGTATTGTGACTATATGCGAGGTGATTTCATCCATTATCAGTATATTTCACCTCGCATTTGTTCTATTGTCAGAGACTGAACCGGAATCCGGCCCGGATTTTTACAGCCTCTGTGGCAGGCTTGGTTCTGGTCCGGGTCTTCTGATCCACTTGAGTTCATGCTCAGGTGGACTTTAAATGACCAGGAAGAGAGCACAGCAGTGCTGTGGCCTGAGACTCAGAAGGGAATCTGAGAGAGGAGCCCTGTTTTGGATTGAAAACAAAGGTTTGCTTTACCTCATGTTTTGTGGGTGACAGGGACCAGCCCCACACTGTATAGAGAGCACTGTCCTGTTTAGTTTAGCGCCGGACGGCAAGGATTTGTTTTACTGTTTTGTTTATTTTTATGTTTTGTTTTTATGACTTTGCAAACCACCTGTAAATAAAGCTGGCAACCCGCCAGATTTTAAAGAAGCTGCCTGTACGCTGACCTTCATTTCAAGAAAAGGTGATCCCCATGAGCTAATCACCCCACATGTGGTGGATTCAGCCGGCAATTTCTGAAGATGGAGGAAATTATAAAGGCCCTGCTACAGGCCAATGCAGCTCAGCGGGAAACCAACTGCCAAGTTGCATCGGCTGCTGCAGCACAACAGGCGATCACTACAGCACAACAGGCGGCCCAGCAGGAGATGAACTGGCAGTTCGCAGAGGCTCTATTGGAACTAAAAAAGGGGCCCCCACCTCCTGTGCTAGTGGAACCAAAGGTGGTATGTGCCTCCTACCACCTACAGAAAAACGACACCTGCCGATGCTGTTGAAGCATACCTTTTGCGACTTTTGAGAGAGTTGCTGTCTGCAAAGGATGGCCAAAAGAACAGTGGGCGGGTCTGTTGGCCCCATTTCTGACAGGAGAACCTCAAAAGGCCTATTTTGATCTGGAACCGGATAAGGCCCAGGACTTTGAGACTCTTAAGTCAGAGATACTTGCACGCTTGGGTGTCACTATAGCAGTCTGGGCCCAGCGCGTGCATCAGTGGACCTGCTACAGCAACCAGCCAGGCCGTTCTCAAATTTTCGACCAGGTCCACCTCTCCAGGAAGTGGTTGCAGCCAGAGACCTTGACAGACCCTCAAATCGCAGAGGGTGTGATGATGGACCGGTACCTGCATGCGCTCTCTGCTGCTCTGAGGGAGTGGGTCGGACAGGGGGATCCCAAAACTGCAACCCAGTTGGTGGACCTAGTGAAGAGGTACATTGCTACTGAGGACTTGGTGAACCCGTCTATGCCCCACTTCGGTGTGTCTAGGGGTACAAGATCGCCCAGCCGTTCTGGTAAGACTGTTCTGGGGTTCAAGAGCATGGGGAAGTTAGATAAGACTGTTGTTACAGCTGATGAGACTGTGGGTCCTAGACCTGGAGACTGGCCAAAGAAGCCAGGAAGGTCTTTAGGACTGTTAAGAGGACTGGGGGTAGAGCATATGTGGTGTTTTCGTTGCTATGCATTAGGGCATATTGCTGCAAACTGTCCTATAAATGATGAACCTATGCAATGCGATTATGCTTATATGAAAAGACACATGTCTCTCTTTGCACAGGTCGCATGTACTGCATCATGTCAGACTTGCATTGAAAAACAAATGTGTGTTATTTCAGTGGTTGGGAAGCCACTCACAGCCCTGCTAGACTCTGGTAGTGTGGTGACCCTAGTCAGGGATGATTGTGTAAACCCCACAAAACTACACCCCAGTACTATTGGTGTAATTTGCATCCATGGGGACACTCGTCTACCAGACAGCAGTGGTTGAGGTTTATACCCCCTGGGGCAGTGTAACACATTCAGTGGGGGTGGTACCTTCGCTGCTTCATGAAGCTTTAGTGGGGAGAGATTTTCCCCATTTTTGGAATTTATGGGAGAGCAAAGGGAGGCTGGGGAAGCACAGGAACTCTCACCAGACCCTTTTTGCTAAAAAGGAAGGGGATGCTGTTTGTGGGATCAAGGAAGCCGGAGATCCTCTTCCTTTCCCTGTCATGGCTAGGGAGCCGGAGGACCTGGAAGCTAGCTTCCAGCCCGAGGGTAATGGACAGAACACCTCTGACCCTGACAATGAGAGTAGCCAGAATCTGGTACCTGACTTAGAGGTCAGGAGAGAAGATTTCTGTACCGAGCGACTCTGAGATGCCAACATTAATGAGAGCCAGAGAAAACATTAAGATGGTGGATGGGGAACCGGTGGATCCTAATTGGGGGGTGTCTCTCCCCTACATGGCCCTTAAAAACTTACTGTAAAAAATATACTTACTGTATCAGGTGATAAGACGAGGAGAGGAAGTGGTAGAACAGTTACTGGTTCCCAAACCCTTCCATAGGGTGGTGCTAGACCTGGCCCATGGTCATGTAATGGGGGGACATCTCGGTATCGAAAAAACCAAGGAGAGAATCGCCCAGAGATTTTTCTGGCCCGGGTTGTATGCAGATGACAGGGAGTACTGTTAATCGCGCCCCGAGTGCCAAATGTCAGCACCGTCGCCACATTTTCACAGTCCCCTTGTTCCTCTACCAAAATTGAGGTCCCGTTTGAGAGAATTGGCATGGACCTCCTGGGGCTGGTAGTGAAGTCTGGCCAGGGTAATCAACATATTTTGGTAATCCTGGACTATGCGACGCACTATCCTGAGGCCATTCCCTTACGTAACACCTCGGCTAAAGCTATCGCCAAGGAGCTAGTCCAGGTGTTTAGTCGAGTGGGGATCCCAAAAGATATCTTAGCTGATCAGGGCACCCCATTTATGTCCAGGGTTACCAAGAAACTGTGTAAGCTATACAAAATCCCCCATCTCCGTACCTCTGTCTACCACCCCCAAACAGATGGTCTTGTTGCAAGATTTAATAAAACTTTGAAAAGTATGCTGAAAAAGTTGGTCGACAAAGATGTTAGAAACTGGGATTTTTTTGCTACCTTATCTCATGTTTGCCATACGTGAGGTACCACAGGTGTCCACAGGCTATTCCCCCTTTGAGCTCTTGTATGGTAGACATCCCGGGGGCCGCTAGATGTCACCAAAGAAACGTGGGAGGAGAGGCCATCCCATATAGAAGCATCATAGAGCACGTCTCCTTGATTCAGGTTCGAATCGCAGCTGTCCTGCCCCTGGTACGAGAACATATGGAGCGAGCCCAGGAGGCTTAGAGTAGGGTCTATGATCGGGATGCCAAGGCCCATACTTTCAGCCCCAGGGACAGAGTGTTGGTACTAGTGCCCACGGTGGAAAGCAAGTTTCTAGCCAAGTGGCAGGGTCCCTTTGAGGTTGTCGAAAGGGTGGGGGAGGTAAACTACAAAGTCTACCAGCCAGGGAAAAGGAAATCGCACCAAATTTATCATGTGAATCTCTTAAAGCCCTGGAAGGACAGAGACTTTACTGGCCATATCCCCGCCTCCCACAGACCGGGTACCGGTGACACCTGACGTCCCCATAACAGATTCCCTGTCCGTGGCACAACAAAGTGACGTTAGGGCGTTTGTGTACAAAAATAGAGACTTTTCCTCCCCCTTACCCGGACTGACCAACATGATCCAGCATGTCATGGTGATGGAACCTGGGGTTTGCGTAAATGTAAAGCCATATAGAATCCCAGAGGCCAGGCGAGAGTAAGTCGCAAAGGAAATCAAAAATATGTTAGAGTTGGACGTGATAGAGTCCCACAGTGAGTGGTCAAGCCCCATAGTGCTCGTCCCAAAACCTGATGGTACTATCCGGTTTTGTAATGACTTTAGGAAACTCAACAGTGTGCTAAGTTCGATGCATACTCGATGCCTCGGGTTGACAAACTCGTGGACAGGTTGGGACAGGCTCGCTACATAACAACCCTAGACCTAACGAAAGGCTTTTTGCAAATACCGCTAACTGAATCAGCCAAGGAGAAATGTCAGGGACGTGGCCGTCACAGAACTGGCAATGTTGCCCAGAACCTACATGGACACTCACAGAGGGTTCCGAGACGTGCACGAGCGTGCGCTGCGCAACGTCGAACACTGGCTCACGCCAGTGCGCATCGGCGCATGCACAATACTGCGCGTGTGAGACGGCGTGCAAGTGGCGTGACAGACGCTGGCACCAACGGCCCTATTTAAGCCAGCCTGGGACTATAGGACCCTCACTGGATTATCTCCTCAGCTTCCCTGTGTACCTTTTTGACCTTGCTTCCTGATTGTGATTACTGCCTGATTACCCTGCTTGACCTTCGGCTTGTACCTGGACCCTGCTTGTTCCTGTCTTCCGTGTTTGACCTTGGCTCGTCCCCGTTTATGCTCTGGACTGACTTATCTGTGTATGACCTCTGCCCTAGCTCCCGGTTTCTCCATTTACCAGAACACAAAGTTCAGCTCTGCCTGCTCCGGTCATCCCTCAGTGGCCAAGTACCATCTTACCGCAAACAAGCACCTGGCCAACCGTGCTTCTTTGGGCACTGCGCTCCCTGTTCCCAACTCCAGGGGCACACTGCACTTAGCTGCAAGGGGAGCCCTCTTAGCATCTTGATCTCCATACCAGTAACTGACAAGAAGACTGCCTTTTCCACTCCTGAGGGCTTGTTTCAGTACAACAAAAATGAACAAAACTTTGAGACCACATCGCCCGTATGCAGCTGCTTATTTGGACGATGTCGTCATCCACAGCCCAGATTGGGAATCGCACCTGCTCGAGTACAAGCAGTGGTAGATTCCCTTAGGAAAGCAGGTCTTTTTTTTTTTTTTTTTTTTTTTTTTTTTTTTATCGAAAAGCCAGTGGCGTGCAAAACACACCTCAAAAACTTCCACCCGGTGCCAAAAAAAGTGCCCACACATAGAGAGTGAAATACACAAAAACGTGCAACGGGTGTACAGAGTCCTTCACTAGGGAAGGACCTTACCCTGATCCCCTGGGGCGTTAGGCTCCAGACAGGGACTGAGGTACTCAGACAAAGGGTCCCTCTGGCCGAAACCAGGCGGACCCCCACAACTGGAAGGTCTGCCGAAGCAGACCGACCCAAGTACAGTGGGGCTCCCCCGAAGGGAGACTCCTCAAAGGAGAGGGCGAACCAAGCCAAAAGGCCTATGTCCACCCCCTCCCAAGACTTTCAGAGTAGGCCCGAGGACCCACACCCTACTCGCCACACAGTGACAAAACGTGTATACAAAGACAACCAAAAAAAGACAAAAAGGTGACAAACGGGGGTAAAAGAGAGAGTGGGGAAGATAGTGAGATGGGAGAGTGAAAGTGGCAATTGTGCTATACAATGGCCGGCCCTCCGGCCCGGCATAAAAATTTCCCCTGGTCCTGGCCAAAAAGCCCGGCCCAAGAGGCAGGTGCGAAAAACGTGTGTTGTGGTGAAAGTGACCATGGTGCCATAAAATCAAGTGCTTTCACACCGTGACTATACGGCACCCCTGAACTGCCACTTCAGGGGCACATTTACCACTGGCTTTTCGAAGAAGCCCTGACCCCCCCCCCCCCCAGCCCAGACCACAGCAGACCCCACCACAGGCAGGAAGGATATGGAGATCAGGAAGCCGGAAAAGAGCCCTTTACCATCAGGCTCTGTCGTCGCTCACTCCCTCCTAATTACATTCGGGAAGTACTAACCACTCCCCCCCCCCCCCCCCATACAAGAGGGGAGTAAGTGTTCTCTCCCGAATAACTGTCTGGAGCTAGATCCGCCCCAATCCAGGCCAGAAGGCCAGGGTCCCGACCCTCCGGTTCAGACCCCGTGGTTCTCCATCCCCATCAGAAGGCTTCCCTTTCGGCTACGAACCGCTCCAGGTCACCTTCACTCCAGCAGGCTTTGCATAGCAACCGCAATCCCGTCTCTATTTCGCCATAGATCAGGGACGGAAGCAAGCGCCACCTCCTGGAAACTGATAAGAACAGATACTACACTTGATCTTAGCCAAAAGGCCGAGAAGCAATTAGCAATAATCATGCCTCAGTTGAACCTCATTGGCTATGATACTGCCACTGCGCAAAGCAGGTCTCATGGCCAACCCAAAAAAGTGTGCCATAGGCCTGGAGGAGGCCAAATACCTTGGGTATGTTATTGACCGGGGACTGGTCAAGCCTCAGACCAATAAGGTTGAGGCAATTCAAAAATGGCCCCAACCGGTAAACAAAAAAACAAGTTCCTGGGTATTACAGACAGTTTATACCCAACTTTGCCACCATTGCCGCCCCTCTTACTGACCTGACGAAGGGTAGAGGGCCGGTCGTGGTTAAATGGAACCCTGAAGCTGAGGAGGTGTTCCAGAAATTAAAGCAGGCCCTTTGTGTACTACCGGTCAGTGCCCGGACAAGGTCATTCGGTGCCCAGGGCGAAGAGGGCAAACTGCGCCCCCCACCCCCGGTGTAAAGAAAGCCAGTGTCAGTGGGAATCAACTGTGTCCTGTGTGTGCTGCTTTTTACTGCAGATCGATTTGTTCTTTTTCCAGAGAAAAAAAGAGAAGACAAAAAGTGATCATTCCCTCTGTAAGGAGCCCTGTGTTGATTATCAGCACAGGGCTCAGGGCAACATGTCACCGTCACCTGCTGCCAGATGCCACGTGTCACTTGCCACCGTCACCTGCTGCCAGATGCCACGTGTCACTTGCCTCGTCACCTGCTGCCAGATGCCATGTGTCACTTGCCACCATCATCTGCTGCCAGATGCCAGATGCCACTTGCCTCGTCACCTGCTGCCACATGCCACATGTCAGTCACCTGCTGCCAGATGCCACATGTCACCTGCTGCCAGATGCCACGTGTCACTTGCCACCGTCACCTGCTGCCAGATGCCATTTGCCATCCATAGCCTGGCTCTCTCTCCCTCCCCTTTAGTTGGGCATGCTGGGGGCTGCAGTTTCACTCTTAGGATTGCAATGGGCCAGTCCTCAGAACTACATTTCTCATGATCCTCCTTTTGTGCTCCCTTTTTTTTTTTTTCTTCTGCCCAATAGGAAGGAGAGGGCACCGTTGCCTGCTCCTGAGTACAGCAGCATGATAGTGGGAGAAAGAAATTCCGGAAGCTGCCCTCTCCACACAGAGACACAGCCGCTCTCCCCACTGCTGATCGAAGGAAGGAGGGGGAATGGGAAGAAAACGGAGCCCTCTCCTGTACAGCGGTGGCTCGAGGGGGGGGGGGGGCAGCGCAGCTTCTCCTCCTCGGGACCTCCAAGGGTCCGCAGCAACTGGGCTTCGAATCGGCACCCCTCTGCCTTTGCTCGTGGCACCCGCCTAGGATGATGGATTGGCCCTGGTTACAGCTATTAGCGGTGCCAGCGGCTAGTGTGTACAGTCGCAGTTGTGAAGCACACTGCCGCACTTCACCTGCGCCCCCCTCCCTCCAGAAAATGGTACCACCCAGGGCATCCGCCCCTTCCGCCCCTGCCTTGTACCCAGGGCTTTTTTTCTCAAACAATAGGTGCTGGAACTCAACCACGACCCCCCAAAAACCCTCCCCCCACACACACCCTCCAAATCCACATCAAATAGTGGGTGTGGTCAGTCAAATTTCACAAACAGTAGGAGGGTCTTAAAGGGGCATTAAATACCAGAATTGCAGTGCAGAGCTGTCACTTGTAAACACAGAAACTGGACTTCTGTGCTTACAAGTGATTGTGGTGAGCAGCCCCCCCCCCCCCCCCCCCCCAAGGGTCTGAGCCAGAGGTGATGGAACTGAGTTCCACCAAGTTCCCCTTGGGGGAAAAAAAGCCCTGCTACCGGTGCTAGTGACCCCGGACTTCCCAAAGGAGTTTGTGGTACAGATGGACGCCTCTGAGGTGGGACCAGGGGCTGTACTATCCCAGAACAGAAATGGTGAGGAACACCCGGTTGTATATTTGGGCCTTAGACTCCCTGAAGTATTACTTGTTGGGGAGGTCATTTAAGCTGGTCATCGACCATGCTCCCCTAAAATGGATGTGTGACAACAGAGAAAAATGGCCGCATGACAAGGTGGTTCCTAGCTTTACAGCCCTTTAAATTTACAGTAGAGCATTGGCCGGGCAAGCTCTAAAACAATGTAGATGCCCTCTCCCGCATACACTGTATGTTTGGGACAATTGCTCAGCCGCAGGGGCTTGAGCAGAGGGGGAGGATATGTGACGGTATGCAAGGTGAGGTCATCAATTATCGGTATATCTCACCTTGCATTTGTTCTATTGTCAGAGACTGAACCGGAATCTGGCCCGGATTTTTCCAGCCACTGTGGCAGGCTTGGTTCCGGTCCAGGTCTTCTGGTCCACTTGAGCTTATGATCAGGTGGACTTTAAATGACCAGGAAGAGAACACAGCAGTGCTCTGGCTTGAGACCCAGAAGGGAATCTGAGAGATAGGAGCCCTGTTTTGGACTGAAAATTAAGGTTTGCTTTACCTTATGTTTTGTGGGTGACGGGAACCAGCCCCACACCGTATAGAGAGCGCCTGTAAATAAAGCTGGTAACCTGCCAGATTTTAAAGAAACTGCCTGTACGCTGACCTTCATTTCAAAAAAAGGTGATCCCCACGAGCTAATCACCCCACAGTATGTTACCCATGCTTGTGATTGTTAGCAGGGCAGCCATCAGAAATTGTGGGGCCTCTTAGACAGCTTTAGGTCTGGGCTCCCCCGGGCATGACCACTGGCCGTCCCACTGAATCCGTCCACTAGCCATCCCACCAAGTCCTTCAGTGCACACACTTTAATTCTAACACTCTTACAACGTCAAATATGAAAATGAACAGTGTATTATAAGTCATCAGTGCTTTCAAGGTTTAACAGTAGGAAATTATATTTTGCTCAAAGACATCCCAATCCAGCAGCTGTATGCTCGCAGCCCCCTCACACCTGTATGCTCAGTTCCCCTCACACCTGTACGCTCTCAGCCCCCCTCAAACATGTACGCTCTCAGCCCCCCTCAAACATGTACGCTCTCAGCCCCCCTCAAACATGTACGCTCTCAGCCCCCCCTCGCACTTGTACGCTCGCAGCCCCCCCTCGCACTTGTACGCTCGCAGCCCCCCCTCGCACTTGTACGCTCGCAGCCCCCCCTCACACTTTTGTACGCTCGCAGCCCCCCTCACACTTGTACACTCGCAGCCCCCCTCACACTTGTACACTCGTAGCCCCCTCCGAAAACACTTGTACGCTTGCAGTCCCCCTCACACCTCTACGCTCGCAGCCCCCCTCTCACACTTGTACTCTCGCAGCCCCCTCTCACACGTGTACGCGCACAGCCCACACACACATGTACACAAACACACATGTACACAGACATACACACACACACACTTGTATACACTCTCAGACCCCCTCACACTTGTACGCTTGCAACCCACCCTCACACTTGTATGCTCACAGCCCACACACACACTTACAAAGGCACACACATGTACACAGGCAGACACACACACATGTACGTACACACACACACGTACACAGGCACACCCATGTACACAGGCACACACACATGTTCACCTGTACACAAACACACACATATGTACACAGACACACAGGTACACATTCCCCCCCCCCCCCTCACACACACACACACACACACACACACACACCTTCACTTGTACAACAGCCCTTACTTGTAAGGTGATGTTCTTGGTCCCAGCTCATACCAGGAGTGCACATGCAGGAATTTGCCAGAGATGGCAACAAAGAGCCTGATGTGAGCTCAATGACACAGAGCAGCAGCTGCCGACTCACACTCATTCTGAAAGCCAGCACAGCCACGGTGCTCCCCTGCACCTGCCCCAGCCTTCTCCCATTCCTGCCTGGTGGCCAGACCTGTCGAGACGCTCAGGCCCCTTACAGGTGTATGGGCTGTACCCCCCTGATGGTGGCCCTGATTGTTAGGGTCATGATTTTATCAGCCAGAATTGTATTTACATTATATTATATCATGTTTTGTTGTAGCCCTGATGAAGGGGGAGTCCATTTGACCCCCCGAAACACATTGGCACAATCCCAATACATTAAATTGGACTATTTTATCTTTTTTGTCTGGCAATACTTCCATGTATGCATGGTGTTTTTTTTTTTTTTTTTTTTTTCTTGTTACCTGCTGGGGTACCCACTGGTGCGTAGCCTTCTCTATTGTGAGCCGCCTACCCTGAATCAGTGGGCTCTTTAAGGCTGGGTTCACACGTGATGTGGCCGTGGCTCACAGCAGGGGGTCCGATGCATCCTTGTTCACTGATTCAGGTGCGAATCGGGTCCAAATTTTTGCTTGAATTTGCACCTGAATCGGAACAAAAGATGCACAGGACCCTTTGGTCACCCCGGAGGTGTGTAAAGCTGCTCCATTGTGAGCTTGGCACACTATCCTGTCATGTGAATTCAAGGGAATTGCAGGGAAACCCATCCCATGGGGATGACAATAAAAATGTGACCAAGGTTCTAACCCTTCCTCTATTCAAAATAATATAAATGGCTTTAACTTTTGCCTAAACATTAATGTGTACCTATAGCCATTGTAGACACAACAGGAAGTGAGATGAATCTTTCTGAAGTGAGGGAAATTCCCTCTTAGACAGTTTTCACTGGAACAAGTGTTCCCAACGGATTTCCTTTTTTTCCTGTCCCGATGACTACCTAAAATTTAGGATTTTCACTCACTTTCAACCGAGATAATGGTCATCAGGACAAATGAAGAGTGTGGAAAAAGGCAGCAATAAAACCTTTAGGAAGGAAACATAAAAAATAAAGTTTTCACTTTAGATACACTTTTAATCCTCAGCCTAATGCCGCGTACACACGGTCAGACTTTTCGTCTACAAAAGTCCGACAGCCTGTCCGACAGACTTTCGACGGACTTTTGGCGGACTTGCGGCAGACTTTCTAACGAACGGACTTGCCTACATACGATCACACAAGTCCGACGGATTCGTACGTGATGACGTACACCGGACTATAATAAGGAAGTTGATAGCCAGTAGCCAATAGCTGCCCTAGTGTGGGTTTTTGTCCGTCGGACTAGCATACAGATGAGCGGATTTCTGGGTCCGGCCGAGTTATGACGTAAAGATTTGAAGCATGTTTCAAATCTAAAGTCCGTCAGATTTGCGGCTGGAAAAGTCCGCTGAAAGTCCGGGGAAGCCCACACACGATCGGATTGTCAGCCGTATTGTGTCTGTCGGACTTTTGTAGATGAAAAGTCAGATCGTGTGTACGCGGCATAATACTCTCAAGACACTATCTGCATGAATGGTGTATGTTCCTACAGCGTTTACAGAGATTTCATCCAAATGCTTTGGCTTTCTCCCATAATAAAAAAAACAAAACTGTAGCCCTAGCCTGCATTTCCTTTTCCACCACAGCAGGTCCCTAGATTTGTTGAGAAATAAGGGATGCCAAATTAGCAAAACCTTTTCTGTCAAAATTGATAACCACAACAAAAATAGAAATAAAATTGCCCCGGGGAGTAGAAAGGGCCTAAGTCCTTGTAGGCAATTTAGATATAAATAGTGCTTAGTTTGGTTTTCTTTTAACGTAGAACTCCAGTACAAGCTTTCTTTAAGTTTTAAATAGACTGGGGAAGACTTTTATAATCTTATAGATTGAACTAGATGGACTTGTGTCTTTTTTTTTCAACCTGAATGACTACTGTATGAAGCTATGTAACCTCTAGCATATTTTTTACTGGTAAATGCATGGATTTCTATGAGGATATTTACCCTTTAAACAGAAAGTGAATTAAAATATTCCTAAAGTGAGAAGAAATTGTTGACAGTGTCCCTATTTAGTCTGGAGGCCACCTTTCAACTTTGGATCTACCCATCTTTATAGAGGATCCAACTCGTGCCCATTCATTTCAAATATAGATAACAGATTTTTGGCTGGATTTTTATAGGTTAATCAAAATGGGTCAGTTACAAATTTTCCAAACAAAATTAACTTGCAGAAACTTGAGATAGAATAAGATGGAATACACCTTAAGAGTTACTAAGACACTGTCTTTACTAATATACACCCTGCGGCAACACGCCTGAACCAGAAAGACCACATTCCACATCACCATGTGACCCCAGCTACTGTGCTATTTCATTTTCTGTCATCCAGAGACTCACAGCATTAACTAAATGGTACTTTAATGTGCACTTTATTTTTTAAATTTAGCAATCCAGGAGCTAATTCTACCCAGTAATTAACTTTGCTATCAAGGAATCAGGACAAATGAATTAAAAGACCCAAACAATTGAGCAGCTCCTCCAGTTGTAGTGCTACATTCCATTAAAGTTTCTGCAAGTACATTAAAATACCTGTTGATCTGCAGAAATGCACACAGTCATTAAGGTGTATGTAAACGCTATCAATGAATTTATCTTCTTTGCTTCCTTTTGGTTTGTTTAATATGCTATTGAAAACAGGTATTGTAAAAAAAAAAAAAAAAAAAAACCTTCTGATCTTTTCTGCATTTCACAGCTGTTCTGTGTTCTCTGCACACTTAAGCCTCGTACACACGATCGTATTTTACGGAGACAAAACCTTTGACTTTTGTCTGAAGGCGTGTGCCTGGATTTTGTCTTGCATACAAAACGGTACACAATTGTCGGCCAATAAACACAAACGTAGTGACGTACTAGACGAACTACTAGTTGAAAAAGAGGAAGTTCAATTGTCAGGCGCCACCCTTTGTGCTCCTTCTGCTAATTTCGTGTTAGTAGAAGTTTGAGTGTTGATTCGCGCTTTTCATTTCGCACTTTTCAGTTAGTTTCTGAATGGCCGTTCGTCAACCAGCCATGTTGCAGAATTTGGAGGAGATATGTTATTTATTATTGGCCTTGGAGTTATTGCTTTGACCCAAGTCCAGTCCAGGAACAGGAGGAGGAGGGTTTCTTGGACCAAAAATTGGTTGCTTTATTAATCGTGACCAATTCTGTCATATGCCTTTGCTGCTGCAGCTTCAAGAGAATAATCCAGATGGTATTCAGAATTATCCCTAGATGACAAACCCCTGCTTTCACCAATTCTTGGCATTGTTGACCCCCTATATTAAGAAGCAGGACACATGTATGAGGCTTTTATTTTATTTTTTGGTTGAATAATGATTTGATTTGGTATATCTTCTATATTTTTGGATGCAAAGAATGCACTTTTTGGTTTAAGTTCTATTGGCAGATAGCGTGTCTAATTTTATTTGTTTTCTTTTTTTAATGCACAATAAAAAAATTATGGAGAATAATACTTGGCTATGTGTTTTACTTCAAATGACTGTTTGGAAGAAGGCAGTTACATTTTAAAAAATACAATGTAAAATTAACAAGGGACACCAACATAGTTGTATCTTTGAAATGAAAAAATACAGGATAATGGTGTTGTGGTAACTTGCACCAAAAAAAAAAAAAAAAAAAAAAAAAAGCATATTATTCTTGATATCACTAGGAAAAAAAGAAAGAGGGAGGGACTTTGAACTTTATAGGCACAGTGACACCAAATATGTTACAAAAATAGTTTGTTTTTTGTTTTTGTTTTTTATTTTTATTTTTTTTCAAAAAAACTATTTTTGTAACATTTGGTGTCACTGTGCCTATAAAGTCCAAAGTCCCTCCCTCTTTTTCTTTTTGCTATACTAGTTTTAGGACACGGCACTTTTATACTGTACAGGTATCCACAGTACCACTCTGTGTAATGATACATCACTAATTGACTAGGGAAAAAAAGCCTTTGAAAATTTGTTTGCAATAACTTCATCAGTATCACCAGTGTAGCGCCCTGCTCCTGATGGGCAGGTGCTATCTATGTAAATTTAAGTTGTCTGAAGCTGTAGTTTAGCTCAGACTGATTATGGTAAATTTCCTGGTTTCTGTACCAGTTCAGCTGGGTTGTGTCAATTTTTCCACTTGGCCGTGGGTGTCACTGTGGCCACCGGCAAGTGTTGGAATCTCAACAGGCTGGATGCATTGGGTACCCCTTTTACTCAGAAATAACCCAGTGGGAGTGGTTCACTCGCCATGCATTCTGGGTAAGGGTACTTAAGGTACAGGCGCCAATTGGTCAGGGTCCGTTGTTCCCGACCTGAAGGCCCCCCTGGCCCAGGTTGTGACGTGGCAGTTCTGCTGTCTCGGGGCTGGCTGGCCCGAGGCTTTGTTACTACAGAAGTAGGCCCAGGAGTTCTGGGGCCTGCTGATCCAGCGCTTGGTCCTGTGCTGCCTTGCCTGCAGGAAGAAGCCGATCGATTGGAGACCAGGGAGGACTTCTCTAGAGGTGACCGAGCCAAGTATGCTGGTATCTTGGGAGATGCCTGGAAACCCAATCGGGGGATGCAACCTGGATCATCTAACTCACATTATCGCCGGGTCGGCTGAAAGAATCTGGTACTGTGCATCTAAACTTTAAACCTAATCAAAGTTCGGTTACACCATCCTGTGGCAGAGGTTTGTGTAACGACTACAACGATTATCTCTTTTTTTTTTTTTCATCAAGTCTGTGGCAGAGACTGTGTTCAAGCATTGCATCCGGCTTCTAGGTCAGTGAGAGAGGCCTATCTGGTGATTGCTATATCCAGTTGGGGAGACCGTTAGTCCTCTGGATAAGTAAAAAATACCCTGACTCGAAATCTAAGGTACCTGGATCTCCCTTTAAAGGATCACTAAAGATAATATTTTTTTTTTTTTTTAAATAACAAACATGTTATACTTACCTCCACTGTGCAGCTCGTTTTGCACAGAGTGGCCCCAAACCTGGTCTTCTGGGGTCCCCCGGCGGCTGTCTCGGCTCCCCCCCGCAAGGACTCAACACTTTCTTTTTTTTTTTTAATTTTTTATTTATGACAGGGAAGGGGCCCATACGGACCCAAAAAATACAAGGTAATACATAACACAAAACATCATATTTAACAAAGTTCGTGATACATACACATAACTTCATGACATAGTTGTTAGAACGTGTTCACATCATGTCAGAAATTATTGAAGTTTCCATTCCGGTATTGTTTTTGCTCACTTTATGGTGGTACAGTAGTAATAGGAAAACATACACTGTATCATCTTGTAACCCTCTTATTTAGAGGATTGCATCTAAACCTCCTAAAAGTGCAGTGTGTTAGGGTAGTGCAGTCCCATGAAACCCCCCTACTTTTTCTTTTTTTTAAGAAGTGTAGGAGCGTCCTCCAGGAGGAAGAAGCAGGGGTAGAAGGAACAGCAAGAGGAAGGGGGGGAAAGGGGCGGGAAGTGGGGAAAGTGTTTCCCGCGGTCATGGAGTGTGTGTGGGATAAATAGGGCAAAAGTGTATGTTATGGGTGTTCTGTCATCTATTATAGGTTCACATAAAGCTTGGCCCTCTGCCGAGTAAATAAACATGTTCCACAGCTGCCACGTTTTAGAAAACTTCTCTTGTCTGTTTTGTGCGGTGTGGATGAGGTCTTCCATTTTTTTTTTTTTTTTTTATATCCTACTTTTTTGATCCATAAATCTATGGTTGGTGGAGCAGTGGATTTCCAATGTAATGGGATGCAGGCTTTAGCTGCGTCTAGAAGGTGTCGGATCACTGAGCTTTTGTATGTCTTTGTGGGTATGTTTGAAGCATGTAAGAGGAAGAAAGCTGGGTCATCAATGATGTTGTGATCTGTGAAATTCTGTATCGTCTTACGTATAGTTTGCCAAAAATTTGTCAGTCTAGGACATGCCCAAAAAATATGTAATAATGTCCCTTTTTCTGTCTGGCAATGCCAACAGAGGTCAGATGTCGTCGGGAAGAATTTGTGTAACAGCGCAGGGGTTCTGTACCATTGCGATAAAATTTTGTAATTTTGTCTCCTGAGTTTTGGCACATATAGAAGATTTGTGTGTGAATCTAAGGATTTGTTGCCTCTTGGTCTTGTTGAAACTACAATCTAGTTCTCTTTCCCATTTCAGTAAGCCCGGCGGTATAAAATCTGTTGGAGTATTTAAGAGTTTGTAGGTCTGGGAGAGCGTGCGTGGCAGTATCCCCGATGTCGAGCATAGGTCTTCTAGTGTGGTCAACTGTTGGTTACTACTCCGGGGTGGTTGTAGGGAGCTAAGGAAATGATTCAGCTGAATCGATCCCAGGAAGTCCAGGCAAAACGGGCCCGTGGGATCAGAGAGTTCTGCAGTTGTTTTCCAGCGCCCTCCAGAGCTAAAATGGGAGGCTTGGTGCTTACCCGCCTCACCCAGGCTCCCAAAGACCGCATCCCGCATACCCGGCGTAAACAGCGGATTTCCTAATATTGGATATAGGGGGGAGTTTGAGGAGGACAAACTTGACCAAGTTAGAAGCCTGGCGCAAATTTGTAACGTATTCCCTATCAGTGGATGGCGCCTGACCTCCGCCGGTAGTGCAGAGTAGCACCACACGGCTCTCCGGAGGGGGACTGTACTTTTGAGTTTGCTCTAGTTGGGTCCAGAGTTTGGTGTCTTGGTGATGACACCAATCTATCAGTCTCCCCAGATGTACTGCCTGATAGTAGGCACAGACATCTGGTAGAGCTAGGCCACCGGATTGTTTGGGGAGAACCAGTAAATTGTTTGTAAGTCGTGGTCTTTTTTTGGCCCATACAAACTCTGTTAATGTTGTCTGTACCTTCTTAAAATAGGTTGCAGGTATTTTAATTGGCAAGGCTTGCATAAGATAGGAATTTTGGAAGTATAGACATTTTTAATATGTTGCAGCGCCCTAACCAGGAGTGTAGGCCTGAGCTCCAATTGTGCAGTAGTTCTTTGACCGATTGCAGTAGTGGTGGGAAGTTTTAAGTCATAAAGTTTTGAGAATATTTGGGGTATTCGTGTACCTAGATCTTTCAGGTATGTATTTGTCCATTTCAGGTTAAAGCTGGATTGGAGATGTAACAGCTGTGATTGTGGTGTACACTCATCGCCTCTGACTTAGGTTGATTTTCAGATTAGAGAAGGTTCCGCATAATTCAAATTCCCGTAGGAGATTAGGTAGGGATATCGTTGGTTGCGTGATTGAGAACATAAGGTCGTCCGCATAAGCGGACACTTTATATTGAGTGTGGTTTAACTGTATTCCCGATATGTTTGGGTTCAGTCTAACATGACATAGAAAGGGTTCGAGGGATAGTGCAAAGAGGAGGGGTGAGAGAGGACACCCCTGCCTCATCCCATTGGTAATGGGGAATAGGTCTGATGTCACTCCATTGGCCCTTACTCTAGCTGTCGGTTGTGTAGGCTGCCATTATCCATCTCATCATGTTGTTACCTATCCCCACGTGCTTAAGCGTTTCGAACATAAAAGGCCAATTCACGCGATCGAACGCTTTCTCAGCGTCGGTGCTTATAAAGACACTGGGTGTTTTTGTGAGATTGGCCATGTAAAGCAGATTCAGGACTTTGGTGTTGTCCCGTGCTTCCCTGGTTGGTACGAAACCCACTTGGTCTAAGTGTATTAAGTGGGGAAGATGCTGTTGTAGTCCGGTGGCTATTATTTTGGTAAACAACTTGAGATCGGTGTTGAGTAAGGAGATTGGACGGTAGCTCCCGCATTGGGTCAGATCTTTCCCTTCTTTAGGAATGATCGATATTTGGGCTTGCAACATGGAGCTATGGAACCGACCTCCCTCTCCAAGGTTATTAAACAGCTTTATCAAGTGGCTTCCTAAGGATGGTAGAAGGGCTTTGTAGTACTGAATTGTCAGGCCATCTGGACCTGGGGCTTTACCTGGCTTGGAGTTACCTATTGCCCATTGCACCTCGGGCAACGTAATTGGTTCTTCCAACAGGTTTCCTGCTTCAACTGGTAAGGTGGGCATCAGGGAGGAGGTTAAGTACTCTGTCACCTGTTCTGGTGTCGGTTGTGTCGTGGATAGGTTATATAGCCTCTCATAATAAGACCTGAATTTTGCGGTAATTTGTTGGGGTAAAGACATTTTTTGGCCAGCTGGGGAATTCACATATGGTATATAGGATGCTATCTTTTGAGCTCGTAGAGATTGTGCTAGCAGTCTACCACATTTATTTCCAGATTCGTATACTTTTGTCTGGGAAATTTGGAGTGCCGCCTTGGCTTTAAAGTGGAGCAGGTCTGTAATCTGTGTTCGTATTGTGTCAAGTTCAAATCTTAATTGTCTGGTTTGGGTTTGTTTGTGTGTGGCTTCTAGCTGCTGTAATTTGTTAAGTAATGTGGTCATTTGCTCAGTCCTTAACTTTTTAAGTCGTGCCCCATGTTTTATAAGGATACCACGGATCACCGCCTTGTGAGCTTCCCACACCAGGCCTATGTCGCTGTCCGTAGTATAGTTGGTGTGGAAATAATGTGTTATTTCCCTCACCACATCGGCCACCACCTCCGGATCTTGTAGGACACTCTCGTTGAGCCTCCATGGCTTTCTCTGTCCCCTGTAAAAGTCAGTCAGAGCATACCTGTCAGGGCTACCCGTTGGTGGCGCTATCGGTCCCTTGGATCGCAGTACCAGTGTCCATCAGCAGGTGTCTTCCAACACCTAGGACCTGCAGTAAGAGGTCTTTCCTGCTGGTGGCACTGTTGCATCCTTGGGCCGTAGTACCGGCGTCAACCAGCGGGTGCACTCTGGCAGTGTGGAGCAAACAGGTCACACTGCGCTCAGCTGTAACGTGAGGTCAATTACCACAGCCTTACAAATACCCGGCAAGCCCTCATAGGCTTGCCTTGGTATCTCTCTCTCTCTCTCCCCCTGCGTTCTGACCTTGCTGCCCGTTACTTTGACCTTGAGCCTGCATCTGCCTTGTCCTGACCTGACCTGATCTGATCCCATCCCTATCCTGAGGCCTTCCTAGTCCTGTCCCTTCTGTTCCTGGCTCCCTTGGATCTCTGCCCTGAACCCCATCCATCCATCCTCTCCTTGTCCTGTTTAGTTTCCCGTCCTTACCCTTCTGCTGACTTCCCTGTGTATGACCTTGGCTTGGCTTTGATTACGATTACGGTATCTCCTTTTACCATACATATATTGTTGTTTGTAGTGGGTGGTTGTGTGGGTTTTCACTGTTTATATTCCTTATCACTTGTTAATAAACACCATTATTTCACATATATATGTCTTGGGTTTCCTCTGTGTAGTCCACACAGTCTGGTCAATCAGATATCCTGACAATACCGCATTGTGACTGGTGCGTGGTCTGACCATGTTTTAGAACCTATCGTGGTGCCCCTAACTGCTTGAAGTTGGCTGTGTGGTATTAAGAAGTAGTCTATACGGCAGTACGTGTGGTGTGGATGGGAATAAAATGTGTAGTCCCGATCACCAGGGTGAAAAAGTCGCCAGACATCTATCAGTTGTGCAGCATGAAGAGCTGAGTGTATTACCTTGCGTGTACCTCGGGGGGTGGAAGAAGTCCCCGTCGAGGTGTCTTCAGATTGTAACAGGGGTATATTAAGATCGCCACCTACAATGAGCTGGCCCTCTGAGAGTTCTTGGAGTAACTTCAGGTGTTTTTTGAGGAAGGTATCTTGTTGACTGTTTGGGGCGTAGAGATTAGCTATAGTCACTTTTACGTCTCCTATCATGCCTTTTAAGGAATAAAAATCTTCCCATCGGGTCTGTTTTTATAGCAAGCAGGGACCACGGAATTTTTGCTGAAATCTGGATGGAGACTCCTCTAGATTTGGCCTCTGAGTACGTGGAATGGTATACCGTCGGATAGAACCTAGTTTTTAGGATAGGGAAAGCGTTTTCCCTAAAGTGCATCTCTTGCAACAGAACAATGTCTGCTTTCATGCGTTTCATGTCGTTTTGTAGCATTTGTCGCTTTTTGGGGACATTGAGTCCTTTCACGTTTAACGTGACGATGTGTAATTCGTCCATGACCGCGGGGGAGAGAGGGTGAGGGGGAAGCGGGGAGGAATGTAGAGCAAGTGTTGAAAAGAAAGAATAGGATAAGGGAGAGAGAAGGGGTATGTAGCCCTCTAAAGGGGGTTGTAGAATCTAAGGTAGTGTAGCAAAATATTGCTTTTACGCTCTTCAGGGAGGCCTGAGTAACGAGCGTGGGCCTAGGTGGGGGTGCGTTCAGCAAGGGATTTAGGAGGCTCCTGGGACCGACCCGACCCCCCCCCCCCAGCTCCTCATATGAGTGTGGGAGTGGACAAGTATTTATGTATCTGGCTCTATAGGATTTTAACCTTAGAATATTGTTAGGATTCATGTAACTTAAAGAGCTATTATAACCGTTAATGCAATCTAAAAACAGACAATACAATGGTCACATCACTTATGCAGGTAGGTCATATAACAGAACAGCAGAAAACAATAGCAACTACATCCCCTTTATAAGTTACCATTCCCAGTTTTACACCATCAGGGCACAGGCAACACCATCCCCAAATCACTGTCCAGTAGGTGACAAGCGTGTACTAAGAGTCACTTCCCATCATTTTACTGTCTACCATATTCACATCTCATCCTTATATACGTATTTCAGCAAGTAACATATCACTGTGATTACCCAATGGTAACAGATGGATTATAATCTTACCCTCCCTTCGAGTAAAATGTTGACTGTGGTACCTGGAAGAGGACGATTAATGGTCTTGAGGCAAGACAGTCAGCTGAAAAGCGGCACCGACAGGCTATGACTGGCGGGTGTGTGATCTCTAGTTTTAGGTCACCTAGGTAACACTTGTGGTTTAGTCATAATCCTCCAACTTAGCAGATGCACACCAAATGTTCAATATTAACGAAACTCTGATTTGCCTCTAGTTATGTTTCGCCTGCCAGGTCGAGAGTAAAAGTTATTCCATCCCCGGCGCTCCGGAGAGAAGGTCATAGGGCAACTAAACGGAGAACCAAGAAACATGGCCCAGACCGAATCCCGGAGCTCCCGAAAAATAAGTCAAGTGGTTGCGACTCGTTCTGGGGACTCAACACTTTCATGCGAGCTCCCTCGCATGGTGTTGAGTGCTTGCGGGCGTGCTCCCGTGATACAGCCGGCGGCCATAGCCGCTCACTGTATCACTCGGCCCCGCCCCCGGCGTGCTGCGTCATTGGATGTGATTGACAGCAGCGCGAGCCAATGGCTGCGCTGCTTTCAATCCATCCACTGTAACCAATCAACAGCCAGGCTGAGCGACGAAGAGGATGTCAGGGGCGAGCGCGGGACTTTCGAGGGGTCAGGTAAGTAAAACGGGGGGGGGGGGGGCCGGTATTATTATCAGATGTTTTTTCACCCTAATGCATAGAATGCATTAAGGTGGAAAAACTTTTACCTTTTACAACCCCTTTAATCCTCCATCCCTATTCTTTTGGCTTCAAAGAATAAAAGAATTGCAACAAAAGAAACTAAGTTTGGTGCAGACATCATTTAATACTTTTTTTCTCCTCCTCATCATTGTGACCCCTGTGATGGACACGAGGTAACGGTAAGCCCAATCTAAACCAGCAGCTCCTTCGGGGGTAAGTGCTACACCAGCAAAGCAACTTCATTATTATCCCATTAAAGAAGAAGAGGATATGGGCTGCATTTCGACATTTCATATTTTGCCACGTCATGAATGTTAATTCTGCATTACGAAAGCTAGTTTACAAGACCGACCGCTTCTGGCTCATCCTTGCTTCCGAGCATGCGTGTTTGTACTTTGGACTTTTGTCCGAAGTACAAACATGCATGCTCGGAAGCAAGGATAAACCAGAAGCGGTCGGTCTTGTAAACTAGCTTTTGTATTGCAGAATTAACATTCATGACGTGGCAAAATATGAAATGTTGAAATGCAGCGCATATCCTCTTCTTCTTTAATGGGATAATAATGAAGTTGCTTTGCTGGTGTAGCACTTACCCCCGAAGGAGCTGCTGGTTTAGATTGGGCTTACCGTTACCTCATGTCCATCACAGGGGGTCACAATGATGAGGAGGAGAAAAAGAGCTGCCATCCGCCCCCTCCTGCAGGCACCAGGATTTTGCAGGTGATTAGCCATGGGGTGATGATGACCTGCTGGACATTCTAACCTGGCTCTATATACCACCCTAACCTGGCTCTATATAACCTAACCCGGCACTATATACCACCCTAACCATAGGTGCCAACAGTTCCAATTTTCATGTACCATATCTGCACCCGCTCACCCTCTCATGTACCATGTCTGCACCCTCTCCCCCACCATGTCTGCACCCTCTCGCGTAGGATGTCTGCACCCTCTCACCCACCATGTTTGTACCCCCTCACTCTCTCACATACCATGTCTGCATGGTACCATCTTCACACCTATTCCTTCTCCCTCCATCCCTTTTTTCATCTCAGACTCTAACCACGCCCCCTGTTAAGCCACACCCAATATTTAGTTTAAGCCACACCCGTTTTTTTTTTTGCAGTGGCATGCTACGCTATTTTTCTCATGGCTAAGCCACACCTACAATGCCCCACCCCTAATTAAACAAGACTCTGCCTAATATAAAAAAGTGTCCCTATTAATTTTTTTTTTTTTTTTTTTTAATGTTGGCAACTATGCACATGGTATGGGTATATGTGGAATTACACCCCAAAATACATTCTGCTGCTTCTCCTGGGTACGGGGATATCACATGTGTGAGACTTTTTTTTGGGACTCTGGCTGCATACAGGACCCCGAAAACCAATCACCACCTTCAGGCTTTCTAAGGGTGTAAATTGCTCATTCCACTTCCTCACTACTATCAGTTTCAGAGGACATGAAATGCCAAGATTGCACAAACCCCCTCCCCAACCCCTTTTCAGAAAGTAGACATCCCAAGGTGTTTGCTAAGAGGCATGTTGAGTATTTTACAGATCTCACTTTTTGTCACAAGGTTTTGAAAAAAGAAAAGGGGAAAAAAAAAATTCCTTTTCTTTCTTCATTTTCCAAAAAATTGTGTCTACTTTCTGAAAATGGGTCATTTGAGGTAGTTTTCCGGGCCAAATGAAACTGACATTTCCGGGCCTCAGAAACTGTGATAGGTAGTGAGGAAGTGAAATGAGCAATTTACACCCTTAAGCCCCATAAACACTATCAGATTTTCTGCTGATTTTTGTTTTCAGATATACCAAAACCATGTAGTGCAAGGGCCTGCCTGATTGCATACAAATTGAAACTTCTAATGTTTGACCTCATTTTGGTAAATCTGAAGACAATCAGCAGAAAATCTGATTTGTGTATGGGGCTTTAGAAAGCCTGAAGCGGTGATTGATTTTTGGGGTCCTGTACACAGCTAGACAAAATGTTTTGTCTTTTTCCAGAAACTTGTGGCAAAGCATAAAATACTCCATAGACTCAACATGCCTCTCGGCAAATAGCTTAGGGTATCTACTTTCTGAAAAGGGGTCATTTGGGGAGTGTTTGAACAGTTCTGGCATTTTCTGCCCAACAATAGCAGCTTATGCCACACATCACCCACTCTTCTAACCACTTGAAGACCATACCTTTTCAGAAAATTTTTGTTTACGTGAAAAAAAATTATTATTTTTTTGCTAGAAAATTATGTTGAACCCCCAAACGTTATATATTTTTTAAAGCGGGGGCCCTACAGAATTTTATTATTATTTATTTTATTTTTACACCATCCCTTTCCTTTTATTTATTTTTATCACTTTTATTGTTATCACAGGGAATGTAAATGATAGCAATAGGTAGTGACAGGTACTTTTTTTTTTTTTTCTTTTTTTTTTTTTTAATGTGGGGTCTATTAGACTTTAACCATATGTGCTCTTCTTCCTTCTTTTTTTTTTTTTTTTAACAGTGGTGGTGAAATCACCTCCTACAGCACTGTAGTCACTGATTTATGTATTGTGAAAGCGAATCCTGTTGTCAGAATAAACAGATCAGTGCTGCAGCTAAATGGCATACCTGCAAAACAAACAATGGTTAACAATAAAACACAGTAACAAAACATTACAATATAGCAGTATAGTATACAGTGCAGTAAAACAGTAGAATGGCGTACCTGCAAAGCAAACAATGGTTAACAATAAAACATTACAGTATAGTATAAAGTACAGTAAAACAGTAAGAACAGAACACTAACTCAATAAAACAACTATTTTTGGCTTTTTTATTTTTTATGCGGTTTTTCTTACACTTTTTTTTTTTTTTTTTTTTTGTAACTATAAAAAACTTTAAGCATTCCAGGCTAGGGTCTCTCAAGATGTGATAGTCAGTTTCCTAGCTATCTAACATCTTTCGAGACCCTGTGTGAATGTGTGCCCTAGACTGTGCCATACTGTACCCTATACTAATAATTCACTAGTGTGTGGTAGTGACAGAAACCAGGTTGGCCAGGACAGGAGGGACAAAAATAGCAGGTGTCACGCCTATATCTGTTTTCTACAGGCACAACATCTTTTTTGGGGTGCTCTTTGGGTGGGGGTACCAGGGAGGACATCTAGAAAATGCCTCACATGCAGCCGGCTCACTGCATCTGGATTGGGAAATTGGGCCACAGCACCTTCTGGAAACAAAAGGGGTTTGTGATTGTTGCCTTATGAGTTTATGTGAAATCTCCATTAATAGCTTTAAAATATTGTAATTATGAATATATTTCATTTAGCTGGCATCTATGTAACAGAGCCACCAAAAAGGATAGGCTAAGCAGACAAGACGGTGCCCAGATTGTTTGATTGTTTGTGTACAAACAATGGTTTCCAAACCCCATTGTGGTACACAAACTCACGTCAAAGGACCCCATGCTGGGATATGCATTGGGGGGAGCCCAACCCATAATCAATACCTAAGTTCCTGGGGAAATTCAATTAGATCAACTGGCCAGGGTTTGCATGAAAGGGGGCCGACTTATGGAGTAAGCCCTCCAATCATGACCCAAGCTAGGCCAACCAATGAGACATCAGCCTGGTTTGATATACTCCGAGCCAAGGGGAGGTAACTCTGTCTCAGGGGAAGAGCAGCCATCAGAATGGAACTAAAGGGTAATTATGGAAAAGGTCTGTTTTACTTGTAACTTAGATTACCGTTTTAAGGAATATACTCTATATTCCTTCATGTAAATAGTTTATTTCAACCTAATATTTTCTTCCTTGGTGTAAGACGATAGATAGATGACTGTGTATTGGCTAGACTTTCAACTGCTTCCTCATAAATGTTATTATATTTGAAGCTTTCACTCTTGGTCGAAAAAAACTCTTATTTAACCCACATCATATCTGAGATATGAAAAAGCTTAAATTTAGATTTTCAGGGTAACAGTGATGATCTCTTCCTGGAATTTTAGGAAGGATCCACTTCTTCCTGACGCTTTGTATAGTACATAAGTGTTGAACAGAGCCAATTAAAATAAATATACAGACACTTTCTTGCACCAGCGTCTGGCCTTACGAGAAAATAAGTACGGCCCCATCATCTGGTCATGGAAGTACACTCCTCCCATGTTAAGGTTGTAGTCATGGACACAGAGGGAGTTCTCATCAACACCAGTCGCTGTAATGCCCCGTACACACGGTCGGATTTTCCGACGGAAAATGTGTGATAGGACCTTGTTCTCGGAAATTCCGACCGTGTGTAGGCTCCATCACACATTTTCCATCGGATTTCCCAACACACAAAGTTTGAGAGCAGGCTATAAAATTTTCCGACAACAAAATCCGTTGTCGGAATTTCCGATCGTGTGTACACAAATCCGACACACAAAGTGCCACGCATGCTCAGAATAAATAAAGAGATGAAATCTATTGGCTACTTCCCCGTTTATAGTCCCGACGTACGTGTTTTACGCCACCGCGTTCAGAATGATCGGATTTTCCGACAACTTTGTGTGACCATGTGTATGCAAGACAAGTTTGAGCCAACATCTGTCGGAAAAAATCCTAGGATTTTGTTGTCGGAATGTCCGATCAATGTCCGACAGTGTGTACGGGGCATTACAGTTTGGACTGTCGTATCTGCGTGAATGGAAGACAGAACGAAAACATTCCATTTGTCCTTCCACCTCACTGCAAGCAATTCATTACATTTCAAGCAGGCTCTCTCCCCCCGCCTAAATTGGGAATTTACAAGGCCTTGGAGAAAGCCCTGGCGATTAGGTCGCACGTGACACATGTGCGAATTCCAAAATCCAAAAGATGTTTAAAATGTAGCACGCTTGTGTAATAATTGTTCACATACAAGTGGTACCCCTTTCCAAATAAGGGTGACCCCAATTCCCAAACAATCTTGCCACTGCTCCATATGTAGACTGGGCAGTTGCAGGGCTCCACGCTGCTATCGTTTCCCTCGTAAACCAGGAAACTCCATGTATAGCCTGTTGTCCTATCACAGAGTTCATACATTTTGACCCCATATCTGGCACGCTTGTTGGGGAGAAACTGAAAACAAGGTGGCCAGAAAACGTAATCAGGGACTCCTCTACGCAGACAGCTTGTTGGGGCAAACTAGGGGCTGAAAATTGAGGAACCGTTCATATCCAGGTTCACCCCGAGGACAACAGTGTTTATTGTCAGTTCAGTGCATAAGCCGCATGATTTGCTTGTATCTACATCTTGAACACCCCAGAGATGTGATCTGCAGAATCCACTTTTATGCGATTAAAGATGCTATCATGCGTGCAGCTCACAACCAAGACGCCATATACTTTAATGATGCAGCCGTGACTTTATTACCAGACATCTCCAAGCTGACCCTTGATATGCGACGTGCACTGAAACCCCTCACAGGAGCTCTCCAGGAAAAGCACATTAAATATCGCTGGGGTTTCCCATTTAACCTCTTTGCTTCTCATGAAGGACGTTCGGCCACACTTCGCACTCTGGGTGACCTCCCAAAGTTCCTTGGGACTTTCGAGCTGCCCCAGATCCACATCCCTGATTGGCCAATTCATGCTGCGACTCCTGGATTCCCGATCGCATCGAACTGGCAAAAACAACCCAGGAAGAACAAGCGCCCAAAATCGGATTTCCCCAAAGCAGCGGACGGATGAGTCCCAGCCGCAGAACTTTTGAATAACCACTTTGTTTTTTTCACAGGCATTGCGCCGATGAAGCGGCCCCGGTTTTATGGTTACAGTATTGTTGGGACACTATATTTAGCTATATTATGTTGTTCCTTTTACATGCAAAATTTGTTTTGTGTTCATAGCAGTACGGTCCTTACTCAGTTACCAGAGATCCCAAGCCCATACTGTGATTCCTTACTTTGCTAAGGGGCCCCCCTAGAACCTGCCCTTCTCGCCCCATCCCCCATTGCCCCATGTTGTATTGCTACTTTCATTTTACTGACCATGCAGATAGTTGGATTATTGGACCTCATCTATGGGCTTTGTCCGGCTGGACAGCTCATAATAGTTTAGAGATGCATATGTGACTCTGCGGGTCCTGAGTTGCTAAAGTTACAGAAGTATTTAAAATTTATTGCCTTTTACTTTTAGTGGTCCGGTGTGTGCGGACCCCTCTGTGGACTAGCCACTAGGGATGAGCCGAACACCCCCCGGTTCGGTTCGCACCAGAACCCGCGAACGGACCGAAAGTTCGCACGAACGTTAGAACCCCATTGACGTCTATGGGACTCGAACGTTCGAAATCAAAAGTGCTCATTTTAAAGGCTAATTTGCATGGTATTGTCCGAAAAAGGGTTTGGGGACCCGGGTCCTACCCCAGGGGACATGTATCAATGCAAAAAAAACTTTTAAAAACGGCCGTTTTTTCGGGAGCAGTGATTTTAATGATGCTTAAAGTAAAAAAAAAAAAAGTGAAATATTCCTTTAACCACCTCAATACTGGGCACTTTCGCCCCCTTCCTTCCCAGACCAATTTTCAGCTTTCAGCGCTCTCGCACTTTTAATGACAATTACTCGGTCATGCTACACTGTACCCAAATGAAATTTTTATCATTTTGTTCGCACAAATAGAGCTTTCTTTTGGTGGTATTTATTCACGACTCCATTTTTTTTTTTTTGCGATATAAGCGCAAAAATAGTGGAAATTTGGAAAAAAAACAATATTTTCTTTTTTCTGTTTTAAAAGAAATCCAGTAAAATCGAATTTTGTCATAAATTTAAGCCAAAATGTATTCTGCTACATGTTTTTGATAAAAAAAATCCTGTTAAGTGTATAATAATTGGTTTGTGTGATCACGGACATATGTACGCAAATGATCATGTACAGATGTGTGCAGGTGATCACGTACATATGTGTGCAGATTACCATTGGGACATGTGATTTTAGTGTGACATATGTGGGGGACAGCTTTTTTTATTATTTGGGGACATGTGTTTTGGGGACATGTGTGTTTTACATTATGTGGGGACATGTTTGTGTTTTACATTATGTGGGGACATGTGTGTGTTTTACATGTATGTATTTACATGTGTGTGTTGACATTAGGTTGGTGATCAGTGAGTAAAAAGCTGTAAAAAACAGCTCATACTCACTGATCATCAGCCGGCTGCAGCGATCCCCTCTCCTCTCCTCCTCAGCGACAACTTCCGTGTGAGGAGAGGAGAGCTGATCGCCTAGCAACCGGCTGTGTTTACATCACATGACAGCTGTGATTGGACACGGCCGTCATGTGATCAGGAGGGCCAATCACAGAGCCCTCCTGCCGATCCGAGATGCGCCGTGTCCGGGGGACACGAGCGCATCGGGATCGCGCCGCTGCGCGGGCACGCGCGCGCGCGATCCCGCTCCTTCTGAGGGACGTTCCTGAACGTCCACTCAGAAGGAGAGAGCGCCCACCCGGCCGTTTATGTACATTGGCCGGGTGGGAAGTAGTTAAATATCGTACCTGGGGGGTGTCTATAGTATGCCTGTAAAGTGACGCGTGTTTCCCATGTTTAGAACAGTCCCTGCACCAAATGTCATTTTTAAAGGAAAAAATCTCATTTAAAACTGCTTGCGGGTTTAATGTCATGTCGGGTCATGGCAATATGGATGAAAATCAGTGAGACAAACGGCATGGGTACCCCCCCCAGTCCATTACCAGGCCCTTTGGGTCCTGTATGGATATTAAGGGGAACCCCGCACCCAAATTAAAATAAGGAAAGGCCCTATATACTCTGAACAGCAGTATACAGGCGGTGCAAACAAGACAGGGACTGTAGGTTTGTTGTTAAGTAGAATCTCTTTGTAATTTTGAACGGGTACATTTTTAACGTGTTTAGCTCCAGCCAAAAAATCTTTTTTAAGCTTTTTGGAAAACATAGGGAAGGGTTATCACCCCTGTGACATTTGTTTTGCTGTCTTTCCTCCTCTTCAGAAGATTTCACCTCACTTTTTTGTCCCAATGAAAAATGTTTTTTGAAAATTTGGGTTTTTTTGTGGAACAAGGATTGGAACGCATCAGTGGAAAGGAGAAATTGTTTTCCCATATTAACTCTTACAGGAGAGAATTTCCCTTCCTAGGGGTAGATTTCATCTCACTTCCTGTTGTCTCCTTCCGTTTGCAAGTAGGAGTCGTTTGTAAGTTAGATGTTTGAAAGTAGGGTCCTGCCCTATATACTCAGCAGAAATTTGGGCCTTAGGTGTTGCTGTGGCCACAACACTGTAAGCCCTCACAGGGCCCTGCTGTGAAATATTAGATCAAAAATTGTAATTACACGCCCCTGTTAGACAGGGGCAGAAAAATTGGGCCTTAGGCACTGATGCTGGTGCCACAACACTGCAACCCCTCACAGACACTAGTTGGAATGCAGGAACGAGCCCTGCTGCAAAGTATTACATCAAAAATTGTAATTACACGCCCCTGTTAAACAGGGGCTGAAAAATTGTGCCTTAGGCACTGGTGGTGGTGCCCAGAACCAAAAATGTTCTTACAAGCTATCAGCGTGATGATTGAGGAGGAAGAGGATAATTACTCAGGGATAGTCACTCAGCATCAGCATAGGCAGTCTTTGAAGGGATCTGAAAAAAATTATTCAGTTACATCAGCATCAGGTGCTTGGTAGCTGGTGGTGATCCAAGACTGATTCATTTTTATGAAGGTCAGCCGATCGACCGAGTCAGTGGACAGACGCACCCTGTGATCGGTTACCACGCCTCCAGCAGCACTGAATGTGCGTTCCGAAAGAACGCTGGATGCAGGACAGGCCAGTAGCTCAATTGCATACTGTGCAAGCTCTGGCCAGTGATCCATCCTCAAGACCCAGTAACCCAGAGGATTTTCGGTGGGAAAGGTGTCCAAGTCTCATCTTGCCCCTAGGTATTCCTGCACCATGTAAAACAGACGCTGGCGATGGTTGCTGGAACCGATCATACCTTGGGGCTGCGGACCAAAAAATTGTCTGAACGCATCGGTCAGACGGCCACCTTCTCCACCGCTCCTTCTTTGACTGACCGAAGCCTCAGCAACACGTTGTCCAGAAACAGGAGTTTGTAACCTCCCAGTCTCTGGGAACGCGTTGCACAGACCTTTCTGCAAGGCCTCCCGAAGATGTTTCATCCTCTGCTCCCTCTGCGATGGCAAGATAAGGTCCGCAACCTTACCCTTGTAACGTGGATCAAGGAGGGTTGCCAGCCAGTATTGGTCCTTCTCCTTGATACCACGAATACGAGGATCCTTACGCAGGCTTTGCAGGATCAGGGAGGCCATGCAGCGTAGGTTTGCTGAGGCATTCGGTCCGGAGTCCTCTGGGTCACTAAGGACAACAACGTCCGCAGCCACCTCCTCCCAGCCACGTACAAGTCCATGTGTTCCTTGGGACTGATCCCTTAAAGACTGCTGCTGATGCTGAGTGCCAGGCTCCACCTCCATACTGACACAATCTTCCTCCTCCTCCTCCTCCTCCTCGTCCTCTTCCTGTGTGATCGGCGGGCACGCAGGAACACTGTCTGGATAAAGGGGGCCTTGAGAGCTAAGGAAGTCCTCCTCTTCCTGCCTCTGTTCTGCCTCAAGTGCCCTGTCCATTATTCCACGCAGCGTGTGCTCCAACAGGTGGACAAGGGTGACAGTGTCACTGATGCATGCACTGTCAGTGCTCACCATCCTCGTGGCCTCCTCGAATGGTGACAGGACAGTGCATGCATCCCTGATCATGGCCCACTGGCGTGGGGAAAAAAAACCAAGGTCCCCTGACCCTGTCCTGGTGCCATAGTCGCACAGGTACTCATTGATGGCCCTCTGCTGCGTGTGCAGCCGCTGCAGCATGGCCAACGTTGAGTTCCACCTGGTGGGCATGTCACAGATTAGGCGGTTCTTGGGCAGGTTAAACTCCTTTTTTGGAGGTCCGTCAGCCGAGCACTGGCATTATATGACCGGCGGAAATGCACACAGACTTTCCTGGCCTGCCTCAGGGCATCCTGTAAGCCCGGGTACCTGCCCAAGAACCGCTGCACCACCAAGTTAAGGACGTGAGCCAAACAGGGCACATGGGTCAGTTGTCCCTGTCGGAGGGCAGAGAGGAGGTTGGTGCCATTGTCGCAAACCACCATTCCTGCCTTAAGTTGGCGTGGCGTCAACCACCTCTGAACCTGCCCCTGCAGAGCTGACAGAACCTCTGCCCCAGTGTGGCTCCTGTCCCCCAAGCACACCAGCTCAAGCACCGCATGGCATCTTTTGGCCTGCGTACTTGCGTAGCCCCTTGAACGCCTACGGAGCACCGCTGGTTCCGAGGAAGAGGCCATGGAGGAAGAAGAAGAGGAGGGGGTGGAGGAGAGAGGTGTGTCACAATCAGCATTTTGGAGGCGTGGTGGCGGAACAACCTCCAACACTACTGCACCTTGTCCTGCATCCTTCCCAGCTGCCAGCAGAGTCACCCAATGCGCCGTGAAACTTAAGTAACGTCCCTGTCCATGCCTGCTGGACCATGAGTCAGCGGTAATATGCACCTTACCGCTGACCGCCCTGTCCAGCGAGGCATGGACATTGCCTTCCACATGCCGGTAGAGAGCCGGAATCGCCTTCCGTGAGAAAAAGTGGCGTTTGGGTACCTGCCACTGAGGAACCGCACATTCCACAAACTCACGGAAGGGGGCAGAGTCTACCAACTGAAAAGGCAGCAGTTGAAGTGCTAGCAATTTTGCCAAGCTAGCATTCAACCGCTGGGCATGTGGATGGCTGGGAGCAAACTTCTTTCGGCGGTGCAGCAGCTGGGGCAGGGAAATTTGCCTGGTACAATCTGACGTCGGTGTACCAAAAGCAGATTGCCCACAAGTACTTGGCTGTGACACACCTAATTCTACACCTTCATTCCTCTCACTGCAGGTCTCAGAGAGGACTGAAGGTCTAGTGGGGTTGGAAATCTCAGCTGATGAGGAGCAAGGAGAGATCCTCTTTGTTCTTTGGTGTGGGTCTTTTAGATAAGCTTGCCAACGAACTGCATGGCAGGTCAACATATGTCTGGTCAAGCATGTGGTACCCAAGCGGGAGATGTTTTGGCCACGCGAGATACGCTTGAGACATATGTTGCAAATAGCAGCGGTGCGATCTGATGCACTCGTCTCAAAAAAGGCCCACACCAAAGAACTTTTTGAATAACGCGCAGAGACTGCAGCGCCCTGCACATGTGGAGCTTTGGGGTGTGATGCAGTCAATGTGCTGCCCTTAGGCTGGCCCCTGGAGGGCATCCTGCCTCGTTGGTGATGTGCCGCCTCCTCCTCCTCCTCCTCCTCCTCTCTCCTATCAGGCACCCACGTTGAGTCAGTGACCTCATCATCCCCTCCCTCCTCATCACTGGAGCAAACCTGGCAGTATGCTGCAGCAGGGGGAGCATGACTGCCAGATTGCTGTGCTTCTTGGGCACCCCCTCTGTCCGTGCTCATGTTACTGCCTTCATCGAGCTCAGTATCATCATCAGAGCCTTCCAAACGCTGGGCATCCTCCTGGAGCATGTACCCAACACTGTGGTCAAACAGTTCGAGGGAATCCTCAGGAGGACATGGTGGAGCTAGGGAAGGAGTCACTGATGACATTGAGCTGAGGGAAGAGGCCGCTGCTTTGCCAGACAAAGCACCCTGGGCATGGGTGAGAGAGGATGAGGAGGATGAGGACGGCTTGGTCATCCACTCGACCAAGTCTTCCGCATGTTGCGGCTCAACACGGCCAGCTGCCGAAAAAAAGGCCAAGCGTGTCCCATGGCCACGTGCTGATGAGGATGCACCGTCTCCACGACCAGCACTAGACACAGAGCCTGCTTGCCCTCTCTTATTGGCTTGTGACTGTCTGCCTCTCCTTCTTGGCCTTCCAGACATACTAATGGCCTGTAGCTGCACTAAGCTGGGATAGAACACCTGTAATTTTCTTCAGGTAGCTTTATATACTGTAACCAGACAAGCCTGCCTGTCAGTAGGAAGATAACAGGAACGGATCTAGCTGAACACTGAGCAGGACGCACTGCACTAAATGTAAATAGCAGGAACGGATCTAGATAAACACTGTGAGCAGGACGCACTGACTGCACTAAATGTAAATAGCAGGAACAGATCTAGCTGAACACTGTGAGCAGGACGCACTGACTGCACTAAATGTAAATAGCAGGAACGGATCTAGCTGAACACTGTGAGCAGGACGCACTGCACTAAATGTAAATAGCAGGAACAGATCTAGCTGAACACTGTGAGCAGGACGCACTGCACTAAATGTAAATAGCAGGAACAGATCTAGCTGAACACTGAGCAGGACGCACTGCACTAAATGTAAATAGCAGGAACGGATCTAGCTGAACACTGTGAGCAGGACGCACTGCACTAAATGTAAATAGCAGGAACAGATCTAGCTGAACACTGTGAGCAGGACGCACTGCACTAAATGTAAATAGCAGGAACAGATCTAGCTGAACACTGTGAGCAGGGCGCACTGCACTAAATGTAAATAGCAGGAACGGATCTAGCTGAACACTGTGAGCAGGACGCACTGACTGCACTAAATGTAAATAGCAGGAACGGATCTAGCTGAACACTGTGAGCAGGACGCACTGCACTAAATGTAAATAGCAGGAACAGATCTAGCTGAACACTGTGAGCAGGACGCACTGCACTAAATGTAAATAGCAGGAACAGATCTAGTTGAACACTGTGAGCAGGACGCACTGCACTAAATGTAAATAGCAGGAACAGATCTAGATAAACACTGTGAGCAGGACGCATGTAAATAGCAGGAACGGATCTAGCTGAACACTGTGAGCAGGACGCACTGCACTAAATGTAAATAGCAGGAACAGATCTAGCTGAACACTGTGAGCAGGACGCACTGCACTAAATGTAAATAGCAGGAACAGATCTAGCTGAACACTGTGAGCAGGACGCACTGCACTAAATGTAAATAGCAGGAACGGATCTAGCTGAACACTGTGAGCAGGACGCACTGCACTAAATGTAAATAGCAGGAACAGATCTAGCTGAACACTGTGAGCAGGACGCACTGCACTAAATGTAAATAGCAGGAACAGATCTAGCTGAACACTGTGAGCAGGGCGCACTGCACTAAATGTAAATAGCAGGAACGGATCTAGCTGAACACTGTGAGCAGGACGCACTGACTGCACTAAATGTAAATAGCAGGAACGGATCTAGCTGAACACTGTGAGCAGGACGCACTGCACTAAATGTAAATAGCAGGAACAGATCTAGCTGAACACTGTGAGCAGGACGCACTGCACTAAATGTAAATAGCAGGAACAGATCTAGCTGAACACTGTGAGCAGGACGCACTGCACTAAATGTAAATAGCAGGAACAGATCTAGCTGAACACTGTGAGCAGGACGCACTGCACTAAATGTAAATAGCAGGAACAGATCTAGCTGAACACTGTGAGCAGGACGCACTGCACTAAATGCAAATAGCAGGAACGGATCTAGCTGAACACTGTGAGCAGGACGCACTTACTGCACTAAATGTAAATAGCAGGAACGGATCTAGCTGAACACTGTGAGCAGGACGCACTGCACTAAATGTAAATAGCAGGAACGGATCTAGCTGAACACTGTGAGCAGGACGCACTGCACTAAATGTAAATAGCAGGAACGGATCTAGCTGAACACTGTGAGCAGGACGCACTGCACTAAATGTAAATAGCAGGAACGGATCTAGCTGAACACTGTGAGCAGGACGCACTGCACTAAATGTAAATAGCAGGAACGGATCTAGCTGAACACTGTGAGCAGGACGCACTGCACTAAATGTAAATAGCAGGAACAGATCTAGCTGAACACTGTGAGCAGGACGCACTGCACTAAATGTAAATAGCAGGAACGGATCTAGCTGAACACTGTGAGCAGGACGCACTGCACTAAATGTAAATAGCAGGAACAGATCTAGCCTAATCTATCTAACTCAAATCAAATGACACTGTCTGTCTCTCTCTCTATCAGCACACCGGAACACACTACACAGGGCCGCCGTGCAGGCGGCCTTATATAGTGTGGGGCGTGTACTAAATCCCCTGAGCCATAATTGGCCAAAGCCACCCTGGCTTTGGCCAATTACAGCTCTCTCTACTGACGGCGCTGTGATTGGCCAAGCATGCGGGTCATAGTGCATGCTTGGCCAATCATCAGCCAGCAATGCACTGCGATGCCGCAGTGAATTATGGGCCGTGACGCGCCACACGAATTTGGCGCGAACGGCCCATAACGTTCGCAATTCGACGGGCGGTCGAACAGCCGATGTTCGAGTCGAACATGGGTTCGACTCGAACACGAAGCTCATCCCTACTAGCCACTAACCCCCACTTAGGATTTTCAGCGCCCTTAGAGGCTTTAGCTGAACTTTAGAACACAATGTTCTTTACACGGCCTACGAGGCCAAGGTTCTTCTTTCTCTGTTCTTTTTCTGTTTCTCTCCCTACCTATGCTCTTAAACTTACCCTACAACTCAATCCTAACGGAGGTTTCTTTTCTACTTCTTCTCACCCCTCCCCCACCCTCCTGGAGACAGCGAGCCTCTCCCTTGTTTTAGTGTACCGGATTATCAAATCCTTTTCCCCATGGCAGTGCAGACCCCCTTGAAAGTCTCCTCTTTAAACTGCAGGGGTTTTAACACCCCAGAGAAACGGAGGCAAATCTTATATCATTTTCACAAAAACCGTACCCAAATTCTACTCCTGCAGGAAACTCATTTTAGGTCAGACAACATCCCTCAGCTCCTCCATAAGCAATATCCCACTTGGTTCCATAGCACCAACCCCACAGCGAAATCGAAAGGGGTTTCGATCGCCTTTCATGTCTCGTTCACACCAGATGTGCTAGACACCCTCATTGACCCTCTAGGGAGATATGTTTTCTTAAAACTTTCATATATGAATATGATCTATACTATAATTAATGTTTACTCTCCAAACCAGGATCAACTGCAATTCCTCACCAAGGTGTCTACTCGCCTGAAAAGATTTAGCACGGTCAACATGATCCTGGGAGGAGACCTCAATGCCGCTCTGATACCACGCCTTGACACCTCAATGGGTAAGTCCTCAATCTCCCCGGCTTCCCTGACCAAAATGCGTGCAATTCTCACAGATTTATCTTTGGTGGATGTTTGGAGGACACTGCATCCCTCCACTAAAGATTTCACATACTACTCCCCAGCACACTCCACCTACAGTAGATTAGACTATATTTTCATCTCCCAATCCTTGCTGGATTTCTCACCCACCGCTTCGATAGGCCTCACTTTGTGGTCTGACCACGCCCCCATACACATGAATCTAGGAAGCATACCAACACAAAAAAAGAGAAATACGTGGAGATTAAATGACAATCTGCTCTCGGACTCAGTTTGCACCCAGGACATCACACAAGCCATCAAACACTTTGTCGCGGACCATGCCAGCGACAACACTAACCCACTGATGAAATGGGAGGCCCTCAAATGTGTCATTAGGGGGAAACTTATCCAACACGGCTCGAGACTAAAACGCGCGCGAACAGCAGACACCACACGCCTTCTGTCCCTAATAGCCACCTTAGAGGCAGACCATAAACGATCCCCCGATGAAAAAATTCAACTAGAACTCACAAACGCTAGGAGAGACCTCTTGCAAATCTTTACACAACGCTCACTGATAGCGAGAGATAGAGGGCGATTTGCCCACTACTCACAAGCGAATCAGTGCGGCAGACATCTTGCGCAGACTCTGCAACCCAGACAGGCCCGGAGACCTATCCCCTGTATTAATTCACCCAATAAAGGCAAAATAATAAATAACTCCTCCCATAGTAGAAGAATTCCGTCAATACTATGACACCCTATATAATCTCAAGCCCCAGACACCATTACCCAAAGACCAAACAGACTCTCCAACTCAATCACTGTCCTCATATATCCAGGAAACTGCTCTCCCCACCATCCCGGCATCTGAAGCAGAAGACTTGGAATTCCCCCTGACCGACTCTGAATTCCAATTCGCCATTAAAAATCTAAAGAATGGTAAAAGCACAGGTCTAGATGGATTCTCCTCACGTTTCTATAAGACATTTGCACCTTTGTTATCCCCCCTGATGGCCAAAGCATTCAACGCTATAGATGAAAACTTATCTCCCTCCCATACCTTATTACAAGCCCAAATAGTAGTCATCCCAAAACCAGGCAAGGACACCTCTTTATGCTCTAACTACAGGCCTATATCCCTACTAAATATAGATCTTAAACTATATGCTAAGATTCTAGCGAACTGTATCTCTCCTCTTTTACCAAATCTAATACATAGAGATCAAGTGGGCTTTGTCCCTGGACGTGAAGCTAGGGACAATACCACTAAAACTATCCACCTCGTGGCATATGCCCACCGTAACCACATACCGACCTGCCTTCTCTCCTGTGACGCGGAGAAGGCCTTTGATAGGGTCAGTTGGCCCTTTCTTCGGGCTACCCTCTCTCAAATAGGACTAAGACCCAGGATGCTAGCCCACATCATGTCACTTTATTCTAAACCCTCAGCCACAATTTTAGTTAATGGAACTCAATCAGAGAAACTCACTATTTCAAACGGCACGAGACAAGGCTGTCCCCTCTCCCCCCTCCTATTTGCCTTAGTAATTGAACATCTAGCCCAAGCCATTAGAGCCAATCCAGATATACGAGGGATACAGACCCCGTCCTCACAATGTAAACTTTCCCTCTACGCAGACGACTTGCTCCTCTATGTAACCAATCCCCATATTAGTATACCATCCATACTGGCCGAGATCAACCGATTCGGTGGTCTCAGTAACTACAAATTGAATATTTCTAAAACAGAAGCACTGAACATATCCCTTCCTCAGCCGACCCTCTCCTCTCTTAAGGCTAATTTCACATTCCAATGGCAACCAAAATCTATCTCATACCTAGGCACGGCCATCCCAAGCCGCGCCTCCGAACTATACGCCCTAAACTACAGTCCACTTCTCACGAAACTCAGACGCCTCACTGATAGCCGAGGAGACCTACCAATATCTTGGTTTGGCCGCATGAACGTATTGAAAATGGATATACTCCCTAAATTATTATATTTATTTCAAGCCCTCCCAATAGCTCTGCCAGCTGCCTTCTTCCGTACTCTTCGTTCTATGGCCATACGATTTGTGTGGAGGGGAAACCATCCCAGACTGAAACACAAACTTCTATGTACCCCCATTACCAAAGGTGGTACAAGCCTCCCAGATTTTGAAATCTACCATACAGCAGCAGTGGTTTCCCGTTTACTGGAACGGTTTCCTCGCCCACTAATTAAAGCTTCCACTTTAGTGGAACAGGATTTATCTTCAATTGACCTCCGGGCTCTGCCTTGGGGCTATGAACGGACTCATAGATCTCTTACTAGCCTGTCTCCATTGACCAAAGATGCACTGTTAATCTGGTACCGCAGAAAAGAAAGATACTCACTTTCCACTGAACCAAGTCCCCTTACCCCCCTATTTGACAACCCAGCTCTCCCAGAAGGCGGCTCAATACAGGTCATAGACGGCCATAATAGAGACACCTGGCCCACGGCACGACAATTTGTCAATAGCACACTAGGTACATTTACGTCGAGATCAAACACCACATCGCCCAACGTAACATGGTTAACACAACTACACTTAACAGCCTACTGCAAAAAACTACATGACTCCAAACAGATTCACAGACCTTTGACTGGCTTTGAACAATTATGCACATTCACAGAAACCCCCCGTCACACCCTCTCATTGATATACAAACTGATTATAGAACATACCCACGATACCTTACCCAACTACACTAAAGCTTGGTCAGAGGAACTTGGGAGGGAAATTACCGAAGCTGAATGGGGTAAAGCTTTTATTTTCACCCATAAATCAGCCATCTCATGCTACACCAAGGAAAAAAATTACAAGGTTCTATCAAGATGGTATCGAGTGCCTACGAATCTCAGGATCATGTTCCCATCAACCACTGACACCTGCTGGAGATGTAACTCTGCGAAGGGTACGTATAGCCACATTTGGTGGGAATGCGATGTGATAGGTCCGTTTTGGACCCAAATCTTCCAAATCTATACAGAAATTTACGATAAACCACTCACTCCCTCTCCATTCATTGCTCTCCTATCAATACTACCTGGCAAAATCAAGTCACAAAAACACAATCTCTTAAAATTTTTTCTCAGCAGTGGTAGACAATTAATTGCCAGACACTGGAAATCCACTACTCCCCCATCTCTTTTAGAGTGGGTAAGCGAACTAAATAATACCATGCTTATGGAGGAGATGCAAGCCGGAGCCATAGACAAATACGCAAAATTCTCATTTATATGGAGCATATGGAGGCATTACTCCACCTCAGATAAGCTAAAAAATAGACTCACAGCTATGAAGGCACCCGGCCAAGCTACACACCCTGCTAGCTCCACACAACCAACCCAACACTAAATACCCCGACTCCCGAGGAGGCTCGCTGTCCCCCCTCCCCCCTCCCCCCCCTTCCCCCATCCTACCTACCTTGCCTGTCCTCCCCCCCTGTTCCTCCCCCCACCTCTTTTCCTCCCGCTACCTGCTATTTCTACTCTTTTCTTGGTTCTTAAACCCCTCTATTGGGCTATATTGTGTCATGATTTTATTTTTTACCTATAGTATTCTGCTCTTTAACATCAATCTTCTCGCAACCTCCAACAGACTGGCCGAATGCCAAATGTTTATACGCTGTTGGTATTCAGATTACTTGTCTACCCATTCCGAGTCCCTAGACACCTGGGCGCAGCAGGATCCCATGGGGGCGTCCAGGTCTCGGGAACCTTAGTTAACAGGACTACCAACACAAGTTCCGATAGTTGTTGAGACAACACACTATGTTAATATTGGAAATAGAATACATGACATTGTATTGATTTGCCCATGTATGTTTCTTTATTACTGAATCAGTTTGCCCGATGTCGGGCACCTGATCTTATTCATGTTTTCATTGTCCATTTGGAAAATTGTTTCATATACAATAAAAACTTATTGAACCTAAAGAATTGGGTCAGTGGACCCATATGACCCCAACTCAATCTTTTTAGTAATGCCCATGTTGAGGGATAGGCGCAAAAAAGTCTTAAATTCGGAAACCGTGATCTGTTTCCATTCAAATTGTCTGGCAAGGTTTGCATTTGGGTTTGCGGCGATAAATTGATTGGCATATAAATTGCTTTGGTCCCCAATAGATCCATACAGATCTTTCATGAAAAACAGCTAAAAAAACCCAAGGGGAGTTCAATCTGTTGTTTCCCCCTGAATTCCAGGATAACCAGTGAATGGGGGAAGTACGGGTGCTTTAGAATCTGTGGGCTCCCAATAAGGGTTTGCACTATGGGCTCTACGGACCTGTCTTTGAATTCTTGATGGCTGCGGGACACTACTTGTGCTAGCCACCGCACCAGCTTGAACTGCACTTATGGGAGTCGCCACATCACCAAGTGTTACTGCAGTGCTTGTTTGTCTATGACCAGGATGTATTAGGTTGCTGGTGCTCACCAGTTCACCAGAAGGTAGAGTGGTGCTAGTACTGGCACTCTGCTGTATACGGGAATTGTGCGATTGTAGCACCTCAGCAAACTGGGAACAGAGTAGGGACCTCTACTCTGTCATCAGAGCTATGTGTCAGGGTGCTGCTGCTCTCCACAGGTTCGTATACTGACCCTGATTCTGACAGTGAAGACTCCCCATCACTCTCATCTATCATGCTCAGTATCCTGTAGGCCTCTTCAATAATGTACCTTTCGTTTGACATTTTGGCCAATAAATTTATAGGTTGTCAAGGGCTATTTAAACCGCTAGAAAAATGTTTTACCTGCTAGCGCTAGCAGAGATCAGGCCTGACTGCTAATAGCAGTAAACAAATACTCTTGCGCACAAGTGTGTTTGATCAAGGTATCTATAGTTCAAGATGGATAATATCTCTGGCCTTGCTGCCCTCCAGAATGGGGGTATCCTAGCAGTCAAAAAGAGAATAAAGAAATGAGGGCGTACCGGCCTTGTGCATCATCCTTAGATACGTTTATTAAAAAAAAAAATTAAAAACTACTCACAAGCATATGAAAGAAACTGCAATGTAAAAGCCTTTCAAATGATGGCAATTGGTCCGATAGCCACAGTCTCCAGACGATGAAGGAGAGAACATGAGGACCACTGCTGTCTGACGCATTTAGAAGAATTACCTTCTTCCTCAGAGACCTCCTTCAACTTCTTATATATGTGTGCATACATAGGACACCTCCCAGAGAGGCTCAGGTGCCCCACCCACTACTGTGGGCGGTCCACTAGAGGGGCAGTGCCAGAGTGACAGCCAAAGAATAACACCAAATTTCCACCATGTAGTACAGGTCAAATTATAGTCACCCAGGTCATATTATAGTCATTATAGTCCTACAGGTCATATTATAGTCCCACTTATAGCTCAACATCAATAATCCCCATAGCCAGCACAGGAATTAGTCAGGTGGAATATAAAATACCTGACACCCGTCAACAAGCGGACAACAGTGTAGCATGGTACCTGCAAAAGTCCATATCCCACCACACCGGAGCGCCAGTACATGCCCAAATCCGCCACCATTGTGCACGGTGACTGTCACACTGATGGTGTCTCATCCTCGTGACCAGGCTAGTGTCTGGAACGCAAGCCATGGTGTTTGCGTTCCAGGATAGGACAGGAAGTGCGGTCCAAACGTCACTTCCTGTTCGCCCACCATCATGCGAAGCTGACGTCGGCTGCTGTAGATTATGTCCATCATTTTAGTGTAGACATCCCATGGAGGAAAGAGCAGACACGTCTGCCGTTCCTCTATTACACATAAAAATGTGTGTGTGTATATGTGTATGTGTATATACAGTGGCTTGCGAAAGTATTCGGCCCCCTTGAACTTTTCAACCTTTTGCCACATTTCAGGCTTCAAACATAAAGATATAACATTTTTATCTTTTTGTGAAGAATCACCAACAAGTGGGACACAATTGTGAAGTGGAACGAAATCTTTTGGATTTTTTAAACTTTTTTAACTAATAAAAAAATGAAAAGTGGGGCGTGCAAAATTATTCGGCCCCCTTGCGTTAATACTTTGTAGAGCCACCTTTTGCTGCGATTACAGCTGCAAGTCGCTTGGGGTATGTCTCTATCAGTTTTGCACATCGAGAGACTGAAATTCTTGCCCATTCTTCCTTGCAAAACAGCTCAAGCTCAGTGAGGTTGGATGGAGAGTGTTTGTGAACAGCAGTTTTCAGCTCTTTCCACAGATTCTCGATTGGATTCAGGTCTGGACTTTGACTTGGCCATTCTAACACCTGGATACGTTTATTTGTGAACCATTCCTTTGTAGATTTTGCTGTATGTTTGGGATCATTGTCTTGTTGGAAGATAAATCTCCGTCCCAGTTTCAGGTCTTTTGCAGACTCCAACAGGTTTTCATCCAGAATGGTGCTGTATTTGGCTGCATCCATCTTCCCCTCAATTTTAACCATCTTCCCTGTCCCTGCTGAAGAAAAGCAGGCCCAAACCATGATGCTGCCACCACCATGTTTGACAGTGGGGATGGTGTGTTGAGTGTGATGAGCTGTGTTGCTTTTACGCCAAACATATCGTTTTGCATTGTGGCCAAAAAGTTCGATTTTGGTTTCATCGGACCAGAGCACCTTCTTCCACATGTTTGGTGTGTCTCCCAGGTGGCTTGTGGCAAACTTTAGACGAGACTTTTTATGGATATCTTTGAGAAATGGCTTTCTTCTTGCCACTCTTCCATAAAGGCCAGATTTGTGCAGTGTACTACTGATTGTTGTCCTATGGACAGACTCTCCCACCTCAGCTGTAGTTCTCTGCAGTTCATCCAGAGTGATCATGGGCCTCTTGGCTGCATCTCTGATCAGTCTTCTCCTTGTCTGAGCTGAAAGTTTAGAGGGACAGCCAGGTCTTGGTAGATTTGCAGTAGTCTGATACTCCTTCCATTTCAAAATGATCGCTTGCACAGTGCTCCTTGGGATGTTTAAAGCTTGGGAAATCTTGTTGTATCCAAATCCGGCTTTAAACTTCTCCACAACAGTATTACGGACCTGCCTGGTGTGTTCCTTGGTCTTCATGATGCTCTCTGCGCTTTCAACAGAACCCTGAGACTATCACAGAGCAGGTGCATTTATACAGAGACTTGATTACACACAGGTGGATTCTATTTATCACCATCAGTCATTTAGGACAACATTGGATCATTCAGAGATCCTCGCTGAACTTCTGGAGTGAGTTTGCTGCACTGAAAGTAAAGGGGCCGATTAATTTTGCACGCACCACTTTTCAGTTTTTTAATTGCTAAAAAAGTTTAAAATATCCAATAGATTTCGTTCCACTTCACAATTGTGTCCCACTTGTTGGTGATTCTTCACAAAAAATTAAAATTTTATATCTTTATGTTTGAAGCGTGGCAAAAGGTTGAAAAGTTCAAGGGGGCCGAATACTTTCGCAAGCCACTGTATATATATATATATATGTATGTATGTATGTATGTATGTGTGTATGTATATGTATGTATATGTGTATATGTGTATGTATGTATGTATGTATGTATGTATGTGTATATATATATATATATATAATGTATGTATGTATGTATGTATGTATGTGTGTGTGTATGTGTATATATATATATATATATGTGTATATATATGTATATATATATATATATATATATATATATATATATATATATATGGAAGGGGAAAAAACAGGGCAATTCTTGGTCCTATTGTCCCCCACTCAATATGGAGTGAGTGCATGAATCTATCCATTATGCATATAGGGAGTGGCGAGGAGAGAGGTGGCGCCACTGATATACAGTAATAGTAGGCATGAGCAACTGGCGACGTAAATAAGTCCACACAAACTGAAGTTATTAAAGACTTGATTTGTATCTTTTCACCATTTTTGAGTTAATAAATTCCTTAACTGTGGGAACAAAGGGGCACACTTTGCAGTGGCCACAATAAACTGATCTCATAATCTGGTTAGGAAAATAGCTGGTCTAACTATCACTAAAGACACACCTTCTGCGAGCCTAGACATTGAGGCATTGTGTAGTTATATTCAACATCAGTTGGGATTACATGCATGCTCATTCTTCCTATAAATTACTGAAAGGGACTTTCAGCAGCATAATGTGTTTGAAATCTATTCTAAAACATATTTACTTTCTTTATCGTACATTATAGGACACAGAGCCTCAAGTAATTACTTGGTGGGTTATGGGCCTACCTTCAGGTGTTGACACTGGTATAACCAACACAGGAAGTTGACTCCCCTATATAACCCCTCCTTCCAGGAGTCCTCAGTTATTTCGCCAGTGTCTAAGGTGTTGGTCACGAGTGAAGATGTGCCCTGAGGAGCTCCAGGGAGGGATAAATGCTGGATTTAAAAAAACCTCCAATCAGATCCATCCTCGCCATAGGATGGTACCCGGGCCTCGCATTGAAGAACGAGGTTTTGCCTGTAAGCTTCTCTTTGAGAGCTGGACCCTAGGAACCAGGACTCTTTTTGGTTTTTCATATTATATAAAGTTGTTCCTGAGGGGTGCTATACATGGTCCAAAGGAGCGGAACCCCTTTAAAAAGGGCCCCAGTCTTTGAAGGTTTAACTACGCTGCCCGCCGTGATGGGTGAAGGTTGGATCTGTCTGTTAAATCAGCAGTATCCTGCAGCGAGGATAAGGTAAGGGGAGAAGCCTAGGAACTGTAAAAAGTCCTATGCCCTTTTCTCCAAAAAATACACATATATATATATATATATATATATATATATATATATATATATATATAATTACCGTTCAAAAGTTTGGGGTCACATTGAAATGTCCTTATTTTTGAAGGAAAAGCACTGTACTTTTAAATGAAGCTAACTTTAAACTAGTCCTAACTTTAAACAAATATACTCTATACATTGCTAATGTGGTAAATGACTATTCTAACTGCAAATGTCTAGTTTTTGGTGCAATATCTACATAGGTGTATAGAGGCCCATTTCCAGCAACTATCACTCCAGTGTTCTAATGGTACAATGTGTTTGCTCATTGGCTCAGAAGGCTAATTGATGATTAGCAAACCCTTGTGCAATCATGTTCACACATCTAAAAACAGTCTAGCTCCTTCCAGAAGCTACAAAACTGACCTTCCTGTGAGCAGATTGAGTTTCTGGAGCATCACATTTGTGGGGTCAATTAAACGCTCAAAATGGCCAGAAAAAGAGAACTTTCATCTGAAACTCGACAGTCTATTCTTGTTCTTAGAAATGAAGGCTATTCCATGCGAGAAATTGCAAAGAAATTGAAGATTTCCTACAACGGTGTGTACTACTCCCTTCAGAGGACAGCACAAACAGGCTCTAACCAGAGTAGAAAAAGAAGTGGGAGGCCGCGTTGCACAACTAAGCAAGAAGATAAGCACATTAGAGTCTCTAGTTTGAGAAACAGACGCCTCACAGGTCCCCAACTGGCATCTTCATTAAATAGTACCCGCAAAACACCAGTGTCAACATCTACAGTGAAGAGGCGGCTGCGGGATTTTGGGCTTCAGGGCAGAGTGGCAAAGAAAAAGCCATATCTGAGACTGGCCAATAAAAGAAAAAGATTAAGATGGGCAAAAGAACACAGACATTGGACAGAGGAAGACTGGAAAAAAGTGTTGTGGACGGATGAATCCAAGTTTGAGGTGTTTGGATCACAAAGAAGAACGTTTGTGAGACGCAGAACAAATGAAAAGATGCTGGAAGAATGCCTGACGCCATTTGTTAAGCATGGTGGAGGTAATGTGATGGTCTGGGGTTGCTTTGGTGCTGGTAAGGTGGGAGCTTTGTACAGGGTAAAAGGGATTCTGAATAAGGAAGGCTATCACTCCATTTTGCAACGCCATGCCATACCCAGTGGACAGCGCTTGATTGGAGCCAATTTCATCCTACAACAGGACAATGACCCTAAACACACCTCCAAATTGTGCAAGAACTATTTACAGCAGAAGCAGGCAGCTGGTATTCTATCGGTAATGGAGTGGCCAGCACAGTCACCAGATCTGAACCCCATTGAGCTGTTGTGGGAGCAGCTTGACCGTATGGTACGCCAGAAGTGCCCATCCAACCAATCCAACTTGTGGGAGCTGCTTCTAGAAGCGTGGGGTGCAATTTCTCCAGCTTACCTCAATAAATTAACAGCTAGAATGCCAAAGGTGTGCAATGCTGTAATTGCTGCAAAAGGAGGATTCTTTGATGAAAGCAAAGTTTGATGTAAAAACAATGTTATTTCAAATACAAATCATTATTTCTAACCTTGTCAATGTCTTGACTCTATTTTCTATTCATTTCACAACGTATGGTGGTGAATAAGTGTGACTTTTCATGGAAAACACAAAATTGTTTGGGTGACCCCAAACTTTTGAACGGTAGTGTGTGTGTATATATATATATATATATATATATATATATAGTAAAAATGTATAACTGTATGCCTTTAAAATGTCTCCTCTAGAGGAAGTATATTACACTTGCCTAGTAAGATGCCTTTTTCAGCAGCTCTGTGTCTGGCTATAGCAGCGGGTGTGGTCTCTGCAGCCAGAGGGGAGTTCTTAATTGAACAGATGGTGTTCCTCTTTTGAGGGATCTAAAATGGTTACAGCAGTAGTTTATGAACATACAAAACCAGCCATTTGCATTTTTTTTTGTATAAAGTAGTCTTCCTTTAAAACTAGGAGCTTAACAAACACTGCTGATAAAAATTCCCCTCCCCCTCCCCTCTCCTCCTGGAGAGGTGCGGTAACAGCTGACACTTATGTGTAATCAGGTTCTCACCTGAGGTTTAACACAGACGCTCTTAGTTCATATGCTGAAGACAGAGGTCTGTCACACTAATGCCCCGTACACATGATCGGACATTGATCAGACATTCCGACAACAAAATCCATGGATTTTTTCCGACGGATGTTGGCTCAAACTTGTTTTGCGTACACGCGGTGACATACACCACGTACAACGAGACTAGAAAAGGCCAGTTCAGAACCAAGTGCGGCACCCTTTGGGCTCCTTTTGCTAATCTCGAGTTAGTAAAAGTTTGATGAGAGACGATTCGCGCTTTTTCAGACTAGTGGTTTTCAGATCGTTTTCTGCTGTTCAGTTTGTGCTTGTGGGTTTGTATCTGCTCTTCAGTGCGTGCAGCGAGTACCATTGACTTGTCATTGTGTTCTTGTTCGTTCCTGTTTTTCAGGTCGCTCTTCACAGGCCTTGCTGTTCTTCAGTGTGTTCTGTTACTTCGTTCTGAGCAGCCGACCGTTTTCTAGCCATGTTGCGTATACGTACTCCTCGTAGAGTTCGTGCTGCGCGGGGGCTTGGTGTTGGGGTCCTGACCTTGACACAAGTCCAGTCCATGAACAGGGTGGGGAGGAGTTCATGGACCAAGAATTGGTTGCTTCAGCGTGACCAGTTCTGTCATATGCCTTTGCTCCGTGAGATCCGTGAGAATAATCCTGATGATTTCAGGAACTTTCTCCGGATGACGGACCCCGTATTTCACCGTTTGTTGGCTTTGCTGACCCCCTATATCAGCAGGCAGGATACCTGCATGAGGCAAGCCATCACTCCAGAGCAGAGGCTAGTCGCCACCCTGCGGAGAAGCCTGCAGGACTTGAAGTTCTCGACAGGCATCTCCCCCCAGGCTCTGGAGATCATTATCCCAGAGACCTGTTCTGCCATCATACAGGTCCTGCAGAAGGAGTATATTAAGGTAAGATTTTTATCCTTTAATATCACATTTTATTGTATATAATGTTTAATAATATATTTTATTTCTTTCCTCATTCCCTAATTACCATGAGTGGAATATGCTGTGAATGTCCCCTTTGTCCTCATGCATGCTGGATTTTTATGTACTTATTTTTTTTGTCCTTCATACATATTTGCCTTCACTTACCTCCCCAGCATGCTCTCCTGGCCCTATATTCACCTCATGTAGTCACTTAACAATGTATTTTGTCAGCTCCATAGTAGTGCTTTACCCCAAACACCCCCTAAAATGTGTTGAAATGTGATTTGTGCTTTAAATTCAGGTAGAGTGCCAGAGGCTTTTTTTGGGGGTCCCCAAATCATTTGGAACCCTCCCTCCCCCCAACTGCTAAGTCAGCTGATAACAATTCTCTATCTATCCTCAATCATCTATCTGGTTACTTTGCCAAACCCATACACACTATACCCATCTCTTTTGTGCTCAGATTTATGGATGAATTCCCCAAAGCATGTAGTGCAAGGGCCTGCCTGTATACTTTCAAATGGTACTGTTTCAAGTTTGGGTATCGTATTATTATCTTGATAGGTAATAGCAGAATGTCCAAATGTGCTCAAATGTGTACAATGTGTATTTATATCTTTGTATTATGACACTTCTTACCTGTCCAGTGGGCTGTCAATAGTGTAACTAAGGAGGGGCTGTTCCAAGTAATACACATTATTTAGGAATTCATCTCTCAATGAAGTGGAGAGGGTTACCTGTCCAAGAGCTCCCCCCCTTTAATGTTACCTTATACTTTGGTCTTTAAAAATTCCCATAAATAAATGTTATCTTGATGTTGGCCAAGAATGTTTGTGTCTAATCTGCTTTCCATGTTTATGTGCAAAAAGACGAATTTTTTTTGTTTTCCTCAACAGTTTCCTTCCACGCCACGGTAATGGCAGACTGTGGCCTCCCACTTTGCCCAGCAGTGGGACTTTCCTAACGGAGGGGCAATTGATGGGAAACATGTCCACATCATCCCACCACCCAACTCTGGGTCGTACTATTATAATTATAAGGGGTTCAATAGTATTGTGATGTTGGCGGTGGTGTCAGCTACTTATGAATTTCTGTATGTGGACGTGGGGAAGAATGGCCAGATGTCCGATGCTGGAGTCATCGCCCAGACGGAGTTCTACAGGCGTCTCCAGACTGGCAGCTTGGACTTACCACCTCCAGAAGACAATGTGGAAGGACTCCCATTCGTCTTCGTTGCGGAGGAAGCTTTTGCACTGGGGGACCATCTTATGCGGCCATTCCCGATGTGGACCCTCACCCCGGACCAGAGGGTTTTTAATTACTGGCTGGCCAGAGCCAGAAGAGTGGTGGAGAACACGTTTGGAATCGTGGCCAGCCGGTTCCGCCTATTTCTTACACCAATACATATGGCGGAGTACAAACTGAATCACATTATCCTGGCGTGCTGTGTTCTACACAACTTTTTACGGCAACATTCTGCCAACTATGCTGGCTCAGTTGGGCCTGAGGCCGGGATTCAAAATGAACCAACCCTGATGGCGCTTGAAAGTGGCCGTCCTGGCTTGCCCCCCCTGAGTGCCCGTGATGTCCGGCTAAGATACCTTGAATTCTTTGCGGGCAGGAGGGCTATCAATATGCCAGACAATGTGTAAAACCTTTTTCAAGTAATAAAAAAACAAAATAAGCAAATCTTTGGTGACATTTACTGCTTTACTGTGTTTGTTTTAGCTGACCCTGACAGAAATGTAGGGAGTCCTGAAAATGGCGTGATTGTGTAACCTTACAAAGCACAATAGGGTGTTATTTACTAAAGGCAAAGACACTTTGCACTATAAGTGCACTTGAAACTGCACTTGTAGTGCAAAGTGGATTTGCCCTTAGGAAATAACACCCATTGTCACAGAAAGCAACAATTAGAGCACCCCAAAAGTATTGTAGCATTGAGACAATAATCCACACATTCTTGATTAACAATCTATTTAATACCTGCACAATCACATGTGCATTTAGAAAAGGTTTTTAAAACAACCAACATGTTTGTTGTATAACAATTTTTGGGGTCACATTAGAAAAAGTAGAAATGTCCATTTAACCACTTAAGGACCGCCTCACACCGATGTACGTCGGCAAGGCAGCACGGGCAGGCAAAATCACGTACATACACGTGATTTGCCTCCCGCGGGTGGGGGGTCCGATAGGACCCCCCCCCCGGTGCCCGAGGCGGTCCTCTTTTGTCCCCCAGGCGATCGGAGGTGAGGGGGAGGCCATCCGTTCGTGGCCCCCCCTCGCGATCGCCGCCGGCCAATGGGAACATTCCTTTGCTGCTGTATGCTAAACAGCAGCAAAGGAAATGATGTCATCTCCCCTCGGCTCGGTATTTTCCGTTCCGGCGCCGAGGAGAGAAGACATCAATGTGAGTGCACAAACACTACACACACAGTAGAACATGCCAGGCACACAACACCCCGATCCCCCAATCACCCCCCCTGTCACAAACTGACACCAAGCAGTTTTTTTCTGATTACTGCATGGTGTCAGTTTGTGACAGTTACTGTGGTGGGACAGTTACTGTTAGCCCCCTTTTAGGTCTAGGGTACCCCCCTAACCCCCCCTAATAAAGTTTTAACCCCTTGATCACCCCCCATCACCAGTGTCACTAAGCGATCATTTTTCTGATCGCTGTATTGGTGTCGCTGGTGACGCTAGTTAGGGAGGTAAATATTTAGGTTTGCCGTCAGCGTTTTATAGCGACAGGGACCCCCATATACTACCTAATAAATGTTTTAACCCCTTGATTGCCCCTAGTTAACCCTTTCACCACTGATCACCGTATAACTGTTATGGGTGACGCTGGTATAGTTTATTTTTTATAGTGTCAGGGCACCCGCCGTTTATTACCGAATAAAGGTTTAGCCCCCTGATCGCCCGGCGGTGATATGCGTCGCCCCAGGCAGCGTCAGATTAGCGCCAGTACCGCTAACACCCACGCACGCAGCATACGCCTCCCTTAGTGGTATAGTATCTGAACTGATCAATATCTGATCCGATCAGATCGATACTAGCGTCCCCAGCAGTTTAGGGTTCCCAAAAACGCAGTGTTAGCGGGATCAGCCCAGATACCTGCTAGCACCTGCGTTTTGCCCCTCCGCCCGGCCCAGCCCACCCAAGTGCAGTATCGTTCGATCACTGTCACTTACAAAACACTAAACACATAACTGCAGCGTTCGCAGAGTCAGGCCTGATCCTTGCGATCGCTAACAGTTTTTTTGGTAGCATTTTGGTGAACTGGCAAGCACCAGCCCCAAGCAGCGTCAGGTTAGCGCCAGTACCGCTAACACCCACGCACGCACCGTATACCTCCCTTAGTGGTATAGTATCTGAACGGATCAATTTCTGATCCGATCAGATCTATACTAGCGTCCCCAGCAGTTTAGGGTTCCCAAAAACGCAGTGTTACCGGGATCAGCCCAGATACCTGCTAGCACCTGCGTTTTGCCCCTCCGCCCGGCCTAGCCCACCCAAGTGCAGTATCGATTGATCACTGTCACTTACAAAACACTAGACGCATAACTGCAGCGTTCGCAGAGTCAGGCCTGATCCCTGCGATCGCTAACAGTTTTTTTGGTAGCGTCTTGGTGAACTGGCAAGCACCAGCGGCCTAGTACACCCCGGTTGTAGTCAAACCAGCACTGCAGTAACACTTGGTGATGTAGCGAGTCCCATAAGTGCAGTTCAAGCTGGTGAGGTGGCAAGCACAAGTAGTGTCCCGCTGCCACCAAAAAGACAAACACAGGCCCTTTGTGCCCATAGTGCCCTTCCTGCTGCATTCGCCAATCCTAATTGGGAACCCACCGCTTCTGCAGCGCCCGTACTTCCCCCATTCACATCCCCAGCCAAATGCAGTCAGCTGCATGAGAGGCATTTTCTTTATGTCCTCCCGAGTACCCCTACCCAACGAACCCCCCCCAAAATAGATGTGTCTGCAGCAAGCGCGGATATAGGCGTGACACCCGCTATTATTGTCCCACCTGTCCTGACAATCCTGGTCTTTGCATTGGTGAATGTTTTGAACGCTACTATTCACTAGTTGAGTATTAGCGTAGGGTACAGCATTGCACAGACTAGGCACACTTTCACAGGGTCTCCCAAGATGCCGTCGCATTTTGCGAGACCCGAACCTGGAATATAAAAAAATAGTTGTCGTTTTTATTGTTCTCTCTCTCTATTCTCTCTCTCTCTCTATTGTTCTGCTCTTTTTTACTGTATTCTTTTCTGCAATGTTTTATTGTTATTATGTTTTATCATGTTTGTTTTTCAGGTATGCAATTTTTTATACTTTACCGTTTACTGTGTTTTATTGTTAAACATTTTTTTGTCTTCAGGTACACCATTCACGACTTTGAGTGGTTATACCAGAATGATGCCTGCAGGTTTAGGTATCATCTTGGTATCATTCTTTTCAGCCAGCGGTCGGCTTTCATGTAAAAGCAATCCTAGTGGCTAATTAGCCTCTAGACTGCTTTTACAAGCTGTGGGAGGGAATGCCCCCCCCCACCGTCTTCCGTGTTTTTCCCTGGCTCTCCTGTCTCAACAGGGAACCTGAGAATGCAGCCGGTGATTCAGCCAGCTGACCATAGAGCTGATCAGAGACCAGAGTGGCTCCAAACATCTCTATGGCCTAAGAAACCGGAAGCTACGAGCATTTCATGACTTAAAGTTCGCCGGATGTAAACAGCGCCATTGGGAAAGCATTTTATCACACCGATCTTGGTGTGGTCAGATGCTTTGAGGGCAGAGGAGAGATCTAGGGTCTAATAGACCCCAATTTTTTCAAAAAAGAGTACCTGTCACTACCTATTGCTATCATAGGATATTTACATTCCCTGAGATAACAATAAAAATGATTAAAAAAAATAAAAATGAAAGGAACAGTTTAAAAATAAGATAAAAAAGCAAAAAAATGATAAAGAAAAAAAAAAAGAACGCAAGCGGTGGTCTGTCGTCAAACGTAAACAGCAATTGCACCATGCATGTGAGGTATCACCGCGAAGGTCAGATCGAGGGCAGTAATTTTAGCAGTAGACCTCCTCTGTAAATCTAAAGTGGTAACCTGTAAAGGCTTTTAAAAATGTATTTAGTTTGTCGCCACTGCACGTTTGTGCGCAATTGTAAAGCATGTCATGTTTTGTATCCATGTACTCGGCCTAAGATCATCTTTTTTATTTCATCAAACATTTGGGCAATATAGTGTCTTTTAGTGCATTAAAATTTAAAAAAGTGTGTTTTTTCCCAAAAAAATGCGTTTGAAAAATCTCTGCGCAAATACTGTGTGAAAAAAAAAATGAAACACCCACCATTTTAATCTGTAGGGCATTTGCTTTAAAAAAATATATAATGTTTGGGGGTTCAAAGTAATTTTCTTGCAAAAAAAAAAACATGTAAACAAAAAGTGTCAGAAAGGGCTTTGTCTTCAAGTGGTTAGAAGAGTGGGTGATGTGTGACATAAGCTTCTAGATGTTGTGCATAAAATGCCAGGACAGTTCAAAACCCCCCCCAAATGACCCCATTTTGGAAAGTAGACACCCCAAGCTATTTGCTGAGAGTCATGTCGAGTCCATGGAATATTTTATATTGTGACACAAGTTGCGGGAAAGAGACAATTTTTTAATTTTTTTTGCACAAAGTTGTCACTAAATGATATATTGCTCAAACATGCCATGGGAATATGTGAAATTACACCCCAAAATACATTCTGTTGCTTCTCCTGAGTACGGGGATACCACATGTGAGACTTTTTGGGAGCCTAGCCGCGTACGGGACCCCGAAAACCAAGCACCGCCTTCAGGCTTTCTAAGGGCGTGAATTTTTGATTTCACTCTTCACTGCCTATCACAGTTTCGGATGCCATGGAATGCCCAGGTGGCACAAAACCCCCCCAAATGACCCCATTTTGGAAAGTAGACACCCAAAGCTATTTGCTGAGAGGTATAGTGAGTATTTTGCAGACCTCACTTTTTGTCACAAAGTTTTGAAAATTGAAAAAAGAAAAAAAAAATGTTTTTTTCTTGTCTTTCTTCATTTTCAAAAACAAATGAGAGCTGCAAAATACTCACCATGCCTCTCAGCAAATAGCTTGGGGTGTCTACTTTCAAAAATGGGGTCATTTGGGGGGGGTTTTGTGCCACCTGGGCATTCCATGGCCTCTGAAACTGTGATAGGCAGTGAAGAGTGAAATCAAAAATTTACACCCTTAGAAATCCTGAAGGCGGTGATTGGTTTTCGGGGCCCCGTACGCAGCTAGGCTCCCAAAAAGTCCCACACATGTGGTATCCCCATACTCAGGAGAAGCAGCTAAATGTATTTTGGGATGTAATTCCACATATGCCCATGGCCTGTGTGAGCAATATATCATTTATGACAACTTTGTGCAAAAAAAAAAAAAAAATGTGTCACTTTCCCGCAACTTGTGTCAAAATATAAAATATTCCATGGACTCAACATGCCTCTCAGCAAATAGCTTGGGGTGTCTACTTTCCAAAATGGGGTCATTTGGGGGGGGTTTGTGCCACCTGGGCATTCCATGGCCTCTGAAACTGTGATAGGCAGTGAAGAGTGAAATCAAAAATTTACACCCTTAGAAATCCTGAAGGCGGTGATTGGTTTTCGGGGCCCCGTACGCGGCTAGGCTCCCAAAAAGTCCCACACATGTGGTATCCCCATACTCAGGAGAAGCAGCTGAATGTATTTTGGGGTGCAATTCCACATAGGCCCATGGCCTGTGTGGGCAATATATCATTTAGTGACAACTTTTTGTAAATATTTTTTTTTTTTTTGTCATTATTCAATCACTTGGGACAAAAAAAAAAATATTCAATGGGTTCAACATGCCTCTCATCAATTTCCTTGGGGTGTCTACTTTCCAAAATGGGGTCATTTGGGGGTTTTTTGTACTGCCCTGCCATTTTATCACCTCAAGAAATGACATAGGCAGTCATAAACTAAAAGCTGTGTAAATTAGTAGACGCTATAACTTTTGCGCAAACCAATAAATATACGCTTATTGACATTTTTTTTACCAAAGACATGTGGCCGAATACATTTTGGCCTAAATGTATGACTAAAATTGAGTTTATTGGATTTTTTTTATAACAAAAAGTAGAAAATATCATTTTTTTTCAAAATTTTCGGTCTTTTTCCGTTTATAGCACAAAAAATAAAAACCGCAGAGGTGATCAAATACCATCAAAAGAAAGCTCTATTTGTGGGAAGAAAAGGACGCAAATTTCGTTTGGGTACAGCATTGCATGACCGCGCAATTAGCAGTTAAAGCGACGCAGTGCCAAATTGGAAAAAGTCCTCTGGTCCTTAGGCAGCATAATGGTCCGGGGCTCAAGTGGTTAAGATAAAACAGGCATGTTTAAAACCAACAAGAAAGACACAAATCTTGAACTTACAAAGTTCACATTTGGTAGAACTTGAAGGCAATATCAGACATGAGTATTTAGAAACTGTGTTTGATATCACGATCACCTAAAAAGAGAAACCAAAAAAAAACCCATGTATTATAAATATGCCAGCATCCATCTCTTACCTGAGCCTGCGGTCGCAGACACTCACCTGTTGTGGTGCCAATTTCCACCACGTCTTCCTCCTCCTGCTCTGTTTGTCTTGGGTGGATTTCCCCTTCTTCCAGAGGTGGGGGGTCTCTGGTCTCCTCGGATGAGGGGTGTCCTCCGAGTCTTTTCTCCCCTATGTAAAAAAAAAATGGTATACTTAGCACACAGATATTTGAGGGAAGAACTATAAATATGAAACATTGCTTGGAAGTGGGGTACAATTGTCTGTTTTGGCAGAGTTCAAAGATGTAGAATTTTTAGTGTCCTTTGTCAAGCTTCAATAATTTACCTGTTTTGTACAAGCTTCACAGATGGAGACACCCCTATAGTATACACTGGAGCACCTGTGTGGGCCCCCTAATAAAAAGGGTGTTGTGTCCCAGACTAGTGCTACAGCATCCAGATGTGTAAACAGCTGCTGAGTGTCCTCTACTTACACAGAATCTAGTTTGCATTTCATTCTAGTAACAAACACATGTACACAACCAAATTATTTTCAGACAAGTAGGCCCTAAAAAATGTGGGCAAATGCATATGGCCAAAACAATGGTGTTTTATAGGCCGAAAGAAAAATGTTTGATACGGACGAATAATGTACCCATGAACATGAAAGTTGACACTTTAAACTGGATAACAGTTAAGAAAAGCACATGGAGCAGCACGAACGTAATAAACACAAAAAGACTAGGAACACAGCACAACTACTTACTTTTTTGCAGCACTCTCCGGATCTTTCTGTACTGCTCGTGCTCTCTTAATTTTAGGTCCGACCACCTCTTCCTGAGCTGATCTTTCGATCGACGTACCCCGAAATTCCGGTGCAGGCTTTTGACCACTTTCGCCATGATCTTGGCCTTTCTGACATTGGGGTTGGGGTAAGGTCCATACTTCCCATCATAGTCAGCCTTCTTCAGGATGTATACCATCTCCAACATCTCCCCAAAGGACATATTTGATGCCTTAAATCGTCTCTTTCCGGATCGGGACGTTTCTGCCTCCGGGCTTTCCTCCCCCTCCTCCTCATTGGTGTAAATGTCAGACAGCTGCTCTGACTCCGCCATGTGCTCTTTCCCACTGCGCTGAACGAGAAGGGGCAGGGAATAGACTAGAAAGAATGTCAGGGGCGGGCAGAGTTTCACGCATACGCAGTGTCTATAAAGCGTAACACGCGTGCGTAGTACGTACGATCTGTGAGCGGAGGAAGGAGTAACGGAGGCGCCGATCGTGATAACGAAGGTAAGATTTAACATTGGGCCTATACTGCTTCTAGATTGCGGCCTGTATTTGCACAAGTTTAGAAGACTTTAGGCTGACATTAGGGTTTGTCTTGTGTTGTGTCTTGCAGTGAAAATGGATATCTTGAAAGATAAGGACTTTATGACAATCTTCATTTATATGTTCAGGGAGCTGCCCTGTCTATGGGAGATAAACCACCCTGAATATAAGAACCAAACAAAGAGGAAGACAGCGCTGGATCAATTGCTGGAATTTGTGAAGACTGTGATCCCCACGGCAGACCTATTTGAAGATCCTAATTGGTGGCCTGAGAAGCACTTATCTAAGGGAGCACAAGAAGGTCCAGGATTCCCAGAGATCCGGAGCTGCAGATGACATTTATGTCCCCAGGCTGTGGTACTATGACAGGCTGCATTTTCTGGCAGGTCAGACTGAACCCAGGCCAGCACTCTCCAGTCTTCCTTCCACGCTTCCTTCCCCCCAGCTGAGGCTTCTGACGCCCAACCTGGGCCTTCCAGGCAGCAACATGTGGAGGAGCCCAGCTTGAGCCAGGTATAGCATTCTTCTAAATATTTCTGGTTGTCCAATCAATGATGTTAACTAGATGTTAGTTTGGAGTACTAATTTAGGATTGTGATTGATGATGCAAAAACTACAACCATGTCCCTTTTTCATACACAGGGAAGTCTCAGCCAGGAGGTGGCTGGGCCAAGTAGTCTGCCCGATGTCCAGGTCCCTCCCCTCCACCTTCAAAGACAAAGTGGCAGGAAGAGGAGTAACCTGGAGGAGGCTGCCATAGGTCTCTTTTGGAAGGCTACAGAGGCCCTGAGAAGCCCCCACAGTGTGGAGGAGGACTTTGCTGGCATAACTGCCTGCAAAATGCTGCAGATGGAGGAGGGCCAATGACTCCTGTGTGAGTCCTTAATTTTGGAAGCTCTCAATAAGGGGTTGAGGGGCCAAATAACATGTGCTACCCACATTTGTAACCTCACACATAGTCATCCTCCTCCAGGTCCTACTACTCCTCCTCCTCCTCCTCCTCCAGGTCCTACTCCTCCTCCTGCCACATCTCCAACACCAGAGCCACAGCGTGGAAAGAAGACCAGAGAGTGATGGCCTGGGTTCAGTCTGGTCTGGCAAAAGATGCAGCCTCTTGTAGTACCACAGCCTGGGGACACAAATGTCATCTGCTGCTTTCATGATCTCTGGGACTTCTGGACCAGACTGCACTCCCTTAGATATGGACTCCTCAGGCCAGCAATTTTGATGTTAAATAATTGATGTCTGCCCTGGGGGTCCAAGGCTTCGCCAATTTCTGATGTTTCTCCTGCGTTGCCTCCCTCTTTGTTTGGTTCTGAGCTCTTAATAAAGGATTTTTTGTTTCAATTATACTTGCCTATGTGTGTTTTCCTTAAAAAAGGACAGTTTGTTTGTGAGGATTCAGGTACATTTCAAAAATACAATGTGAAATTAACAAGGGACACCAACACCAAGCAACCTTCTTGAGATTAAATAATATAAGAGATCAATGGTGTTGTGGTAACTTGACACACAAAACACACACAAAAATATTATGGAGTAAAACTAAAAATAAAATAAAACAAAGATCAACCTTGAAAAAAATACAAACCCCCCCCCCCCCCCAACAAAAAAAAAAACAGCCTTTAAAAAAAATTAAAATAAATAAAACAACAAAAAAGAAATTGTCAGATGTGACAAATCAAAATATATTGAGGGAATCACGATAAATAATAAAAGAAGTTTGTGAGAAGTCTGTGTGAATGTGAGCAGCAAAACTACTTCATTCTTCTCACATTATAAAGAAGAAGAGAGTGCGCTGTATTAAACCATTTTTTACATTGCAGCGTGACGAAGGTGCTGTATCCATTACGAACGCTAATTTTACCAGACCGAGCTGTTCCGTCTCTGAATTTTTTCTGAGCATGCGTCGGAACTGGCCACACACGGTCAGGATTGACGCGATCGGATTTTGTTGTCGGAAAATTTTATAGCCTGCTCTCAAACTTTGTGTCGGAAAATCCGATGGAAAATGTCAGATGGAGCCCACACACGGTCGGAATGTCCGACAACACGCTCCGATCGGACATTTTCCATCGGAAAATCCGACCGTGTGTACGAGGCATTAGAGTCACAGGAGCGCTGGGCATGTAAATGTGTGTAAACAGGCATTTCCAGCACAGGAAATATTATGGTACTCAGTATCAAAGGTTGTTCCTTTATGATGACATTGTTTTCTTTTGCTAAAACTATTGTTCAGCAAATTCCATAATTTGTTAAAGTGCCTCTGCTGTTGTGCTTAGCACATTTGATTTCCAGTGTACCACAAAGGTACCAAGGATTCCACCCCCAGGCGCTGGGAACTCCAGTCATGCCTCCATTCTCCTCTGCCCTGTTGGGCTTATGCCGCGTACACACGATCGGACTTTCTGGCATACTTGTTCCGGCACACTTTCCGACGGACTTTGTCCGCCAGGTGCGCCGGACTTTAATACGGACGGACTTGCCCACACACGACCGGACTTTCCGGCGGGCTAAGTCCGCTTGTCTCTCCGACGGACTTTCGGCGGACTTTCAGAATGAACGGACTTGCCCACACATGGACAAGTCCATTCATTTTGAACGTGACTCTGGTACGACGGGGCTAGAAAAGGAAGTCAATCTTGCCGCTTTTATCGGCGAGATTGACACCTTGCGAGCCCCGTTGCGGGTCATACCAGGCCCTTAGGTCTGGTATGGATTATAAAGGGAAACCCCTACACCGAAAAAACGGCGTGGGGTCCCCCCTAAAATCCATACCAGACCCCGATCCGAGCACGCAGCCTGGCCGGTCAGGAAAGGGGGTGGGGACGAGCGAGCGCCCCCCCCCCTGAACCGTACCAGGCCGCATGCCCTCAACATGGGGGGGTGGGTGCTTTGGGGGAGGGGGCGCCCTGCGGGGGCCCCCCACCCCAAAGCACCTTGTCCCCATGTTGATGAGGACAAGGGCCTCTTCCCGACAACCCTGGCCATTGGTTGTCGGGGTCTGCGGGCGGGAGGCTTATCGGAATCCGGGAGCCCCCTATAATAAGAGGGTCCCCAGATCCCGGTCCCCCACCCTATGTGAATGAGTATGGGGTACATGGTACCCCTACCCATTCACCTAAGGAAAAAGTGTCAATAATAAAACACACTACACAGGTTTTTAAAATAATTTATTAAACAGCTCCGGGGGGGTCTTCTTCCGGCTTCGGGGGTCCCTCTGGTTCCTCTTCTCCTGGCGTCCGGTTGGTTCTTCTCCGCTCTCTCCGGCTTCTTCTCCCGGTGTTCCAGTTCTTCGGCCGGCTCCTCCGCTGTCTTCAGGCCGCTCTCTTGCCAGCGGAGGTCTGGGCTTCTGGGCTTCTTGTCTTCTTCTCTCTTCTCTTCTCTTCTCCAGATGTTGACACGACGCTCTCTCCGGCTGGACTGCTCTCTGAGGGCTCCGTTGTGACTTATATAGGCGGAGACCCCGCCCCCTTATGATGTCACAGTCCCTGGGCATGCTGGGACTGTGACATTTTAGGGGGCGTGGTCACCGGGTGATGTTGACCACGCCCCCTAAAACGTCACAGTCCCAGCATGCCCGGGGACTGTGACATCATAAGGGGGCGGGGTCTCCACCTATATAAGTCACAACGGAGCCCTCAGAGAGCAATCCAGCCGAAGAGACCGTCGTGTCAACATCTAGAGAAGAGGGAAGAAGCCCAGAAGTCCGGACCTCCGCTGGCAAGAGAGCGGCCTGAAGACAGCGGAGTAGCCGGCCGAAGAACTGGAACACCGGGAGAAGAGGCCGGAGAGAGCAGAGAAGAACCAACCGGATGCCGGGAGAAGAGGAACCGGAGGGATCCCCGAAGCCGGAAGAAGACCCCCCCGGAGCTGTTTAATAAATTATTTTAAAAACCTGTGTAGTGTGTTTTATTATTGACACTTTTTCCCTAGGTGAATGGGTAGGGGTACCATGTACCCCATACTCATTCATATAGGGTGGGGGGCGCGGATCTGGGGGCCCTCTTATTATAGGGGGCTCCCGGATTCCGATAAGCCCCCCGCCCGCAGACCCCGACAACCAATGGCCAGGGTTGTCGGGAAGAGGCCCTTGTCCTCATCAACATGGGGACAAGGTGCTTTGGGGTGTGGGGGCCCTGCAGGGCCCCCCTCCCCCAAAGCATCCACCCCCCCATGTTGAGGGCATGCGGCCTGGTACGGTTCAGGAGGGGGGGGGCGCTCGCTCGTCCCCACCCCCTTTCCTGACCGGCCGCGCTGCGTGCTCGAATCGGGGTCTGGTATGGATTTCAGGGGGGACCCCACGCCGTTTTTTTTTGGCGTAGAGGCTTCCCTTTATAATCCATACCAGACCTAAGGGCCTGGTATGCCCCGCGCTCGCCGCAATAGGAAAATTTGTTTTTCCTATTGCAGCGAGCGCGAAATGCAATACCCTGCCCTTGCGTCGTATCTGGTCCGTTGGACCAGCATACACACGAGCAGGCTTTCCGTCGAGTCCGACGGAAAGATTTAAAACTTGTTTCAAATTTAGGTCTGGTGGGCTTTTGGGAAAAAGTCCGCCGGAAAAGTCCGCCGGAGCCTACACACGGTCAGATTGTTCGGCGAACTCTGGTCCGCCGGACCAAGTATGCCGGAAAGTCCGACCGTGTGTACGCGGCATTAGAAGGAAGATTAGCGGCTTTAATTGCATTCTCCATCCAAGAGGATAGGAAGCATGCTAGATCCCCCTCCCCCACCTCAAACCCCTTTTTCCAAGGGAACAGTGGGCACAGGGTGAGGTGTTATCCTCAGGTGATCACGGGGAAAAACAAGCCAAATTTTCCTCTGCGGAGGAAACAGTTGATGAACCTTATGCAACCTCACAATCTGACAGATTGATGGTACAATGGTTCATTCCACTTTTTATACTACTCCTAACAGAGTAAGCTGAAGGACCAGGTCCCTTCTTTGTTTTTAAAAAAAAGAAAAAAAAACCCTTTTTACTGCGCTTATTTATGCTGAATGGGATCATCTGGATAAGCATTTTTCCCTCCAAAGAGTTTCTCAGTTCTCTATCATGGAGGAAAAATTCACAAAGTTCGGAAAGTACCAGCAGTAGACGCTGCGATTTCCAGCATCAAGATGCATAATTGCTTAAAGAGGAGTTCCACCCAGGGGGGCCGTCAAAAAAAAAAAAAAAATTAAAAGTCAGCAGCTACAAATACTGCAGCTGCTGACTTTTAATTGGACACTCACCTGTCCCTGGGTCCAGCGATGTGGGGGATCGAAGCCCCGCTCGTCCCCCCCCTCCGCTCGTCGGCGCCGGCATTTCAACTGTGGGCGCCGGGCTGTAGCTTCACAGCCTGGCACCCACTGCGAATGCGCGAGCGGCGCCGCGCGCCGTGATTGGCCGCTCAATCACCTGGGACCTGTAATGGGTCCCAGATGATTGACAGGAGGGAGGGAGCAGAGCGGAGCCCTTCCTGTGCCGAGGAGGAAGTGATGTCACCAGCCCAGGCTAAGGAACAGGCAGACTACGAGGGACCACCTAGCAACAGGCATTTAGAGGTAAGTGAAAAAAAAAAAAAATATCCAAATGTTTGTTTTGTTTTTTTTTTTTTAGAATTTTTCCAGGTAGTTTTGTTTTTTGGGTGGAACCCCACTTTAAGCATCCAACAGATAAGGAGTTGGATTTTTTTTGTTAAAATCCTCCTACCAATGGTGCTATGTTTCGCCATAGATGCCATAAAAGACCCTATCCACCAGGCGTCTCGCCTTGCGCTTGTGCTAAAACACATGCTTAGGACCCTGTGGTTAAAAGGGTTGGTCAGCCAAAGCATCTTGCAAAAAAGGGGTGTCTGACTAGTTTCCCTTTTCATTGGGGAAGGTTTGGTGAAATACATCCAAATGATTTCTAGCAGTAAAGCTCTTTTGTCCAGTAGAAGGTATAAATGTCCTTTTATTTAAAGTGAAGCCACAACAGCTCACAGGTTAACTACTCTGACGGCCAGTGTAGCCATGGGAGGCTTCCTGAAAGACGTGGGACCTCGTCCTCACGTTGGCTCCTTGTGACCTTGGATAAGTCACTTAAACAGATTCCTTCCCCTGCGCAGGGGCAGCTGCCTCTAGGCAGCAGTGACGGCCTCCACCGTCAGACTCTAGGGCATGAATTCCAAGAAATACTGTTCAGATCTGTGCGACTTCAAGGTAGTACCTGCACTACTTTGGTACCACTTTGATGCGACTTGAGGTCCATAAACCTCTAGAATACACAGGCATTGTTTCCTATCGCATCAAAATCATGCCCCGATGTATTCTCGGCAGCAAAGGATCACAGTAAAATCACGCAACTTTGGGGTTGCAATAATGGAAACTGAACCTAAGAGGAGAAAATATTCAGCCCCTGTATACATGATTGAAGATATGTTTTCGTCCGCCCTGCAGGGCCTAGAAGGAAAATTAGCGACTTTAATCGCATCCTCTATCCAAGCATGAGAAGCATGTTAGACCCCCCTCCCCCACCTGAGATCCCTTATCAAGGGAACAGTGGGTACAGGATGAAGGATTACCCTCAGGTAATCGGGAAGAAAGGCAAACCGAGTACTCCTCTGCAGAGGAGACAACTAGAGTTGAACTTTTTTTTTCAGCCTCGCTATCTGAGAAATTGCTGGTACAAACCTCTTACAGAGATGATTTGTGCCTCTTTCAAGCTACCTCTAGTAGAGTCAGCTGATAGTTCTGTTTTTTCTTAGGTTCCTTGGAACCTTCACTGCCTTTTTCATGCGTTTCCTGTACATGTACAGAACCACGCAGAAATTCAACAGATCCATTCTAGATCTAAAAGAATCAAAATCAATTCCTGAAGAGCCGCTCCTTTCTATGGAGTCGATCAAGTCAGTAGTTTCTATCCTGCAAGGAGGAAAACTTCTAGCGCCTATCGGCATGTCCATATATTTCCCGCTCACCAGAGGTTTCTGTGGTTCGAAGTAGAACAGCAGCTTTTCAGTTTATAGCCTTGCTCTTCGGGCTAGCTACAGCACCTCGAGTGTTCACAAAGGTGCTAGCCCCACCTGTAGCCAGGTCAAGGGCACAGGGCTTAAACAGTCTTGGCATACCTAGACGATCTATTGCTAGTAGATAATAGACCAATCGCTGTTCGGAGTAAGGTGTACGCATTACAACCAGTTACCTGGAAAGGTCTGGGTTGCATTCTCAACCTAGTAAAGTCTCTATTAAAATCCGCTAAAAAAGGGCTGCAGTATTTGGGTCTGATCATAGATACAGCCCAGAAAAAGGGTCTTCTTGCCCAGAAAAAAAACAAACAAAACACCACTCTAAAAAAGAGTTGGTGCGGATGGTCAGGTCAAAAGGAGGTCCCTCCATTCACCTTTCGCATGAGGTTGTTAGAAAGGATGGTGGCTTCATTCGAAGCAGTTCCCTTTGCCCAGTTCCATTCCAGACTGTTGCAAAACAGTATTCTATTTGCTTGGAACAAAACGATCCAAGCTTTGCACTTGCCAATGCGGCTGTCCCCAAGGGTGTCCCAAAGCCTCAATTGGTGGTTACTAAAGAATGCCCTAAAGGGTAAATACTTCAAACCACTTTTCTGGAAAGTGGTAATGACAGAGAAGACAACTGTCCAAGTGTTCAAGAACCGAAAGAGCCTTGCCCATCAACATCCTAGAGATTCAGGCAGTGCGTCAGGCTTTCATTTGAATGAAGATATTGTCCTGACATCGTTTTTTCCAAAACCATGTTCCAAAGAAGAAAAGTTACTACATTGTCTTGATGTGGTGAGAGCAGTAAAGATCTATTTATAGAAAACTGTTCAGATTCGTAAGACTGATGTCTTATTTATTCTGCCAGAGGGTCCTAAAAAAGGACAGGCAGCATCAAAATCCACTGTGGCTAAGTGGATTCGGCAGGTTATAATACAAACTTATGATTTAAAGGGAAAGATTCCCCCTTTTCAAGTTAAGGCGCACTCTGCCAGAGCGGTTGGTGCTTCTTGGGCAGTGCGTCAACAGGCCTCCATGTCTCAGATCTGCAAGGCCGTGACTTGGTCTTCAGTGCATACATTTACAAAATGTTATCAAGCAGATGTAAGATGGAATGAGGATATCGCCTTCGGGCGCAGTGTGCTGCAGGCAGCAGTATAATTCCTCAAGGTCTGGGGGTACCCTACGGCTTGTGTCTCCCTCCCCTCAAATAGCATTGCTATGGGACATCCCACCAAGTAATTACTTGAGGCCCTGTGTCCTATGATGTACGATAAAGAAAATAGGATTTTTAAAACAGCTTACCTGTAAAATCCTTTTCTTGGAGTACATCATAGGACACAGAGCTCCCGCCCCTCTGTTTTATGGGGTGAGAGTATATTGCTTATATTGCTTGGCTACAAACTGAGGACTCCTGGAAGGAGGGGTTATATAGGGGAGTCAACTTCCCGCCTTTTTTAGGACCCTTTTGGTTATACCAGTGTCAACACCAGAAGGTAGGCCCATAACCCACCAAGTAATTACTTGAGGCTCTGTGTCCTATGATGTACTCCAAGAAAAGGATTTTACAGGTAAGCTGTTTTAAAAATCCTATTTTTTGTTCAATGGCACAGTACATCAGCAGAAAGTCGGCACTCCAATGGGTACAGCGTGCGCATAAACATACGCCAACCCTTTTTTAGATTGGTAGGAAAATACAATATTATTTACAGAAGAGATGTCTGAACACACATCTGGAATCTTGCTGTATGCAAGATTCATTGACGACGTGTTAATTTTATGGGATGGTAGTGGCTCAACGTTCATTCATTTTGTAGAGGTACTCAATGCCAATAAAATTGTAATTTTTTTTTTTTAGAAGTGAGATCCATGAAAATAGCCAAATAGAAACTACATTTTTTCCCCAGCAGTCGAGGGCTACTAATAGTCTTTTACATTGGATTAGTCACCACCCCAAATTCCTAAAACATTTTCATTCCCACTGGACAATTTCTACATGCAAGACAGAACTGCTCATCACAGTGCGAGGTTCTTAACGAGAGTAAAACTCTCTTTAACCACTTGCCATTTTTCAGCTTTCAGCGCTGTCGCACTTTGAATAACAATTGCGTGGTCATGCTACACTGTGCCCAAATGAATTTTTTATCATTTTCTTCACACAAATAGTTTTCTTTTGGTGGTATTTATTCACTGCTGTTTTTTTTTTTTTTTTTTTTTTTACAGAAAAAAGACCAAAAATTTTGAAAAAAAATATTTTTTACTTAGTTTCTGTCCGTAAATTTTGTAAATAAGAATTTTTTCTCCTTCACTATGTGCGCTGATGAAGCGGCACTGATGGGCACTGGCTGAACTGGTGGGCATTGATGAGGTGGCACTTATGGGTACTGATTAGGTGGCACCGATGAGGAGGCACTAATAAGCCGCACTTATGGGAACTGACAGGTGGCACTGATAGCTGGAACTTATGGGCACTGATAGGTGGCACTGATTGGCAGCACTGGTGGGCACTGATAGGCGACATGGATAGGTCTCACTGATGGGCATTGATGGGTGACACTGATAGCCAGCACTGACTGACATCACTAATGGGCATTGATGGACAGCAGTGATGGGCATTGATGGGCAGCATTGATAGGCAGCACTGATAGCCAGTACTGACTGACATCACTAATGGGCACTGATTGGTGACACTTGTGGGTGCTGGTGGGCACTGATTGCTGGCAGTGGTGGGCACTTATTGCTGGCACTGATTGATGACATGGTCACGCTATATTGTAATCAGGGCACTGATGATCAGTGCCCTGATTACATGTTTTGTTGTTCCCTGCAAGGAGATGACACTGATCAGCTCTCCTCGCCACACACTGTCAGTGTAAGGCGAGGAGCGCCGATTACGGCCATCTCCGTGTTTACATGTGACCGGCTGTGATTGGACACAGCCGATCACATGGTTAAAGAGCCGCAGACACGGCTCTTTACAGAGATCGGGGTTTCGGCATGTCCTAGTTGTCATATGATGTTGTCCCAGAATGATAGCTGCACCGTCCCGCCTTCATTTGACGGTGGGCGGGCGGCAAGTTGTTAAAAAATTTAGAGAGAGGGTACTTATAAAGGACCTATTAGGATGATTTTTCAAAGGCCAGAGATACTCCAAGGGACACTTCACTGGTAAGTAAAAAAAGGAATGATGACAACAATGTAGTGTGACTGATTGGCAAGATTTATAAGATCTTAGCTAAATACAGGCTGGTCCTTTTTAGGCTCCATTCACACTTGTACAACTCCAAAGTTGTGCTGACTTGGAGCAACTTTGATGCAACTTTGACGCAACTTTGGCTGTTTGCAACTTGGATACGACCAATGATAAAGGACAACTGATGCACAACTGTTGTATTGTATAACATTCAGGTATGACTTTCATGCAACTTTTGAGGGTTAACATTAAAGTGTAAGGCCCTCAAGTTGCATGAAAGTCAGACCAAAGTGTTGGCCGATTTATGTAGGATAAATATATATATATAATATATATATAAATAATATACACACAGTTTTTAATGTGAACATAGGTAAGGACTAGGCCTAACACAGCTGGCAGACAAGTTGCATTTTACATATCAAAAGGGCCAGAGGAGTCACTTACAGGGGATTGTAAATTTGCCTGATCAGACTTAAAAAGAATAGGAAACATCAATGGGGGTTGTTTATGCAATTTAGTAAGTATGTTATTTGACCATACAAGAAGTATTTATTGGTAGTAATTAGACTTGAGAGGGTATTCATGGGAAATTGTGGCTTGTTTACTTGGTTAACACTAAAGTGACTTTAAATGCTATTGTCAGTAATTACAAGTAGGGTCTTTTCATGTTAAGATCAATGCATTTGGTTAACCAATCAGGAACCCCTTCAGTGTCAGACTAGTATTTCATTTCAGGGGAAGTTTTAGCTGTTATTCATTCATCAAGGTGATCAAAGTACAGATCTAGATTATAATACACATCATTGCATGCATGGAAGCTATATAGGTGCATATTATGGATTGGACATATGCTGGATGGTAGTGTCTCTTTGCGATAACATGAATGATGGATGGGACTCTGAAGGCTGCTGTTTATTGTAATATTTACTCTATATTACTATACTATATTGATGGATTTTGTTATCTGTTGCAAGTATCTTGTGGACTTTTATTCTTTTCTGGGAGTCAATAAATGCATCTCTCTGGATGAACCTAGTTGCTGCAGGAATAACTCGAATTATAATAATAATTAATAATCATCTTACTGCTATAGCTCTACATTGGTGCCATGCAAGTGACCAGAAGGGCATTTAGTAACAGAAATCGGCGATGACAACAATCCTGTGAGGTGACAGAAGACTGAGGACCTAGAAGGAAGTTTTGATCCCCAGGACCCAGAAAAAGTTAGCCTAGGAACCCTAGCAGTTGGAAAGAAGTCTGGTGGAGACCCAGGAGCTGTGTTGTGACTCCAAAGTCTGGTGGTGACTTAAGAGTATGATCTACAAATTGAAGAAGTTTGAAACCCCAGAATTATTCTCTGGAGACTTGAAAACTGAACAAAAAGACTGTGCCGTGTACCAGAAGACCTGAACTGGAACCTGAAGAAGTAACTTCAAGGTGGAGCCTCAAATGTGGTGAGTAAAATATTTCCTTTTTTGTAACCATTAGTAATATAGTCAAAATGCTTACTAAGTGTGAAGCTAGTGTTAGATTAAGTGTCATGGCGTAATGCATGAACTGCTTTGAAATTGCTGCAACTTTAAGTCGCACATATATAAATGGTTATCATTGGGGAACAACTTGTCATGCAACTTTGGTGTCCAAAAGTTGCATGACAAGTTGCACAAGTGTGAATGGAGCCTTAGATGACAAGGACTTGAAGGATTGTCTGCCTAGTACCCCATCCCTTACATACCAGAGAAAACTTATGTAATATACTGGTACACAGCCATTTTGAACAGGCTAGTGGACAAAAGAAAATGTTAACTTGGTTACCAGGAAAACAAAATGGCTCTTTTTCTTGTGGCCACTGCAAAGCGTGTCCAGTTATTCCCACAGTTCAGGAATTTATGAACCCAAATTTTTTTTTAAAAAAGATACACATCAAGTCTTTTTATAAGAGCAGTTAGAGTGGACTTTTTTAAGTCGCTATTTTCTCTTGCCCACTATTATATGTTGGCAAAATGATCAGACAACTAAGATGACATGCCTTCAAACATGTTAATAATATACTGTTGTCAAGAGATCCAACAGGGAGATATTTTTAGGATAAACACAGTGGAAAACCTGATTGTATAACATTTTGGGTCATTCAAAACATCAAATTGGGACAAAGGAAGGGTGACCTGGAAATACTGCTGCTGAAAGCTAAAACAAAATGGATTTTTACACTGGGCACTAGAGCTACATCTTGTGTTAATGAGAATTTTACCTCTTTGCCATTTGTCCAGGATTAATTATTATTTTTTGTGGTGTGCCCTCTGTTTAGGACTAATTTGTTTTGAGATGTGATCCTGATATGGATCCGCTGTAAAGTTTGTAAAGTTATCTTTATATTAGTTATTCAATTATATAATTGTATTATAAAAAAAACAGAATTAGATTGAACTTTGGTGTTTAGTTTTCTTTTTTTAATCTTTCAGTAAAGCATATTGAATTTGTATTATTGAAGAGCCTAACATTGGAATAATATGACAATAGTGTTCCCATATGGAAAACATCAGATCTGACTGTTTATAGATATGAAGAATATTGAACTGCACATGCGCAAGTATGACGTAATGATGTGAATATTTGAGCATATTTTATTTAAGTTATGACACCATTTTGGGGCAAAACACGTTGAGCTTTGGGGTGTGGGTTTATTCATTTTGTGCCTGATCTTTTTCAGGTAAGGCTGGGGTATTTTTCATACTTTGCAACTTAATTGAAAGGTGGTGATCTATAGCTATTCTGCCAGGCAGGCAGCAGTGGCGTCACTAGGGGGTGGCTATTGAGGCTAGAGCCCAGAATCTGGGGCCCATAGCCCTGAATGCAGGGCTGGCCCTACCATGAGAGTGTCCCGGGCTGCTTGACACAGCGCTTCCCGCACAGCCCCGGCACTCTCACTGAGTCTGCACTCGGTCTGTGCTTCAGTGACAGCCAGAGAAGGGAGATGAGTGTGAGAGTGAGTCTCCTCCCTTACTCTGCCCATATCATAGAGTCGGGAGGAACTTTCTCACACTGAGCTCCTGAGCAGGTGAGTGCAGACCATGTAGGAGGGGGGAAACTGTACTACCCCAGCCTATATTCTATATATCCCCAGCCTATTGTCTGTATATCCCCAGCCTCCCTGTATGTTACAATCCGGATCTGGTAGTAGGTGACCCCGATGTAATGGGTAGGCTCTCTGGGGACCCTGATGTAATGAGGGGGGCTTTGGGGACCCTGATGTAATGATAATATATAATGTGTTTTATATATTTATATATATATATACATGTGAATGCCCGTCCAAGCGTATGACTTTACTTCGCTGCTATGGGCTCTAGCCCCAGATCTTTTGTAGACCTAGCAACGCCCCTGGCAGGCAGTATGAGCATGAATGAATAAGTTCCCCCTTGAAAAGTTGTTGTTGGAAGGAATCCTCCTACTTTTCCCAGCACTTACTAATTGGATTATATTTTTATTGTTCTTGCCATTTTTGTAACCTTTTAATGGAATTTAAAATTTTGCGTGGGTGGTTAGGCTTACAGCTCTCATGTTATTTATCAGTTTTGATTCAGAAATATATGGGCAATTTCAGTTAATTTTGGTGGGGCATTCATGCCAACTTTAATTATTTCTTTAAACCGTATATTTAACAGACCAAAAAGGATCAAATAAGAGAAGTTCATTGTTAGGGTTTTTATACACATTAAATTCAATTGCTAAGCATTAAGTCACTTTCTGCAGTCCTTGCTCTTTGCACTGCTTGCTTGTCTTTCGTTTTGTTCCAGAATCACTGGCTCCTAGCTGATATTGATGATTTTTTTTAACTATTATATTGAGATGATTATTAGAAAGAAACAATAGTGTTTTTACCTACTATATTCATATGGTTAATGAGAAAGAAAAGTAGTGACAGTTAATCCCATGGAAATTTAAGGTAATTGAATGAAATTATGACTGATGATTTAAAGGATTAGGTAATTAAATGTCAGTTTCACTGTTGTAGGAAGCTGTGACTCAGCCGTCGCTGGCTTCATTAGGTATTTCTGTTCATTTGCACATGGATAACATGGGGATCAGGGTAAAAGCAAACATGGGGGTGATTTACTAAGAAGAAGGCACTGCACCAGTTCATACATTAATTACATTGAAGCGCAAATAACGATAATAAATACACGCATATGTAAACTGCAATTGGCACTAGGGTAACTGCGGTTTTCTCATTGATAATAGCGCATGCCCAATACAATTGATTAATTTAATCTCATTGAATGTGTCTTGCTAGGCAATTAGTAGGTGTACTCAGTTAATTAACCCTTTTGATGCTAATCTCATTCCTATCACTTCTAATATATCTTTGAAATGTGTTTTTTTTTTTTCCTTTTTTTTACCCAAATCTTTCAATACATTACAAAGAACAGAGAAGTGTTTCTAAACCCAATAAATTAATATTTTCAGATCTTAGTCTTTAAAGGTGACCATACACTGCAATCAGTTAGATCTTATATAAATTAGATTTAGTGCAAGAGCCTGTTTGATTTCTTATATTTTGTATTAATTATTCACGTGCGTCTTCCTATTACCTATTATGCCTATATATCGAGTTGTACAGAGATTGGCCAATCAGATTGCATAGTGCATGACCATCTTAAGTGCCAAATGTGTTATGTAGATGTGCCATGAGTGATCAGGAATCTTCAAACTACAGCTCTCCAGCTGTTGCGGAACTACACATCCCATGAAGCATTGTAAAACTCTGACATTCACAGACATGACTAGGCAAGATGGGAATTGTAGTTCCTGACCAACTGGAGGGCCATAGTTTGAAAACCCTGTGCTAGACCATTATTATGGCTCCAGAATTGGGAGTGTGGCATCTACCCAACTTCTCTCTGCTGGTGGACACAAGTACCTACATCTATAGATATATATGTACACACACACTGAAGCAGGAAGCAATATACACTGGCCCAGAAGTGAATCTGTACACAGGAAGTAGGTGTGTTTTGAGGCCAAATAAAGACATACACACATGACCCACACAAACACCACCCCGTGTAAAAATAAATCCAAAATTATCCTAATTTGCAAATAAGGATCATCTCTTCCTCAGAGAACAGTGAGCGGGGCATGGTGGTGGAAAGAAATTAGCAGCAGTACAAGCAACTTCCTGGAGGGGCATGATTCCTGGATGCTGGTCACCGCTTCTGGGAACCAGATATGCACCACGGGTACATACCTTCGTGCGCACAGCAGTTGCGCATCTTACATACACAGTATCTAGATGCATTTGGCGCATGTAGCTGCAGGAACCCAATTTTTACGGAAATTAATAGTAAAGCAGATGCAGATTTCCAGGACTGGAGTAAAAAATGTTTATAGTGAAAGGCAACTGGTGTTTTCTATTAACCATTTGCCGTCCCCACTATAGCCGAATGACGGCCTCGGCGTGGACCAGAATTTCCGGGAGGAAATTTACGTGATCAGCTGTCAGCCAATGACACCTGATCACATGATTTAAACAAAAGCTCGGTAATCATTTTTTTTTTCTCCTCAAGCTGACAGCTGATCACGTGGTGATCAGCTATGTGCAAGGGTCATCGGTCCCAAAGAGGAAGAGGCAATTCTGCCTCATCTGTGCCCACCAGTACCCCCTGCCAGTGCCACCTGCCAGTGCCCACAGTGCCCACCAGTGCCACCTATCAATGCTCACCAATGATGCCAATCAGTGCCACCTAGCAGTGCTGCCTATCAGTGTAACCGATCAGTGCCCATTATTGCCACCCATCAGTGCCCATCACTGCCACCTATCGGTGCCCATTAGTGCCGCCTCATCAGTGTACATCAATGAAGGAGAAAAATTACCTGTTTGCAAAATTTTATAATAAAATATTAAAAAAATGTAAAACATTTTTGAAAAAATTCGGTCTTTTTAAAAAATTTTTAACAAAAAATAAATACCGCAGAAGTGATCAAATGCCACCAAAAGAAAGCTCTATTTGTGGGAAAAAAATGCTAAAAATTTCATTTCATACATACAGTGTAGCATAACCGCGCAATTTTCATTCAAAGTGCATCAGCGCTGAAAGCTAAAAATTGGTCTGGACAGGAGGGGGGTTTAAGTGCCCAGTAAGCAAGTGGTTAAACAAGGTCTAATTGGGCCATTGACATGCATCACAGTTGAACTTAGGAATGTGTCTTTGCAAAGTTAAACTAAATGAAATCCTTTCTTATTTTTGCTTGGGGATAGAGTGCAGAGGGATTAGAAGTCTTGTCAGTTTTTAGGGATGCCTGCACCACTGATAGGGTGAAGACACCTCACAAATTTTGCCAACTTCTCCTTCAAATGTATTCACTTCTAGTGTCCCCATTAGTGCAATTTGCCTAATGGGGACACTAGTTAGGTTGACCTGTGTGTCCCCAAGGAAAGACATTGGTTGGGTTTTACCCTCACTTCCTGTTTGGCTATGTGAAAGGAAGTGAAGCCAATTTTCAGAAAAGGAACACAAAGCCCACCCCCAAAAAGACAAGCAGGGGTTTTAACACTTACTTGGTTTCCCTCAAATGCCCACAATTAGAATAGGATTGTCTTGAGCTAGATTTTAGCTCAGTGCTCTAAATCAGTGGTTCTCAACCCTGTCCTCAAGTACCCCCAAAAGGCCATGTTTGCAGGTTTACCTTCATCTTGCACTGGGGCTTTAAATCAGAGTCAGAGTCAATGTCTTGGTATTTTGGACAGCTATTTAGCTAAGATAAATTCCCAAAACATGTCCTGTCTGGTGTACTTGAGGACTGAGGCTGAGAACCACTGCGCTAAAATGGAAAATTGAATACTTATCTCTCTGTAATTTCCCTTATCCATGGCAGCATATGCATGCATATGCTACCATGAAGGCACCAGGAAAGTGTCTTTTAGACAAATCCCACCTTTTTTTGTTTTGCCATGCCAATCTGCCTAGTTAAGCTGCAGCTGGGAAATCTGTTGCATGAAAATTGGTTAAGGGGGGGGGGGGGGGGGGAGTGTAAAATGCATTCCTTGGATTGAGCATGCATCTGCAAAACAAATTAACAAAACACATAAAACATACAAATTTGCCACAGATTTTATTGGTCAACAAAAAAACAGAACATGGAAAAGAGCAAGGAAAGCAAAAAACGCATGTATGTTAATTTGGGACACTAACAGAATTTGGTTTTGAGGTCTGACCATTTTGCAGAGGAAATTAACAGGAGTTAAAAGGACTGCACCCACAAAAGAACGGTCTCTTAAGGATTTAAATAATTAGTAGTCACAACAGCTTGAGGAAGATTTTGCTAAATAATGGAGCACAGACAATTAAATCAAAGTGAAAATAACAACCTACAAACACAGATTGACAACTTTAAAAATATTTCAGTGAAAAATATCCCCCCCCCCAAAAAAAAAAAAAAAATACTTGCTCTAAAACACATCAGTGAGGCACGGAACGAGAAGGACTGAAAGGAGGGGTAGTGTAGGGCCGGGCATGACAGTGTGCCCAAGGGAGACACGGAAAGGGTTAACAAAATAAGGAGAAAAGTAGTATGGGAAAAAGGGGAGGTAAGTTGGGAAACTTTGTGAGAAAGGGGAGTGGTGGTATTTAAAGGGGGGGAGGAGTAAAGGGGGCAGTGTGAGGAGAGTGCATCAGAGGAGGCAGTTTTTCCCACCCTCCCTCCCTAGAATGTTATATAGTATGTGTGCAATATTTTGAGTAGTTGTGGTGTTTTTTTTTTTTTTTTTTTAATCTTTTGCAGGAACTGAACGGGTCGTCATGACAGCAGAGGTGGTCAGTTTGGTTGGGGGGCTGTTTTATTCTGGTGGTCTTTGACAGGGGCGGTAAACGGATGGATTAAAAGGGGTGGGGGGCTCATCATTTGCATGTTCCCCTCCGGTGTATTCCTGAACGTTGGAGGGAATACTGGGTTTGGTGGCGCTGCGGGAAGCGGTTGTCTCCGAGCGGCTACAGCTGGAGGCCTATTTGTTTGATAAAAGTCCCGCAGTGCGTTGGTTATCCGTGGCTATATAGTCATATAGTTATATATATTTATATATATATTTGGAAAAGGTGGGTCACCGTCAGAGACCATCAGACTGGGGTTAACAGTTATGTTATTAATGTGTCATTGTTGATTTTATTGGTTATTTTATTGGTTATTTATTTGGAGTATTTATTTGGAGTTGTTTTAATAAAGAGGCTGTTGTGGCCATTTTACTCCATAAACAAAAAAGAGTGGTCTCATCATTCTAGATGGGGTGGTTAAGTGATGGGGGGTTCTTTGGTATGTAAAGAGGGTATTGCAAATTGGGAATGGGTGACATTTGGTCTACACTGGTCATCTTTTGCAAAGACATAACAAACAAAATACAAAGAGAAAATACATGTGTTACAAACTGTCAGATAAGGGTACTCACCAAGGCTGAGATACTGAGAGTGGTAACCTCTTGCGACTAAGCGCACTCCACTCCTGAAGATGGTAAAGGGGTGAAGGACACAAAGAGGCACGAGTCCCCAGCAGGCTGGGCAGGTCTTGCGTGAAGGTCACCAGCAGGGAGACAGCTGTGCAGGACTGGAAGATGCTGAAGCTCAAGAAGGAAGATGAACAGTTAACCCAACAACAGGCCGGGGGTCAAACACTGATGACTAGTAAGAGTCTCTTAGATAGGCAAGAACAGTCTAGTGCAAAGGACTGTTAGCAGGTCTGTCAGCAGGCTGATGACTAGTACTGAAGATTGATAGCAAAGTCTGTAAACAGACTGAGGGTCAAACACAGATAACTGGAGGCAAAGTCTGCGAGCAAGCCAGGGGTTGAGCACTGAAGAAAATAGCAAAGTCCAGGAGCAGGCTGAGGGTCAATTACTGGAGACAGGAAACAATATCCGTAGACAGGCCGAGGGTCAAACACAGGAAGCAAGTGGAGAAGTCAGAGAGGCAAGCCGAGGGTCAGATGCAGGAAGAGATCAGAGCAGGTCAAGGTCAACCCGGGTCACAACAGGTAATCAATCAGGATACAAGCAGGAAACACACCGGGAGCTGAAAGACAAACCAGCAATCTGATCATGGCACAGAGTGGCTTTATAGGCCAGTGGAAGGCTCATGTTATGCGCATGCGCGTACGCCATTCCGCTGAATCACGCACATGTATTAGCCGTTTCGCTGAATTGCACACACACACAATTCGCTGTATTGTGCCCAGGGATGCGCCGGAGTGCCGCTCTACCGTGCATGTGCGAAGGAAGGCAGCGATATTGGCGAGACTGGTACTTCTTTCCTGACACAAACTCTATAAGGACACCCAAATGTACTCCTTGACACACACACGTACACACAATTTTGCGAGTCCCCACTTGGCTGGCTTATATTCTAGTTATTGGCCTTAAAATGGGTATAGGGGCCCAGGTCCCACCCTGAGGGACATATATCAATGTCACCAATTTGGACAACCCCAAAAATGAAACAAGAAGTGCCTTTTAAAAATACAGAATTGCTTAAAAGCTAGTAACTTGGGGGGGCTTACTCTGCCTGTAAAGTGGTGCATCTGTACGATGTATCCAAAATGCTGCTTCAAAGATGTACGGCTTTAGAGAAAACTTACAAATCTACATTGCAGCTGAAAGATTTTAGCTCAAAGCAAAAATTAGCCTGCCCCCAATACATAAAAGACTATTTGGGTCTGTTAAGGCTTAAAATGAGAACCCCCACATGAAAAATACCACCCCAAACGAAAAAAATATTGTGCCCCTCCCACACACTAACAAACCCCTAGCCAAACACACAGCAAGCCAGCCCACAAAAGGGGGGTGGATGCTTGGGGCAGGAGGGGCTCGGACACCCCAAAAGTCAACCACCTTGTTTCCATATTCAGGGGGAGGAGGGCCCTAGGCTTGGGTTGTGGGGGGCTGCAGACAGAGGGCTTTACAGAATGTGGAAAACCCCTTTAAACTAGTGGGTACAAGGTGCTTTGTGGTTGGTATTGGGCTGAGCCCAACAGGCTCCAAAGGCAGCCAGCTATGTTAAGTGCATGTGGTCTTCAATGGTTCAGGAGGGGGTTGGGTGATCGCTCTTCCCACCCATTTCCTAGCTGGTCCTGTTGTGTGCTCTAAAAAAGGATGTGGTTTGGATTGGTGAAGGCAGCTCACAGCCTTTTGAAAATAGAGTGGAGTGTGGAGTTTTAAAAGCAAAAGTTAGCAGATGGAAATCCAATGGGTTAGAGGGCGGGAGACAAGAGCATGGGAGAATGGAGTGTCGAGTTCCCCTTTAAAAGCAAAAGTTAGCCCATGGAAATCCAAGTGGTTAGAGGGGGAGACAAGAGCATTGGAGAATGGAGTGTGGAGTTCCCCATTAAAAGCAAAAGCTAGCCCAAGGAAATCATATGCATTAGAGGGGGATGGTTAAATGCCTTTTTAGGAGGAGCTAGAGGAGCGAGAGTGTTTTTACATAATTTTAACAAGGTGCATGTCAGATGTACCATGCTAACATGACCTGTGTGCAAATCTCCTTAACAAATACATAAAGGTGAACCAGCGTAAAAAAAAAAATTGTCAAGTGTAGAGGTGCGCTCATTCAACCCATGCAATTGCATGTACGTTGCTTAACATTTACCAAGCTTTTGGCCGCGCAGTGAACAAACTCATGTGACCGAGCGCAACAGCCGCTTGCGCATGCGCGCTGCTTACATTGATCTCACGCAGTTACATAGTTACATAGTAGGTGAGGTTGAAAAAAGACACAAGTCCATCAAGTCCAACCTATGTGTGTGATTATGTGTCAGTATTACATTACATATCCCTGTATATTGCAGTCATTCAGGTGATTATCTAATAGTTTCTTGAAGCTATCAATGCTCCCCGCTGAGACCACCGCCTGTGGAAGGGAATTCCACATCCTTGCCGCTCTTACAGTAAAGAACCCTCTACGTAGTTTAAGGTTAAACCTCTTTTCTTCTAATTGTAATGAGTGGCCACGAGTCTTATTAAACTCTCTTCTGCGAAAAAGTTTTATCCCTATTGTGGGGTCACCAGTACAGTATTTGTAAATTGAAATCATATCCCCTCTCAAGCGTCTCTTCTCCAGAGAGAATAAGTTCAGTGCTCGCAACCTTTCCTCATAACTAAGATCCTCCAGACCCTTTATTAGCTTTGTTGCCCTTCTTTGTACTCGCTCCATTTCCAGTACGTCCCTCCTGAGGACTGGTGCCCAGAACTGGACAGCATACTCCAGGTGCGGGCGGACCAGAGTCTTGTAGAGCGGGAGAATTATCGTTTTATCTCTGCAGTTGATCCCCCTTTTAATGCATGCCAATATTCTGTTTGCTTTATTAGCAGTTCTAAACGTACTTGCAAGCACAGCAGGTTTTCTCTGAAAAAGTTACTTTCTCATTCTATTTTGAGCATATTTGTTACTTGGGCAGTTTTTACTAAACTTCCTCACATCACCCCATAATATTGGCACCTCCAACTTCTGTCAATATTGATTTGAAGATGCAGTGCGACGTGTCCAAAGTGGCGCACAGATTGCATTCTCCCGTGCGCCGGGATCGCTATAGTAAATGGGGGATTCGCGCTCTGTTACCGGTGCACCATTTCGTAAATATGGAAATGTGCATTACACATCGCCGTGTGCCTCTACTGATGACGCACGGCTTTCGTAAATCACCCCCATAGTTTCATAATAATGTGTGGGTATATGGTAAACACTGATGATCTGATTTCACAGACTTGGGCATGACTTTGCAAAGCATAAAAAGTTTTTAGAATTTTTTTTTTTTTTTTTTTCAATTTCTTTATTCGTTTTTTTCTGTATAAAAACACATTACAGTGGACGAGGTACTCCTCTCATCTCAACATCACATAAAAACAATTCATAATACGTTCCTGATTCCCCACCCCTTACTCCTCCCCCCTTCCCTCTCATCCCTAAAACCTCCCCAACTCCCTTTCTCGCCCAAATCTGTCCTCAGCTTTTCTCCTCTTCTCCTTCCATAAATCTAATTGATTATTTCCTGTTCTAATTTTTGAGTTATGCTTTCATCACTTCTGCAAATCTTATTGAATGCTTATAGTTTACCCATTCCCTCCATTTCTCTTTGAACTCCTCCATTCCCTCCTCATCGCTAAACCTCAGATAATTTAGGTTTTGGATTTTGTTTATTTTATTGCACCAGTTCTTCAATGTGGTCCTTTCCGGTTCTTGCCAATGTCTAGGTATTAGGCTTTTAACAGCGTTTAAGAGCTGTGGGAGCAAAGTTCTCATGTAATCCCATGGAATAAACACCCCCATGGGTCGTCTGGGACATCTATATTCGTTATCTCTCTAATTATTTGCCGGATCCCCCTCCCCGACAGTATTTTTTTAATTTTGGGGCATGACCATCATATATGGGCCATAGTCCCAATTTCTTTACACCCCCACCAGCACAACTGCGATATTTCACTTTGACAATAGTTGTCTAATCGCCAAGTCTTTCTCCTGTGTTCCCAGTTCCTTTTCCCATTTCTCGATATATGGCGGTATCTCCGGCCCTTTCAGGTCAATCAATATTTTGTAGATCCTGGAGATCACCCTCTTATTTCTTTTCTCTACACATAATTTCTCCAGGGGAAGTAGGTTCTCTGCCGATCGAATGGGCTGGGGCAGAAAATGTTTAAATTGTCTATACCGCCATCTATCACCATCAGTTCACTTTTGTTTTTTAATTCCTAAAACGTGCACATTTTATCTTGCGCCATTACATCTTTCAGTTGTGTGTTCTCTTGTGTGATCCAGTTGCCGAACATTTTCTCTATCCCCGGTGTGAAGTACTTTGTATCTTTTAGTGCTATCAAGGGTGAGTTGTATCCCCATTTTTCCCTTTTGTGTAAATTATCCCATATTTTTAGTGCATTACGGGTGATACTATGCGTGTCTTTACTAAGTTCTCTATATCGTGCGGGAATCCATATTATCTTCCCCATTGTGACATCACTAATTGTGCTTTCCATTTTTACCCATCTCTTTTCCTTGTTATATTTTACCCATTCTATTATTCGTGAAAGAATTATCGCATTATAGTAATTTCTAAGGTCCGGTGCCCCTAATCCCTCTTGTGCCTTGTCCTTTATCAACTGTGTCAAACTAATATGTGATTTTTTTTTCCTTTCTTTTGGGGACTTCATTAAGTTTGGGAGGGTTATCCTGGGGCTTGTTATAAAAAATAAAATATCATCCGCGTAGGCCGCTAGTTTGTTGTAATCCTCCCCTACCTTAATCCCCCTAATGTCCGGGTTCCGCCTTATACCCGTCAAGAGGGGTTCTAGTGCCAACACAAACAGTAGGGGGGACAGTGGATACCCCTGTCTAGTGCCGTTATACATATTGAACGGTCCCGAAACTGCCCCATTTACCTTCACCCTCGCTGCAGGTCGAATGTATAATGCTTTTATCCAATTAATCATTTTCGATCCTAATCTTATTGCCTCCAATGTACTCTGCATAAAGCTCCAGTCTACCAAGTCAAACGCTTTTTTCTGCGTCGATTGAAAGGAGTAGTCCTGGAGCCCTACTTTACTTTAATTTTCTGTACTGCCAGGAGCGTTCTAATTCCATTATCCCTCCCCTCCCTTCCTGGGATAAAGCCTACCTGATCTGCATGTACTATGTCTTTATGTTTTTCATCCTCTCTGCCAGCACCTTCGCAAATAGCTTGGTGTCAATATTTAGGAGTGAAATAGGTCTATAACTGGAGCAGAGTGTACTGTCTTTACCTTCTTTCGGGGTGATAGTAATAGTGGTCTCCAATGCCTCCTTCCGCATCTCCCATTTAGCCCCGATCCCATTCATATAGGAACACATTTTAGGAATTAATATGTCTTTAATTTTTTTATAATAGAGTATCGTCAGGCCATCTGGTCCGGGACTTTTGCCACCTCGTGACTCTTTTAGAATTTTTGTTATCTCCTCTTCTGTTACGGAGGCCTCTAGATAATTAAGTTTATCCTCTGGGATTTTGTTTAAACAGATATCCTTTAAAAAGGCTTTGCTTTTCTCATGTTTCTGTTTTACCTCTTCTGTTGTATCGTTCTTATTGATTGAATAGAGTCTCCCTTAGTAATCTTGAAAGGTCTTGGCTATTTCTACTGTTTTATATACTAGTCCCCTGTACTAGTTTGTATTTTCTCTATATAGTTAGCTGGGTTTTTTTTGGGGTTTTTTTAGTAACCTCGCCAAATATTTCCTAGATTTATTACCCCATTGGTACCTTTCTTTCTTAATTATAAGCCATTTGGGTTTCCTGCTCTATTAAATCTCTCATCGCCTCCCTTTTTAGACTAAGTTTTAATAACAGTTCCCTGTCTCTTGTTGTCTTATGTTGCTGTTCTAGCTCGTAGATTTCTTTGGTTAAGGCTATTTTGTTCTCCTTAATTCTATTTTTCCTCTCTGATCCAGCCATGATCAAGATACCCCTAATATAAGCCTTATGGGCTTCCCAGGCTGTGGCCTCTGAATCTCCCTCCGTTTCGTTAACCCTGAAAAACTGCTCTAGTTCTTCCTTTATTCGCTCTTCTATTGCTTTATCCTGTGATAATTCTTCATTTAGCCTCCAGGTATTACTCCTTATTTGGGCCTCTCCTATCTTCAGTTGCAATGTCGTAGGCACATGATCCGAGAAGGCCATTATTCCAATATTTGTGCTAACCACTGCCTCCAGCAACCTATGCTCGATCAAAAAAAATCTATTCTACAATACGTCCCATGTACAGGGGAGTGGAATGTGTAATTCTGTGCCTTAATATGTCGTGTCCTGCACACATCTACTAGTTGGCATTGGTGCAATGTCTTTTTTAATTTATTCCTCAATGCTATTCCAGTCCCCTGTACATGCGACATACTATTCATCCTTGGCTCTAAGCAAAGGCTAAAATCCCCCGCCATAATAGCCCCCCTTTCTTAAATTCCATAAACTCTGCTATGGTCCCCATTGAATATCTAATGGGATTTTTATTAGGGCCATATATGTTTGCCAGGGAGTACTCGGCTCCATTCAATTTTCCTCTCCGAAATAAGTAGCGCCCTTCTAGGTCCGCCTTTCTCCCCTCTAGGTTGAACCTCACTCCCCTGGCAAACCCTATGGCCACTCCCTTTGCTCGACTGATAGGGAAGTCCCCATGATACCATAGAGGGAACTCCTTTGAAAATATTCTCCGATTCGAGCCAGAAAAAAAATATGTCTCCTGTAACAGTACCACATCGGCTTTAAGATGTTTTTAGTCCGCTTATTATATTAGCACTTTTTATAGGAGCGTTTAATCCGCGTACGTTGTATGAAATTATGTTTGAATTAAACATCTTTGCTTATTAGGGTTTTTCTATGAAGCGCAACAAGCAAAGGAGAGTCGGTGCTTCCTAATATTCTTTCATACCTTTTCAAGTAGGTACCCCTTCCTATCCATTTTCTACCCTCCCCTTTACCCCTAACCTTCCCCCCATTACCCTCCCATTCCTCCCCCCCTTCCCAAGTGAGGGAAATTGGCCTCCCCGTGGCCCACCGAACTCCTCCCCACCCAACGGTTCGTCCCCCTAGGGGTTGAGCTCTAAATGTGGTCATTGAGCAGGACCGATACTCTCCCTAAATTTGGGGCCCCTGTGCCCGCCCCACTCCCCCCATCTCTCCCCCTCCCTATCCCGCCCCCCCCCCCCACACGTCCAGTCCCAGTCCCCCTTCGTCTTTTCATATTCCCTGTATTTTTTTTTTCTTCAGTCTTATTTCTTCTTTACTCCTGCCAGTTTCTTTTTCAGGGCCGGATGCCAAACCTGTTGTTCTATGTCGTCTGTATTCTCCTGTTTTTCCCACCAACCCGGAATTTCCACTAGTGGGACATCCAGTCTATTACAGAATTTGGCCGTGTCTTCTGGGAATCTTAAAGTTACTGACCGGCCCTCTTTACGTCCAATTAGGCAGGCTGGGAATCCCCAAAAATATTTAATGTTTTGCATCTTAAGTTGTTCAAGTAACGGTTTGAGGGTTCTTCTCCTGGCCAAGGTCTCTGCTGCCACGTCTGGAAATATCTGCAGAATGATCTCCCCATATTTAGCGGGTTGGTTGGTTTTAAGGAATACCCTTATCTATTCTTTATCATGGAAGTTATGGAATCTTGCAATAACATCTCTGGGGACATCTCCTGCCATTTCTGCAGGCTTTCTAATCCTGTGGATTCTTTCGAACTTTATTTTACTGTTTGCTCCAGATGTACCCATCATGTGACCAAATATTTTATCCATTTTTTCTTGCAGATCTTCACCTTCACCTTGCGTCTCCAGTAAACCTCTGATCCTGAGATTTTTCCTTCGATTGCGGTTTTCTTGGTCTTCTATTTTGTACATCATATGCCTCTGATCTCTCTGCATCCGTTCCATCTGTGCCTTAAGTATTGTTATCTCCTCCCTGTGAATGTCCAACCTTTCTTCTGTGTCCTCAAACCTTTTTAATATGTGGTTCATATCTTCATGCAAGGTTGCTATTTCTCCCTTTATAGATATTTCCAGCCTTGCAAACATTTCTGCCATTTCTCCCTTAGTTGGTAATTGCTTTTTTTGTTTAGGTTCCATTATGACTTCCTCCTCTGTCACCTCGCTTCTCGCTACAGGGGGTTCTATATCCTCGAAATTTTTTCTCAGTCCGTTCTTTTGTACTCCCTCCGGGACTTTACATTTAGCCCCCATTTATTTCCCCGGGCTTTCCTTACCTCCCTCCTGTATCATGTATTTTTTAATGGTACCCAGGCTGGCGTTCACTTTAGGTGGGTTTGCTCCTGCCCCCTCACCGGTTTACCCTTCATTTCTTTTTTTCTGTTTGATTGTTAGGTTGGTTAATAACTTCTAGTGTATCAGAGTTCTTCCTACACCAGTCTTATTCTGGCCTGTCACTTTTCCGGGGGGGTCGCTTTTTTTTTTTTTGGGGTATGCTTTACCCTCCGCTTTACTCTCGGGATTACTACTCCAGAGTGGGGGGTGTACCTTCCCGTGGTCCTACTATGCCCGCTTGTAACCCCTTAGGGAATAAGTTGTATGCATAGTCCTGTTCAAGAGGGAGTTCAGGGTTTTTTTTTGTTTTTTGTTTTTTTTACAACTTATGCGACTACTGGGATTACTGTGACTTTTGCTGTTCTGTCTGTTCTTTTTTTTTTTTTTTTTAATTTAGTGCTGTCTTTCAGTTTAACTGTTGACTATTTGGCGGATTAGTAAATTAGAAATTTGAGGACTTCTTGTGCAGCCCCTTAGATATCCCCCACCATCATCAATGTCACTTTGTTTATATCCGGTAAGTGTTTCACAGTCACCGACCAGAACTTCCAGTAAAGCCAAAGTCCATCAGTATGTCTCTCAGCCCCTTGCTGTGAGTAAGCTGTTTCTAACCCTCTGGCCTCCTTCTATTTGCATGTGCGCTGGCAGCATTCCTTTCTATTTACCATAACTACCATAGATGTTTTGACAGTCCAGCATTCCAACATTCTGTGTATAGTCTATATGCAGTTCTACCTGCAGAAATACATGTGTAAGCATAACAAAAGGACTCACCCCCTTACGGCCACAGTCTCCACTTAGAACTTGCAATTTACCTGCCAGGTTTGGGGTGGGGGTGGGGGGGTCAGTGAAGGGTGAGGCTCAGCTCCTGGGTCTCTCTACTCCCTCCAGTGGAATCTCGCTGGAAACGCAGGCACCATGCTCCAGGGATCCAGACCGCTCTCCCCTGCTCTCTGCCACCGCGATTCTCCTCTCTCCTCCCGCTGTCCGGGGTAAGTGAGCCCACGGCTCGTACACAGCACGGGGAGGGAAAGACACACTCTCCTCTGTCTGCGCTATTGCGGATCCTCCTGTTAGCACAGGTCATCCAGGGGACAGTTGTGGGGCTAGGGGGGTTTGTGGAGAGTAGGAAGGCGCCTCTCCTTAGGCCTTCATCGTGCTGGAGGGAGCTTCACGGGCTCAGCATCCATTCCAGTCTGGTGCCTACATCGGGCCCCTCCCCCAAAGTTTATAATTATTTTTAACCATTTAAGAACCGGAAGGATTTACCCCCTTAATGACCGTGCCATTTTTTGCAATACGGCACTGCGTTGCTTTAACTGACAATTGCGCAGTCATGCGATGTTGTACACAAACAAAATTTATGTCCTTTTTTTAAATCTTTTGGGAAAAAAAAAAATTATGTCCTTTTTTCCCCAAAAATAGAGCTTTCTTTTGGTGGTATTTGATCACCTCTGCGGTTTTTATTTTTTGCACTATAAACAAAAAATAGAGCGTCAATTTTGAAAAAAAAAAAAAAACAATATTTTTTACTTTTTGCTATAATAAATATCCCCCCCCCCCCCCAAAAAAAAAAAAAAACACATATTTCTTCATCAGTTTAGGCCAATATGTATTCTTCTACATATTTTTGGTATAAAAATTGCAATAAGCATATATTGATTGGTTTGCGCAAAAGTTATAGCGTCTACAAAATAGGGGATATATTTATAGCATTTTTATTCTTAACTTTTTTTTTTTTACTAGTAATTGCGGCGATCTGTGATTTTTAGTGGGACTGCGACATTGCGGCGGTCAGATCGGACACTTTTGACACTTTTTTTGGGACCAGTGACATTTATACAGTGATCAGAGCTAAAAATAGCCACTGATTACTGTATAAATATCACTGGCAGGGAAGGGATTAACACTAGGGGGAGATCAAGGGGTTAAGTGTGTCCTAGGGAGGTGTTTCTAACTGTGGGGGGAGTGGACTGACTGGGAGTAGAGAGATCGCTGTTCCTGATCACTAGGAACAGCAGCTCTCTCTTTACTTCCCTGACAGAATGCGTATCTGTCTGTTTTACATTGACAGATCCCCGTTCTGGCTCTCTAAGGAGCGATCGCGGGTCGCCGGCGGACATTGCGGCCGCTGGCCACGTGCATTAGCTCTGGTGTTGCGCGCCCCCTAAAGCTCCTAAAGCGGCCAACGTACACCTACAGCAATTCACGCAGCCGTGCCAACCTGCCGCAGTGTAATGACGGTGGCTGGCCGGCAAGCAGTTAAAGAAAACCTGTGCTGTATACGTAGACTGCCATTTCTAACCTCTTCTTATGAATATGTAGGTTGCCTGGATGGTATGCTAACATTTTGGTTTTCATGTTCTCTGAACTCTGTTCAGGACTACTAATTGGCTGTTCCATGTTATTGATTCAGAGACAACAAGGCAGCTAGTACCTACAGAATTAAGTTTAAAATGGCAGCCTACATATTTCTCCCAGTATATTTCTTTTTAAACAGCCTTACCTTAGCTTTTAGAGGTTCTTAATGATGCATTCAAGTTAAATGTTCTTCCTGCTTCTATGAATGACACCAGTATAATAGTCCTAGCAAATGAAGGGAAGGATCTGCGGTGTCCAGAGTTGACCGTCCCTTTCTCCCTTCTCAATTCTGATCTAAAAATTTTGGCTAGGGTTTTAGCGACTGCATGAGACCTGCAACCTCTAAAGGTATGTGGACACACAGTGAGAGTTACAAACACCTGTGCATTTGATGCATTTTGCCAGTGCATTTGTAGTGCCCTTTGTGACAACACATCCAATAGTAGTTACGTAGCCCAAGAAATAAGCAATAAAGAAATGTTTCACCTTGAGAAAACTATGGCAGAAAAAGGTGTACAAAAAGAAATCTAAATGCTGAGAGGTAAAATCCTAAGGGACATATTTGGAGCAGAACAAATTAAAGCAGGACTCCAGGTTTTTATATTCTTTATTTTATTATATTATATGAAATACACAAAAATACAGTAGTATCAGTAAAAGCACTAACAATCCTTTATTGAATTCACATATTACCCCCCCCCCCAAAAAAAGAGAACCCCCCCCAAAATCCCCCTACCCCCCGCCTCTCTCCCCCCTCTATACCTCCATCAATGCCATGTACATCTCCGTATTCCTAAATTCAAGCCATTTTTGCCATATCTTTTGGTATTTCTCCCGTGTGTTTTCTGTCAGATGTATTGACCCTTCAATAGATCTCACCCACTCCACCCTTACTACCCACTCCTTCATGCTCGGGGCCTCCTCAGTTTTCCACAGACATGGGATCAGGGCTTAAGCTGCGTTCAAAAGATATGGGACTAATGTCTTTCTGTACTGTGACACCGCCTTCCCCGTATCATGAAACAGACATACCCATGGGTTTTTTTTAATTCGTTCACCTGTTATATATAGAATTGCTTCTATGATTCTGTCCCAATAGGATTGTATTTTAGTGCACTCCCACCAAAGATGCGCAAAAGTCCCCAGAACATCACAACCCCTCCAACAAGTTGAAGGGTTTTTTCACCCAAACCCATGCGCCCTCTGGGGGGTCACGTACCCCCTCGCCATCAACTTGTAGCACATTTCGTATGTTTGTGTATCTCTTGCCAATGGACAAACCAGTCTAAGTATCTTATTCCTATGTTCCTCATCTCTAAGGGGGCCTATTTCTCTTTCCCATTTTTCCAGATAGGAAGGATATTCATGTTCTGCTTGCCTACTCAGTATTTTGTATAGCTTAGATATGCTTCTAGTTAAGCTTAAGGGGGAGCTCAGCAGTTTCTCCATTGCTCTCAATTGTCCCCTACCATGCAGTGGTTGTGGAAGTGACTGTGTAAAATGCTGTAGTTGAGTATACCTCCATTTATCAAGTGGTTTCCCCATTACCGTGTAATTTCTGTGTAAGTGCAGAGTCTATTCCCCTTCATCACATCCTGCAATAATATCACCTCTTTTTTAGCCCACCTAGTGAAATATATGTACTCCTCCTTCCCTGGCTTAAAATAATTTGTGTCAGTGACATTAGTGGTGAATTATAGTCCCAGTGGTATCTCCTACTTAATCCAACCAAAATCTTTAATGTGTTCCTCGTCAAGAAATTTGTGCTAGGTCCTAAATCACGGAATTGTGGTGGTATCCATATCATTTTCCCTATATCAACTCTACTTTGTTAGATTTCTAAGTTAACCCAACTTTTCTCCTTTTTATTATACATCCAATCTGCAATTCTGGAAATAGAGATAGCTAGATGGTATTTTTTAAAATCTGTGTCATACGCAATCCGGAGGCGTTTACGTGCCCAAATATATATTTAGTACCATAGATTTCAATTTTCTAAAGTAATCTGGGAGGAGTGCTATTGGGATCATTTGAAAGATATAAATTAACATTGGGAGTATAAACATTTTTACTGCATTTATCCTGCCAATCCATGGGAGGGATTTATATCTCATCATATTCAATTGGTCCCTGATCTCATTGAGCAAAGGGATATAATTGGCTTTGAACATATCTCCCAGGGCTGGTGTCAATTTTATGCCCAAATACCCCAACTCCTCATTACACCACACAAAAGGGAACTTAGGTTGGATTGCCTTCTGCTCTTTCATTGATAAAGATATGTTCATAATCTCAGATTTAGCCATATTTATTTTAACGTTTGTTAATTTCCCATATCGATTTAACTCCTTCAGCACTATAGAGATTGTTGTTCTGGGGTTGGAAATATAAGAGAGCAAATCGTCTGCAAACGCAGCTACTCTGTATTCCCTTTCTCCCACTTAAATTCCTTTAATATTTGGGTTTTTGCAGATCACAGCTAATAGGGGTTCCAATGCTATTATAAACAAAATTTAGGAAAGAGGGCAGCCCTGTCTTGTCCCGTTAAATAATTCAAGGGGAGAAGACAGGGTTCCATTTATTTTGATTCTGGCCATCGGGTGGTGGTAGAGGGATGAGATCCATCTCATCATCCTCTCCCCCAACCTTAGATGTTTCAATGTTTCAAACATGTACCCCCAATCGACTCTGTCAAAAGCCTTTTCGGCATCGATTGACATGAGGACTGCCGAGGTTCCCCTCCTAATTACTTCCTGAATCAGAAAAATGGATTTCAGAGAGTTATCTCTCCCCTCCCTCCCAGGTACAAACCCCACCTGATCGTTATGTACCCACCTTGGTAGCCATAATTTCAATCTTTCTGCTATTATTTTAGCAAAAATCTTTATGTCTGTATTATTTAATAGCGATATTGGCCTATAACTGCCTGGGGATGCTGAGTCCTTCCCTTCTTTCAGAATAAGAGTGATATGTGCCAATAATGACTCCTCACGGAGCATCTCTCCCTCTCCCAGTGCATTCAAATAGTCGCACAATTTAGGAACCAAAAACTTGGAGAACTTTTTATAGTATAAAATAGAGCATCCATCAGGGCCCGGGCTCTTTCCCAGGGCTATATTCTTTATCGCTCTGTCCACCTCCTCCTGCGAGATAGGGGCTTCAAGGAGCTCCACCTTCTCCTTCTCTGCCCTGGGAAGGTCTAGGTCCTGCAGATACTCCATCACTGCTTCCCTCCACTTCTCCCCATCATCCCTTCTCTGATTCACATTATATAAGGCACTGTAATAGGAATGGAATATTTTTGCGATATTAGGAGAAGAGAATTCTAACCCTCCCCTATCATCTCTGATCTTAGGTATGAAGGCCCTATTCTTTTTTTTTTTCTTTTACCCTTCTCACCATTCATTTTTCTGATTTGTTACCCCACTGGTATTTTACCTTATTTATTGAGTGGAAGGCACATTTCCTCCCTGTTCTAACAGCTCTTCTATCTCTCTTCTTTTTACTATTAGTTCTTGCCTTTCTGGGATCCCGTTAGGCCTTGTTCTTTGTTCAAGTTCCTGAATGTCAGAGAGCTCACCTTGCTGGTCATGGGATTGGCCACCAGAGTGCGTGCCTGTGAGCAAGCCGGCCTGTTTAAGTTTGTCAGGCACTCTGTTCAGTGCTGCCTGATCATCAGCTTTCTGTGCCATAGTTCCTTTTTCCTGTCTTGTCTTCCTGTTTACCTGATCTCCTGACAACCCGGATTGCCCTTGGATTCTCCTGTTTGCTGCCTGTACCTGACCTTGGCCTGTTTGACTCCGCTTCTGCCTGCTCCTATTGTACCTTGCTGCCAGTCTGTTGCCGAACCCTGCTTGTGTCCCGATCTGCCTGTCTTGCTCCTGCTCAGCACCTGTTACCAGTGTTACGGACTACTGACCTGTTGTCTGAAGATCATCTCTCATCCTGTACCTGGATCTCTTCAGCAGGCTCTCATGCCATTCTGCACTCTCGTGCCTCCTGTCTGCTCTACCAGGGGCCGTGAGTCGGATAAGTAAGGGAGTCTACCCTCTGCCCAAGCGGACTCATCAGTCTGGTAAGTAAAAGTCTGACAGTATCAGGCAGCCATGACTGAGTCTGGGCAGGGGGCCTCCCCCATTGATGAACTATGTAGACAACTGGCAGGACTTACCCAGGCCGTGAAAAGCCTTCAGGAAGGTTACTCAAGATTGGAGGAACAAGTCCAGGCCTTATCTTCCTCTTCCAACCCCCAGGGGGCGTCTTCTGCTGGATTCCAATCTGCACCCTCCATAGTAATGCTTCCTCCAGAGCCCAGAGTACCCACTCCCGAGAAATTTGCCGGTGAACGCAGCAAGTATCGTGCCTTCCGCAATTCCTGCGAACTCTACTTTGCTCTGCAACCCCGCACGTTCTCACTGGAAGCGACCAAAGTAGGCTTTATTTCCCTGTTGACAGGTGAGCCACAAACCTGGGCTCACCGCCTTCTGGAGCAAAAAATCTATCTCCCTAGATAGCCTAGACGATTTCTTCAGGGCCATGTCCCAATTATATGAAGATCCCCAACTGACAGCGACTGCTGAAGCTGCACTGCACTCTCTGCAACAGGGTCGCAGAGCGGCCGAAGATTATGCAGTCGACTTCAGACGTTGGAGCGCCGATACGGACTGGAACGACGCTGCCCTGCGTCATCAGTTCAGAATGGGGCTATCTGACCCACTCAAGGACGAGTTGGCTCGAGTGGGGGTACCTCAGTCTCTGAAAGACCTCATTGATCTTCTCCTCTTCACTAACCGATCACCATAGACATGTCTGCAATGTCCTAACCCGGCTTAGGCAACACGGCCTCTATGCAAAACTCGAGAAATGCGAGTTTGAACGTCAATGTATTCAGTTCTTGGGCCTAGTCATCTCAGTGGAGGGTATCAGGATGGACCCCCAAAAGGTGCCTTCTATTCTGGATTGGCCCGCTCCGATAGATAAAAAAGGGGTACAACGCTTTATTGGCTTTGCCAATTTTTACCGGAAGTTTATTAAAGGTTTTTCTGCAATCATCGCTCCAATCACCGAATTGACCAAACAGGGAACCCGATTCTCTTGGACTGACAAAGCCCAGTTGGCTTTCGAAAGACTCAAAAAGCTATTTACTTCAGCCACCATTTTGAAACACCCTAACCCTGTCCTACCATTTGTCTTGGAGGTCGACGCTTCGGAGATCGCAGTGGGAGCGGTGCTCTCTCAACGACAGGGCGCCAAGGCCCTCCTCTATCCAGTAGCGTTCTTTTCTCACGCAAACTTTCAATTTCGGAAAGAAATTATGATTTGGGGGATCGAGAACTTCTGGCCATCAAGGCGGCTCTGGAGGAATGGCGTTACCTATTGGAGGGTGCTGCACATCCTATTCTGGTCTACACCCACCACAAGAATCTGGAATACCTGAGAACAGCCAAAAGATTAAGACCTTGTCAGGCCAGATGGGCACTTTTTTTCTCACGATTCCAGTTTCACATAACTTACAGGCCCGATTCCAAGAATATAAAGTCAGATGCTGTTTCCCGCATGTTTTACGATTCAGAGAAGACCGTATCTCCCGATACGATTCTTCCTTCGGGGAACTTCCTGCTCCTCCAAGGGGACCTTGTTTCACGGATAAGACAGGCCTCGGTGGGAATGCTTCCGTACCCCGAAACAGATTGGAGAGAGGGCATGTTTTGGCGAAGAGACAAGATCGTGGTTCCCGAGAAGCTAAGGGTGACTGTGATGGAACTATGTCATGATCATAAGTTGGCCGGACATTTCGGTGTCCTGAAAACCACTGAGCTGGTACAGCGCACCTTCTGGTGGCCTCAATTAGCCTGTGACTGTAAAAATTTTGTGGATTCATGCAACACTTGTGCTCGGAGTAAGAACACCAGGACAAAGGCCTGGGGATTATTAAAACCCTTACCTGTTCCAGAGAGGCCATGGAAGATGATATCAATAGACTTCATCGTGGAATTGCCCCCCTCCGAGGGTTTCTCTACTATTTTTGTTGTGGTAGACAGGCTGTCGAAGATGGCACATTTCCTCCCCATGAAGGGTACACCTTCGGCTATGGATACGGCAAAGATTTTTGTCAAAGAAGTGGTTAGGTTACATGGAGTCCCAGCAAGCATTGTGTCCGATCGGGGTGTTCAATTCACTTCAAGGTTCTGGAAGGCCCTCTGTGGTTCCCTCGAAATTGAATTGGCCTTTTCATCCGCCTATCATCCCCAGACGAACGGGCAAACTGAGAGAACCAACCAGACCTTGGAGCAATACCTCAGGTGCTTCTCTGCCTTCACTCAGGATGACTGGGTTTCCTTATTACCCGTTGCAGAATTCTCCTATAACAACTCCTTGCACTCTGCCATCAATCAAACACCATTTTACGCTAATTACGGGTTCCATCCATCTTTTCTACCAATCTCAGCACCTGAATGCTTCGTTCTGGCCGTCTCAGACTATGAATTTCTTTTCCACCAACAATAAGATCCTACAAGAGACTATGGCCAAATCCCAGGATTACAATAAAAAAATGTTTGATAAGAAGAGGCGTGGAGAATTGATCTTGGAGCCTGGCAACCAAGTGTGGTTGTCCACAACTAACCTTGTCCCTCTAGGAAATTAGGCCCTAAGTTTATGGGTCTGTTCCCAGTGAAGAGGAAAATAAATGATGTGACCTATGAACTTGATTTGCCAGACTCTCTAAAAGTACACCCGGTCTTCCATGTGACGCTGCTGAAACCTGCTACTTCTAATCCTTTTGCTGGTCACACTGTCGGCCCACCCAAACCTGTCATAATTGACAACAAAGAGGAATTCGAGGTAGAGGCAATCCTTGACTGTAGGAAAAGGAGGAATGGAATTCAGTATCTTATTAAATGGAAGGGGTATGGTCCGGAGGACAATTCCTGGGAACCAGAAAGCAATTTACATGCCCCGGAACTTTTACAGACTTTCAGAAATGTTCATGCCTCCAAGTTGGCCCGGCTGGGCATCCGGAGGCTGCCCTTAGGGAGGGGGCACTGTCAGAGAGCTCACCTTGCTGGTCATGGGATTGGCCACCAGAGGGCATGCCTGTGAGCAAGCCGGCCTATTTAAGTTTGTCAGGCACTCTGTTCAGTGCTGCCTGATCATCAGCTTCCTGTGCCATAATTCCTGTTTCCTGTCTTGTCTTCCTGTTTACCTGATCTCCTGACGACCCGGATTGCCATTGGATTCTCCTGTTTGCTGCCTGTACCTGACCTTGGCCTGTTTGACTCCGCTTCTGCCTGCTCCTATTGTACCTTGCTGCCAGTCTGTTGCCGAACCCTGCTTGTGTCCCGATCTGCCTGTCTTGCTCCTGCTCAGCACCTGTTACCAGTGTTACGGACTACTGACCTGTTGTCTGAAGATCATCTTTCATCCTGTACCTGGATCTCTTCAGCAGGCTCTCATACCATTCTGCACTCTCGTGCCTCCTGTCTGCTCTACCAGGGGCCGTGAGTCGGATAAGTAAGGGAGTCTACCCTCTGCCCAAGCGGACTCATCAGTCTGGTAAGTAAAAGTCTGACACTGAATCTCTCTATATAAGAGGGTCATCTTTTTTCCCCTCTCTTTCTTTTTCCCCGCTCCACTCCCGATCAAGATCCCCCTTATAAAGGCTTTGTGTGATTCCCAGAGAGTTGCCTTGGATATTTCTGCTGTATCATTGATCTCAAAAAAGGCCTCCAATTCCTGCTCTATCCTTCTAATTGATTCCGGGTCCTGAATAAGGGAGTCAATCAGTTTCCAATTTTTCCCTGTCAAAGCATCCCCCAGTATTTCCAGTTGGATTTTCACTGGGGCATGGTTGGACAGAGTAATTGCTTTAATTTCTGCTCCCTTAAGGGATGGGGCTAGTTGGTGTTCTATTAGGATATAGTCAATCCTTGAAAATGACCGATGGACAGGAGAATAATAGGTATTATTATTATTATACGAGATTTATATAGCGCCAACAGTTTACGCAACGCTTTACAATGTATAAGGGGGACAACACAATTACAGTACAGTTCAATACAAAAGGTACATCGGGCCCTGCTCGATGAGCTTACATTCTAAAGGGAGGGGGTGGTGGTACAAAAGGTAATAGCTGCAAAGAATGATTTGATGGGGGTGGCTCAGGGACAGTTATGTGGGTGTGGGATAAGCTTCCCTGAATAAATGAGTTTTCAGGGATCTCCTAAAGGTGGACAGGGTAGGGGCTAATCGGATATACTGGGGTAGGGAATTCCAGAGGATGGGAGAGGCTCTGGAGAAGTCCTGAAGGCGAGCATGGGAGGAGGTAACAAGGGAGCTAGAAAGCAGGAGGTCCTGTGAGTAGCGGAGGGGGCGATTTGGGCGATATCTGCAGATGAGGTTGGTGATGTAGATGGCGGCGATGTTGTGAATGGCCTTGTATGTTATGGTTAGCATTTTGAATTTTACACGGTGTGGTAGGGGAAGCCAGTGAAGGGATTGGCAGAGAGGAGCAGCAGTCACGGATCGATTAGTGAGGTGTATTAGTCTAGCAGCAGCATTCATAATAGACTGAAGGGGAGATAGCCTGCTTAAGGGTAGGCCATTAAGGAGAGAGTTGCAGTAGTCGAGGCAGGAAATAATCAAGGAGTGAATAATAAGGTATAATAATAATATAATAAAATCCAACAATACTCTTTTTTTAATGCCTTCTGCCTTTGAGCTGTAGATCTGAGAGCACCCCTGAAGTATCCACTCTTCGGTCAATACTTCAGTTTGGGTCACCTGCAATAATTAATTTACCTTCCTTAAAAATTTCAAGTTTTTTCAGTACTTTCTTTAAGAATTTGTCAGGGTCCTTATTTGGAGAGTAAATGTCCGCTATTGTAAACATCATATTAAACAGTTTCCCTTTCATAAAGAGGTACCTTCCCTCCGAAACGGCCAGACGCTCCCAATCCACAAACATCATCGTCCTATCAAATCCAATGGTCACGCCCCTTGAGTGCGATAATGCTGTGTCTCCATAAAACAACTTCAGGAACTGGTGTGATGCCAAGCCACCCCCTGAAACATGCGTAATATAAATGTCACGGACCTGGCCGGAGCAGAGGCTGTTGGAGAGGACTGTGTGCGGGCCTGTTGCCCACCGATTATGGGCCCTAGCATTTGAGGTGAATGAGAAATCCAGTCTGAACTGTATTAATCGGACTCAGTCATGTATATATTGTATGGGGACTCCTTGCTGTGGATCTGTGTCCCTGAAGAGGGAGGGGGGGTTCCTCCAGCAGCCCCCTGCTGATAAGACTGATTCATTCTGTTGGGACACATCATGTGAGGAGATGCTGGTGTCAACTTGTGCTTATGTTAATTGAATGAGCTAATGACATTGTCCTCCATACAATGTAGGAGACGGGACGACTCCTATTGGAGCTCATGTTAATTAGGTTAGCTTTGAGTCATCCTGGTGTATAAATGTGTGTGAGATCTCAAATAAAAGTTAGTTCTGATGTACTCCAAGACTGGTGTTGTCTAGTTCTTGGGGTTCCTATAGCCAGATCCATTGGACTCGTGTTCCAGAACTTAGGAAGCGGTATATGACGGAAGCACTCAAGCGGAGTGTGGGGCGTTCCGTGACATTGGTGGCAGCAGTGGGATAGCTTCCTGAAGTCTGGGACATCCAAACCTCCAACTGGATCTAAGATCAGCATAGCAGACTTCAGTCACCCCAGCGGAGATATGGACCTGGCATCAGAATTCCCGGGGCTGCTGCGGATCATCCTTTCAACGTACACCAGGACTGTGTCTGAGGATGAATGCCTGGAGCTCAGGCAGCTGATTCGGGTGGAGCTCTGGATTGCAGCCCTCCGTCTCGCTGGTATAAAACAGGGCAAGTGCTTTCCAACCCAAGAGCAACGGGCCAGTGACCAACGGGCATTGCGGATGGCATTCCTGGGAGAGCAGCCCCAGGAGCAATGGGTGACTGAGTTGGACAGGTTGGTCCAGCAGGAGATAGAGCTGGACAATCGGTATCGGGCTCTGCAATGGCACGCAGAGGAGGGATATTTAGGGGAGACAACAGAATGCTCTCCGGAGGGATATGACTTTGGCGGCCCTGGATTGCTGTGGGAGAACCTTACAGATCTTTTTATGTTTGGCGATGAGGGGGAACCTGACCTTGAGGACATGAGAGACTATAGAGAGTCTATGCTCAGTCTTGCAGGGGTCTCAGAGCTCAAACCTGATCTGGACCATTTGCTAAGGAAGGAACAGCATCTGGAAAGGGCATACAGGAAACTGCTAGAACAAGTTCAGCAGCATGCCAGAGAATCGGCAGTGGAAAATCCGGAGATTGCCGTCCCCAAACCTGAAGTGCTGACAACAGGGCAGAGCTCTGCTAACCTCTGCCCAGCACTGATAACATCTTCTGGGTTCCATGGACAGGAGATGGTGAACCTCTATCCCCAGACATCAGTTGCAGAGACATGGGACTTGATAGAGTTTTCTGCTGAGGAAGAACAACCTGATGAGCCTCCAGCAGAAGAGCTGCCATCAGGGCCAAAGTTCACTGTGTTCTGCCCAGCACCAACAGTGGCTTCGGCCTTCTTGAGAGAAGAGGTAGTCGGCCTTTCTCCCACAACACTGACAGGGACATGTGATTTTCTGCCAGCAGCATCTATGGAGTTAAAACAAACTTCTCCAGCTGAAGATCTGGTGGCTGAACGGGGGGTCCAGGACCTCTGTCCCACACTTTTGCCAATCCCGGAGACTGGGGATTTAATAGACGTTTCTGTGGAGGAGGAACCACCTGGCAAACCCCCAGCAGAAGTGCTGGCAACCGGACAGAGGGTCCGGGACCTCTGCCCCACACCTGCAGCAATTGTGGAGGCCCAAGGTGAGGAGGTGGCAGTCTATCGCGAGCTGCAGATCAGGATCCAAGGAGAGAATGCAGTCATCACCTCACAACTGCAGCTTGATCTGGTGTCGGTTGATGGGGCTTCAGTCCCCACCTGTATACCCCAGGAATGCTGGGCAGTCGGCCCAGATCCCCAACAGCAGGATGGAGTGAGCCCAGTCCCCCTGTCTTCTCTCCAGCGGCAGAAAGAATTCCAGGGAGAAGGGCCAGTCCGGGCCTCTCCCCAGCAGCAGATATGTTCTCTGAGAGAGGCAGAGGATGGCTGGGTGAGTAACACACTGTTTGGAATAATTTGTTTGGGGTACTGTGTGGGTACAGGCAGTAGAGGACTGGAACTACTGACTAACTTCGGAGTCAACCCGTCTGGGGTCTCCTCCTATGTTAGTCTCCTGCCGAAAGGGGAGAAATGTCACGGACCTGGCCGGAGCAGAGGCTGTTGGAGAGGACTGTGTGCGGGCCTGTTGCCCACCGATTATGGGCCCTAGCATTTGAGGTGAATGAGAAATCCAGTCTGAACTGTATTAATCGGACTCAGTCATGTATATATTGTATGGGGACTCCTTGCTGTGGATCTGTGTCCCTGAAGAGGGAGGGGGGGTTCCTCCAGCAGCCCCCTGCTGATAAGACTGATTCATTCTGTTGGGACACATCATGTGAGGAGATGCTGGTGTCAACTTGTGCTTATGTTAATTGAATGAGCTAATGACATTGTCCTCCATACAATGTAGGAGACGGGACGACTCCTATTGGAGCTCATGTTAATTAGGTTAGCTTTGAGTCATCCTGGTGTATAAATGTGTGTGAGATCTCAAATAAAAGTTAGTTCTGATGTACTCCAAGACTGGTGTTGTCTAGTTCTTGGGGTTCCTATAGCCAGATCCATTGGACTCGTGTTCCAGAACTTAGGAAGCGGTATATGACGGAAGCACTCAAGCGGAGTGTGGGGCGTTCCGTGACAATAAGTCTCCTGGAGGCACACCACGTTCGCAACCAGGAACTGCAGCTCCTTGTTTACTTTTATACTTTTTTTGCTGTATTTAGTCCCCTTACATTATACGTGACCCAATTTACCACCACCATGATTCACCACGTAAGGAGCGTCTGGTCGGGCAGAGGGGGCACCCCTTAAGGAGAGAGAAACCCCCCCGAAACCTTCCCAAGCCCCTAAAACCTTCCCCCCCGAATCCCCCCCTTCTCTCTGGAACAAAACACCTGGAAAGGCTGGACCCCTTTTCTTGTTCAATTTATGGGCCTGGCTAACATCATCCTGATGCCGCTTCGTCACCATTTCTCCCAATGGGCTCCCACCTCAGATCCCTCCAAGCCCCCCCCCCCAGTCCCCCCAACCCTCCCTCCACCTCCCCTCACCGCTCCTATTCTTCATGACTCTTTCCCTTTGAAACTGAATACTACTGCTATTAAGGGCCTCTTCCCCCTCTCGCACCCCCTCCACCCCCTTTATTCCATCTCGTATTCCTTTGAGGGAATAATACTCCTTGTATGGGAGGAGGTGGGATGTCCAGTTTACTACAGAAGTTCCCCAAATCTTCAGGGAATCTCAGGACTGCAGTTCGGCCATTTTTTTCCCTATCAGGCAGGCTGGGAACCCCCATTGATAGGATATCTTTGATGCCCTCATCAACTCAATTAAGGGTTTTAGAAGTCTCTTTCTTATTAAAGTCTCAGCAGACAAGTCTAAGTAGACCTGTAGTTCCGCTCCTTCAAAGAACATTCCCGGAAAATTCCGCATTTTTTTCCATAATGTTGGATTTTTCTTCCACATAGTGAAACCTCACTATCACATCTCTTGGGGTCTCTGTCCTTTGAATGGAGTATCGTGTAATCCTATGGATTTTGTCTACTTTCAGGGACTCTGTCATTTCTCTTTCCAATAGAGGGTTAGATAACTGCTGCATTACTTTTATCAGTTCCTCATTGCTATGTTTCTCTGGGAGACCTTTAATTTGAAAGTTTTTGCGTCGGCTGCAATTGTCTTGATCCTCTAATTTGTAAAGGAGGCTTCTATTTGCCCTTTATGCCCTCAAATCTTTAGTCGTGGTCATCCAATCTGCACTCAATCTCTTCCACCCTTCCTAGAACTTGCCCGATGTCTGCCCTTACTGCAGCAATGTCCACTTTCAATGATACCTCTATTTTTGCCAGCATCTCTGCTAACATCTCTTTGATTTGCGGGACTCCCTCCTGCGTTGGTGATTGCATACATCTTTCTCCCAATGGTTCATCCTCCCCCCTCTTTTCCTCTGTGTCCCATCTTGGGCCTTAGAGCTTCCTTGGGGGTTGTTCCCATTGCTTCTTGGCCTCGTAATCTTTACATTGTTTACTCAAATCACATTATCGCTGACAGGCAGGGGGGCACCACTAGGGTCTCTTCTGTTATGATCACTTCAGTGCTGGACACTTTTACCCCCTTCCTGCCCAGGCCAATTTTCAGCTCTGTCACACTTTGAATGACAATTTTTATAATTTTAGTCAAACGAACAGAGCTTTCTTTTAGTGGTATTAAATCACCACTTGTTTTTTTTTAATGCTAAATAAACAAAAAAGACTGAACATTTTTAAATAAATGTGTTTTCATTCATTTGTTATAACATTTTGCAAATAATCTTCCTTCATAGATTTATGCCAAAATGTATTCTGCCACATTTTGTTGGAAAAAAAAAATACCCCAAATCGGTGTATATTATTTATTCTGTAGAAAAGTTATAGAGTCCACAAACTATAGGATATACACTCACCAGCCAGTTTATTAGGTATATCTTGCTAGTAGCGGGTTGGACCCCCTTTTGCCTTCAATCTTCGTGGCATAGATACAACAAGGCATTTTCCTGCAAACAACTGCCAATCACTGGATATTTTCTCTTTTTCCCAGCATTCTCTGTAAAGCCTGAGATGGACTATTGGATGTGTAGTGTGCATAGAGCAGTGTACATGGCTGCAACTGCTGGGTTGTTAGGGTGGATTGCAAAATTCTATTGGGGGGGGGCATGAAAATGTTTGCCCAGGGTCCAATCCATATTAAAGATGGCCCTGGCTTCAAGAAATATTGCATTTGTATCAGCTGACCAAGACACACTGAAGTAAAGAGGAGTTTCAGCTTTACAAGAAGAAGTCAACAAATTTTTTTTTTTTTAAATCTTCAAAATGCCTATCACGGATCCACAATGTGCAACACACTCCCAGGGAAATGCAGTTTTTGAATCTTCAGTTTCTGAAAACACTGTTTGTAATGTACTGTGGAACACACCATAACAGGACAGCACCTTTGTGTTGATACTGACATAGGATTCTGGGAAGCTGGTGAAACACAAAGCAAAGGTTCAGAAGAGATTTCTTGAAGCAGAACTCTTTAAATTTCCTCAGGACCTTGAATTAACCACTTCAATAGAGGGCACTTATACACCTTCCTGCCCAGACCAATTTTCAGCTTTCAGCGCTGTCGCAGTTTGAATGACAATTGCGCGGTCATGCTACACTGTACCCAAACTAAATTTTTATCATTTTGTTCCCACAAATAGAGCTTTCTTTTGGTGGTATCACCTCTGCGTTTTTTATTTTTTGCTAAACAAATAAAAAAAGACCGAAAATTTTGAAAAAAATAAAAGTTTTGCTTTAGTTTCTGTTAAAAAAAATTGTAAATAAGTACGTTTTCTTTCACTGATGGGCACTGATAAGGCGGCACTGACAGGCACTGATACGACGGCACCGATGAGGTGGCACCGATGAGCGGGCACTGACGATGGGCACTGATATGCAGCACTGGTGGGTGGCACTCATATGCAGCACTGATGAGCATTGATAGGCGGCACTGATGGGTGGCACTGGTTGGCACTGATGGGCACTGATAGGCGACACTGATGGGCAATGAAAGGCGGCACTGCTGGGCACTGATAGGGCGGCACTGATAGCCGGCACTGATGGGCACTGATAGGTGGCACTGATGGGCACTGATACGCGGCACTGATATGAGGCACTGATGGGCATTCCTGGTGGCACTGGCAGTGGTAGGCATTGAAGTGGGCACTGACTGGCAGCTGCCTGGGCACAGATTGGCAGCTGCCAGGGCACACAGTGGCATCTCCCTGGTGGTCTAGGGGCATACCTGGTGGTCCAGTGTGGATCGCTTCCCTGGTGGTCCTGGGCGGCTTCCCTGGTGGTCCTGGGTAGGATCCGAGGGGGGGCTGTGCTGATAAACAATCAGCACAGATCCCCCTGTCAGGAGAGCAGCTGATCGGCTCTCCTCTACTCGCGTCTGTCAGACGCGAGTGAGGAAAAGCCGATCACCGGCTCTTTCTATTTACATCGTGATCAGCCGTGATTGGACACGGCTGATCACGTGGTAAAGAGTCTCCGTTGGAGACTCTTTACCTAGATCGGTGTTGCAGGGTGTCAGACTGACACCCCGCAACAACGTTCGTCGTGATTCGCACCCCCGGGGGCGCGCAGCGGCTCGATATTCCTGATCACGTCATATCACGTCCGATCAGGAATATCAAACCACTTTGCCGCCGTCATTCTGTAATAGGGCAGGCGGCAAGTGGTTAAAGGGGAACAGGTTCATGTTAAGAGGTGTTGTTGCATTCTGCGAACCAGCTTCCAGAAGCTCTTTAGGCCATTACATAGCCTACTGTAAAAGGTCTGATTTCACCTGGGAAAAACATGACGATTTGTCAAATGGTATGGCAGTGGTGAATTCACACGCCAAGATCTGCCCCCACGCTGTTCTGTACACAAAAGTTTGCTGTTTGTAGTTCCCAGTTTCATAAATGTAGGCAGCTAAGGTTTTGGCTTTTCATGGACATGTGAAGCAGCCGTTTAATGAAGGCTGAGAAAAAGTCAGAATCTGATATGGTTATCTCTATATTTTGGTTTGTTTGTTCTTTATTTGTTGTAATTTTTCATATAAACTTCATGATCCACAATTCAGAACATGATTTGTGGAATTAAAATGTTTAAGACACATTTTACTATTGTAATTCTTGAGATTTAGTATTTCCTTTTGGCTGTTGCTATAATCATGCTGACCTCAAGTGAAGCCGGTTCATATTACCCTGTCTGCTAGCTGTGTAATGAAGGTATGCTTCAACACTATTAATTGTATTCATAAAATTAAGTCTCATGTTATTGATGTAAAACTTGAAGAAGAATGAAAAAGAGCTAATAATGCAGTGCTGCGCAAATGAAAATGTGAAATACGACAACAAGAAACACATCTTATCACCTGCTCCATTACAACAATTGTGCTGTTAGCACTCAGTATTCAGAGGGAGACTATGGTGAAACATTTCCCAATCAATTCAGTCAACCCATAAGCCCCTTTCGCGCAGGGCACGTCCGTTTTGACGGACTCTGCTTGCTCAGCAGGGATCGATAAGTTGATCCCCGCTGAGCAGGCCAATGACGGATCCTCCTCCGCTCACTGTGCTGAGACGGACCTGTCAGAGTCCCACTCTCTTCTATGGGACTCTATCCCTTTTCATACGATCCCATCTGATCTGATCCTCCAGATAGATGTAAAATAGGACCTCCATCTGTCTGGATTTGGCGGAATGGATCGGATCAGGTAATGGCAGATGTCAGCGGACATGTCACCGCTGACATCCGTTGCTCCATAGAGGTGATTGGCGTGTCCGATCAGGTACGCCTGAAAAACAGACAGCTGGACCTGATCGGACAGCATGTGTGAAAAGGGCCTAAAACTAAATTTTGTTATGTGCAGACACATAAACATGGTTAGAATGTAACACAAATAAAAGGTCTAAAAATAACCCATTATAGTATGCAATTAATCAATATACTGTACATAAAGTTAATGTTATGTAAGTGACATAGGGAATAACAAAAGTTGCTTATATTTACATACAAATTGTACAAAATTATGGTGCAAAACTATAGTATATACTATATAAAAAAAATAACTGTTAATATATCAAAACCCGAGAGAATGGATGTTTAAGCAGCACAGTAGCAGAGTAGCAGCACTAACGAATTAGCCAGTTTCACATCCGTATGCTTTTATAGGGGGGAGGCTGGGTTTTGACGGGTGGGTGGGGTTTGATCAAATAAAAACAAACTTTTACAATTAAAAAATCAAAGCAGCACACATAATAATTTTAACAGCACAAACTGGCACAAACGCAGCACTAACTAACCAACCCAGTTTCATGTGTGGGGGGCTGAGTGACCTTTTGGTGACCTTTAATAAACAGTAAATAGCTGAAAAACAAAAAGCGGTAGAACTGATATCTGAATAGCATAAACCAGCACAAAGGAAGCACCAACCAGCCCGGTTTCATGCCTTTTGTCTTTTGTAGGGGGTCTGGGTGACCTTTGGTGACCTTTATTAACCACTTAAGGACCTCCTCACGCCGATGTACGTCGGCAAGGCGGCACGGGCAGGCAAAATCACGTACATACACGTGATTTGCCTCCCGCGGGTGGGGGGTCCGATTGGACCCCCCCCCCGGTGCCCGAGGCAGTCCTCTTTTGTCCCCCGGCAATCGGAGGTGAGGGGGAGGCCATCCGTTCGTGGCCCCCCCTCGCGATCGCCGCCGGCCAATGGGAACATTCCTTTGCTGCTGTATGCTAAACAGCAGCAAAGGAAATGTCATCTCTCCTTGGCTCGGTATTTTCCGTTCCGGCGCCGAGGAGAGAAGACTGAAATGTGAGTGCACAAACACTACACACACAGTAGAACATGCCAGGCACACAAAACACCCCAATCCCCCCCCGATCGCCCCCCGATCACCCCCCAATCACCCCCCCCCCCCTGTCACAAACTGACACCAAGCAGTTTTTTTTTTTCTGATTACTGCATGGTGTCAGTTTGTGACAGTTACAGTGTTAGGACAGTTAGGGTTAGCCCCCTTTAGGTCTAGGGTACCCCCCTAACCCCCCCTAATAAAGTTTTAACCCCTTGATCACCCCCCGTCACCAGTGTCACTAAGGGATCATTTTTCTGATCGCTGTATTAGTGTCGCTGGTGACGCTAGTTAGGGAGGTAAATATTTAGGTTCGCCGTCAGCATTTTATAGCGACAGGGACCCCCATATACTACCTAATAAAGGTTTTAACCACTTGATTGCCCCCTAGTTAACCCTTTCACCACTGATCACAGTATAAGTGTTACAGGTGACGCTGGTTAGTTCGTTTATTTTTTATGGTGTCAGGGCACCCGCCTTTTATTACCGAATAAAGGTTTAGCCCCCTGATCGCCTGGCGGTGATATGCGTCGCCCCAGGCAGCGTCAGATTAGCGCCAGTACCGCTAACACCCACGCACGCAGCATACGCCTCCCTTAGTTGTATAGTATCTGAACGGATCAATATCTGATCCGATCAGATCTATACTAGCGTCCCCAGCAGTTTAGGGTTCCCAAAAACGTAGTGTTAGCGGGATCAGTCCAGATACCTGCTAGCACCTGCGTTTTGCCCTTCCGCCCGGCCCAGCCCAGCCCAGCCCACCCAAGTGCAGTATCGATCGATCACTGACACTTACAAAACACTAAATGCATAACTGCAGCGTTCGCAGAGTCAGACCTGATCCCTGCGATCGCTAACAGTTTTCTTGGTAGCGTTTTGGTGAACTGGCAAGCACCAGCCCCAGGCAGCGTCAGATTAGCGCCAGTACCGCTAACACCCAGGCACGCACCGTACACCTCCCTTAGTGGTATAGTATCTGAACGGATCAATATCTGATCCGATCAGATCTATACTAGCGTCCCCAGCAGTTTAGGGTTCCCAAAAACGCAGTGTTAGTGGGATCAGCCCAGATACCTGCTAGCACCTGTGTTTTGCCCCTTCGCCCAGCCCAGCCCACCCAAGTGCAGTATCGATCGATCACTGTCACTTACAAAACACTAAACGCATAACTGCAGCATTCGCAGAGTCAGGCCTGATCCCTGCGATCGCTAACAGTTTTTTTTGGTAGCTTTTTATTGAACTGGCAAGCACCAGTGGCCTAGTACACCCCGGTCGTAGTCAAACCCGCACTGCAGTAACACTTGGTGACGTGGCGAGTCCCATAAGTGCAGTTCAAGCTGGTGAGGTGGCAAGCACAAGAGGTGTCCCGCTGCCACCAAAAAGACAAACACAGGCCCGTCGTGCCCATAGTGCCCTTCCTGCTGCATTCGCCAATCCTAATTGGGAACCCACCACTTCTGCAGCACCCGTACTTCCCCCATTCACATCCCGAGCCAAATGCAGTCGGCTGCATCAGAGGCATTTTCTTTATGTCCTCCCGTGTACCCCTACCCAACGAACCCCCCCCAAAAAAGATGTTGTGTCTGCAGCAAGCGCGGATATAGGCGTGACACCCGCTATTATTGTCCCTCCTGTCCTGACAATCCTGGTCTTTGCATTGGTGAATGTTTTGAACGCTACCATTCACTAGTTGAGTATTAGCGTAGGGTACAGCACTGCACAGACTAGGCACACTTTCACAGGGTCTCCCAAGATGCCATCGCATTTTGAGAGACCCGAACCTGGAACCGGTTACAGTTATAAAAGTTAGTTACAAAAAAGTGTAAAAAAATGAATAAAAAAATATATAAAATAAAAAAAATAGTTGTCGTTTTATTGTTCTCTCTCTCTCTATTCTCTCTCTCTATTGTTCTGCCCTTTTTTACTGTATTCTATTCTGCAATGTTTTATTGTTATTATGTTTTATCATGTTTGCTTTTCAGGTATGCAATTTTTTATACTTTACCGTTTACTGTGCTTTATTGTTAACCATTTTTTTGTCTTCAGGTATGCCATTCACGACTTTGAGTGGTTATACCAGAATGATGCCTGCAGGTTTAGGTATTATCTTGGTATCATTCTTTTCAGCCAGCGGTCGGCTTTCATGTAAAAGCAATCCTAGCGGCTAATTAGCCTCTAGACTGCTTTTACAAGCCGTGGGAGGGAATGCCCCCACCGTCTTCCGTGTTTCTCTCTGGCTCTCCTGTCTCAACAGGGAACCTGAGATTGCAGCCGGTGATTCAGCCAGCTGACCATAGAGCTGATCAGAGACCAGAGTGGCTCCAAACATCTCTATGGCCTAAGAAACCAGAAGCTATGAGCATTTTATGACTTAGATTTTGCCAGATGTAAATAGCGCCATTGGGAAATTGGGAAAGCATTTTATCACACCGATCTTGGTGTGGTCAGATGCTTTGAGGGCAGAGGAGAGATCTAGGGTCTAATAGACCCCATTTTTTTCAAAAAAGAGTACCTGTCACTACCTATTGCTATCATAGGGGATATTTACATTCCCCGAGATAACAATAAAAATGATTAAAAAAAAATAAAAATTAAAGGAACAGTTTAAAAATAAGATAAAAAAGCAAAAAAATAATAAAGAAAAAAAAAAAAAGCACCCCTGTCGCCCCCTGCTCTCGCACTAAGGCGAACGCAAGCGGCGGTCTGTCGTCAAACGTAAACAGCAATTGCACCATGCATGTGAGGTATCACCGCGAAGGTCAGATCGAGGGCAGTAATTTTTGCAGTAGACCTCCTCTGTAAATCTAAAGTGGTAACCTGTAAAGGCTTTTAAAGGCTTTTAAAGGCTTTTAAAAATGTATTTATTTTGTTGCCACTGCACGTTTGTGCGCAATTTTAAAGCATGTCATGTTTGGTATCCATGTACTCGGCCTAAGATCATCTTTTTTATTTCATCAAACATTTGGGCAATATAGTGTGTTTTAGTGCATTAAAATTAAAAAAAGTGTGTTTTTTCCCCAAAAAATGCGTTTGAAAAATCGCTGCGCAAATACTGTGTGAAAAAATAAAATAAAACACCCACCATTTTAATCTGTAGGGCATTTGCTTTAAAAAAATATATAATGTTTGGGGGTTCAAAGTAATTTTTTTGCAAAAAAAAACGGAAAATTGTATACTCACCTTTCCGTAATTTTCCTTTCCTGTCGCATCTTCATGGCAGCATACACGTTGGGTTGTGACTCCGCCTCCACAACCTGATAGGACCACATAGCTATAAATTAGAGAGTAGACACCTGCCCCAGTATTCTCTGTAAATATATACACATGTCACCTCAGAGGGTGGGTAATTGTATGCTGCCATGAAGATGCGACAGGAAAGGAAAATTACGGAAAGGTGAGTATACAATTTTCCGTTTTCCTGTCGCATCATGGCAGCATACACGTTGGGGAGTAACTCGCCAAACTGGGTGGGAATGCAAAAAAAATCAAATTTTTTGACAAGAAACAGAAGAATTGGCCTGTATGATGGCCCTCCCAAATTCAACTGCTGCCAAGCGTGCAGCATCTATTTTATAATGGGAAATGAAGGTGTTTCTCGAAGACCAAGAGGCCGCTCTACAAATGGTTTCCGCTGAAACTTTACAGTAAGCTGCCCATGAAGTAGCCATTGCCCTGGTGGAATGCGCTCTAAGATCTTCCGGCATCTGCAAGGTGCTTAAGGAGTAAGCCTTCTTGATAGTTTTCACGAGCCATGAGGCGATGGTACGGGCAGAGGCTGCCTGGCCCCTCCTGAACCCATGTGGGATGATTAATAGGTTCTCGCATTTCCTGAATGACTTGGTCACCGAGAGGTAATGCAGAATGTTGCCCCTAACATCCAGGGGATGAGGAACACCCTGATCTGTGCTCAAAGCCGGGAGGTCAATCTCCTGGTTAAAGTGGAATGAAGAGGAGACCTTTGGGATAAATCTGTCTGAAGGCTTCAGGGTTAGCCTGTCTGGGTAAACCATCAGGTACGGTTCCTTGATCAGTAAAGCTTGCATTTCCGAGACCCTTTTCGCTGAAGTGATGGCAATTAGGAATGATACTTTTAGAGTCAGATCCCAGAGGGAGGTATCTTCAAGAGGGGAGAATGGTTCTCCGGATAGAATTTCTAGGACAGTTGATAGGTCCCAAGTTGGGAATGAAGGCTTTCTGGGAGGCCTTAGCTTCAGGCATGCTTTCTGGAATTGAACCACGAGAGGGTTAAGTGCCCACCTGACCCCTGTCGGAGCAGAGATGGCAGAGACTTGGACTTTCAGGGTGCTGGATCTAAGGCCTTTGTCTAGGCCTGACTGTAGGAACTCAAGCACTTGTATTGCTGATGGGGAAGAAGGGTCACAACCTTGTTCCTGAGCAAAGGAAGAGAACTTTCCCCAGACTCTCTCGTAGGTGTTATTCGTGGAAGATTTCCTGGCTAGAAGCAGGGTTTCGACTACCTTCTGCGAACAGCCTTGATCTAGGAACCTAGACCTTTCAGTCTCCAGGCCGCTAGGTGCAGTCTCTCTGGATTCGGATGTAGTAGCTGGCCCTGGGTTAGTAGATCCGTTGTTACCGGAAGAGGAATTGGATCCGCTGTGCTCAGTTGCAGGAGGGTGGTGAACCAAGGCCTCCGTGGCCAGAAGGGAATCACGGCCAGGACTAGAGCTGCCGAATGTTTGAGCCTCAGAAGGAACTTGGCTATCAGTGGGGTTGGTGGAAAAATGTAACCTAGGCGAAAGTTCCAGGTGTGCTGGAGACAATCCGTTCCTTCCGCTGAGGGGAAGGGGTTCCTCGACAGGAACCTCTGACATTTCCTGTTCTCTGGTGTTGCTGCGAGGTCTATGTCTGGATGACCCCATGTCTGGCATATGAGGGCGAAGGCCTGCGGGCTTAGACACCACTCGTTGTTGGAAACGAATGTCCTGCTGAGAGAGTCCGCCAGTTTGTTCTGAACTCCCAGAATATAGGCCGCCTTCAGGTCCCGCAGGTTCAGTTGAGCCCATCGCATCACTGGACCAACTTCCCGCATCATGGAGATGCTCTTGGTACCTCCCTGCCTGTTGATGTAGGCCACAGCCACTTGGTTGTCCATTTGGATGAGGACCTGTTTCCCTCTCAGAAATGAGCTGAATGCCAAGAGGGCTTGGAAGGCTGCCTTCATCTCTAGGACGTTTGACACTACATCCCTGGTTTTGAAGTGCCAGCGGCCCTGAGCTGCATAATGTAGGTAGTGTGCCCCCCATCCCTCCAGACTAACGTCCGAGGTTACCACCTCCTGATGGAGGATGACTATCTGTTTGCATCTGCTGAGGTTGTCGGGGTGAGTCCACCACCGTAGGGATAATCTGGCTTCTTCTGAAATGCGAATCGATTGGGACATGGACCATCCATCCCACTGGCCCAGGAAGGAGGCTTGCAGAGGTCTGGTATTCCATTGCGCCCATCTGACCATTGGAATGGTTGCTGATAGGGACCCTAGCAGGCTGAGGTATGCTCTGGCCGGTAAGCATGATGCTGGAACCACATCTTTCACTTTCTGAATTAGTAGGGACAACTTCTCCCTTGGCAGTTCTACCGTGTTGGCTCGGGTGTCTAGTTCGGCTCCCAGGAAGACCATCCTCTGAGTAGGCTGAATGTTGCTCTTCTGCCAGTTGATTATCCAACCCAGACTCGTTAGGGTGGAAACTAAGACCTCCCGATGTTGCACGAGTGATTCCTGGCTGTTTGAGAGGAGAAGAATGTCGTCCAGGTAATGGTGGACCCTTAGACCCTTCTCCCTCAAAGAGGCTATTACTGGAAGCAGAACCTTTGTAAATGTTCTGGGGGCCATAGAGATCCCGAAAGGGAGGCTTCGAAATTGGAAGTGTTCCTGACCCACCGAGAATCGCAGGAACTTTTGGAATGCCACGTGGATTGGTATGTGTAGGTAGGCATCCTGGAGATCTATGGAGAGCATCCAGTCTCCCAAGTTTATGGCCTGAAGGATAGACTGCAGGCTTTCCATCCTGAACGACTCCACTCTGATGGACTTGTTGAGGTTCTTCAGATCTAGAACCGGCCGAAAGTCCCCTGACTTCTTTTTGATGAGGAATAGTGGAGAATAGAATCCCCTGCCTCGTTGTGCTGGCGGAACCTCTGTTATCGCTCGTTTTTGAAGAAGTTCTCGGACATAAATTAGAAGGGACAACCTTTTCTCCCCGGGAGGAGGAATACGGGTTGGGCAGAATTGATCTCTTGGGGGTCGATTTTTGAAGGCCCATCTGTGGCCGAAACTGACGGTGGCCAGGGTCCAGGTATCTTGTATGGTCCCCGCCCAGACCAGCTTGAAACTGGAAAGCCTTGCTCCTACTACTGCTGGCCGGACGGGCGCACCTTCAAAAAGGCTTCTGGTCACTGGGAGCGGGAGTCTTAGGCTTTTGGAATTTCATAAAAGAAGTTTGAGGGTTCTTCCAGTTCCTTCGGTACTCCTTCCCTGGTCTGTACGCTTTCGCGTCTCTATACCTTTCTGGGAGATTCTGCTTGAAAGGAGGAGGTCTCTGTTTGGGCCTCCTATCTGAGGGAATGAGCCCGTATTTTCCACCAGTTACTTTGGAGATGGCCGTATCCAACTTTGTGCCGAAGAGGTGTTCACCGTCGAACGGAAGACGGCACCAGTTAGACTTGGATGCCGGATCCGCCGTCCAGGGCTTCAGCCACAAAGCTCTTCTGGCCATCACTGAGGCCAACATAGACTTTGATGCGGATCTGATAGTGTCAACTGAGGCCTCAGCCACAAAATCACCAGCCAAGCTTAACTCTTGTAATGCCTTCACAATTTTCTCTTGGTCTGCCCCCTCTAATACCAGCTTCTCCGTGCTTGAAGACCAACTCGAGATTGCCCTTCCTACTGCCGCGAGTGCTATCCCAGGCCTGCATGCGCCTCCGGCCGAAAGGTAAGCCCGCTTAAGATCTGTGTCGATCTTTCTGTCAAGAACGTCCCTAAACGTTACCGCATCTTCTAGCGGGAGGGTAACATGCCTGGCGAGGCGCATTAAAGATGCGTCCACTACCGGAGGGGATACCAGAGGGTTCACTTTAGGCTCCTTGAGTGGGTACAGCTTCTGGAGTCTGTTGTTCAGACTAGATTTCTTCTCCGGTCTCTGCCACTCCTCTTTGATTAAATCTTCCAGTTCATCGATGAACGGAAAAGTTTCTGGTTCCTTTTTAAGCTGAGGAAAATATTAAACAGTTAAGTTGAGATGAGTGCCCCTGAGACCACCAGAGTGGGGCTCCTTCCATTTAGCTCGTTTAGATGCTGTACAAGAAGGACTTCCACCCAGGAGAGGCTAGAACCTGGCTGGGGCGAAGCGGTAAGGGGGTGCTGATCCGTGCGTCCTGACAGGTGAGGAAAAATAAGAGAATACTGGGGCAGGTGTCTACTCTCTAATTTATAGCTATGTGGTCCTATCAGGTTGTGGAGGCGGAGTCACAACCCAACATGTATGCTGCCATGAAGATGCGACAGGAAATAACTTTTTCATGTAAACAATAAGTGTCAGAAAGGGCTTTGTCTTCAAGTGGTTAGAAGAGTGGGTGATGTGTGACATAAGCTTCTAAATGTTGTGCATAAAATGCCAGGACAGTTCAAAACCCCCCCAAATGACCCCATTTTGGAAAGTAGACACCCCAAGCTATTTGCTGAGAGGCATGTCAAGTCCATGGAATATTTTATATTGTGACACAAGTTGCGGGAAAGAGACAAATTTTTTTTTTTTTTTTTGCACAAAGTTGTCACTAAATGATATATTGCTCAAACATGCCATGGGAATATGTGAAATTACACCCCAAAGTACATTCTGTTGCTTCTCCTGAGTATGGGGATACCACATGTGTGAGACTTTTTGGGAGCCTAGCCGCGTACGGGACCCCAAAAACCAAGCACCGCCTTCAGGCTTTCTAAGGGCGTGAATTTTTGATTTCACTCTTCACTGCCTATCACAGTTTCGGAGGCCATGGAATGCCCAGGTGGCACAAAACCCCCCCAAATGACCCCATTTTGGAAAGTAGACACCCAAAGCTATTTGCTGAGAGGTATAGTGAGTATTTTGCAGACCTCACTTTTTGTCACAAAGTTTTGAAAATTGAAAAAAGAAAAAAAAATGTTTTTTCTTGTCTTTCTTCATTTTCAAAAACAAATGAGAGCTGCAAAATACTCACCATGCCTCTCAGCAAATAGCTTGGGGTGTCTACTTTCCAAAATGGGGTCATTTGGGGGGGGGGGTTTTGTGCCACCTGGGCATTCCATGGCCTCCGAAACTGTGATAGGCAGTGAAGAGTGAAATCAAAAATTTACACCCTTAGAAATCCTGAAGGCGGTGATTGGTTTTCGGGGCCCCGTATGCGGCTAGGCTCCCAAAAAGTCCCACACATGTGGTATCCCCATACTCAGGAGAAGCAGCTAAATGTATTTTGGGGTGCAATTCCACATATGCCCATGGCCTGTGTGAGCAATATATCATTTAGTGACAACTTTGTGCAAAAAAAAAGTGTCACTTTCCTGCAACTTGTGTCAAAATATAAAATATTCCATGGACTCAATATGCCTCTCAGCAAATAGCTTGGGGTGCCTACTTTCCAAAATGGGGTCATTTGGGGGGGTTTTGTGCCACCTGGGCATTCCATGGCCTCTGAAACTGTGATAGGCAGTGAAGAGTGAAATCGAAAATTTACACCCTTAGAAATCCTGAAGGCGGTGATTGGTTTTCGGGGCCCCGTACGTGGCTAGGCTCCCAAAAAGTCCCACACATGTGGTATCCCCATACTCAGGAGAAGCAGATGAATGTATTGTGGGGTGCAATTCCACATAGGCCCATGGCCTGTGTGAGCAATATATCATTTAGTGACAACTTTTTGTAAACTTTTTTTTTTTGTCATTCAATCACTTGGGACAAAAAAAAAATATTCAATGGGTTCAACATGCCTCTCAGCAATTTCCTTGGGGTGTCTACTTTCCAAAATGGGGTCATTTGTGGGGGTTTTGTACTGCCCTGCCATTTTATCACCTCAAGAAATGACATAGGCAGTCATAAACTAAAAGCTGTGTAAATTCCAGAAAATGTACCCTAGTTTGTAGACGCTATAACTTTTGCGCAAACCAATAAATATATGCTTATTGACATTTTTTTTACCAAAGACATGTGGCCGAATACATTTTGGCCTAAATGTATGACTAAAATTGAGTTTATTGGATTTTTTTTATAACAAAAATTAGAAAATATCATTTTTTTTCAAAATTTTCGGTCTTTTTCCGTTTATAGCGCAAAAAATAAAAACCGCAGAGGTGATCAAATACCATCAAAAGAAAGCTCTATTTGTGGGAAGAAAAGGACGCAAATTTCGTATGGGTACAGCATTGCATGACCACGCAATTAACAGTTAAAGCGACGCAGTGCCAAATTGGAAAAAGACCTCTGGTCCTTAGGCAGCATAATGGTCCAGGGCTCAAGTGGTTAAATCAACAATAACTGAAAAACAAAAGAAGATAGAATGGAGAGTAAATAGGCACAAACCAACACAAACGTGGCACTAACCAACCAGCCCGTTTTCATCTTGTTTGGCTGTTGAAGGGGGTGGCAGGGAAGGCTTGCCCATATCAAAAATGTCTCCCTGTGCATACATATGCCCATGCGCAGACTGGCAACTGGCCGGGCAGATGAGCGCGAGCTTGTCACCAATGCTGGCGCCAGACAGACTATTTAAACAGGCTGTGTGCAGCTTCTAGAGCTGCACAATTATTCGTTAAGAATCAAAATCGCGATCTTTTACTCTTCCTGATCTTCAAAACAGCATGTCACGATTCTTTCTAACAAGTGCAGAGAATTCTCACAGTTGGGGAAAAAAAAATCCAGGCAGCCTGCCAAGTTTAATCACAACAGGTGAATAAGTAGAAACAAAGTATCTTTTCCTTCTTTTATCAAAGGAAAGAACTCCAGTGTGTAAATGAAGGAAGTTTAACCATTTAAAGACCAAACCTTTTCTGACATTTGTTGATTACAAGTAAAAATCATTATTTTCTGCTAGAAAATTACTTAGAACACACAAACATGATATATTTTTTTTTAGCAAAGACCCTATAGAATAAAATGGTGGTTGTTGCAATATTTTATGTCACACCGTATTTGTGCAGGAGTCTTTCAAACTATTGAACTATTTAAAAAAACAAAAACAAATACACTTTAATGAATTAAAAAAAAAAAAACTAAACAGTAAAGTTAGCCCAATTTTTTTGTATAATGTGAAAGATGTTACACCACGAGAATCGTGATCTTTATTCAAAGCAAAAAAACGTGATTCTCATTTTAGCCAAAATCGTGTAGCTCTAGCAGCTTCTGTGTGTTCATTCCTGATTCCTGTGTTTGACCTCTGATCCTAACCCAGCTTGCTCCTGACCTCCGTTTGACTGCTACCTGCCCTGACCTTGGCTTGTCTCTGGATTCTGCTTCTGCCTTCTGTTCTTGCCTGATCTACCTCCTGTTGCTGACTTGGCTTGTGACCCGACTATCCTGTTGTCTGCCGTCTATGCCTGATCTGCCCGACCATTATGGACCCGGCTCAACTGACTCTGCATCCTGCTCATCCAGCCTGCTACAGCTCTTCAGTCCAGCAAGGTCTCATCTGTCTCCTGCTTCCAGCTGCTTACCCACAGTCTGTCACCAGCCAAGCTCAGTGCCAGCTCATCTGCCACCAGCCAGTTCTGCTGGTCATGTCATCGTCTGGAAAAAACAAATTGCTATTATCTTAATAATTAAATCAGCACAAATTTTTATTTTTATGACAAAAAAGTACAAAAATAAAAACAAGCTGTTATAACTAAAAAATAGGGCTGTGGAAATGAAAGATGAATTCCTCAATTAATCGTTAATTTTTTTGATCAATCAAAATTTTTTTGATCGGTAGGCTGCCTGCCCTGGGGCCGCTTTGGACCAAGCTGTGGCTGCAGCGCAGCGCAGCACTCCACTCCCTCCTCCTCCTCCCACTATATGTCATACACAGCCTGCGGGCATCTCCCGCTGTGTGTCTCGGAGCTGAGACTTTGGCCATGCTGTGAGAAAAGTCCCGTCCTCCTCCTAGATCAGCTCGTGTGATAGACGCAGTGTTCTGTCTATCACACGAGCTGATCTAGGAGGAGGGCGGGAATTTTCTCACAGCGCGGCCAAAGTTTACACACTCAGCTCCGAGACACACAGCGGGAGATGCCCGCAGACTGTGTAATCCAGGCCCAGGCACTGACTACAGTGAGGCTGCGATTATGGGCACAGTGAGACTGCATTATGGGCACGGTGAGGCTGCCATTATAGGCACGGTGAGGTTGCGATTATGGGCATGGTGAGACAGCATTATGGGCACGGTGAGGATGCGATTATAGGCACGGCGAGGCTGCGATTATGGGCACAGTGAGACAGAATTATGGGCACGATGAGGCTGCGATTATGGGCACGGTGAGACTGCATTATGGGAACGGTGAGGCTGCTATTATGGGCACGGTAAGTCTGAGATTATGGGCACGGTGAGACTGCATTATGGGCACAGTGAGGCTGCGATTATGGGCACGATAAGGCTGAGATTATGGGCACGGTAAGGCTGAGATTATGGGCACGGTGAGGCTGAGTTTATGACGTGTGACGTCCTAGCCATGCCCCGCTATGTCCGGCTTTGGCCGTTGCCATAACAACGGTGCTCAATCAGCTGAAAGTAGTTGGATCTGTATGTGCGTTATAATTAATCGAAATTAGTTGATTAATCGATTTAAAAAAAAAAACAATTAATCGAACATGAAAATTTTAATCAGTAACAGCCCTTCTAAAAAACCATAACAGCACAAATAAAAGTTTTAGCTGCACAAAACAGCACAAACGTAGCACTAACCAACGAGACCAGTTTTGTGTCATTTGGGTGTTGTAGGGGGGCTGAGTGACCTTTGGTGACATTTAACAAATCATTAATAATGCAAAAATGATAAAAGATAGAAAACGGAAAATTGTATACTTACCTGATGGTAATTTTCCTTTCCTGATGCAAAGTAGGACAGCATGCACGAATGGGATAGGCTCCGCCCCTCGCCCAATCAGGACTGGTTATACTATATATAAAATGAGTCGCCTCCCCCCAGGCGGCATTCTCGTAACTATACTCAAATGCGAAACCCACAAGGGAGGGACCTGTCTGCTGTCATGCTTTGCATTGGGAATGTAAAATTACCGTCAGGTAAGTATACAATTTTCCCTTTTCCTGACACAAGCATGACAGCATACACGAATGGGATGTAGCACGCCAACAGAACCTATAAGGGAGGGCCATGCTGAAACGTTTGAATCAACAGAACTGAAGTCAACCCCCCTGCTTCCAATGTTGCTTAGTTGACTTTGCAATAGGCAAAAAAATGGTTTGTAGTATATGAACCTAGTTGGCATCCTGCAAAATTCTGGACCTCTGAATTTTGCTCATGAGCACGCCACTCATCTGATAAAGTGAGCCTTGCACTAGATTAATTAACTTATCTTCGTCCTGTAAGCCCCAGGCTACTCTGACCCGAGATAAGTGCCATTGTCCTAGTGGACAGTGAAAAGTCTTCTTCTGATACTGCCAGGCCTGAAGAGGCCACTGTCTGACCTTCTAGAGAAGGGCCACTTCCATGTTTTTCTGCCACATAGAGTCCATTACTCCAGCTTGTGGTGAAGCAGACAAGAAGGGTGATGTCTTGACCCAGAAGCAAGCATGCAGACCCTCGTCTGGTGCAGGAGAGGAAGAAACCAGAGCTATTTTGTTTGATTACGTTATCAATGAGGTAGTTTACCGCTTGACGCTTGGATCTCTGAAATAATTCACCCAGACGTGATTTCCTTAAGAAATACTGCTTTAGTGTCACTGAACCTATTGAGGTAGTCTTGTTCAGAAGAATGGAGGAGTGGGACAACCTTCCCAACACTAGTTGTACTGCAGGTTCTAAGGGGAAAGAACGATCTGTACCGGCCTTTCGGAATTGGTTCCCCCAGATGTGCGGCGGTCACTGGATCTCAGGAATTGAGGACCTGACCAAGACTTGACTACTGCTCAATCTCTTATCTTATATTACTTGCAGATATCTTAATCTTTGCAGCCGGGAGCAGAGGATTCTATCCTTAAATTCTGTGAGATTTCGCACGTTCTAGTGTACCTGGAGTTTGCCGCAGGTTCCCCTGGTTTCCTCAAGGTTTCAAATAGTGTTGAGACCCCTCGATGAGCCTTCCTAACTCGGTCTCCCAGTTGCTAGATCCAACATGACTGAATTTGGATACACTTGGCTCCCCTGTGTAAAGTCTGAGATCTCAGGAAGAATAGAATAGGAGGTTCTTGGGCCAAAGACTGTACTTTGAGGACACCATGGCCTGTAAGGCCACCGGATCATTATTGCCCTTATCCCAGCTGTATGACTACGGATCTTGGTTGAACTAGATGGACTTTTCTCATCCTGCCTAACTATGTACTATGATCCTGATGAGAAGCTTGGAGATCACCGAGTCTGGTAGCTATATAGGCTAACCTGCCGACCCAGCTGGATGTTAGTAGATCCACTGCTTCCACTTCTGGAAAGCTCCTCTGCCCTTCCTGAGCATTGAGTTTACTGCCAAGTTGAGATTCATTGAACCGCTTGTTGGTCTAGGGACTCACCCCTGATATCCAAGGCTTCGTATTTTACCCTGTCTTACAGGATGTTCTGGGAAGCCAGAACACAGAGCGATGAGACAGGTTTTACTGTTGGCAAACCTGAATGGGAGATAACTCTTGCCATGATGATAGGAGATTACCTATTGCCGTCTGTTTGGAACATAACTGAGGCCTCCTAGGCTGTATTTCCCAAACGACTTCCCTACTTGGGAATCACTGTACCACTGATGTTAGACACTTTGTCCTATTGTCCTTTGTCCTCCATTGGCCTATGTCATTGACCTTGAGCTAGGAGGGCACTGAGGTGAATACCAAGAAAGTGAATAGACTTTGATGATCGGTATGCCTGGAAGTTGATAAGATTAACTATCCTTAGCCACCATCAACAGGACTAGTCTAAATATGTGGGGTAATCTTCCCTGGAATAGGAAGCAAATCTTTCTTTACCTTAGAAGGCCAGTTTATGATGTTCTCAATCTTCCAGTGCGTCCAACCGACTGCATGGATTACTGCAGACAGCTCAGCGAAGCTGGCCCCCCTATAATCAGCACAAATAAAAACCCAAGTGTGTTTCTTTAGTGCTACGTTTGTGCTGTTTTGTGCCGTAAAAATGTATATTTGTGCTGCTTTTATTTTTAAGATATTAGCAATTGTTTTTTCCAGACTATGACATCACCTAGCCCCCCTACAACAGCCAAATGGCACAAAACTGGTCTTGTTGGTTAGTGCTACGTTTGTGCTGTTTTGTGCTGTTTAAATTTCCATTCTATCTTTTATCGTTTTTGCGTTATTAATGATTTATTAAAGGTCACCAAAGGTCACTCAGTCCCCCTACAACACCCAAATGTCACAAAACTGGTCTCGTTGGTTAGTGCTACGTTTGTGCTGGTTTGTGCTGCTAAAATTTTTATTTGTGCTGTTATCATTTTTAAGTTATAACAGTTTTTTTTTTAAAAACCCCACTCACTTTGCCCCCCCTACAATCAGCACAAATAAAAAAAAGTGTGTTTCTTTATTGCTACATTTGTGCTGTTTAAATTTCCTTTCTATCTTTTATCGTTTTTGCGTTATTAATGATTTATTAAAGGTCACCAAAGGTCACTCAGCCCCCCTACAACACCCAAATGACACGAAACTGGTCTCGATGGTTAGTGCTATGTTTGTGCTGCTAAAAGTTTTATTTGTGCTGTTATGGTTTTTTGGTTTTTAAGTTATAACTTAAACTTTACTTTTTTTTTCACACCCCACTTACTTTGCCCCCCCCCCCCCCCCCCACAATCAGCACAAATAAAAACTCAAGTGTGGTTCTTTAGTGCTACATTTGTGCTGTTTTGTGCTGTTTAAATTTCCTGACACAAGCATGACAGCATACACGTATGGGATAGGCTCCGCCCCTCGCCCAATCAGGACTGGTTATACTATATATAAAATGAGCAGCCTCCCCCCAGGCGGCATTCTCTTTTTGTTCCTCAAATGCTCACTTGGTTATAGCTATGAATCAAAGAAGATTTTTATTTTTGCCGGATTCATCTGGCCAGCCGTAAAGGTTCAGCCTCTTTCGTGTGACGAAGCCCCTCTGTTCGGTTGTAAAACTTCCATACGAGGGAGACCCCCCCCCCCCCAGGTCCGGATACTGGGGGGCTGGGATACTGGTCTCTGGATGCAGGTAAAACCGTTCTGCCTTGTGGTTGGGTTGGGACTGATCCAGTCTCTCCTCCCTGCTGAGTTGTGGCCCCACACACACATTTTTGTTAGTCTGGCTTTGGGTATATTGGTTTCAAAACAGCACAAACGTAGCACTGAAGAAACACACTTGAGTTTTTATTTGTGCTGATTGTAGGGGGGCACACAAATTAGTGTTAATGACAGTCATTTGATTTTTATGGTCAATATAGTTGCGCATTTTTAGCTTTTGAAGGACAATGATTTGAATCTTAGGTTTACTGGATAATGTGATGGATCAGATTTTTATTTGAGAAGGTAAAATGGATGTATACAGTTATAACTTTTTATAGGAAGCCTTTTTCTGCAAATACACGACTCAAGACAACCTACACATACCATTAAAGGTACACCTGTCTTGTATTTTTAATTATCGGAACCAATATGAACTACTCACAATATATCTTGTACCACTTCGATCTCAGCAGAGTGAGTTCTAATTGGCTGTTTTGGGCCACTACAATTCAATTTTAGAAATTAAAACTTACTAATAGAAACAGAATAAGACCAATATTATCTGTGGACTCATTTTGGAAAATACTCCTGTATGTTTTGTTTTTGCCCCCTACAATCCCGCACCTTCTCCAAAAGAATTAACAACCTCAAATCTTCCTCACTTGCAGCCAAGGCTGGCCATACACCAAGAGAATTGTGTTTAAAATGTTTTGTTTTCGTAACTTTTGTTTGATTTTCTATTGGTTAGTGAGGTAATTTTCACCTGTAGTGAGGAGAAAATTCAAAGGAGCAGGATGGAAAGTTTTTCTCAAACAAACATTCTTCAAACTATGAATGTGGTTTTCATTAGCACTAGCAGTTCCAAAATGCAATCTCCTTATTTTGGCTTAAAATCATCATACATGTTAAGGAAAATTACTACTAACTATTTTTCAATAAAGGCTAAACGGTCCTGGCCCCTTACCATGTGATCAGCTGTCAGCCAATAACAGCTGATCACATGATGTAAACAAAAGATCGGTAATCGTTTTTTTTTCTACTCACGCTGATAGCGTGAGTACAAAAAAAAGCCGATCACCGGCTCAGATGAGAGGGACAAGGGTCCCGAAGTGGAAGAGGCACATCTGCCTCATCTTTGCCAGCTAACAGTGCCACCTAACAGTGCTCACAGTGCCACCTAACAGTGCTCACAGTGCCACCTAACAGTGCTCACAGTGCCACCTAACAGTGCTCACAGTGCCACCTAACAGTGCTCACAGTGCCACCTAACAGTGCCCACAAGTGCCAGCTATCAATGCCAATCAGTACCACCTAGCAGTGCTGCCTATCAGTGTAACAGATCATTATTGCCACCCATCAGTGCCCATCACTGCCACCCATCAGTGCCCATCACTGCCACCTATCAGTGGCCATTAGTGCCGCCTCATCAGCGTACATCAATGAAGGAGAAAAATTACCTGTTTTCATTTTTTTATAACAAAATATTAAAAATAATTTTTTTTTTTTTTTTAAATTTCAGTCTTTTTACATTTTTTTAACACAAAATAAAAACCGCAGAGGTGATCAAATACCACCAAAAAGAAAGCTCTATTTGTGGGGAAAAAAATTATAAAAATTTCATTTGGGTACAGTGTTGTATGACCGCGCAATTGTCATTCAAACTGTGTCAGCGCTGAAAGCTGAAAATTGGTCTGGATAGGAGGGGGTTTAAGTGCCCAGTAAGCAAGTGGTTAAAGGGCCAACATTTATAAACCTATTAGAAGACAATTTTATGGTCCAGTTTATTGAGGCCCTGACTAGGAATGACGCTCTGCTGGACCTGGTAAGCTCAAACCATGCAGCGCTTATTAGCAATTTTCGTATAAAAGAACATCTGGTTGGCAGTGACCATAACATGATTTCATTTAATTTTAGCTGTAAGCAACAAACACATACGGGTAAGATAAAAACACTTAACTTTAAGTGAGCAAATTTTCCAAGGATGAGGACTGCTCTCCAGGACTTAGACTGGGAGGGAATATTGGCATCAATGGACACATAACAGAAATAGGAATTCTTCAAAAAGACTGTATGCAAACTCACTGCAAAGTATATTCCCATGGGCAATACGTTTAACCACTTCCCGACCGCCTCACGCAGATATACTGCGGCAGAAGGGCACGTACAGGCAGATTAACGTACCTGTACATTGCCCTTTACGAGGCGGCTTGCGGGCGCACGCCCGCTGGGAGCTCCGTGACCGTGATCGCGGGTCCCGCGGACCCGATGTCCGTGGGGATACCCGCGATTATCTCATGGTGAGGAAGAACGGGGAGATGCTAATGTAAACAAGCATCACCCCGTTCTGCCTAATGACACTGTCACTGATCACAGCTCCCTGTAATCGGGAGCGGTGATCAGTGATGTGTCACACACAGCCCATCCCCCCACAGTTAGAATCACTCACTAGGACACACTTTACCCCTACAGCGCCACCTGGTGGTTAACCCCTTCACTCGCCAGTCACATTTACACAGTAATCAATGCATTTTTAATTTCACCGATCGCTGTATAAATGTGAATGGTCCCAAAATCGCACCAAAAGTGTCCGATGTGTCCGCCATAATGTCGTAGTCATGATAAAAATCGCTGATCGCCGCCATTACTAGTAAAAAAAAATATCAATAAAAATGCCATAAAACTATCCCCTATTTTGTAGACGCTATAACTTTTGCGCAAACCAATCAATAAATGCTTGTTGCAATTTTTTTTTTTTTTTTACCAACAATATGTAGAAGAATACGTATAGGCCTAAACTGAGGGAAAAAAAAAACATTTTTTATATATTTTTTGGGGATATTTATTATAGTAAAAAATAATGCGTTTTTTTCACAATTGTCGCTATTTTTTTGTTTATAGCGCAAAAAATAAAAACCGCAGAGGTAATCAAATACCACCAAAAGAAAGCTCTATTTGTAGGAAAAAAGGATGTCAATTTTAATTGAGTGCTACATCGCACGACTGCGCAATTGTCAGTTAAAGCGACGCAATGCTGTATCGCAAAAAGTACTCTGGTCAGGAAGGGGGTAAATCCTTCCGGGGCTGAAGTGGTTAAAAGGCTAAAAATAAAACCTATGTGGCTCACGGCCAAAGTTAAAATGGCTATAAATAATAAAAAAGTAATAATAATAATAATTAATTTAAAAAATATAAATGAAAAAAAGGAACGCTATCATTGTTTAAGAGTTACAAAGAATATAACAGAATATGTAAAAAGGAAATCAAGGACGCAAATATTCAAAACAAATGACATATTGCAAAAGATAATAGGGCAAACCCCCAAAAATTCTTCAAATATATTAACCACTTAAGGACCGGAAGATTTGCCCCCTAAATGACCGCTCCATGTTTTGCAATACGGCACTGTGTTGCTTTAACTGATAATTGCGTAGTCCTGCCCACAAATAGAGCTTTCTTTTGGTGGTATTTGATCACCTCTGCGGTTTTTATTTTTTGCGCTATAAGCAAAAAAAGAGCGAGAAATTTGAAAAAAAAAAACAATATTTTTGAATTTTTGCTATAATAAATATCCCCAAAGAAATGTAAACAAACACATTTCTTCATCAGTTTAGGCCAATATGTATTCTTCTACATATTTTTGGTACAAAAAATTGCAATAAGCGTATATTGATTGGTTTGCGCAAAAGTTATAGCATCTGCAAAATAGGGGATATATTTATGGCATTTTTATTATTTTTTTTTTTTTTTACTAGTAATGGCACTGATCTGCAATTTTATTTAGCGGGACTGCAACATTGCGGCGGACAGATTGGACACTTTTGACAACTTTTTGGGACCATTGACATTTATACAGTGATCAGAGCTAAAAATAGCCACTGATTACTGTATAAATGTCACTGGCAGGGAAGGGGTTAACACTAGGGGGCGATCAAGGGGCTAAGCGTCTTCCCTGGGAGGTTTTGCTAACTGTATGGGGGCTGGGCTGACTGGAGTAGGAGAGAGAGCATTGTTCCTAATCACTAGGAACAGACAATCTCTCTCTCCTCCCCGACAGAACGGGGGTCTTTTTGTTTACACTGACAGATCCCTGTTCTGCCTGTCTCTGGAGTGATTGCGGGTGCCTGGCAGACATTGAGTCCGCCAGACCCGCTGGCTGGCTCCCCCGCTTGTGAATAAATCGCTGTGTACGCACCCTATGTACAATGATGGCAATTCACGCAGGGGAGCCAACTTGCCACAGTGCAACTGTGGCGGGCGGTCCGTAACTAGTTAATAGTGAAAAGGTCAGGTCTGAGCATGTAGGCCTTTACAAAATAATCTAGAGTGGGTGACTGGGGACAAAGAGAAGGCAAATGTATTAAATACTTTCTTCAGCTCTGTGTATACAAAGGAAAACGGGGGAGCTCATGTCCAGAATGGGGTTGGTAGTAACACAGCCCCAAATGATCCACAATGGCTCAAAAGTAATATGGTCCAGAAATATTTAGACAGAATAAAGGTGGATAAAGCACCTGGACCAGATGGCATCCACCCACGGATCCTAAAAGAATTGAGCTCTGTCATTTCAAGGCCATTGTTTCTAATATTTAGGGACTCTAATGACTGGAATGGTACCATCGGATTGGCATAGGGCCAATGTGGTACCTACTGTATATTTAAAAAGGGATCAAAGTCTTTACCAAGTAACTATAGACCTGTTAGTTTAACTTCTGTAGTCAGGAAGATACTGGCGAGTTTAATAAAAGACCACATAGATGAGTTCTTGCTGGAAAAAAATATTTTAAGCAACAGACAGCATGGGTTCATGAAAGACAGAAGTCAAACAAACTTTATTTTATGAGGAGGTAAGTAAAATCTTGCATAGCGGGGTGGCTGTGGACGTGGTATACCTGGATTTTGCAAAAGCATTTGACACTGTTCCCCACACACGACTAATGTGTAAGGTAAAGTCTACAGGCTTGGAAAGATCAATTTGTAAATGGATAGAAAACTGGCTAAAAGACAGAATTCAGAGAGTAGTGGTTAATGTCTCTTTGCCAGGAAGGCTCTGTCAGAAGACAGAATAATAGCAGCAGAAGAATCCCTGTTCCCCGAATGCCTGGAAGAAGAGGAGTGTTAGCGCGTGCTAATGTGTAAACACATATGCGCATGCATGGAAATGTGAACATGCGTACGCATATGCGCATGCACAAATGTGCGCAGCACATTCTGTGACAGACAAGGGTGGCAAATGGGCTTTTTAAGCTAGATCAGCACCTAGGATCAGTGCTGTCTCATCTACAGCGTTCTGTGAGTATCCTGTTTCCTGTTACCTGTATCTGATCTTGAAGTATTGACCTGGCTTGTCCTTTGACCATTCTCCTGCCTCCGCATCTGTACTTGATCTGATCGTTTTGTGTATAACCCGGGTTGTTTCACTCTGCTTATGTTCCAGCCCCTCCAGAGCTACCAAGTTGCTAGCACCTGTCCAGCTACCTTTGGGACCTGTTCTTCAGCTAAGTACCAGCCTGTTCCTGCCCACAGAGACCCGCTGCCATCTGGCGAACTACTGGATCAGCAGCCCAACAGCAAGCACGTTTAACCTACACTCGCGCGACTCTTCACTCCTGAACTACCTGTATACACTACCAGGGGCCCCAAGTCAGAGGTGCAAGAGAGGCCTTCCTCTGCAATACCAGGCTCTACCCACCAGTGTGACACTCTTACTCTGAATGGTCTAAGGTTATCAGTGGTGTACCCCAAGGTTCAGTGCTGGGACCCTTAATTTTTAATATCTTTATAAATTATATAGGGTCTGGGATTATAAGGAACATTTCTGCCTTTGCAGATGACACTAAACTATGCAGTGGATTAACGTCCTTACAGGATGTCTCCAATTTACAAGCCGACCTCAATGCACTGTCTAATTGGGCAACTAAGTGACAAATGAGGTTTAATGTTGATAAATGTAAAGTTTTGCACTTGGGGGCTAAGAATATGCATGCATCATACATACTGGGGGGAGTACAACTGGGGGAATCAATGGTGGAAAAGAATCTGGGGGTTTTGGTAGATCATTAACTCAATAATAGCATGCAATGCCAAGCTGCAGTTTCCAAAGCAAGCAAAGTCCTTTCTTGTAATAAGAGAGGTATGGACTTCAGAGAGAGATATACAATTTTGCCCCTGTACAAATCATTAGTAAGACCTCATCTGGAATATACAGTTCAGTTTTGGGCACCAGTTCTCAAAAAGGATATCGGGGAACCGGAGAGAGTGCAGAGAAGGGCAACCAAACTGATAAGAGGCATGTAGGAGCTCAGCTATGACGAAAGATTAGAGGAACTGAATCTATTCTGTCATTGAGAAGAGGAGATTAAGGGGGGATATAATCAACACAAATACATAAGTGGTCCATATAGTGAACTTGGTGTTGAGTTATTCACTTTAAGGTCATCACAGAGGACAAGGGGGCACTCTTTATGTCTAGAGGAAAAAAGATTTCATCTCCAATTACGGAAAGGTTTCTTCACAGTAAGGGCTGTGAAAATGTGGAATAGACTCTCTCCAGAGGTGGTTCTGGCAAGTTCAGAAGATTGCTTTAAAAAAGGCCTGGATTATTTCCTAAATGTACATAATATAACTGGGTACTAACATTTATAGGTAAAGTTGATCCAGGGAAAATCCGATTGCCTCTCGGGGGATCAGGAAGGAAATTTTCCCCTGCTGTAGCAAATTGGATCATGCTTTGCTGGGGTTTTTTGCCTTCCTCTGGGTGAACTGTGGGTGAAGGATTGTGTATATGGGATTGTATTTTTTTTTTTTTTGGTTGAACTAGATGGACTTGTGTTTTTTTTTTCAACCTGACTAACTATGTAACTTTTTCAAACTAGCAATATTTTAGAGGAATATATAATGTGGAGATCAATAGAATCAATCTTTTTGCAGAAAAAAAAGGATGCATGAAAGTATAACTGTGAACCAATGCAGTGTCACTATGGTTGGTGCTACCCGGTGCAGAAAAAATTGGTGTCACCCCCCTCCACCAACTATATTCTCCCTTCAGCACAGACCCCCCCCCCCTAAGTACAGACCCCCCTCCAGCAGTATAGATCCCCATTCCTCAGTACAGACCCCCCTTCATCAGTGAAGACCCCCCTCATCAGTATAGACCCCCTAAGTACAGACCCCCCCTCAGTGCAGACCAACCATCTATCAGTATAGACCCCCTCAGTGCAGACCCCCCTCCATCAGTATAGGCACCCTATCAGTGCAGACCCCCCCCCTCCATCAGTGCTGACCCCTCTCAGTGAAGACCCTTCTCAGTGCAGACCCCTCTCAGTGCAGACCCCCCTCCTCCATCAGTGCAGACCCCCCCTCCATCAGTGCAGACCCCCCTCCTCCATCAGTGCAGACCCCCCTCCTCCATCAGTGCAGCCCCCCGTCCATCAGTGCAGCCCCCTGTCCATCAGTGCAGCCCCCCATCAGTGCAGACCCCCCTCCATCAGTGCAGACCCCTCTCAGTGCACACCCCTCCATCAGTGCAAACCCCCCTCCATCAGTGCAGACCCCTCTCAGTGCAGACCCCCCTTCATCAGTGCAGACCACCCCCTCCATCAGTGCAGACCCTCCCCCTCCATCAGTGCAGACCCCTCTCAGTGCAGACCCCTCTCGGTGCAGACCCCCCTCCATCAGTGCAGACCCCACTCTATTGGTGCAGACAACCCTCTCAGTGCAGACCTCCCAATCAGTGCAGACCCCTCTCAGCGCAGACCCCCTCCTCCATCAGTGCAGCCCCCCCTTTATCAGTGCAGACCCCCCCAATCAGTGTAGACCCCCCTTAGTGCAGACCACCCCCTCCATTAGTGCAGACCCCTCTCAGTGCAGACCCTCCCCTCCCATAGCGCCCCCCCCAGTACATGTCCATTTGCATTACATTTTTACAGACCTCAGAACAGCGTGGGATAGGCACAGCAGTGTGTCCCCTGGACTTCCTCCTCCTCCTGTGTATATGTGGGAGGCAGCTTCGGTCTGCTCTGCTGTGTGAGTGAGACAGGGAGACAGCCGGAGAGATGCAAGAGATCAGTGTAGGGGGTGAGGACCGTGCTTCGTTAGTGGTGCCGCTGCCCACAGGTGTCACCCCTCTGACGGATGTTACCCGGTGCGGGCCGCACCCCTCGCCCCCCCCCCTAGCGATGCCACTGAACCAATGCATATTCATGTGTGTGTAGAAATAAACATATACTGTATATAGCTTTATAAAACATTGTAAAGGCCAACATGCCACTATAAAATCATTTTATTGATGTATTACTATTATTAGGAAAAAATGTCTGACTTGGGGAAGGGATTTCTTTCCTTTGTTTGTTGTGTATTCTGTACAATCACTTAAACTTTTACACGTGGGGAATGGTGGTGTTAACAGGATTTGTGAAAAGATACTCTATGTTATTACTCTGTACTACAAAATAGTGCTAATTTCAGTCTCTTCATTTAAAACATTGGAAGCCATGTTTCTCTTTGGAACATTCTGAAAAAGCATTATTTTTCTGTTAAGTTCATAGGGAGGGTCTCAATGCAAAATAAAGTAAGCCCTTTCATATCTTTATGATGGGTTAAGAAGTGTTTAGGTACACTGTGATTGCGGCTACCCTGGTCTAAAAACTGCCTGTGTTCTTCAAATCTGGTGCACATTGCCCTAATTGTGCACCCTACCTACAATAAACCACATGGGCCTATCAGGCCATATCTAACAATATGTGCAGAGATTAATAAACTTCTGGACTTTATAACATTTACCTTCTTGGTCATTAAAACTCTTTTTCCCATAAAGAAATAAAATGTTATACTAGGCACTAGGGATGAGCCGAACACCCCCCTGTTCGGTTCGTACCAGAACATGCGAACAGGAAAAAAGTTCGCTCGAACACGCGAACACCATTAAAGTCTATGGGACACGAACATGAATAATCAAAAGTGCCAATTTTAAAGGCTTATATGCAAGTTATTGTCATAAAAAGTGTTTGGGGACCCGGGTCCTGCCCCAGGGGACATGAATCAATGCTTTTTTAAAACGGCCGTTTTTTCAGGAGCAGTGATTTTAATAATGCTTAAAGTCAAACAATAAAAGTGTAATATCCCTTTAAATTTCGTACCTGGGGGGTGTCTATAGTATGCCTGTAAAGGGGCGCATGTTTCCCGTGTTTAGAACAGTCTGACAGCAAAATGACATTTCGAAGGAAAAATATGCCCCATACACACGGTCGGATTTTCCGATGGAAAATGTCCGATCGGAGCGTGTTGTCGGAAATTCCGACCGTGTGTGGGCTCCATCGGACATTTTCCATCGGATTTTCCGACACACAAAGTTGGAGAGCAGGAGATAAAATTTTCCGACAACAAAATCCGTTGTCGGAAATTCCGATCGTGTGTACACAAATCCGACGCACAAAGTGCCACGCATGCTCAGAATAAATAAAGAGATGAAAGCTATTGGCCACTGCCCCGTTTATAGTCCCGACGTACGCGTTTTACGTCACCGCGTTCAGAACGATCTGATTTTCCGACAACTTTGTGTGACCGTGTGTATGCAAGACAAGTTTGAGCCAACATCCGTCGGAAAAAATCCTAGGATTTTGTTGTCGGAATGTCCGAACAAAGTCCGACCGTGTGTACGGGGCATTACATTTAAAACTACCCGCGGCTATTGCATTGCCGACAATACACATAGAAGTTCATTGATAAAAACAGCATGGGAATTCAACACAGGGAAACCCCGAACCAAAATTTAAAAAAAAAATGACGCGGGGTTCCCCCTAAATTCCATACCAGGCCCTTCAGGTCTGGTATGGATATTAAGGGGAACCCCGGCCAAAATTTTTTAAAAAAATGACGTGGGGTTCCCCCCATGCCATGGGTGCGGAGCGGCCCGAGGAGAAGAAGATAGAAGACGCCGCGGAGGAGATGCTGGACGAGAACGCCGGAGGAAGAACCAGAAGAGCCAGAAGAACCAGAAGAAGATGAAGGAAGATAGAAGAAAGAAGAAGCATTTAAATAAAGGAATTGTCAAAAACTGTCTCTTGTCATTTTTAACATTTTTGACAGTTTTTTAGTGGGGGGCGGGATCTGGGAGTTCCCTTGTTAAAGGGGGCTTCCAGATTCCGATAAGCCCCCCGCCCGCAGACCCCCACAACCACCGGCCAGGGTTGTGGGAATGAGGCCCTTGTCCTCATCAACATGGGGACAAGGTGTTTTGAGGGGCTACCCCAAAGCACCCTCCCAATGTTGAGGGCATGTGGCCTGGTACGGTTCAGGAGGGGGGGGGCGCACTCTCGTCCTCCCCTCTTTTCCTGCGGCCTGCCAGGTTGCGTGCTTGGATAAGGGTCTGGTATGGATTTTTGGGGGGACCCCACGCCGTTTTTTTTTGTTTGTTTTTTGGCGCGGGGTTCCCCTTAAAATCCATACCAGACCTGAAGGGTCTGGTATGGAATTTAGGGGGAACCCCGCGTCATTTTTTTTTTAATTTTTGTTCGGGGTTTACCTGTGTTGAATTCCCATGCCGTTTTTATCAATGAACTTCTATGTGTATTGTCGGCAATGCAATAGCCGCGGGTAGTTTTAAATGTAATTTTTCCTTCGAAATGTCATTTTGCTGTCAGACTGTTCTAAACATGGGAAACATGCGCCCCTTTACAGGCATACTATAGACACCCCCCAGGTACGAAATTTTAAAGGGATATTACACTTTTATTGTTTGACTTTAAGCATTATTAAAATCACTGCTCCTGAAAAAATGGCCGTTTTTAAAACTTTTTTTTGCATTGATCCATGTCCCCTGGGGCAGGACCCAGGTCCCCAAACACTTTTTATGACAGTAACTTGCATATAAGCCTTTAAAACTAGCACTTTTGATTTCTCCCATAGACTTTTAAAGGGTGTTCTGCGGCATTCGAATTTGCCGCGAACACCCCAAATTGTTCGCTGTTCGGCGAACTTGCGAACAGCCAATGTTCGAGTCGAACATGAGTTCGACTCGAACTCGAAGCTCATCCCTACTAGGCACCTATATTTATTACAGGAGTTAGGTACCTTGAATGTTCAAAAAGTTGGTATGTCTTTAATTGATGTTTTAGGCTCAGGTAATTTAGTGGTGTTAATAAAGTTTGTAATACTTCTTGCTCTCATAAAAACGGTTTCGGTTTTTGAGAAAGACTTTCTCTAGTTCTGGATCCTGTAGTATGATGAGACAGTGTTCGTTATTAGTTTTATTAATGCGGAGTTCCACCCAAAAGTGGAACGTCCACTGTAAGCACTCCTCGCCCCCTTACATGCCACATTTGGCATGTCATTTTTTTTTGTTTGGGGGGGGAGCAGGGATCCTAGTTTTGAAAGATACCCAGCTAGGAGACTCCTCCTCTCCCCCTTCCTCTCTGCAATCTTCTGCGAGACAACAGTCGCCTGGCCACTAGGAGAGCGCATAACAACTAGCGCGTGCGCAGTGTGCACCCAGCTGTGAAGCCGCAAGCTGTCACAGCCGTGTGCCCACACTTACAATGCTGGTGTGGCGGAGAGGCGGGGAGAGAAGCGAGGCTTCGGGCGGCTTCATCGCTGGATCGTGGGACACAGGTGAGTGTCTGTTTATTAAAAGTCAGCAGCTACACTTTTTGTAGCTGCTGACTTTTAATAAACTTGCAAATGAGTGGAACTCCACTTTAATTGCTCAGTGTTGAGCATTATTCTTAGCTGTAAAAGTAATAAATATGTTAATTGGAGAGCTTTGTTGCTTACAAAAAGATCTTTCCTGGACCAGTTCATATATCTAAAAAAAAGCAACTTTTTCCACTTTATTTCCTTTTTTCCAAGAATTTGTTTTTTTTGCTTTTGTTCTGTCTTTTTCTTTTGTACAGTTTCTGAAAGTGGCTAAAATGGATGCTCATTTTCCACTGTGGGAGGTAGCAATATCATACATTTACCAGAAGCCAATGAATAGCTGGGCTCGGAGTTAGCACCCTAAGCTGTACCAATTTTTTGTAAATAATACATGCTTGAAAACTGAAAATAGTTGTGTTATAAATCAGTCAGTGCAATGTGAGATAAACTGTGATTGTAAAGGATTGATCTTGTAAGTGGTAGAAAGGAAAATGATCCAGTGCGGTGAGTCCTGCTTCACATATAAGTGTAAAAGTGTAAAGCAAACTGATGTCTAATGCCGCGTACACACGGTCAGACTTTTCGACCGGACGGGTCTGACAGACTTTCCAGCGTACTTTCGACGGACTTTTGAGGGACTTCCGACTGACTTTCTAACGAACGGACTTGCCTACACACAATCACACCAAAGTCCGATGGATTTGTACGTGATGACGTACACTGGACTAAAATAAGGAAGTTGATAGCCAGTAGCCAATAGCTGCCCTTTGTCCGTCGGACTAGCATACAGACGAGCGGATTTCTGGGTCCGGCAGAGTTACGACGTAAAGATTTGAAGCAAGTTCCAAATCTAAAGTCCGTCAGATTTGCGACTGGAAAAGTCCACTGAAGGTCCGGTGAAGCCCACACACGATCGGATTGTCTGCCGGATTTGGTCGTCCGTCGGACCAGTCCAGTCGAAAAGTCCGACCGTGTGTACGCGGCAATAAGGACAACCAGATATATCCAGAGTCCCAAGTATAATATTGTAAAGTATCTAGTAGAGGTTAAACATCTTTTATATACCTGCCTACACAAAAAACCACAACCAGCTTATAGAACAAGGCAGTTGGATCACGGTGAACCCATCATAGCAAATGTACAAAAGGGCTCACTCTATTTGGCATTGAGGCCCTCCCTATGAGCTTAACAGAGAAATAATGATTTTCCAGGCTGTGCCAAAGGGAAACATTGTGGGTTTTTGTGTTAAGAAAGCTTAAGTGTGGACAAGGCTTAGGAACCAATGTGACATAGGTATACACTTTCATGATGAACATCAGCTTGGCATAGCTTTAGAGGCACTGCTCCTACATTCTGCAGCCAGCACTTAGACACAGATACAGCATTAGGAAACAGAATAAAGAGGACTTGGCTGTGCCGACTGAGTCCACTGAAACGGCAGAAGTCCACAACCACAGAGTTTTAATATTGCAGAGATATTGCAGCTAAGTTGAATATCAGAAAAAAATTTAAAAATCCTTCATCCACACAAGCAGGGTAGATGGAAGAAACCCCCATGGAGTAGTTTCCCCCCACAAAATAGTTGTAATTTAATGGTTGGCTGTTGGTGTACATAATGCCCACAGAAATGTAATTTCCTGTTTGTGTGATTTGACTCACTGATTTTCTCTGAAATGTGCACTATGACAGGAGTCAAATTATATGCATCCTCTGTTTTGGTGAGACACTCTACAAGCACTCTTAAATGCCGAAAGGGAGTCCCCCTACTGCTATAGCTGCTTTGTATACAATTGTGTTGCTAGCTGTGATTGGTCACAGTGATCACATGGTACAGACAGTGCCAATCACAGCCCATCTGTACCATGTGGTTAGATGTGACCAAACACTGGTATAAACAATCATAATGTGTAAAAAAAAAATCCTGATCACTTCCCCAGAGTAGTGCAGTGTTACTATGGAAACACTGTATTGCTCTGGTCACAGCGTGAAAAAAATTAATAAAAAAGAAAAAATTATTAAAAAAAGTTAACTTTTTTTTACATACTGTCACCAGTCCCTGGTCACCACCACACCTGTTATATGATAATGCTGTACTACACTGGTGATAGTATTTAAAATAACAATTTGAAAAAACACTTTTTTTAAATTTCTTAATTTTCCCAAAAAATGTGACAAAAAAATTAGACTTTCTACCTTCCAAAAAAGGTTCATTTGGGGGATATTTGTATTGTCCTGGTGTTTTCAGGCTGTCGGTGCATCATTATTGATCGATTTTCAGATATATAGTTTGTGGACTCTATACCTTTCCTACAGACTGAATAATGGTTTAAATTTATGAAGAAAGATTATTTATATGCAAAATTTTATAACAGAAGCTAATAGAAATAACCGGAGAACTCCCAGTGTCCTTTAATGATGGACTGTATCGGTCACAAAAAGGAGACATAAAAATTTCATATGGGTACAGTGTTGCATGACCACGCAATTGTCATTCAAAGTGCGACAATACTGAAAGCTGAAAATTGGCCTGGGCAGGAAGGGAGTAAAAGCATCAGGTATTGAAGTAATAAATTAGAACATGAAGTGTGCACCAGCTGATTCAATCAAAGCAGTCGCTTCCATTCAGAGTCATTATCGAAAGGATATAGTGAAACAAATAACTTTTTGTTCAGAGCAGAAACAGGTAAGAAGAATCTGCAACAAAGTTTGTTAAAATCCCTGCAATGTACATAAATCACCCAGAAGGGGTTTGTTTGTTTTTTTAACAAAAGTAAAGTTACTCTTTATATCCCTGCTTTTCTCCCTTTGGAGGTGTTTTATTATGCATTTAATTTGATGAGTATATATATTTTTTATATATATATATAGATTGAGTCATTTAGAGATATACTGTATATCAAAATACTTTTTCTTCCTGAAGAGTTAAAAAAAAGTGCAAATGTGTGGCTCCATTATCAGTACTGATATGATCATTCATGATTGTACATTTAGACATGATTTCTATGTGCAACCTTTAAAATTCTATGGGGTTTTGCTGTTTTTTTTTTTTTTTTTAATTTTTTTTTATTGCGTTGATTTAGGATGGTAGCCCCGGAAGGATTTGCCCCCTTAATGACTAGGCCATTTTTTGTGATTAACTGACAATTGCGCGGTCATGCGATGCTGTACCCAAACAAACATTCTATTTTTACCCACAAATAAAGCTTACTTTTGGTGGTATTTGATCATCTATTCTTCTACATATTTTTGTTAAAAAAAAATCGCAATAGGCGTATATTGATTGGTTTGCCCAAAAGTTATCGTGTCTAAAAGCTATGGGATAGATTTACCCTACATTCACACATATGCGTTTTTTAGTGAATTTTGCAGTTTGCAGAAATGCACTACAGTCCGTTTAACATGGTATCCTATAGTACTAGTTCACATCTATGCGTTTTGCGGCCGGTGCATTTTTGGAAAGGATCGGGGACTTTTTTCCTGTGATTTGTGGCTAATAGGCTTCAATGTAGCTCAAAATGCGGGGGTGGGTGTGACAAGGGGCAAGGGGCGGGCTCTCTGGGTGATGTCATCGGATGGTCATGCCCCATTGTTATATGAGTCGGCAGGGAGCGGGCAACAACAAGACATCAACAAAACAAGAGCGGCTTTTTAAACATTTTTAGCGGGTAACCAGCGGCGAAGAAGAAGACAGCAGCAGGAAGAGATGGCGGGAAGAGGTGTCTCGAGGAGAAGACGGTGGGAAGAGACGGCGGGAAGGAGAAGACGGTTAGAGAAGACAGAGCTATTAATAAAGGAATTATCAAAAACCGGCTCATGTGTTTTTATTACATTTCACAGCTTTTTTGGTGAATGGGTAGGGGTACGATGTACCGGATACCCATTCACATGGGGGGGCCCCTCTTAAAGGGGGGCTTCCAGATTCTGATAAGCCCCCCTGCCCGCAGCCCCCGGCAACCACCGGCTAGGGTTTGTCAGGAAGAGGCCCTTTGGTGCTTTGGGGTGGGGGGATGCAGAGCTGTATAAGGATCTGGTATAGATTTTGGTGGGGGGGCCCACGCCATTTTTTTTTTTAATTGTGGGGGGTCCCCTCTGAATCCATACTAGACCTGAAGGGCCTCGTAGGAACCTGGGGGGAACCCTGCGCCCTTTTTTTTGCCGGCAAATTTTGATATTTTTTCTTACATTTAGCTTTCAGCAGGGAACCCCGCTGACAGCTGCTGACTCATTGGTTGATAAGGATGTGGCGGCCGGCTTCCTGGCCTCCTCCTTAGCAACCAGCTATATACAGTGTGTTTTACAGTGCGTTTAAAAAGAAAAAAAACATAAACTGCAAAATGTATTAAAACTGCATGCAAAAACTCATAAAAAATGCTGGTTTAAAAATGCAAAATGCACAGAAAAATGTGCCTAAAAAACTAATCATAGATTCGCATAGATGTGAACCTAGACTTAGCGACTTTTGTTTTTTTTTATTGTCTTTACTGGTAATGGCAGCGATCTGCAATTTTTAGCGGGACTGCGACATTGCGGCGGACAAATCTGACCCCAAATGACACTTTTTGGGGACCAGTGACATTATTACATTGATCAGTGCTATAAAAATGCACTGCTCAATGTAAAAATGACACTGGCAGGGAAGGGGTTAAGACTAGGGGGCACTCAAGGGGTTAAGTGTGTTCCCTGGGTGTGTTCTAACTGTAGGGGGGATGGGCTGGCAGGGACATGACAGAGATCACTGTGCCCGATCACTGGGAACAGAAGATCTGACATGTCATTAGGCAGAACGGGGAATCGCATTGTTCACATAGGCAGCTTCCCGTTCTGCCTCTGTACACAGCGATCGCGGGTCGCCGGTGAACATCGAGTCTGCGGGATATGCGGGCATGCTCCTGCGGCACACGGCGGGCGCGTGCACCCACTATCCTCCTTGCACGGACTGACATACAGGTACATTGGTTCGCACAGGAGAGCCAACCTGCCATAGTATATCTGCGTGAGCAGGTCAGCAAGTGGTTAAACTTGTACTATGTTACATTTAAAATCCTGTGGGATTTCTTTTGTTGTTTTTTTTAAAATTATTATTATTACGTTGATTTGGGATGGTAGCAGGTTGGTGATGAAATTGGTGTAAAAGGTATTCTTTGACTTAGACCATAAACATGTAGCTTTTGGTGTGACACTGCATAACCCTTATTATAGTGTTCTTTCCATACTAAAGAAGATACGAAGGTTGCAAACGTAGCTGCTTGGGAGATTGGCAACTCTTCTCTGCATAGGAATGAGGTTCCAGAGAAAGATATTTCTTTTATCAAAAGTAACTTTTGTATCTGATGTTTCAAACC